>VDFB02270651.1:451325902-451547586 GCA_007258455.2 Sequoia sempervirens
ATGATAGGGTCATACGAGATGACTCAAATTTGTAGAAGGGGAAATCTTGGCACTATCAGTATTCAAGAACCTATTTTGTCTTGTGTTTGTCAAGTTCTATATGACAGCTATATAAAGAAATGATCAGTTAAATGTATATGGTCACAAAAGCAGATTTTGCATGAATATAGTCAAAACCAAAAGACAATCAAGGGCTATCATATGAAGAAAGATAGTATTAAGTATCAAAGCACAACGTTTGCCTTCAAAGGACAATATAAGTTACCTTGGCAATAAGTCAATGGAAGACATGTAAAAGACAGTGAGCTATGACCTTAGATTGCAAGGACAGTGAAATGCGTCCTCAACAAGTCTAAAAGGGCAGTCAACAGTTTCTCATGCCATCAAAATGAGGGGAAATTCACAGTTATATAAAAGTAAAGGATAGTTGTAGATGCTCAAAGAAGGCCATGAAGAGAAGATGATTATCTACAAATGAATGAAACTCAGTCACAAAAGACCAAAGGGCAGGTTGGTAGTGAAAGGTCATAAATTGATAAAGGACAGTTCATTGGTACAAGTAACAATATTAAGCATGCTCATAGTGGCAGTAAAATATGTAAGGCAGTAGCCTATTTGAATGGTGGCTAATGACTATATGGTAACCTCGAAAGGAGTACTTCATAGTGTGATGTTAGTTTTAATTTTGATACAATCTACTCACTGTGGTACCCTTGTTCTTTCTCTAAGTTTTCAGTCATCAAGGAGCTTTCTATAGCAAATGCAAGGAGTAGTACGAAGATTGTAAAGTTTACAAGGAGGTGTCTCTATACAGAGGACAAATAGGTATGAGAAAATACTCAGAAATTATGTAAATTCCTGCTCAGAATATCAAAATATTACTCACTCACCATGGCGGCTGTTACAATATTAATATTTCAATATTGCTTAGATTTGTTTTTATGGTGGAAAAATGCAAATATCTTTTACCCATGTAAGGGTTTCATTCTAAAAATGCAAAATACAGTGAATTTCAAATACCCAGATGGGGTTATCATAAGCCATGGCCAGAGATAGTGAAGAAGCACATAATGGAGAAGTTTTGAGTTTTGTCGAATTTTAAAAGCACCCAGAAAATGATGGTGTATTAGGCCTTTCATATTGAAAATATATTAGGAAATGAATTTCAAAATACAATGAGAGGAGGACCAAAATGACAAAATCACGAGCCTACCTAGGCTCTTCCATTTCCAGGCTTCAGGAAATTGACAAAAGGCAATATTAAAGTGCACAAGCCAAGCTCCTTAGCAGTGTATCATGGTGGCCAGAGTCAGACAAAGTGCATATGACAAAGAACATGTCAGAATATCATCATAGCCGCGCCCTTAAGGCTTCAAAAAAGCATTTAAATGCTCAAAAGAGCTCAGATTTGCAACGAAATGAGCTTCATCTTACCTTTACAACTCAAAATCTCACAAGAAATCATCAGTATCGACATGAAAAAAGTCAAGTTCGAGCTCGACTCCAGCTCTCATGGCAGTCAGAATCAACAAATACAGAGATCAACAGGGACAAAGAAACGACAAAGAATATATCAGATGATATGCATGGCCGTAGCTGTATAAGCCAAGATTTGATTCAAAATGGTAAGAAATTATCATTTCTAAGAAAGGATCAAAGTTATTACGCATTTTTCCTGTTGAGATTCTTCAGAAACAACAAAGTATGGTGAAATTTTGAGCTCCAGCATCAAGGAACTTCTCAGAAAACCCTACTCCATAGCGGCCGACAGCTTCTTCATGAAGCTTCTCTAAAGTCAGAAAAAAGAAAAACATAATGATTTCTAGGGTTCCTTATCTCTTTTTCTTCATAAATCGATGGTTGTTTTTTACTATCTTTTGGCTTTAGGAAAATAATTTTGTAAATCATTATGTCCCTCCCCGTGGCCATGACTTTTAAGTCAATGAGCCTAGCAAAAGCGATCAACCTTATTAATATCTAAACTTTGTGCTAAAATATTATGGCAGGGTTTTAATTATTGACAAATATATGCATGGTGGTCATCAATGATTATCAATGAACAATGCATATTTTTGAATTTATGCTAAGTATGAAGTTAGCTTTATTCTTCAAGCTGTTTGCATTAAATAATGTAAATGAGTTAATTAAATGATGCGTTATAAATCATTTAATTAATCATCTTAAAATGCAAATAAAGATATTGTGTAAAGCTTAATCACAAATTTACTTCAGTTACACATCAGATTCAATTGAAGACTCAGGCGGTGAAGACAAAGAGTTCAATTTGTGACGGAGTAAACTTGGAGGCAGAATAGTTTGCATGCTTTAAACCCACCTTTTAGGGGATTTCGATTCGGTTTGAGTTGCGGTCAGGTTGCACTTTTACTTGACTACCGGTTAATAGAATTGAGTTCACTCATTTTGCTCGATTTGAACCTTATTTTAGAAGTTTTTGCTTACCGGATTTCACCTTGAGTTATCACTTTCTCAGAAATTGACTTTTTAGTTTACAACTGTTCATGCGCGATTACATTATCGTATATATATTGAATTTTTTTATCTTTTCCAGTTGGTTTTCTTGGTATTTAGCCTTTGCGATGCATAAGAGTCAATGAGTATAACTCAGCTTTTAGATTAATACAATAGTGTTTTACAGGTTTACATGTGTCTTTTTGCAAAAGATTCCTTCAAATTGCAGTGAAATCAAAGTCTGCCTTGTCATTTGGTTGTCTTTATGAATTATTTGATGAAGTTTTATTGTGTTTAAATATCAGAACCTTTAAAATATTTGTCTCATTTATATTTACATACATTCAAATAGTTAAAATCACAGGTCTAAGTTTGTGTAAATGAATAATATTCGTCTTTGCTGAGAAAACCTTGTTTTCCTTCAAAGGTGATTCATTCAAGCCTTCCTTAGAATCAATTTTTGTGGTAAGACTGTCAAAATTGACTTGTGTGGATAGTTTTCTAAGGTTTATTGTGAATCAAAATTGCAGATCTTTATCAATTAGGTGCATTACCTTCAATTTACAGTTTCTCGCATTTAGATTTAGTCTTTCTCCTTTTTCCAGCAAATCACTCAGTTATTAACCAGAAAATTAAATAGGAACCAGCCTAGAATCTGGAGGTCTAATTCCTTATAGGATACCCACAGCCTGGAATTAGTTCCAATGTTTCAATAGATTGCTGAATTTCAATATTCAAGCATTCGGGTGCAATCTGTTTGACAACAATAACTAAAGTAATATTAGTACCAAAGACACATGAAATACTCTCTAGTTTACAAGCATGCATACTAAATTGTTACAAAATGGTATCCACATACTTACTTTAACTCAACCAGAGATTTATATTTACTCCATCCATACTAATCTCTATCTCAAGAACATACTCCGCAACCCCCAAGTCCTTTATGTCAAAAATACCATAAAGTTAATTTTTGAGCTCCTTGATCATTACTTTGTTACTACCAATAAACATTATATCATCCAAAAACAAGGCAATGATTAGAATCTAAACATCAATAATTTTAACATAAACACAATGATCTTCCTCACTCCTAACAAAACCCAAAATCATGTAAAGAGATCAAAATTTTGGTACCACATCTAAATGACATTTTTAGGCCATTCAATTATCGCTTCAACCTAAAAAAATTGAATATTCTATTCCTTTCACACAAAAATCATGCTACCACATGAAAGTCTCCTCTTGAAGATCCCAATGCAAGAAAGTGGTTTTAACATCCATTTCCTTAATATAAAAATCACAAACAATAGCAATAATGGAAACACAGTAACAAAGAGAAAATTGAACACTAAAATCACCCATCTCTTTAAGAATATCCTTAATCTCCAAACTAGCCTTGTACCACTCTAACCAATTATCAACACAAAATTTCTTTTGGTACCCACTTGTAACAAATGAGATTTCCCCAGAAAAGAAGATCATAGGTGTTACAAGTGTCTAAGTCCATCATCTCCTCTTTTATAGTGTATATCCAAGACTTGCTATTCTCTAAAGAGAGACTCCAAAATTGTTATGTTAATTATCAATACTCAATAAGCATTTATACACAATGTAAATCTAGTGGGCTATACTTGCCAACTAGATTTTTTGTCTATTGGATCTCTTTAATGTAAGAGTAATGGGCTCTACATATTTTTCTATATTCTCATCCTACACATCATCATTTGAACCATCTTCTTCTTTTCCATCCTCTTATCCATCTAACTCTTCTTCCACATATGTGTCTTCTTTCTTTTCTATTTTTACTTAAAGTGTGATATTTTTATTTTGCCTTTTTATTTTGGTTTTTCTTCACTTGAATAATGTTAGGAAATTATCAAGTTGATCAAATCATTTCCTACATAACCTTATGAGTGAAAAGCATGCATACAAGCTTACAAAGTAACTATAATTTACAAGTATCAAAGACATACCATAATATTGCATAAGATATACCTTAGGAAAAACCCTTGTCTCCAAAACCCTCCACACTCAATTTATTATTTAGAAATAAAACATTACAATACAATTATAGAATTTTTATGAATGTACTTCTGAAATATCATGCTCTTCCAATGCATCCTCTATTTTTCCAAGAATAATGGGTAAGCATGCAGCCACACATCCCATCCCATGCTTCACATATGCACTCTACAATAGAGATCACAATAAATGACATTAAAACCAACCAACCAACTAGCCAACCCCAACCACTAAACATGCTCTTTATTTTATAGATTCAAGGTAACACAAAATAATTTTTGTTATTAAAAAACCATGAGTGCACAAAATCATTGACCCCAAGATATAATTGTTGGTACTAAGTTTTCCCAATATTAAATATTTTTCCAATGTGTAACACATACATAAAATATCTCTTCCAATTTCACACAAAATTGACAAGTGGACCCAAATAAATACTCAATGTGGCTAAACATACCTCTAAAGATGCACCATGAATAAATATTTTTTTTCATAATTAAAATAGTTATTTATTGTGCATGGTTTATGTTATCATTTCATGACCCCTTCATTTCCCATCAATCTGAACTATCACATGCATGGTTTATGTTATTATTTATTGTTTTGAAAATAATTTCTTTGTTAGAACTTTGAAGGATAATATGTTAAAGGAGCATAAGAAGATTGATATTTAAGTGCATTGGCTTCAAGAAGTCTCAATTCAATATTTTTGACATGTACATAAATCCATGAAAAAAGATCATAAATATTGAAGTGCATTATCTCTTGAATAGTAGGTAAGAACCCACTTAAGAATATTCTTTACAATTCATCATCATGAATTTGGTAATGAATTTTTGTTGACAACGATTGAAATCTACTAACATAATCATGAATATAGTCATTTGATCCTTTTTTAAATGTTCCACTAAATATGAGATTATAATATTTAAGATAATATTAAATTCAAGTGTTGCATAAAATTATTTGCCAAATTAGAGAAGGAATGAATTGAACCACAAGGAATCTAGAATAAAACCATTCAATTCCATAATCCTTTTAAGAACTTGGAAATAATTTGGAAAGAATAATATTATCATAAACACATTCCAAACAAGGCACATTAAATTATCTCAAAGGTGTCATAGGGTCGATCCCCTTTACCATTGTACATTTCAAAATGAGGATCCATAAAACCTATTGGAAATGGATATGAAAGAATGTCATATAAAAAAATTAAGCTTATTTTTACTTGAGATGTCATTTTTATAGGCAAGGGGTAAGGCATCAACTTTATTTTTTATTTCATAGAGTAGTTTAAGGGTGAATTCTAAGGTAAAAGGATGAACAATAGAAATTTAATGATAGTAGTAGAGGTAGAAACATGAGAGATAATAGGTGGAGTGTAGGTTGGTTAAGGATGGTATATGTAGGTGGGATGATAAAATGGGAGGAAAGAACAAGAGTAATAGGTTGAATGTGAGAAGTGGAAAATGAGAGGGTTGGTGGTATGAGCTATGAAATATGGATAATTAGTGGATGGGGTGGACATATAAGTCATACCTAGAGTGTGAAGTGTTATATGGAAGGAAAATTGCAAAAAATGCCCCCATGGAGAAATTTTTGGTTTTTGGGGGTTCGAATGAACTTTTGGTTCGATCAAACCCAAAAGGGGTTCGCTTGAATCCCCCTTCGAGCAAACCTATTAAATGTTGGGTCCCACCATATTCCACATTTCCCAGAATGAAAAACAAAGGAAAAATTTGTATGGAAAGGGGGTTCGCTCGAACCTAGGTTTGAATGAACCCAAGTTCGAGCGAACCTCCAAGGGGGGTTCTCTCGAACCTGGGTTCATTTGAACCCCCCTTTCCCCCCCTTCTCCCCCTCTAGCACCAAATTTCTCCAGAATTTTTCCTTTCGAAACTCAAGTTGAGGATGAAAATGGAGGAGACTTCATCAAACAGTGGATGATGGTAGTCTTGAGATGAGCTATCCTTGAATATAGTCTGTATGTTTTGGTTTATTATGTATTTATTTTTTTAGTTTGATTAAACATAGGTTTTTCACTAAAAATCAAGCTCTCTATTTCGCACATGTGGAAAAATAGCAGATTATCAAAAATTTGAAAATGTCGATGCACTAGATAAATGTCCTTGTCTGATAAATTTTTTTTGAATTTTGATACATACAAAAAAGTTATGTTGTATCACAGATCTCTAATAATGTAAATTGTAATTAGTTTGACTTTGAAACTTGATTAAGAAAAATTATTCAATAAAACACTGAAGCAAATGGCGTGGCCAGATGTTGTAGTTACAAATCTAAATTTGGAAAAATAGAATTTTTATCTTCATGAAAATAGGATTATGTTGTATCTGGTGAGGCATGCTCCTTAGAAATGATGTTTCTTGAAAAGCCAGTTTTCGAAGGAGATGGAAAAAGAGGTGCAATCTGATTCCAAAATTTTGGGAAAAAATATATTTAAAATCTACAGACAAAATGTCACAAATCACTAGTTTGCATCATCTTCAAATTTCTCATGGTTTAGCCGCTATAGGTGCCCAAAGTGAAGATTTAGTTAGAAAAAATTAGTTCAGTGTCCATTTTGGCCAAAAATTGTAAACTAGTATTGTGGGATCACCTAGGGGGTGGGCCACGCCATTTAAAGAAATTGATGAGCTTACCTATTGACCAAGACCATTTAATACTTTAATTGCACAAGGCTTGGTTACTAAAAAATTAAGGACATCAATCAAATATAAACACTTATCATGATTCACTAAATTAGTAAGATCCAACTTAAAATTTTGCATAGTAAGAGTTGTATCTTCCTATCCATATGTTCAACATGAGCACCATGATCAAAAGTATCTTTCCCATTAAGAAAAGTAATAATATTAAGATACTTAACAATAACTCAATTCAATTCAAAAGGAAAGTCCAAAATTAAAAAAACAATGATGGTTTCCAATATCATGTGCTAAAACCATGGTGAAATTTTCATCTAAATCAAGCACAAAATCTTGTGCATATCCACATTTTTACTTGATGATCTCATGGATATACTAAAAATTATCGTTGATTTTCTAGTCCACACTCAACTCCCTCTATTCATGTTCTTTTCCCAAAGTAACATTTTCACACCTTACAAATGTCAAAATCATATTTAACAACTTCCATGATAGTAAGTGCTACTTATGAAAAGAAAATAGTCAAACAAACTCTTCTATCAATATTTGATAGGCAATTAGTGTTATTTTGACTCATTGAACCAATATGAGTCCAAAGTAACTCACTAATGACCATATTTCCTTATGAAATATGTTGAGGTCTTAGTAATTCAATAAATTATAAAATATGACTCGCATTCCACCTCAATTTTTTCCTTAAAGCCTTAGGAAGATAAGAAAATCCAACCAAGATTTCTTTTAAAAACCATGATTAGTTGATATCAA
The DNA here is from genome assembly GCA_007258455.2 of Sequoia sempervirens. NCBI lineage: Eukaryota > Viridiplantae > Streptophyta > Pinopsida > Cupressales > Cupressaceae > Sequoia > Sequoia sempervirens. The sequence continues at coordinate 451,333,831 of VDFB02270651.1, forward strand.
ATTCTAGTTATAATTTAAAAGTGTAATTGTACCAGTATACTTCTTTCTGCTGGGGCATCACGAAAAATAAAATTTTTTGAGGGCTTTTGATCATGGCAAGGTTATTATTTGAAGCAACGCAACAAGTACGTTGCTTCAAAGAGGGGAAAAATGTAGACACTAAAATTATACTAATTGATATTGCACCTAATCCTGATCTACTAACACCAGTTTTTCCTTAATCATCTCCTTTGCTAACCATTGTCGAATAACCCTTATTTGGTTAAATTCATCACATTCATCTCTTAATTAAATATAAATCAATTTTATCGATTAAGTCATCATCTCTATATTAATTAGCCGATAGGCTATATATGGTGTGAGGTTTCAGCCTGAAACCTGTCTCACGCCGTCAAACTATTATTGGATTGCCGTTAAATTGTAATGGTTTTCAGTCAGCGATCAAATCAAATGAAATTGGATTTTTGAATCAAATCGGTTTTTAAGTCGGTGATCATTAATTGACAACCAATATTTTACGTGGTCGGAAAGGAGAAGACTTGGTCACCAGTTCGGAGTCCTGCAATGGAATCAACAACCTAAAGGAATTTGAAGGGGCGGTGGAGACCAAGGGCATGCAGAGGAACTGTAATGGGTGGTAGAGTGGTGTATACAACTGCAACAAGTGCATACAGTCCATGGCTTTGGTGATCAACCAGCTGAACAAACAGGACCTGGGGCCGGCAAATCAGACTGCGTGCTCTTTGTAATGATGTACGTCGGGGGCTTTGTGTATTGCCTGATTGTTGCGATCAATTTGTCAGCATAGGCACCGACAGCGGCCTGGTGGCTGGACAACCGAGTGTGTCTGATGCACAAGACCGAGCATTCTGAAATGAAAAGAGGTGTTTTGGTGGTCGTGCTGGTAGTTACAACGGTTGTGTTCGTGTTGCTTTTCTACAAGTGTTTGCTACAAAGTAAGGCGTACCGACTGGGGATGCAGCGGATCAAGCTATGGTGGTAGCACCAGCTGCTGAGGGAAAGTGTCGATGCCAAAAGAGGGTTCGTGATTTTCAGGCTCGAGCAGATTAAGTCTGCCAGGGGGAACTTCTCGGTGTCCAACGTTATCGAAGGAGGAGGGTTCAACATGATTTACAAAGGCAGCCTGTCAAACGGGTTGCAGATAGTCGTGAAGCGGTTCAAGGACTTGACGACTTGTGGCGACGCCAAATCGACCAAGCGTTATACAGCACTGTTGTGGGGACAGTCGAAGCAGCACTGAAACCCCGATAGATTTAGATTCTTTTCCCCTATTACAGCAATAGGGAGATTTATTTCGGCTCGTCTCGTTATATTGAAATTTCTGCTTTTAAAGGGTTGGCACAACACAATTTGTGCAGATCTTGAGGTAAGTTAGTTGCCATGGTTTCAGTAAGAGTTTTTTTGGGGAATTTGTATGCATTCAAATCATTTTTTGTTGTGTTTTATTTCATTCTATGAAAATTGTGTTTCTATCTATTAAATGAAGGTACTATGGCTATTTTCAGCACCCGTCAACTTTCATGCTGTTCGACATTCCAAAAATGGAGCTTAAAAGTAAGCTGAATGATCTAGCCTCTATGCCTAGGATTAGATGCTACTCCTTCTTACAAACCCCTTAAATTCAAGTCTATCTCAAAACAAATCAAAACACTGCTCATTCATCATGCGTGCGGGTGATGGACATTCCACTTCCTTCCATGGCAGGTCTGCCCATTGGTGCATAAAACACCGACCAACTGATGCTCTCGTAGTTAGGAACCCTCTTCATCATCATTTTCTCAGTTTGTCACGCTAGAGATTTGGATTTCTGGGCTATGCAATCAACCTAAAGTTGATTAAATTGTGCATTTAGAAAATATAGTAATCTTAAAGTGAACTGGAATAGATGTTTTTTAAATTAATTGGATTTTAGGAAACCACTTAATTAAATAATAATTTTGCTTACTTAATGGCATTTACAGTAAATGTTTCCATGAAAATGTTTGGTTCACAAGGAGTTACCAATTGATTATCTTTTCCCTGCTTTAGTAATTTTTAAATCGAAAGTGACATATCTAGCTTGAGAAACTGCTAGTCTTGTACCTATTTCTAACATGAAGTAATGTCAAAGCAATATTCTTATACGTGCAGAGTTTGAAAAGTTGATAATTAGATTTGTTAAGAACTTACAACTGATTGCTTATGGACAATGCAAATGTGTACCTATTTTCTCCCTTGTTTGTTTGCAGCATATCCAAGTCCAATACATATCAAGTTTTAAAGCCAGAACTTGATATAGTGATTTTTGAAATTATCTTCCCCCTTACGTGCTTCAATAATAATGATGAGACTCTCTGGTTGTTTGCAGCATTTCCAAGTCCAATACACATCAAGTTTTAAATTCAAAACTTGATATAGTGCTTTTTGAAATTATCTTCCATCTTACGTGCTTCAATGATAATGATGAGACTCTCTGGCGTGAAGAATCTCATGAATATGTTAGGAAAGGTTATGGTGGGTTGCTGCCTTTGTTTTTCACAATGCAGATATCATTTTTTAATTGTCCAAAAAATGCAACTGTTACTGTAAAAGTTTTTAAAAAATCTCTGTGAGCTTAGAAACACTTAACAACTAAGCATTTTTTCAAATTGATTTCTTTTGTATTGTTTGTTTGGCGAAAGCTTTCCTTCCTTACAATGTATGGTTGTTGCAGATACTATTGAAGATCTGTACCGTCCCCACATTGCATCCATTGATTTCACTGCAGAGCTAGCGTGGAAACATGGAAAAGAAAACCTCCAAAGATTCCTTTCATTTGTTAGAAAAAATTGTCAAGTGAGGAATCCGTGCTTAGATTTGGACATATTGAAAATGCAACTTTCCAGCTATTGCACAAAATGATTAGAGCAGATTTTATGGTTCCTAAAACTGGTATTGTTTTAATCCCTCTTTGCAGCTATAATGAGGCATCTCCAGGCTGCAAACCATATAGGCAGAAAGATGTTGTTGTTTTAGCCATTGGTGCCTAATGTGATAAGCTGAAGTAGACTGAGCCATGCAATTCTCAGCTGGAACAAATGCTAGTGCAGCATGTGTTTCTTGAGTTTAGAAGCCAAGTTGGTCATTAGAGAGCAAAGGTTTGTGTGTTTATTTTACTCTCCTTATTGACTCATTTTTCTTAACTATAGAACTTAAGCCTTTTCACCCTTCTGTTAACTCAGTTTTGTTCTTCAATAATCTGACTACATCTTTTGGTTTGCTAATTCTTCAGGATCTCAAAATTGACTCATTATTCATTACAGTTCTAGATGAGGCACTGTAGAGTTTTTTCCATTACATGGATTTTGGAAGTTGGAAAATTTGAGAAGTTGTCACCTATTCCCTGGAAATAGAATTTTGTTTCCAAGTAAAATTTCAGCTTCAGGACAGTCCTAATATGATGCTAATAAGCTTGTAGCATTACTCAATTGCATAGTTGGTGGTAATGCATCTATTAGTGTTGAATATGCTGTCAGCATTTACAAACAAACTTGGGTTGTTTGAGGGGTTTTGCATCTTGGTTTTTGAAAGCTTGGCTGCACACTTGAAATGTAAGAGCAATGAACTGCTTTTTGCTTGTTGCAGTGCAAGTACATTTACCCTTCCACTTCAGGCATAATGCTAAGCTGTTTGTATCATTCCTACCTTGAGACAATTTATGATGTGATATATGAAGGACCCTTTTTGAATTTATATTGTCCCATACGTAACCGGTTATAACATCCTGATACAGGGGATGTAACTGGTGATATTAGTGGCAGATAAGGGCGTTATTATTCAACCCTCTAGACAGCATGGTTACCATCAGTTTTAACCGAGTCTCTAGGCACACTTGAACATATTTCCGTAGAGACAAGGCCATGGGAGGTTACTGGAGTAAGGAGCCACTTGATTTCGCTTTGTGAAGGACCTTTCTTGAATTTATAATGTCCCTTACATAACTAGGATGCCCTTTTCCAAGTGAAATCAAGTGGCTCCTTCCTCAAGTAAGCCCCCATGGCCCCGTCTCTGCAGAAACAAGTTCAAGTGTGCCTGGAGACTCAGTTAAAATTGATGGTAACCATGTTGTCTGAAGGGTTGAATAACAACACCCTTATCTGCTACTATTGGTGGGCAGTTATTATTATTTCTGCCATTGTTGCTGCTGGAATGCTCCTATTTTTTTGCATCTGAGGGAGCATTGGAGAGATATAATTATCATCTTACGCTGCACTGTCATTTATGGAGTGGGTTTACGTATGAACTATGCATAGTGCACACTTTGTAGAGCGTTTCATCCATGGTGAAATATATAAAGTTCTCTCCTTCATGTTGTAATCTGCTATTTGTAGAGTCTTATTTTAGTACAATATATGTAATAGGTTTGTAGAGTCTTGGCATTCCATTGTTTTTATAGTGGTTGAAGAGCAGATCCTAGAGTGGTTAAGGCATTGCAAAATATATGTAGTTCTTGTCTCCATTATGCTGTTTCTGTTAGTAATCTGCAGTTCATAATTTGAAAACCCATGGTTGTAGAGTCAATATATGTAATATTTTTGTAGAGTTCTGGTATTCCATTATTATTTTATGGTATTGAACAACAGATTAAATATAGTTCCATTCTATTATTTGTACCGACTGCCATAATTATTTGATGGCATTGTAAATCTTTCAGGTAAAAAATCTAACGAACAGCTAATGTTTTGGACATTTTTATTTTCTTAATTAAAATTAACTAATGACTGAAGGGGTCCAAGTTTCATGGTCCTTGCCTGTCAAGCAATTTTGTATGATGGGTATCTATTCAAAATTGCCATTCAATTGTTAAAAAATACTGTTTTTAAAAAATTATCATATAAATTAGAGATACATAATCTATCCTAACTTCCAAAGTCTTACTTTGCATATGATCATTCTTCTTAAATATTTGATTGTATTTACGGCTAACTTAACACGGCCACACGGTCATCAAATTTACCCTCTTTGAAACTTACATCTTGAGTGTTGCGGATTAAGACAAAATATCAAAAATTGCAAATTTTTGATTTTTTACCATTCTAATGTTTTTATCAAATAATATGGCAATTGCTACATTCTCTCACCTAAAACATCAGGCACATGTTACGTAATCTGCCTCTCTTAGATACGTAATCAGGCACATGTTGGCTAACCAGCAAACCAAAGAAACTAAGAAATTAAACCCATTAGAGTCACAGTGGAAAATATGTGATTTTTTTTTCTTGCCATAAATCTTATGGTTGCAGTTTTTATTTCTACAATTAAAAACTAATTATTATTATTATTATAAAATCAATGGAACAGTCGCGTGATGGATAAACTCGCATGTTTACGGTTTGAACTTATTTGAATATAAATCTGGGTATTATTGACTTTCTGATTTTTCAGATTTTAATAGACTTTACCTTTTAGAATGCAAGCATTTGTTTTTGGGCATGGATTTAGGTTAGATTCGAAAGATTAGATTATAGATGGATTGTTTTGAATATCGTTTACATTTGGCATAGGTTTGTACAATTTCAGAGAATGTCTGGCCATCCAGCATTAAGGATTCATTTTACACAAAAAAACATAAGTACTAATTTCCAAATAAAATACTTGGAAAAGCATAAAATATGATTAGGATGTTATAAAATAACCTGTCAATAATCAAATAATATGAATCTAACTTGTTTGTAATCATCTAGAAGGCAATATAAAAATGAGGTCAAAATTTTGCTCTTTTACAAACCTCTAACAAGTAAAATTTGGAATGAGTGTAAGCAAGTTATTGCTGAAAACAACACCCAAATCATATTTGTTTAAGAAATAATGAAATACAATACTATCTAGTGATTTTGATGCTTGATAGGAAGTATGAGTGGAAAAGGCCTTGAAAGAATCTCTCTTAACCTCTAATCAATGTTTTCAAACTTAGACATAAATGTAATTACAAAGTAATAGAATCATAACACCATTTGTATAGACAAACGGACAAATAGAAAGATAGATAGATAGGCAACCAAATAAATAGGAGGATAGACATATAGACAAATAGATAGATAGATAGATAGATAGGCAAATAGACAAACAAATAGATAGAGAGATAGTCGAACAAACATGTAGGTAGACAAACAAATAAACAAAGATAGATACATAGACAAACATACATACAAATAGATTAAAAAAAAACATAGATAGACAAATAAGCAAATAGATAGATAGACAAATAGGCAAACAAACAAACAAATAGAAATACATGCAGACAAATAGACAAATAGGTAGACATATTTTATGGTTGCTTGCATAAAATATCAAGATTTCAAGTTTCCACATTTATGAGCTTTAAAATTGATTGATCACAATTGCACTCAAGTTGTTTGATGGCCCTTCAAAGCATTGTATGTTATTGAGGCATTGGAAGATGACAACCAACACATATTTGTTATAAAACATATATATATATATGCTTGAGCATATTTCAAATACCACTTTAAGACATGTTTCTCATCATTACAAATGTAATCTACAAAATAAAAGTAATCCTACCAACAAAAAATTATATCCACAAACATAGCAATCTAATGCATCATTCTTTAAATATTTTTATATACAAAAAATAGCAAATAAAAACAATATATATTCTATGCACAAATTGAATTGTACTCTCTAACATATTCTTATAAATATTTTTCTATCGACGTGACCCCTTTCCTATAGTGCTAGTTAAATAAATCATTTTGTTTAATTAATCCTATAGTCCATCTTTTAATTAAATAATTCATTTTATTTAATTAATCTTTAAAGTCATTCTATTAAATTAAATAAATTAATCCTTATTTGATTTAATCTAACATCATCCTCCTTAATTAAATAAATCAAATATTTATTTAATTAAATCTAAAATCATTTTCCTCTCATTTTGATTTAAATTAATCCAAAAGTCTATGTCAAAATGGTCAAATCAACTAATTTATTTTTAAATTAATCAAATCCTAATTAATCCTAATCTTAATCACTCAAATCCTCTAGCTTTTGCAACTTGCTCATGAATATCATTTTAATTGATTTATAAATCCTTCATTTTCATTCAAAAAGGCATCAAGGATGGAATATTCCTCCAAATTCAAAAAATCCCTCCAAAAGGGTTTATACATCTAACAAGGCATTAAAGGCCTCTTACATGTCCTTTTCCTGAGCCAGTCTTTCAAGCCATCTTTTGAATTTCAAATTTCCCCCTCTTTGCACATTCATCAAAATGTGCTCCATCTCTCTTCAATAACATGTTGACAAGTGGCACTTTATCATTGGTTTATCTTTAGTCCCACATCCATCCATTTTGCCTCATCCTCCATTTCTCTCATCTATAAATAAGAGGCTCTCATATTGATTTTGGAGGGACAATTGAGAGTAAAGTCATTATCTTCATATTTTCATCCATATTCATCAAGTTTCATAGTTTCATAGCTAGGTTATTGCATATTTCATCAAGGAAGCACATTGTTCATCATCATCAAGCTTACAAGGGATTGGGAAAGGGCCATTTTCCACATCAAAATGACACCAATTCCATGATGGAATTGAGAGTTTGCATGCTTTGATATGATTTAATTGCTTTCTTTGTTGTGTTCTTCATTCATTTCCTATTTTGAGCATTGTAAATGAATTACATGGGGAATCTTAGTTCTAACTTGCATATGTGACTAACATTGTGTTTGATTCTTTGTGTTTATGTAGGTCTAGGATTGGGGTTTACAGTAATATATGTTTAATTGATTAATCCAATGGTTTATTATGAAAAACTGCATTGACCCTACTAACCCTACCTAAATCACGAGCCTTGGGAATCTCTATGCTTGCAACAAAAAGTTAATGAAATGCAATTGAATGCATCCATGATAAACAAAGCCCATAAAAAGTGGCTCATATGTTGATTATGAGTTCATTCAATCCTTCAACACTATAGAGTAAATGTAGAGATTGAAACGCCTCAATGTTTAATGTGCCTAAAAAATAGTGTGTTGAAATTGGAAAAGTTTTTAAGTTCACTATGATGGTTGGTTCTAACATATTCCCCTCCATGTTTTGGGACCAAGTTTGACCCTCTTCCTCTCCCAAGCTATATAACTAATATCTCATTTCCCTTAAATACAAGGTGATTGAATAGAGAAAGCCAATGAGTCATGTTGACCAACACAGTTGTAACTAAAACATTTAATGAAATTCATCTACCTTTGTGCTTTGATGGATTTCCATACCTTGTTGAAAAGCTCTTATTGTGGCATGGGCTAGGAGTAAATGTGGATTGACCGCTCATAAATGGTAGTTTCTCAAGATGGCCAAGTTGATTGGATGTCTTTTTTCTCTATTTTTGTTAATGAAAGTTATAAATCCACCCACCAAAACTTGAATAGGCCTGTGAAAAATTAGAATTTGAATCTTTTTGAAAAAATATAGGAAAAAACATTAGAATAACATTAGAGAAATAAATTGTTTTTTCTCCATACTTGTGAACATATAATAATTTCAAAAGCTAATAGTAAAATTCTCAAAAAAGAAAAGAAAAGATGAGGTGAATATTAGCAAACAAATCTCTTATCAACGAGAAATAAATACACTTAATTAATATATAACTTGTCAACATGCAATTAATAAATGACTTACTGTTTTTGATATTGGGGAAAACAGATTTTGAAGGGACCCGGAACCCTTTACAGCCAAAAAGCCAAACTGTTGAAAACAGCCAAAAAGACCAGACTGCAGAAAAGACAACCTGCAGTCAACAAAAAACCAGCTCCCAAACAAACACCATTAGGTTTTAAAATTAGAGTTTTGCTTGTTGGAGCGAAGAGTCATATCGAAAGAAGGCCCAAAGGGTTTAGATTTTTTTCTAGAAACAGTAATCCAGCCTTCTTCAACTTGTGCTGCCTTAGCCTGCCAAGCCTGCCCATCTTTTTCCTGAGGATGAAAATCCGCAGCCCTAGAGGTAACATCATAGTTCTCCTGAACAGGTGTGGAAATGACCGGAGAGCTGCCAGAGATGGGAATCGAAGCACCATCACCAGAAATAGAAACCGGTCTAATCGTTTGCTCAATATGATTTATCATGGTAGCTCCCCCAGCGGAGGATGGAGAAACCCCAGCAGCCTGTGAATCAGAAGCCCCAGCAACTTGTGAGTCAGAAACCACCGCCTCAGAGAAGCTCCTTAGCTGATCAGATTTCTTCTCAACCATGTAATGTTGTTGAGAAGCGCCATTCCACCAAGTAGTTGTCTTTGTCTTTTTCTCGAATCCACATTGCGCAGCAGCATGTCCAGTTTTGAAGCATCTTCTACAGTGGAAAGGGACCCCCTCATAATCCAACGATTGGATCCAAGACCCCTAGAAGATTTTAAGAGAACCTCAGCGAGCAATCCTTTTGAGACATCAATTTCAATAAGTATTTGGGCAAAGGTAGAGTGAAAAAGATCAGAAGATTCATTGTCCACAAGTAAGAAATCACCTAGGGCATCCCCAACCTCCTCTAGGAGAGAGTCATTCCAAAGGTGAAGAGGGAGATTAGGCAAGCGGACCCAAATCGGGATTCTATTGAAGGTTTCAGAAGTTGGGTTAAAATTGGAGTGTCAAGGTTTAATCATCAGAAGGTATTTGTCCTCCCAGCTGAAGAAATTATCACACAAGATTGTGTCTCTATCTAAGGTATTATCAAACTTAGCAACAAAAAAACCTTTGGCCATTGCGAAGATATGAACTTTACCAGTGATGAGGGGCTCCCATTCATTGGTGATCCAAGAGTGCAGCTGAGGAAGGCTTGGCCAAAAGCCCCTAAACCGACAAATCACCCCTTGAGCAGAAAGCTCTGCTACACTATCACTTATTTCTCCTACTAACTCGTCCTTAAGCTTCATTGTGATGGTGTTTTTCACAGGGATGAAGCCACCAAAACTTTGCCTAATATTCATGTATGATCTAGGTGCAGGCATAGACGAGCCAACACCCTTGACACTCTTACCAGAACCAGCCCCGACGCCAGCACCAGCACCAGCCCATAATGCTAACACCAGCACCAGCCCCAACGCTAGCACCAGTACCAGCCTCGACGCCAGCACCAACCCCAACGCCGACGCTAGCACCAGCTTCAGCGCCCCTGAGAACATCACCGGCCGCAAACCCCTCAGCCTCCCGCCCCACAGGACCTCCAACATTTTTATCAGTCAAAAGAGCTCTGCCCAAAGGCAGCCAATGACCCTCAGGATCCGTCTGAAGCATGCCTGAAACAAAAAACTCCCCATTCGGCACAGTATTCACGCCCAGAGCAGAGAACTCCCCAGTTGGCACAGTATTCCCGCCCGTAGTCATTTTCAATTATTTTCAAACTTGTTTATGACTTACTGTTAAAACAACATGCAATTGATAGAAATTTGACTTTTAAAAAGGTAAGACTGAGTTTCAAAACGTCATATAATTGATATGTGACATACTAAATTATTAAGACGAGATGAATATTAAAAACAAATCTCTTATTAACGAGAAATAACTAGTACACTTAATTAATATATAAGTAACTTAACAACGTGCAATTAATATATGACTTGATTTTTAAAAACAGTATGCAATTGATAGAAGATCCACTTAAAAAAAGATAAGACTGAATTTTAAAATGTCACGCAAATAATATGTAATATATTATATTATTAAGACGAGGTGAATATTAACAGACAAATCTCTTATTAAGAGAAATAACTACACTTAATATATAAGTAACTTAAACAACAGCAGGAAATTGATAAAAGATATTTTTTTAAAGATAAGACTGAGTTTCAAAACGTCACGAAATTGGCATGTGACTGACTTTTAACTGTATCCCGTGAACAATATAAGATTTCAGTACAAATTGATAGGTCGTTAGAAAGATTGATGGGAGTACGGAACGTGCAAAACATGATTCCATGGCACAAGACAGTAACACTATACATACGACGGTGCCAATCTCTGTGATTGCAGCAAAATGTTAATGAACTGTGGTTGAATGCATCCATGATAGACAATGCCCATAAAAATTAGATCATATGTTGTTTCTGAGTAATCATAATCAAGGTAAAATAATGGGGAACAAAGCAAGCAAATGATGTAACATCAAGAAGCACAGGCCTTGCTGACGATTATGTGTGATGTAACTTATGGTGCAATCACACTTTTCCATGATTAAGGTCTTTAGAAGTGTTGGAACTTCAGAATCACCCTTTTGGTATTCTCTTTAGGGAAAGAGTAAGTTCATGCAAAACTTTAATAATTTTTGTGTGTAATGGGTATGGTAAAAAGTTCAGTAAGATGGAACCGTTCAGTCTTTAAGAAAATGACGATGTGTTTAATATAGTTCCTTATGGCCATGGTTTATTTATTTTTGGTTGTTGGTATCAAATGGTTGATCGAAAGCAAACATTTTGAGTGGTGTGGGTTTCATTTTATAAAGTCAATCATTTTGAATTTAGGTGTAGTTTTCTTGTTAAGTGGTGTGGATTTCAAGTTATAAAGTTTCACGGTTATTTGGTCGGAAATCTACAAGCAAAGTCTTTTGTGTGATATTTGGAGCTTGCTAGCATATGAGTTTTTCATGGAGATATGTGGACCAATTAGTAGGCAATACATCAAAAAGGAAGTTGATGTATGGACACTTAAGTATGGTGTCTATAGCTTTCATAAATCTTGGGTTAATGGTAAAAGTTTTAGTGGAATGTTGAGTTACAATATCCTTCGTTGCCCTAATCCTTCTTGAGATAATAGATATTTGAGGATCAAAATATAACAGGGGAATAATAATGTGGAGTTGCACTTTTGCAATTGTTTCAATTCTTCTAAACACCTTGCAGCAAAGTTTGTATAACCACTTGAAAAGATGAAAACGGGAAAGACACTATTCTCCAATAATTTCATTTTTGTCAATTATTTTTTTGTTGAGAATAATTTCCTTTTAGTGTAAAGTAAATTGATTGGTTTTATTGAAATTATTTTTGAAATGAGTTTTATTTCTTATATAAATTAGTATGATCAATTATGACACATATGAACCACAATTTAACACAATTATTGTTTTTTCATTATGAAGTCTTAGCATTTCTATGTTTCTCATGTTCATTTTTTTGTTACTATGATTCTATTTTACCTGGCCATTTGTTTACCTATAGTCATTTTGCATTCTCATTGACCTTATAAGTTAAAGATGAGGGCATTTATGCATCACTTTTGGATTCATACATTTTGGAGTAGATTCTTAGACCCATTTTTTCAAAGATTGAAACTTGTAGTCAATACTTTAATTATATAGTGAAACCATTAGTTTTTTTTGTGAATAGTGTTATTTTGAATAGTGATAGGAAGGTGGAGACATGTGGCAATATATTGTTAGCCATGCTTGATTTCTAATGTATTTTTCTAGATGCTTCCATTGTTTTTTATATATTTATTTATAGTTTTCAAGTAATTTTATCATTTAGGAAAAACATTTCACAAAAAATAGTAACCCATATTTTTTTTGTAGATAGGGATATTCATCCAATTAGTAGGAAAAAGAAGAAGATTCAATAACAAGGAAGAAAAAAATCTAATCTTCATAGAACATTTGTAAGCATTAGGGAGATTTGATTTTCTCAAAGTATATTTAGTGTTAAGTTGAGTTGCACCATATGCTTGAGCTTGATATTGTTATTACTTTGTGGTGATAGAAATGAGTTCTTTTGTAATTTAACAAAAAGATCATAGCTTTTAGTTCACTAAATTTTGGTCTCTTAGTGTTTCACTAGATATTTATTGGAAGAAGTATTATATTTGTTCAAGATATACACTAATTGCATGGATTATAAATTACTAATATCATTGGCCAATTACAAAATTGCCTTGGTCATGCCCTATATTCAATAATAATTCAACTTAATAGGGAGCATTTGTTGTTTATGCATACTAACTTGCCTAATTCTTTGTGCCTATCAAAAACCATAGATTGCATGTCCTTGGTAGTGATAGCCTTCAAATTTTAATAATTTATTTTCAGCTTTCCCTTTAAATTGACTCTTCATAAATGTCATTGTCATTAAAATAAAAATTATAGATAGCAAATATGATCAATTGAAATGAATTTCATCATCTTGAATTTCTATTATAGTGTGTCAAATGTTAATGCCCAAAGCCAAGTTGCTTCCTCATAGAGGGAACACCTTCAACATAATTAGAATGACATATCAATGCCATTATTTTTGTTACCTTTCTAACCCAAGGTTGAAATAAAATTAAAGTCTCTCAAATATAGTGTCAAGTTATACCTTCTTCTATCTTTCTCTCCCTCTTTTTATCTTGATCTCTCTTTCTCCTCCACATCTCTCTTCCTCTCTCTATCAAGCTCCCTCTCTATTATTTTCTCTTCTTTTATTACACTTTAATATTCTAAAAAATAACTACACATCAATTGACTTAACGTCATAACAAACAAAACTAAAAACATTTAGATTCAAATGTTTGATATTACAGTCTTAATGATTCAACCAATTACCCCTATATGATTCAACAACATGAACACCAAAAGAATCTACCGCTACCCTTCACAAAATTTGAAAACATAACTTAAGCACCTTCCATGACCAATTTCCCAATTTTTCATACTCCTCTCAAAGGTCCTAGAGCATTTGTTTTACCACCAATACCAAAATGTTTGAGCACCCCACACAAATAACACTTCCATGCAACATTTAAAAGGATCACTAAAAATAATGACTTCCTCCAAATCTAATAGCAATTGCCCACATACTAATACCATTCCCATGCCATAATTAGAAAAAGATCCAAAAATAACAAGGATTGCTACCAAGTTTGACAATAGTTGCCCATGACAAAGAAGATTAAATCACACACAAGATAGCAAAGGTATAAATATCAGACGATAATCTACAACTAACCTTTACAATATAAGAAGACCCAAGATTAAACTAAAATTAATCCTATATCATGTTGACAATTATACTTTGATACTTCTTCTAACTTTAGAGAATAAAATAGAATAGAAGATTTTTAACATCCACAAGGCCAAAGCTAGTCTATGGGATAACAAACTTTGATATTTTTTATTTTTGAAGTGTTGATCGTTTGCTCTTCAATTTGATATTGAACTCTCCAAATCTCTCAACCCTCTCCTCACTAAGTAAATCTTAAAATGAATTTATTATTAAATTACTTATGTACTTGATCATATGTAATTATAAACTTTATATTTCAAAATAAAGTGTTATTTTTTGTTTCTAACTACTTGCACTTGCAAAATTCACACTCTCCCTTCCCATATTTCTTTGAACTTTTCCCATCTACTTGTTTTTGTTAGGAATTAGTGTTCACATGGTTTATTAAATTGGCATTATAATTGTAATAGATATTAAGTTGTTGAAGAAGTTTGAAGAAGTTTAGGATGTGGTGAGCGGTGCCACAACCAGACATAAAATAGATGTTGATGAGTAGAAGAAATTTGATCAAGCTGATAGAAAGGCTAAATTGATCATCATGTTCAGCGTGTCTGATGAAGTTCAACCTTTTATTCGAGACTCGTCTACAACCAAAGATGCTTGAGACAAGCTACAAATGATGTATGAGGTGAAGAATCAGAATCAAATCCTGAAGATGAAAAATGGAGAACAATTAGAATCCTTTCTCAAAAGGATTGTAGAGTTGGGGGCTTCATTACAAGCATTGGGAGAAACAATTGATGACGGAGTTTTGGTGCCTATTGTTCTACGGGCATTACCTTCTAGGTATAAAGTCTTTGTGACAACTTTGAATGTCACGGAGATGACACCCACTTTTGAGAAGCTCATGAATCTGCTCCAGAAAGAAGAATCTTTAAGGCATGAACATGAGGAGGATCATGCCATGACAACTCATCATAAACGCAAGAAGCCTATGAAGCAGTGTCTAATATGTGAAAAAGTTGGACATGATGTGAAAAATTGTTGGTACAATTCCTTCAACAAAGGATCATCCAACAAATCACATCCAAAGAAGCCACTTCAAAGTGGCAAACCATAGTGGGAGCAGAAGAACAAACAAAAACACCAAAGCAATGTTGTTGAAGCGGAAGATTCTCCAAATGAGGAATATGTGCTTTTAGCCCACACTTCAGAAGATGATTCACAATCAACCTCAGTATGGTATGTGGACTTAGGTGCTACAAAGCACATGACTGGACATAAGGAGTGGTTTCTCACATTGAAACCCCATCATGGTACAGTCACTCTTGGAGATGATACCACCCATGAAATCAAAGGTATTAGTGACATCTCTTTGAAGTTTGGCATCAATCATTGTAGGCTTACTAATGTCTTGTACGTGCTAGGACTTACCAAAAATCTTCTTTCTGTTAATCAATTTCTTGACTACAACCTTAGGATTGAGTTTGATAGCCATCATGATACAAAGATTTGTCTTATCAAAGATAAGTCTAAAAATGAAAAGATTGATGCCGGTGCTACAATGATTGGAAAAATGTTCAGGCTTGATACAGTTGCTAATAATCAAGCCTTAGTGACTAAGGATGAAGATCTTGTTATGCTTTGGCATCGTATATTTGGTCATTTAAGCACTAGTTACTTGCTAACACTTAGTAAGAAATGCATGGTCAAAGCACTTCCCTCACTTGAGAAGTCGAGTGCTATATGTTCTAGTTGTATTGCTGAAAAACCACACGAGGTGGATAGTTGATGGGTTCCTGTCACGTCAAGGTTTGTGGTAAGCTTGATTAAAACCATGGAAGGAGAGAGCCTTTCTTTTGGATCAAGTTCATGAGTCACTTAGTTGGACATGCCATAGGGGTGAGCATATTGCAAAAGAGTGTGTGAATGTTTTTCTACCATGTTCACACTAAGAGGGGGTGTTAGGAATTAGTGTTCACATGATTTATTAAATTGGCATTATAAATGTAATAGGTATTAAATTGTTGAGAAACAACTTAATATTATTCTTAGTGTGGTTTGTTAGAATATTATGTATAAGACAAATATATGAGAAATTTTAGGTATATGAGTTATTATTGAAAGGAAAATTAGATGCAGAAAACAATTCTCCTAACGTCAATACCTCGGGAAAGAATGTAGAAGTATTTTTAAATTTTCAATTATAGTCAAGTTGAGATGCACTATGAAATAGATTATAGAAACACAGTATTAGACAAATACACATGAACACCAGATATACGTGGGAAAACCCTTACGAGAGAAAAACCCACCACACCAAGAGAAATCACTTTGTATTACAGTAATCAAAATTACATACAATTCTAGACTTATCTTTTTGGTGTCATAATACAACATCATTCATCATGAACATTCTTCGAACATAAACATCCAAGTTATAGCCTTTACAGATTTTAAAACCTTTACTGATACAATTTTTAATTCTTCACACTTCACTTTTAATTGAACTACTATCCAACCCCCAAGTGTCTGCAACTTCCAACTATATCCATGGTGTTCCCTGACTATTGAGCTTTTTCACAGAACTGTCGCAACGAACCAACTGCTAACGATTCACTTTCGGCTTCCTCTATTCGTCCACGAGATTCCACGTATGACAGTCAGATGGTCAATAGAATTCGTAATGCACTGGCATCTCGGTGAGACACTAACAATGTCTCACCGATGCCACATATACTTCATATCGATGTCGCCAAGAGCCTCTGTAGTTGCCAAGATGTTATATCTAGCTCCAAGAGATACACCGAGTCATCACGTAGTCGACCTGACCTATTGCTTTCGCTAGGAGGTCATAGCGAGACATCAAAGGTTATACCGAAGTCCCCATACCTACCGAGCACCAAGTATAAGTCAACAAAACTCACACCTATCGCTAAAAGTTCATACCGATCTCCATATGTTACTCTGAAGTGTTTACCCATCGCCAAGACATTGCCCTTCGCTGAGAGAACTTACTGATCTCAATGACTTATCCTGAAAGCTTCATATGTCGCTAAGAGTTGCACCGAAGATCTCACAAGATGTTCCTATCGGTGAAACCTTCAACATTTTCTAAAAGCTTTCCCCGTTTGCTTTGAGTTACACCGAAGTCAATATGGGTTACCCCAAGGACCTCAACGTAAACACTGTCGGTGAGAGATTAACACTTCGCTGAAACAACTTAGCGAAAACCTTTAACTTCACCAAAGACCACAGTTGCCAAGAGTCTCCCCGATGCACGATTGAATGGCCTTTCGACCAAAGGTCTCCCGAGCGCTATAAGGTCATAACGAATACATCATGCTACAGCGATAGACTCCACAGTGTAACCTTTCGGCAAGACAATGGCAAGGTCACAGCGACCTGTTCAGAACTGAATAAAACAACCCTGCTAATCGGCCAGACAATTAGAATGTCACACCGACTTGAATCTAATGGAGGTTTCAACCTGTATAGTTTGAGGCACATATTTCCAACAATTATAAGGGAGTGATTCCTAAAATATAGGAGATTAAAATCGTATAAGTACCTATGGAATGAATGTGAGAAGATGAGAAATAGAAGCATATTATTGTGTGGAAATTTTTATGTATAGCTTCTATAAACTCTCCTCAAATCTCTGCCCATATTTCTTATAATACTAATGACGTTGCAAATTAATCCCAAACTATAATAAGAATCTTTGCATTCCAAGAACTATTGACCTCACAATAGACCTTTTACTGATAATCTAAACTAGCACTTGCACCCCAATGAGGTGCAATACTTACGCCGATAGGCTAAGCCCACATTATGTACGGTCATGAAAAGTAGTGGATGGCATGAAGAAAGCAGTGATCTATCTCACCTATCCCTCTCTACCTCTCCCTCCCTTGCTCCTCCTCTCTCCTTCCCTCTCTATTTCTCTCTATATTACATATCCCTCTCTACCTATCCCTCCTTCCATCCCACCTATTTCTCTCTCACTCTCTCCTTCCCTCTCTACTTCTCTCCCTCTCTCACTTATTCCTCTCTACCTCTCTCTCCTTCCCCCTCTAATTCTCTATATCTCCCCTATCCCTCTCTACCTCTCTCTCCCTCCCTCTCTCTCACTCTCTCTCGCTCTCACTTTCCTTCTCTACTTTTGTCTATCCCACCTCTCTCCCTGTCCCTATCTCTCTCTCACTTATCCCTCTCTACCTCCCTCCATCCCTTTACCCTCCTCTCTCTCCCTCTCTCTATCCTTCTCTCTCTACTTCTTTTCCCTCCTCTCTTTCTCTTTCTCTATCCTTCCCTCTCTACTTCTTTACCCTCCTCTCCAATTCATTACAAAAACAACACTTCCTATACAACTTTAGTTATATACATAAGTGATTATTGTGCCCAGCATATGCAAGGACTCTGCAGCCCCTGCTAAAAAGCGACACTTGTCTCCCCATGAACCGTCCAGTATCTAGTTCTGAAGAATCCAATCCACCAATTGAGGAAATTGGGGTTCAGCAGAGTCGTCAATGGTAGGCACTCTCGCTACCCACGCAGTGTCGTATGCAGACGAACTTATTTCTCCATCTTCCATTGAATTGAAGAACCCTTTTATCTCTGCAACCAATTTTTCTATTTTCTTATCTATCTCATCTAAGGGTGTCTGAAACAGTTAAACTCAATTAGATTTTGAGATTTCCCGATTTTGCTACATCTAAATGTACATCTTTTATTTATTTTCGCAGTTTTCCGGTTCTACACTTTTCAAGGACAAATTCAATCTCAGTGACTGCAGATAAATGTAATACTCAATCTACAGGTGCACAGTAAATGTGCTCGTAAATGTCGATCCATCTAAATTTGGCAGGCTAACTCAAATTCAGACTTAATACCTCCTCTACTGTTGAAATAGAATGAACATAATATGGCTTCCCGATATTAGGATAGATTCTACCTTCTGTATGCGCTATCGTTAAATCTGCAATAATGACAGCCATAAATTATTCACGAAAACCAAGTTTAAACTTAAATTCGATCAAACAAAGCAGATGGTGTGTATTATCTGATTACCATTACCCTGAAGAGTTTTCGAATCCTCTCCAACAACATTATCAGATGGCATGATGTGGCAAGTTGCAAACAATTGAAAAAAAAAAAATAATTAAGTTTTCAGCTCCAGGATTACGAGCAGTTTGAACAGAGTTAAAGGAAAAAATACCAAGACTCTTTGCGCGCGAGTAATTTCCAAAAGGTGAACATCCATGGGATTTCGTTGAAATCCATCCTCATCTCACCCTACCACGGAATGAAAGATTGACCGTGAATAGAGCTTTCACAAGATCAAAACCAGGCGCCCACGGTTACTCGAACCCACGACCTGTAACGAGAAGCCAAAGGCACAGGGGGCCGCAGTCTCGTTCTTCGGCCCGTAATCTCCCCGGCAAAATATGAGGCAAAATATGCTTCCATATTTTCTCTAGTGTTCCATTCCAATAGGCAATGTTCTGCTTATGCAAAAGCGATCCAATGACCTTCAAGGAAAGTGGTAAACCAGAGCATGCAATCAAAAAACTTTCGACAAGAGCTTCGAATCCTTGTAGCTGATAAGGTAGGAGAAAAGCGTGACAGCAAAAGAGCTCTCTGGCGTGACTCTCTCCCATTCCTTTTACCTCATGAAATAAGATGACCCCATAGCTTGTGACGACACCCTTCTCCCTAGATGTGACAATCACTAAACTCTTCGCTCCAATCACTTCCTTTACTGTGATGAGCCTTGCTGGCTCTCAACTCAAAACCCCAATTTTTCTTAAATCTTTAAGTGTTATTTAGTTTTTTAAAGAAAGTTTGATAGACAGAAGAGAAGGGGCGCAACATATTTAAGCTTGTAAACTGAAATACAAAGCAATTTCTCACAGAATGGAAATGCAAAAGTTGTTATTATACTGAAACAATGAGATCATGAATAACAGACATACCAGAAGGTCTCCAGTTATTTTATTTAAAACAGTAGACAGCTCGCCAGCCATGAATGCTGAGAAACTGACAAATAAGGACGCCAAGCCTCCAGATCTGAGTTCTCCTGCCTCGAAACTGGATACAATAGTCTGAAATTGTTGGACGCCAATGATGGAAGACCAAAAGAAAACAAAAGGGAGGCGTTTCAGCCTAACCCTTCACACGCCTCACTAAAGGCACAAATCCCAAGGTAGGTCGTACGACCAAGGAAAGAATAGAAAGAATCTCTGCTGGAAGCCTCTAACTCTGAAGAAGGATGCGCCACCAGGAAGAAACCCTCATTTATTGCAAACAACAAGAAATATCAATATATATAATCTCTGTCTGAATCTGTAGAACCTCTGAATGAAGCTCTCAACATGCACTGATTCGATTGATCTTTCACAATCTCAAGAGTGCTCACACTGAAGAGGTATCGTTCTTCAATGGTAGTTTGTTCAAACCTTGATCACAGGAGAATGCACAGGAAATAGCACAAGGCAAAGTCAAAATATCAATAGGTGAGTTTCTCATTGCCAAAGATTGCTTTATACCCAAATGGCACGCATTTCCAAGAAGATGCACCCTTTTGCAATCATTTAAATCTTTTAATATTTTATTAAGTCCTTTTCAATAGTCAAGACTTAATAATTGAGTGCCCCTTTAATATTTTAAGTCATTTAAAATATTAAATCACCTTTTAGAATATTTTAAGTGATATAAAAATGTATTAAAGTCGATGTGACTTTAATAAAAGGCATTAAGTTAAATAATTAACTCAATCACTTAAAAATTCATAACTCGCTCAAAACTCCACATAATCCTATGCCGTCAGAAGCTGTGGACTCCTGAAATGCCAACGCCTGCTGTGAACTAGTCACTAGGCTTTGAAAACCAGAACGATCAAACTCTCCAGAAAGTACCACTGACCCTCTAACCAATCTGGCTAGCCCACAAGGGTCCAATAAAGGGCTAACACACTGTTCCCAAGAACTGTCTAGCGAGGGGACATCACAGTCTGCCCTCCCCGAATTTGCTTCTCCACAAGCAAACTCAAAGCTGGATGCTGAAGAATACTGTCACTCTCCCAAGTAGCATCCTCTGCTGGTAGATCCCTCCACTTAACCAAGTATTCCTTGATAACCCGCCTCCGAAGATGATGCTCTCTGGAGTCCAAAATGGCCTCAGGTATCAAAACCAATTTCCCCTCATCATCCAGGGGTGGCAAATCAATAGAAGGAATTACGTGTTGTCCCAACGCCTTTTTGAGGCACGACACATGGAACACATTGTGAACCCTACTGTCCATCGGAAGATCTAACTCATAAGCCACTTCACCGACACGTCTGACAACTCTGAAAGGTCCATAGTATCGTGGCTTAAGTTTCTTGGAGCCCTTCTTACGAAGGGTGGACTGCCTATAAGGCTGAAGCATTAGGTACACCAAATCATCGATATCGAAAGACCACTCTACTCGTTTCTGATTAGCATATTGCTTCTGCTAATTTTGGGCTTTTTGTATATTCTCTCTGAGTGCCTTCATAATATCCTAGTTCTCCTGTAATAAATCACCACCACTGGGAACTCTACTGTCACTTAGCAATAAGTCTAGAAAGCTCAGAGCATCATATCCATATAATGCTCGGTAAGGTGTCATCTGGATGCTCATGTGATGGGTGGTATTGTAGCAATACTCACAAAGGTATAACCACCTCACCCATGCCTACTAATGCCCTGAACTATAATTTCGCAAGTACCCTTCCACCCATTTGTTGATGATCTCAGTCTGCCCATCTGTCTGGGGGTGGTAGCTGGTACTCAGGGTGAGCTCTGTCCCACAAAGTTTGAATAACTCCTGCCAGAAGTTACTCATAAACCTGTTGTCCCTGTCACTGACTATACTGCGAGGCAAACCGTGCAGCCTGAATACCTCTCGGAAGAACAAATCTGCCACCTGGATAGTCGTGTGTGTAGTAGTGATTGCGAAGAAGTGTGCATATTTCGTCAATCGATCTACCACCACGAAAATACTGTCCTTCCCTTGAGATTTTGGCAAGCCCGCGATGAAGTCCATGGGCAAACAATCCCACTTCCTCTCTAGAATAGGAAGCGACTGGAGTAAACCTGCAGGGTATGTATGCTCTTGCTTGTTCTGCTGACAAACAAGACATTCCCTGACATACTGGAGAACATAAGACTTGAGACCCTTCCAAGAGAATCTCTCCCATACCTGCCTATAGGTCTTAAAGTAGCCGGGATGTCCTGCCATGGGTGAATCATGGAATGACCTCAATACTCTGTCCCTCATCTCAGAACCTGGGACTAATAAAATCCTCCCTTTGTAGATGATAAGGTCATCTACAAGTGAATACCTGTCATCCTATATTGATCCACCTACTATGCTAGAAGCCCATGGGTCCTTAGCATACTCTGCTACTATCAGATGTCTCCAGTCCTCTGAAACCAGTGTAATAGAGCTCAAGTGAGGACGGCGAGATAAAGCATCAGCAACCACATTCTGAGTGCCCTTGACATAGGAGATGTCGAAATCGTAGGACTGAAGCTTGCTAACCCATTTTTGTTGCCTTTCATTAAGATCTCGCTGCCCAAGAAAATGCTTTAGACTATTATGATCGGTTTTAACAGTGAATTTACTACCAATCAAGTACTGCCTGAATTTGGCCATGGCATGCATGATGGCCAACATTTCCTTATCATAAATATTGTAGCCCCGTTCAGGACCTCTTAGCTTCGTGCTCTCGAAAGCTATAGGGTGTCGATCCTGGATGATAACTGCACCAATACCCTCACCACTGGCATCACAATATAACTCAAAGGGTTTAGTGAAGTCCGGTAGAGCCAAAACTAGACACGTAGTCATAAGAAGTTTGAACTTCTCAAAGCATGCTTGTGCTAGTGGTGTCCACACAAAAGCACCCGTCTTAGTCAAATCGGTTAGTGGCGCAACATGCCGCGAGAATCCACTAACGAACCGACGATAGAAGGCACACAATCCTACAAAACCCCTGAGCTGTGTCAAAGTCTCAGGTGTAGGCCAATCGATGATGGCTCGAACTTTCTTTGGATCCATGCTGACTCCTGCATCGTTGATGATATGTCCCAGATATAAAAGCTCTGCCATGCCTAAAGCACACTTGGACTCCTTGGCGTACAAGGACTCCCTGTCAAGTATACTCAATACCTCATCCAAGTGAACCATGTGTTCCTCCCATGATTTTCTATAAACCAGGATGTCGTCGAAGAACACCAATACAAATTTCCTCAAGTGAGGATGGAAACCCTGTTCATAGTAGACTGAAATGTGGCTGGAGCATTGGTTAAACCGAATGGCATAACCAAGAAATCATAGTGTCCACAGTGACATTTGAACGCAGTTTTCTCTATGTCCTCGTCTCAGACTCTGATATGATGATACCCTGTCCTCAAATCAATCTTTGAGAAGTAGCAAGCTCCATGAAGCTCGTCTATCAACTCATCTATCCGTGGAATAGGATACCTATTCTTTATTGTCTTCCCATTGAGCATTTTGTAGTCAATACACATTCTGAGAGTACCATCCTTTTTCTTGCCCAAAACAATTGATGAAGCAAAGGGTTACTTACTCGGCCTAATGTGCCCCATAGCTAACAACTCCTTAATAGTTTTCTCAATCTCATCTTTCAAACGCTTGGGGTGCCGGTAAGGAGTAATCATGATCGGTTTCGTGCCCTCATCCAGCTCTATAATATGCTCAATACCTCTATCAGGAGGTTTTCCTGGTGGAATTGCATTGAAAACCTTCGCATGTTTGATTCGAAAGTCCTGCACATCTGGATGGTAAGAAGAAGCTTGCTGCTCCAACTGTGAAGGAATTAGCTTGCACTCAACAGCCCACTCTACCATATCGTGACAAATCAAACGCTCCATTCTTTGAAGTGAAATCTCTCTAAGTTTGTTTTCCTTGATGGCTTTAAGAATATGATTTGTGCCATCTATGGTGAATTTCATCTCCATGTCACGCAAATTAAGCGTGAACTCTCCTATTGCATGAAGCCACTTCATGCCAAGAACTATATCCGTTCCTCCCATATTCACAACATAAAAATCTGCCTTGAACTCAAAATTGTTAAGTTTCAAAGGCAAGTCAGGTATCATCCTCTCACAGTTGAGAGTGTATCCATCTGCAACCTTCACACGTATGCCTTCAAACTGCTGAGTTTGAATTCCACATTTCTCCACTAACCGTGAATCGATGAAGTTGTGGGTTGCACCTGTATCTAGAAGAGATATGACCCTTTGACCAGCTAGGATCCCACGGAGTCTGAAAGAACCCTGTTTCTGCATGCTAGACATATGAGCCTCCTTTAATTCTGTCTCTACTACAATTTTTGCCTCATTATCTGACTCTTCTTCATCTGTATCATAGATTGGAGCTTGCTAATCAGAAAAATTAGTCAACGCTTCTCCCTCATAAAACCACTCCATGTGCTTGTTTTGCCCTTTAGGTTTGAGGGGGTAGTCATGATTAAAGTCATACAGACCCTTTTAGTAAAAAAGAAGTTTTCTTCTTCGTAAATCATTCATTGTCTCTCGATCTAAAGGGGCTGCAAATTTCTTCTTTTGATCTGCATTATCAGCCTTCTTTGGATCTGATTTATTCTCTGTGTATGAGGTAGTAGGTTTCGAGCCAAATGGCTTACGAGGTGTAGATAGCTCCATGCTGTGAGCTTTCCTCATAGCCTCCTATAAAGTAGGTGGATCAAATACTTTTATCCAACCTTTCATGGGCTCGAAAAGACCCTCAATGAACAGTATGATCAGCCTTCTCTCTGAGATTCTTGTCACCATCACAGATAGTCTTTGGAACTCTCCAATGTACGATTCCAAGCTACCTAACTGTTTTAGTTGTGCCAAATCTATGAAGAATAGCTTAGGATCACGTCTATCAAATCTCTCTACCAGTTTATCAGTAAACTCCTAGTACGAGGCAATCCTGTCATGGTGAAGAGTAGCCATACCATGAATCCACCAGTCATGTGCCACGCCATCAAGGTGAAGTGCTGCAAATCGAATGGCATCCTCCTCAGGCATGGGGCGTAGTGTCAAGAATGTATCAAGCTTACTAACCCAGGCACGTGTTGTAACTCTACCACTGCCATAAAAGTTTGCCAAAGTAAGCTTATTGGTAGCCTGTCTAAGATCATTATGCTTGTATTTAGGCCACCTGTCATTCCTGCTTCTGGTGTGTTCTCTCTTCTGGCTCATGAATCTGTCGAAGTTAAGGTGCTCCTTAACTCTCGGTGGCAGTGCATCCCACTCATCATGTATAGCCATAATGTTATCTGCAAAATTTATCTCACCACCTTGTTCAACTTCGTCCACTTCCTCAGCATCATCTCTGGTAAAAGTAGGGCATGTAGAGCTCTCAAAGGTGCATGTTGGAGCTATGACTCTCTGAGGCTCTCTATGAATACTGCCTTCACGATCTGGATCCAAACTATGAGCCCTATTAATTGTCAAATTTTGGACATTTGTGCTAAGTTGTTGAAGAATAGTCGCCACCTATTCTTGGCCTGCAACCATACCTTTGAGCACGTCTTTAGCTTCTCTGTCCTCATCATCCCAAGGATTCCTGTGAGAACTTTCTCCTGCCCTGTTCGCCATATTATCCAAGTCTATTTCCTCCTCCTGTTCTTCAAATGGAAATGGTGGGAAAGGATTTTGATCACCTCTCTGATTTCTAGGACCCCCTCTTGAATAGAACTTGCCAAAACCCTCTTTGTGAGACTTCATAAATTTCTCTAACCCCACAAGCTGGCAGGATCAAAGCTCTGATACCACTGTGATGAGCCCTGTTGGCTCTCAACTCAAAACCCAAAATTTTCTTAAATCTTTAAGTGTTATTTAGTTTTTTAAAGAAAGTTTGATAGACAGAAGAGAAGGAGTGCAACATATTTAACCTTGTAAACTGAAATACAAAGCAATTTCTCATAGAATGGAAATGCAGAAGTTGTTATTATACTGAAACAATGAGATCATGAATAACAGACATACCATAAGGTCTCCAGTTATTTTATTTAAAACAGTAGCCAGCTCGCCAGCCAAGAATGCTGAGAAACTGACAAATAAGGACGCCAAGCCTCTAGATCTGAGTTCTCCTGCCTCGAAACTGGATACAATACTCTGAAATTGGTGGACGCCAATGATGGAAGACCAAAAGCAAAGAAAAGGGAGGCGTTTCAGCCTAACCCTTCACACGCCTCACTAAACGCACAAATCCCAAGGTAGGCCGTACGACCAGGGAAATAATAGAAATAATCTCTATTGGAAGCCTCTGACTCTGAAGAAGGATGCGCCACTAGGAAGAAACCCTCATTTATTGCAAACAACAAGAAATCTCAATATATATAACCTCTGTCTGAATCTGTAGAACCTCTAAATGAAGCTCTCAACATGCACTGATTCGATTGATCTTTCACAATCTCAAGAGTGCTCACACTGAAGAGGTATCGTTCTTCAATGGCAGTTTGTTCAAACCCTGATCACAAGAGAATGCACAGGAAATAGCACAAGGCAAAGCCAAAATATCAATAGGTGAGTTTCTCATTGCCAAAGATTGCTTTATACCCAAATGGCACACATTTCCAAGAATATACGCCCTTTTGGAATCATTTAAATCTTTTAATATTTTATTAAGTCCTTTTCAATAGTCAAGACTTAATAATTGAGCGCCCCCTTAATATTTCAAGTCATTTAAAATATTAAATCACCTTTCAGAATATTTTAAGTGATATAAAAATGTATTAAAGTCAATGTGACTTTAATAAAAGACATTATGTTAAATAATTAACTCAATCACTTAAAAATTCATAACTCGCTCAAAACTCCACATAATCCTGTGCTGTCAGAAGCTGTGGACTCCTGAAATGCCAACGCCTGCTGTGAACCAGTCACTGGGCTCTAAAAACCAGAATGATCAAACTCTCCAGAAAGTACCATTGACCCTCTAACCAATCTGGCTAGCCCACAAGGGTCCAATAAAGGGCTAACACACTATTCCCGAGAACTGTCTAGCGAGGGGACATCACAGTCCGCCCTCCCCAAATTTGCTTGTCCACAAGAAAACTCAAAGCTAGATGCTGAAGAATACTGTCACTCTCCCAAGTAGCATCCTCTGCTGGTAGATCCCTCCACTTAACCAAGTATTCCCTGATAACCCACCTCCGAAGATGACGCTCTCTAGAGTCCAAAATGGCCTCAGGTATCAAAACCAATTTCCCCTCATCATCCAGGGGTGGAAAATCAATAGAAGGAATTACGTGTTGTCCCAACGCCTTTTTGAGGCGCGACACATGGAACACGTTGTGAACCCTACTGTCCACCGGAGGATCTAACTCATAAGCCACTTCACCGACACGTCTGACAACTCTGAAAGGTCCATAGTATCGTGTATTAAGTTTCTCGGAGCCCTTCTTACGAAGGGTGGACTGCCTATAAGGCTGAAGCATCAGGTACACCAAATCATCGATCTCGAAAGACCACTCTACTCGTTTCTGATCAGCATATTGCTTCTGCTAATTTTGGGCTTTCTGTATATTCTCTCTAAGTGCCTTCATAATATCCTAGTTCTCCTGTAATAAATCACCAGCACTGGGAACTCTACTGTCACTCAGCAATAAGTCTAGAAAGCTCGGAGCATCATATCCATATAATGCTCGGTAAGGTGTCATCTGGATGCTCATGTGATGGGTGGTATTGTAGCAATACTCATAAAGGTATAACCACCTCACCCATGCCTTCTGCTGCCTTGAACTATAATTTCGCAAGTACCCTTCCACCCATTTGTTGACGATCTCAGTCTGCCCATTTGTCTGGGGGTGGTAGCTGGTACTCGGGGTGAGCTCTGTACCACAAAGTTTGAATAACTCCTGCCAGAAGTTACTCATAAACCTGCTATCCCTGTCACTGACTATACTGTGAGGCAAACCGTGCAGCCTGAATACGTCTCGGAAGAACAAATCGGCCACCTGGATAGCCATGTGTGTAGTAGTGATTGCGAAGAAGTGTGCATATTTCGTCAATCGATCTACCACCACGAAAATACTGTCCTTCCCTTGAGCTTTTGGCAAGCCCGTGATGAAGTCCATGGACAAACAATCCCACTTCCTCTCTAGAATAGGAAGCGGCTAGAGTAAACCTACAGGGTATGTATGCTCTTGCTTGTTCTGCTGACAAACAAGACATTCCCTGACATACTGGAGAACATAAGACTTGAGACCCTTCGAAGAGAATCTCTCCTGTACCTGCCTATAGGTCTTAAAGTAACCGGGATGTCCTGCCATGGGTGAATCATGGAATGACCTCAATACTCTGTCCCTCATCTCAAAACCTGGGACCAATAAAATCCTCCCTTTGTAGATGATAAGGTCATCTACAAGTGAATACCTGTCATCCTGTACTGATCCATCTACTATGCTAGAAGCCCATGGGTCCTTAGCATACTCTGCTACTATCAGATGTCTCCAATTCTCTGAAACCAGTGTAATAGAGCTCAAGTGAGGATGGAGAGATAAAGCATCAACAACCACATTCTGAGTGCCCTTGACATAGGAGATGTCGAAATCGTAGGAATGAAGCTTGCTGACCCATTTTTGTTGCCTTTCATTAAGATCTCGCTGCCCAAGAAAATGCTTTAGACTATTATGATCGGTTTTAACAGTGAATTTACTACCAATCAAGTACTTCCTGAATTTGGCCATGGCATGCATGATGGCCAACATTTCCTTATCATAGATACTGTAGCCCCGTTCAGGACCTCTTAGCTTCGTGCTCTCGAAAGCTATAGGGTGTCGATCCTACATGATAACTGCACCAATACCCTCATCACTGGCATCGCAATGTAACTCAAAGGGTTTAGTGAAGTCCGGTAGAACCAAGACTGGACACGTAGTCATAAGAAGTTTGAACTTCTCAAAGCACGCTTGTGCTAGTGGTGTCCACACAAAACCACCCTTCTTAGTCAAATCGGTTAGTGGTGCAGCATGCCGCGAGAATCCACTAACGAACCGACGATAGAAGGCACACAATCCTACAAAACCCCTGAGCTGTGTCAAAGTCTCAGGTGTAGGCCAATCGATGATGGCTCGAACTTTCTTTGGATCCATGCTGACTCCTGCACCGCTGATGATATGTCCCAGATATAAAAGCTATGCCATGCCTAAAGCACACTTGGACTCCTTGGCGTACAAGGACTCCCTGTCAAGTATACTCAGTACCTCATCCAAGTGAACCATGTGTTCCTCCCATGATTTTCTATAAACCAGGATGTCGTCGAAGAACACCAATACAAATTTCCTCAAGTGAGGATGGAAAACCCTGTTCATAGTAGACTGAAATGTGGCTGGAGCATTTTTTAAACCGAATGGCATAACCAAGAAATCATAGTGTCCAAAGTGACATCTGAACGCAGTTTTCTCTATGTCCTCTCGGACTCTGATCTGGTGATACCCTGTCCTCAAATCAATCTTTGAGAAGTAGCAAGCTCCATGAAGCTCGTCTATCAACTCTTCTATCCGTGGAATAGGATACCTATTCTTTATTGTCTTCTTGTTGAGCATTCTGTAGTCAATACACATTCTGAGTGTACCATCCTTTTTCTTCACCAAAACAACTGATGAAGCAAAGGGTTACTTACTCGGCCTAATGTGCCCCATAGCTAACAGCTCCTTAATAGTTTTCTCAATCTCATCTTTCAAACGCTTGGGGTGCTGGTAAGGAGTAATCATGATCGGTTTCGTGCCCTCATCCAGCTCTATAATATGCTCAATACCTCTATCAAGAGGTCTGCCTGGTGGAATTGCATTGAAAACCTTCGCATGTTTGATTCAAAGCTCCTGCACATCTGGATGGTAAGAAGAAGCTTGTTGCTCCAACTGTGAAGGCATTAGCTTGCACTCAACAGCCCACTCTACCATATCGTGACGAATCAAACGCTCCATTCTTCGAAGTGAAATCTCTCTAAGGTTGCTGTCCTTGATGGCTTTAAGAATATGATTTTTGCCATCTATGGTGAATTTCATCTCCATGTCACGCAAATTAAGCGTGAACTCTCCTATTGCATGAAGCCACTTCATGCCAAGAACTATATCCGTTCCTCCCATATTCACAACATAAAAATCTGCCTTGAACTCAAAATTGTTAAGTTTCAAAGGCAAGTCAGGTATCATCCTCTCATAGTTGAGAGTGTATCCATCTGCAACCTTCACACGTATGCTTTCAAACTGCTGAGTTTGAATTCCACGTTTCTCCACTAATCGTGAATCGATGAAGTTGTGGGTTGGACTGTATCTAGAAGAGATATGACCTTTTGACCAGCTAGGATCCCACGGAGTCTGAAAGAACCCTCTTTCTGCATGCTGGACATATGAGCCTCCTTTAATTATGTTTCTACTACAATTTTTGCCTCATTATCTGACTCTTCTCCATCTGTATCATAGATTGGAGCTTGCTGATCAGAAAAATCAGTCAACGCTTCTCCCTCATAAAACCACTCCATGTGCTTGTTTTGCCCTTTAGGTTTGAGGGGGCAGTCATGATTAAAGTCATACGGACCCTTGCAGTAAAAACAAAGTTTTCTTCTTCGTAAATCATTCATTGTTTCTCGATCTAAAGGGGCTGCAAATTTCTTCTTTTGATCTGCATTATCAGCCTTCTTTGGATCTGATTTATTCTCCGTGTATGAGGTAGTAGGTTTCGAGCCAAATGGCTTACGAGGTGTAGATAGCTCCATGCTGCGAGCTTTCCTCATAGCCTCCTGTAAAGTAGGTGGATCAAATACTTTTATCCAACCTTTCATGGGCTCGAAAAGACCCTCAATGAACAGTATGATCAACCTTCTCTCTGAGATTCTTGTCACCATCACAGATAGTCTTTGGAACTCTCCAATGTACGATTCCAAGCTACCTAACTGTTTCAGTTGTGCCAAATCTCTGAAGAATAGCTTAGGATCACGTCTATCAAAACTCTCTACCAGTTTATCAGTAAACTGCTGGTACGAGGTAATCCTGTCATGGTGAAGAGTAGCTATACCATGAATCCACCAGTCATGTGCCACGCCATCAAGGTGAAGTGTTGCAAATCGAATGGTATCCTCCTCAGGCATGGGGCGTAGTGTCAAGAATGTATCAAGCTTACTAACCCAGGCACATGCTGTAACTCTACCACTGCCATCAAAGTTCGCCAAAGTAAGCTTATTGGTAGCCTGTCTAAGATCATTATGCTTGTATTTAGGCCGCCTGTCATTCCTGCTTCTGGTGTGTTCTCTCTTCTGGCTCATGAATCTGTCGAAGTTAAGGTGCTCCTTAACTCTCGGTGGCAGAGCATCCCACTCATCATGCATAGCCATAATGTTATCTGCAAAATTTATCTCACCACCTTGTTCAACTTCGTCCACTTCCTCAGCATCATCTCTGGTAAAAGTAGGGCATGTAGCTCTCACAAAGGTTCATGCTGGAGCTATGACTCTCTGAGGCTCTCTATGAATACTGCCTTCACGATCTGGATCCAAACTATGAGCCCTATTAATTGTCAAATTTTGGACATTTGTGCTGAGTTGTTGAAGAATAGTCGCCACCTGTTCTTGGCCTGCAACCATACCTCTGAGCACATCTTTAACTTCTCTGTCCTCATCATCCCAAGGATTCCTGTGAGAACTTTCTATTGCCCTATTCGCCATATTATCCAAGTCTATTTCCTCCTCCTGTTCTTCAAACGGAAATGGTGGGAAAGGATTTTGATCACCTCTCTGATTTCTACGACTCCCTTTGGAATAGAACTTGCCAAAACCCTCTTTGTGAGACTTCATAAATTTCTCTAACCCCACAAGCTGGCAGGATCAGAGCTCTGATACCACTGTGATGAGCCCTGCTGGCTCTCAACTCAAAACCCCAATTTTTCTTAAATCTTTAAGTGTTATTTAGTTTTTTAAAGAAAGTTTGATAGACAGAAGAGAAGGGGCGCAACATATTTAAGCTTGTAAACTGAAATACAAAGCAATTTCTCACAGAATGGAAATGCAGAAGTTGTTATTATACTGAAACAATGAGATCATGAATAACAGACATACCAGAAGGTCTCCAGTTATTTTATTTAAAACAGTAGCCAGCTCGCCAGCCAAGAATGCTGAGAAACTGACAAATAAGGATGCCAAGCCTCCAGATCTGAGTTCTCCTTCCTCGAAACTGGATACAATACTCTGAAATTGGTGGACGCCAATGATGGAAGACCAAAAGCAAAGAAAAGGGAGGCGTTTCAGCCTAACCCTTCACACGCCTCACTAAAGGCACAAATCTCAAGGTAGGTCGTACGACCAAGGAAAAAATAGAAAGAATCTCTGTTGGAAGCCTCTGACTCTGAAGAAGGATGTGCCACCAGGAAGAAACCCTCATTTATTGCAAACAACATGAAATCTCAATATATATAATCTTTGTCTGAATTTGTAGAACCTCTGAATGAAGCTCTCAACATGCACTGATTCGATTGATCTTTCACAATCTCAAGAGTGCTCACACTGAAGAGGTATCGTTCTTCAATGGCAGTTTGTTCAAACCCTGATCACAGGAGAATGCACAGGAAATAGCACAAGGCAAAGTCAAATATCAATAGGTGAGTTTCTCATTGCCAAAGATTGCTTTATACCCAAATGGCACACATTTCCAAGAAGATACGCCCTTTTGCAATCATTTAAATCTTTTAATATTTTATTAAGTCCTTTTCAATAGTCAAGACTTAATAATTGAGTGCCCCTTTAATATTTTAAGTAATTAAAAATATTAAATCACCTTTTAGAATATTTTAAGTGATATAAAAATGTATTAAAGTCGATGTGACTTTAATAAAAGGCATTAAGTTAAATAATTAACTCAATCACTTAAAAATTCATAACTCGCTCAAAACTCCACATAATCTTGTGCCGTCAAAAGCTGTGGACTCCTGAAATGCCAACGCCTGTTGTGAACCAGTCACTGGGCTCTGAAAACCAGAATGATCAAACTCTCCAGAAAGTACCACTGACCCTCTAACCAATCTGGCTAGCCCACAAGGGTCCAATAAAGGGCTAACACACTGTTCCCGAGAATTGTCTAGTGAGGGGACATCACATTCACTAGCAAGGCATCCATTTACTCCTCGTCGTCTACATCATCTAAAACCATTAAAACCTCACGATTTTACAGACGATGTCTCAGAATTTCCTTCCCTTGGCTGGTATAATCAATCTTGTAATCATAGTGCACAAGTTTCTGAAGAAGCTTACTCTGTAAAGAAGCCAAGCCATTTTTGGCTGCCTCCAGTCTGACATCTGACAAAAAATAGCAGCTCCCTTTATATGCTCAACTCCTTTCGTTGTAGATCTTCTTAGCGAGAGTGGTTTTGCCCGATCCTCCCATTCCAACAATACCCACAACTTTTACATAACTGCTCTGCTCCTCATCTGACTTCAATATTGTGTTCTCGAAAGAATGAAGGGCTTCATCCAGTCCAACGGGGTGTTTAGACCCCTCTTAACACTTCTCGTTTTGTTTCTTCTACCACTCTATCCACTATACTCCTTAATAGCATATCCTCGTCACTAGAACAAAAACCCAATTACAGAAAATAAATAAAAAACAATCCGACATGTTTTAATCTACAGCTTTTAAGAACCTAAATATGGGCAAAAATGTTCTTACTCTTCGCTTGTGTCGAACACCCGGCCCGAAATAAAGGAAACCCTGTGGAGATCCTCTTTCCATTTCTCAACAATGTGGAGATCAATTCTCTTCTTGTCCTTGAAATCTTTGAAGGCCTGTACATAAGGGCCAGAATTGATGTATCGAGCGTGCAAGGGTTGCACGTCATAGAAGACAGGAATGATTTTAGCCTCGGTTTTAAGCATGAAAGAGAACTCCGCCAAACACCACGGCGACTGCGCATATCTCGGAGAGAAAGTGGCTACGTGGAGCTTACAGGTGGCGAGAGTATGCTGTATGGCCGCTGGTAAAAAATCTCACCAAACCTGCAGCAGAGCCCCACCGGAATCTCCCCGGCGGCATCTGATTGTAGGAAATGCCGGTGGGGTTCCCCCACATATAATAGCCTATCGGCTAATAAGAATTAAATTCCTCAATAATATATCTTTCTTTCACCGCTTTTCCCACTTTTAAAACTAAGAATCATAACTACACAAAACGAATACCACCCTTCTAGTTTACGGCAATTAGACAACTCCTAATTTGGGAGCGAAACACAGTCCGTGACTCCTAAGGTGTGCAGCCAAGAAGAGAAGACTTGTCACTATCTCTTTCAAGCTGTGGTTCCATTTTCCTTTCTTCATCTACACAGGTCACCATTTACCAATCTGGTATATGGTCCTACACATTTAAAACACCGTATTGTATCGTCAAAGTTCCCAGCTGCAATACGTTCGTACCAGCCGTTTGCCTTCGATCCTTTTGTATTGTCTTTTGGGTCTATGGACTAACAGTCGTATAATGGTCTGTCCAAGCTTTTTATCAAATTAATGATTTGACCGGGAGTCTTTAGCGTTGGCGATTAAAATTTATTAGAGTTCTGACTTCTCTTGTACACTTCTGTTTATTTGTATAAACGATCAGATAAGGGGAAAACAATCTAATGAGAATAATCCATGCTAGAAACATTTGCGATGGACGATGGCGGGCCCCGATTCATCATACTCCGCTTTCCAAATCAACATCTGCAGGTACAAAGTTGAAAGTGAGATTGTGTGACAGAAGCGAGGATGGATCATCCCATCCCGACGCTGTACTTCCTCTTGGGAGGGGCGACCACCGTTTTGTTTCCTTTTATTATTATTAAATACCAGTTTTTCTCTATGAAATTGTATCTGTATATAATTATTCTGTTGTTGTCTCTCTGTGCCCTGATGCTGCAAACGTACTCGCTCTTCCTTTGTCAATATGCGTACTTTGGATTCTTCGTTACTTATGAACTTCTATCGATTTTCTCATTATGCTTCTATTTTTTTTTTTGGTTGGCAGTTTTCAATTTGAGGATACTTAGAATAACATCCTTCCTAGTGACTTAAAGGGACGATTGAAGATATGTTTGCATCTTTGAATTGTTTCGGTCCAATGTGCAGAAGGGAAAAGCAATCCCAAAATAATGTTGGGGAAAATGGAGAAGGTATGAGCTTTGTTGCATATTCTTTTGCATGTTTTTATTCCTCTTGAGCGAAGTTGAATTGGAGTTTTCTGTTGTTGTATTGGTCTATACTGTTACTTTTATGATGCAGTCTTAGAAGAGATATTCTTCCTTTGAGTACATACTAATATATAGCACTTTCTAGGATTTCGCGTTCAAGAAGATTTCTCTGTCATTCAAGGTGTTCATATTTTCTCCTATAAGGATCTCATACTGGCAACGAGGAATTTTCATCCAGACAACAAGATAGGAGCTGGGGGATTTGGAACTGTGTACAAGGTATATCACAACCTAGAATGTTATCTAAGAACATGTTCAATGCTCAGGATGTATCTGATTTGTGCATTTTATAGATAGATAACTTGTCAATTTGGTATTCTGTTGTGGTGTAGCATGAAATGTAAATTGATTTGCGTATAACTGTAAGGACTCACCAAATCCAAGAATATTCAAATGATCTTAGTATTTGGATTTGTTTCCTAATGTTTACCAAGCTTAAATGGGTGCATGCGTGCCGAATTATGCAGTTATTCGCGGTGTGGATATGGAGCACTGGGTGTGAAATTCCAAAACCTGGCCATGCCGGTGCCGACCATAAAAAAATTGGTAGGCAGGGTAACATTAAAACTGAAAACATCAAACTTAAAAGCTAAATCTTGTATTATAATTTTTAATGTATCATGGAATATGGCCCGACTATAATCTTTACGTGTGCAGCGATTAAATTTTTTAGGCCTCATTTCTGATTCGATATTGTTTTCAATAATTTTATAAATTGGAAAAAAAAAATCAACCAATAACACTTTGTCTGGTCAACCAAAATTTTAGATTGAATTTATTTTACAAAAATCCAAGAAAATTGTTGTGTTTATTCTTTAAGACTCGGCACAGTTGTAAGCAAAATAGATGAATACATAAGTATCACTGCCACACGCAGGGACTAATAAATGTAACACCAAACTATTTGAAGAACGTAAATCAAATTTACAAATTCCTTAAGCTTTCATATGAAATCGAACCTTGACAAAAATATGGTAGACGGGTTATGAATCAAGACAAGTCAATTTCTTTTTTCTGGCTGAAATTCATTGTTGGCTGGAAGTTGAGGCCTTCCAGCTTTATTTGTCAGATGTTTACTGAAATTTTTTATTTGTTGTGAATAATACAAAGAGAAGAATGATGGTCGAGAATGAGAGATAAGTATAATTTTATATTTTTATGATTTTTAATTGTTTATAATTATATTATTATTATTATTTTTTATAAAGAGTGAACTGAAATTTTTTATTTGTTGTGAATAATACAAAGAGAAGAATGATGGTTGAGAATGAGAGATAAGTATAATTTTATATTTTTATGATTTTTAATTGTTTATAATTATATTATTATTATTATTATTTATAAAGAGTGAAGGTGAGATTTCGAAAGGGTTCAAATTCTTTTACAAAACGAAAAATAGATATAATATTGAAATTCCATAAAATAATAAAGGAATAATAACAGACTGACAACATGACGATTGCAAATCAACAATTAAAGATACAACACTAACAATACAGAAACAACATGCAAAATGAGAAAGAGACCCAAAAAAAACACAGGGCAAACTGCCCAGAAAAGTACTAGTCAGGCGGCTTAAAACCATAAAACTCCAGACAACCCTGAATAGTGAATACTAACAGCAGTTCTATCTATCGAAGTGCTAAAGAAGAGGAACTGAACTTAGAACTAAGAGACATCAAAGTGCTTAGGAATCAGGCTAAAAGGATCGCTTGGGCTACCATTGTGCATTTTGCTTTTTGTCTTGACTGGAGATGGCAAGCAAAGAGAAGGCAGGGCTGCCGTTGCAAGGCAAATAGAACCTGTAGACCTCCACTTACTTTCCTCTCCACAACCACCTCCATTGAAGAGTTAACGATTAGAGAAGCCAAGTTTTCATTAGAGCAAATCCTACCTGCTGAAGGGCAGTCAACCACGTCAACGTCTTCTGTACTAAGGTTGTCCACATTATTCTTCTCCAAGAAAGCCGCCTCATTATTAACTTATTAGTTAAAAGGAAGACAAACCCTATTTTTTCATTTCTTTTCCAAGAATTCTATCGCCTCTTATTGCCCTGACAAGCAGCAGCAAAGTGACCAAACCGGTGGCACTTTTTAACTTTTTTGGTTTTACATTTTTAATCAATTTTTCAATAGGATGTTTGCTCTAATTAGGATAGAAAATATCTAATGCACTAGGCTGTAGCTAATGCTTCTAGGGTGCAAAAGGGGGCGCACTTTTCACCCACACTAGTATATCCAGTACAAATGTGTTTTGGGTGTAAGCTTATTTTGATCAGGTATGCACACCTAAATAACTTTCATTTTTGGTAATCATAGGTCAGATAATTTTCTAAAAGGCTTTTGTTTGCAATCATAACTATGTTCTTACCCCTTTGTGGTAGATATACACTATTAATAGTTATTTATGGTGTTTATCCCTTTCAAGTTTCTGGTACAAACAGGCATATACACCTATTTATTTTTAGCAAGATAAGCTTATAGAACTTAAAAGACATGATATTTTTATTGGAGTCTAGAATGTTTTAAATAATTTCTTGTAAAAACCGTATATGAATTTTTTTAGTAGATCTTCAAACTTCAAGCTTTTCTTTGGAATTTCATCAAGTAGCGCCAATCACATGGATGGAGAAAGATAGGAATTGGACACCTTCTAAAGAACTTTTTTCTGACGGAGAAAAAGAGCCGATATGTTGTTGGGAAAACGAACTCAACATTCCAATATAGTACTTATCATGCTCACATGAAACCAAAACCTTGACGAGGTAATTGATTAATTACCTAGATCCGGCATTAATTAATCCTCACATTTCCAACCTATATAATAACACTACTAATGAACATACATTTGTAGGTATACATATAAATTTTGCTTTTGGGGACTGTTAATTTACAGAGAAGATGAAGGAATTCTTGCAGGAAATACAGTTTGGCTTAAGTGATTTCATTTATTCCACTGACACTCCCCTTGGATTGCAGGGAGCCTTGAAGGATGGTACAAAGGTTGCAGTAAAGCAGCTTTCTGCTGAATCAAGACAAGGTATCCGTGAGTTTTTAACTGAGATAGCAACAATCTCTGCAGTCAAACATGAAAATATTGTCATGCTCCATGGGTGTTGTGTGGAAGAAGATCATCGAATTTTGGTGTATGGATATCTGGAGAATAATAGCATTTCGCATGCCTTATTAGGTATAATTATTATGATCTTGAGAAATAACGTTGATTGTTTCCTTACTTTAAGTAGATGATACGCTATTATGAGTATGTGAAAATAGATCAATTTTAAAAGATGGTATGCGGGTTTGGCTATGTCTCTCCGGGTGTTTGTTGCAGAGATTAAAAGTGTATTTTTAAAGTTAGGATGGCAATGTAAGGAAGATTTCTGTCAAAATGACATTGCTTGCAACATGTCAGGTTCGAGTAATAGTGCAATAAACCTGGATTGGCAAACAAGGTCAAAAATCTGCATTGGATCTGCGCGTGGTTTTGCTTATCTTCATGAGGAAGTTACACCTCGTATCGTGCACCGAGATATTAAAGCTAGCAACATACTCCTTGATGGGAATCTCAATCCTAAGATTGCAGATTTTGGTCTGGCTAAACTTTTCCCAGATAATATCACACATGTCAGTACACGAGTTGCTGGAACACTGTAAGTGTTGTCTACACTTTTAGTCTTAAATAGAAATGAAGCCTAAAAAATTATATCTTTGCCGTCGATTAACGGGCTGAATGAATCCAATTAATTCTTAAATATTTCGTCATAAAGATGAGATGCTAAATCACCTATAGAACAAACGCTATATATAGGAGCTTAGTTTTTAAATATACTTACGTGAAATACATGAAAGAAAGCCTATCTATCAATGTAAAGACTTACAAATGATTGTCTTTTGTGGTTCTCTCCTGGCTAGTGGTTATCTGGCTCCAGAATATGCCATGTGTGGGCAATTAACAAGAAAGGCAGATGTCTATAGCTTTGGGGTACTTCTACTTGAAATTATCAGTGGCAGAGTCAATATAAACACAACACTACCAGTTGAAGAGAAGATTCTTTTGAAAATGGTAACGAAACAAATTCTTCCATTTGTGATTCCTTGCTGCTCGTGAATTTTAGCATCTGAAATTTCTTTTCTAAATTATCCTCCATATGGGAATTCCAAAAGATGAAATGTTATGTTGTGATGCCTGGAGAAGTGATAAAAAAAAAGTAGTCCACACCTTATTATTAGAAATGAATGTGCTGTTTGTTTTTAAATAGGATTTAATCCAGTATCAATAATGACTAAAGTTGCAAGTCGTAAAATTTATTTGAGCAGTCAAAGATGCTTTTCCTAGACACCAAGAATGGGATATATTTTATCATAAGCACTCCAGCCATTATGATGCCCGGGCAATATCTAAGTTTAAAACTGTGCTTCAAGAAGTACAGGCGACTACAGGCACAAAAATCCAGCGTTTATATAGTAAGTTTGACTACAAGTACATTCACTATCAATTCACCTTTCTATAATAAAATTTGACCAAAGATAGTATACAGTTACTCAGTCCTCTAGATTTTGGAAATATGTACTGTTTTTTTTATCAAGGATCTTCCTCATTGTAACAACACCCCTTATCCAGTAATTTCACAAATTGGGTTTTTGTAGTTTAGTTGTCACTTGGTGTGTTTTGTGTGTTCTTTTTGGACATTTTTTTGAAGTTTGAACATGCCAAATAATGCAGCAACAATAGGAAATATATTGCAATATTTAAAATTGACAATTGGAAATTAGTAATTACAATGAAGAATACAGCTGAAAATTCCAGATTTTTCCTTAGGCTTAATTATTCAGTTTTTTGACAAAGTAAAGACAACCTAGATCATGAAATATAGTCTATAATCTAAATCAGACATACCCATAAAATGCAACAATGAATTTATGTCTGTTGTAGTACAAAATGGTCTCCACATGCCTAAGAAAATACACCCATCAACACATGAACTCGCTGCAATACAAGAATAACACTTGCAGCCTGTTTCCTTCTCCAAAACGCCTCCAATAAACCTCCAACCAGCAACCACAATGATCAAACTGCAGTGTACGGATGAACACCAGCAAGAGGGAAATGTACAGCCAGTTAGAAAGTGTACGACCAGCACATGAAGATTTTGACACAGCAAATAATCTGAAAACTAGTTACACTTTCACTAACCCCTTTAAAATCTACAAATGAGACTCCAGAATACAAAAAATCTCCAGCTACAACAAAGTCTCCAGCATATAATAAATCTCCAGCAATAATGTAATTCCTAGCATATAATAAATCTTCAGCCAACAATAGAAATCTGATTTTTATATTAAAATCTTCTTGACTGTATGTTTCAATAAAGAAGAAGATGCTAGCAATGAGGGATTTTGTCCCCAAAGCCCCAAGAAATCCAATCTCCAACAAAGACTGAAAAGCAATATCAATTTCTCTCCAACCAAGCATGCCAAATGAGCTCTCAACTCCCCTTTATATAGAACTTCTTGATCTTCTAGAAAGACCCAAGAAGAGTGTTCAACAAGCTTTTAAAAGAATATTTTAATATTCCTTGATGTGACTCCTTGATGTGACCTTTGATGTGACTCCTTGATGTGAGTCTCTAATACTTAAGTCACTTGTTGAAGATATATTAATAAAGTGACTTTATTAATTTATCATTAAAGTATGTCACTTTTTAACCTTTTAATATAATTATTTAATATTACCCTTTTGACTTTGCACTTTTTGCCTAGTAACGTTAAATAATTACAATAATGATTATTCCTTAAGAGGGCCAAAAAATGGGGACATTACAGTCCTCCCTTCCCAGAGATTGCTTGCCCTCAAGCAATCCGCAACTGCAAACTAGCCCAACTGCCATAGCACCTGAAGCCAAAGTGAAAACCAACTGCACTTGTCCACCAACCACCCGGATCCCAAATGGTCCTACAACATGTGCTAATACATAACCTTTGTATGCAGCTGGAACCCAAGATGTTGTCAAACTCCATCAACCAATGAAACCAACCATCCAACAATGAAATTCTTAGATCCCAACTCTGTAAATCAACCTCATCATGCCAACTCCAAGTACTTTGTTGATACACCTCAAATATCATACCTCGATCCCATTGATAAACTGGAAGTCCTTCAATGACAACACCAATTAACTTCCGTTGTGCCACTCTGATAACCTCTAAAGTCCAATTGTACCCTGCTTCTATTGGAGAGAACAAAGTAAAAGATTTGCAAAACTTGGACTTGTCACCTGAAGTTGAAAGTGTATCACACCAGAGTGAACCCGAACACCTCTTACTCAACCCACCTCTCTGCGTCATCAAGGACAAAGTCAAATTTTGTGTATGTGGGCTGAAAGTAAATTGATGAGCACACCTCATTATGCAATCGAGGTGAAACTCTCCTGCTTGCGCCAATGGAATACCAGAGTAGTCATGTGTATCCCACCCTATACTTCCATCATTAGAAGATAACTCACCACTCAAAACATGATGGATAGGTCTTGTGACCATGCCATCATTGCCCTCTGTAGCATTCGTGGCCAAGGCTCTATCTGACCACAACTGCGAGTTCCCTGATTTGATGTCTTCAAGACCATGCTTGATTGTCTGCCAACTAGAGGTCATAACTCCTTCCCAAGGACCCTCTTGTCCCTCTTCAAAATTAATTTCCCAAAGGAAATATTCCATGAATTTATCTATCTTATCAAAGAGAAACAAGGTTTGTTCAATTCCATCCTTATTGACTTGCAACTGCTCCTTCCATTCATGCCTCCTAATGGACCAAATGTCACAATCAGCTGCACAATAAGAATTTTTTGACTTGCTCTCAGGAGTGAGAAG
Source organism: Sequoia sempervirens (assembly GCA_007258455.2). Taxonomy (NCBI): domain Eukaryota; kingdom Viridiplantae; phylum Streptophyta; class Pinopsida; order Cupressales; family Cupressaceae; genus Sequoia; species Sequoia sempervirens. Next base: position 451,375,934 of record VDFB02270651.1, read on the forward strand.
AGTATTATCATGAATGCTAATCTCTTGAAAAGAAGATGCAAAACACTATGATCCAATGTACAAGACTCAGAAGAACCCATCTTCTCCTGATAAGGCTTTCCAATAAGAATCTCTACATTACCAATATAGAGCCTTGTGCTCGATTCTCTGATGACGCCTGAACCTGTAGCCAAGCCTAATGAGTTTGTGTCATCAACAATCCATTCCACACTGAGTGGTCTCCTATGGATGTGAATGATGCCCAACATAGGTGCATAGAAGCACATGCCAACCCCTGACAAGCCACTGGTATATATCAAAACAACACCATGCAACATGTGAATCATGTTCATGATGAAGCAAAATGTATTGCTACTATCAAAGGATGATAAGAATTCATCACCAAAGTGGCAATCCCAACTTCTCCTATCCATCCCAACAACTACTGTCCTCAAAGTGTACCCTGATAGAACTCTGACCAGCAAAGTAGGACAGCCATCAATGAATGAAGTAGGAGGTAGAACCCATGGGGTTAGGGCTGGGATACATCTGTCCTCATGCCTATCTCCAAACCATAGCCTATAATCCATCAGAAACTCGAGCATATACCTCTCGAGATCAAGAATAATGCATCCATCACCAAAGGACCTCAAAGATCTGTCATGCCTCCATTGTACTATTCTGATACAATCATCAAGACTTATGAAACCTCTTGTTGTTCCAACTCCAAGGAACTCTAAAAGATGAACTGAAGCATGCGGAAGTTCGCTGTCCTGAACCAACACCGAGAGTAAACTGTCAAGGTTTACATCATGAACCTCCATAAAATGAACCCTCTGAGTTTGGAAGGTCTGAAGTAAGCAAAAATCACTGTTATTCAAGACTGAAATTAGCAAAGTATAATCTGATATAAGTACTTTACACAAAGGACAACAACAGTACTTATGAATTTCCCAACTATAAGCATGCGTGCAAAGCATAGTGCTACACCAAATCAACTCAGAAGTGAGTAGGAAACACTTCCAAACAATCTCCAACTGAAAACTTTCACCTCCTTCACAAGGAATAATGTGCCAACTCCCCTGAATGAGAGCAAACCATGATGTAAGGTGACTGACCTGCAACCAATCAACAAGCTCAAAACTGAAAATCTGATCCATTCTTTGCCAAGGAACACACCCAAGAATGTCCAACTGATCATTGCTCCATTCCTTACTCAAAATCTCTTTCCAAACCATTTGAAGATGAGTAAATGGAATCACAAGATGGCTGGTAAGGAAAAGAACAACTCTATTAACTCTGAAATTTCCATCCTTATACCTCCAAAAATCATACCTACCTTTTCCAATAAGCTCCATCAATCCTTGTTGAGGATCCCAAGCATGAATACCCAACCAAGAACGATCAACATGCTTAGAAAGATACACATCACAACTGCAAGTGCCATCCATAACATTATGCTCATCAAGGAAGTTTGTGACCCTTTTGGTAAACTCTTGTAACCCATCCATGAAAGCATCGACAACTAAGGTGCAAGGAGCAATTGTTGTCTTCAAGATCATCCCCAAAGAAAGATTAGTATAAGATAAAACATCACTCAATCCAAAGGATGGATTGTTAGTCATGTGGATGTCATGTAAAGGTCCTTCTTCCTCCATAGCTACATAAGTAACAAGCTTGAACTCTCCTTTCCTTGTAGTTGTTCTTAAAATTCCAGCAAGCTCAAAAACAATGTTTGGAAACCTTTCAAAATCAGAAGTGTAGAAATCCCCGTGAATCAATTCATTCCGTGAAGAAGCTAAATTACCAACTACATAGAATAGGTAGACAAGACTACTCATCAACTCTGATATGGCATGAAATGTCCCACTTGTTGGCCAACTCCAAAACTCAAGACCAAGCTTTAGGCAAGAATGATGTAGCTCAACGCAAGCACCAACAAAGAAAGAACTCTCAACTGAAATCATTAATTTGCATACCCAATTTGCCTTCCAATTCCGTATGTAGTAAGGAATGATGATGCCTCCGAGTGTCAAATAACTCCTAATACAACCCTCATTTGGCTCCTCATTTGCATTTTTCATATCCAGTGGTCTCCCAAGAGGGTAACCAATCACCTCATAAAGTGAACTCAGATCATTAACAGGCTGAAAACCATACTCCAACTCAGATTCTGAATCTTCTCCCGGATCCCATACCTTACAATTTTGACTAAGTGCAAGACTGCAACCAAGAGTTGTTCCATCATCCAACTCAAAAAATGGATTGTCATATGTCATATCATCAACCATCTCAAACAATGGGTTATCAGCAACCACCATAGATTGATTATTCCAATCATGTTCATGCAAAGAAAGTGAACTGCTGCTATGATAAATACTAAAATCAGAATTTTCATACCTGTCATCAATGACTCCAAAGTTGTCCCAAAGCACTTGTGCCTCTCCATTATCATTTTCAGTAGTAAACTGTGGGTCCAAATCATCAAAGAATCCATCACCAATAGCTGATTTGAAGTCACCAAACCTTTCATCTAAAAGAACATTAGTAAACTCATCACAAGAAATATTATGGAAGTCAACAGTCTTAGTAGCATCATTGGATATATCTGAAAGTGGTTCCAATGCTGTTGTTATGTCCTTTGCTTCATGCTCCATGTCATCCATAGTAGCTACATGTTTGACCCAAGAATCACCCTGAAGCTCAATCACATAGTCCTCATGAGTCAAGACACTATCTCCCTCTGAATGATTTGTCATGAACTTCTCTTCATTTTCTTGCTTCTCATTGTTTCTTGCACTAGACGAATCTTTTTCAGATTTCTTCTTAACACCAAATAGAGACTTTACCCATTCAGGATGTTCACACACTTCCTTACGCAATTGTTTTAAAGTCTTTTCATAATTTTGCCAAATCTCAGTATAGCTTTGACAACTTTGCTTCAATTCTATTAGCCCTTCTAGTAGTTGCTCCTCAAAAGTCTTCATCTTTTGAATGGCCCCTTCAGGATGGCAGGATACCACTGTAACACCCCTTATCCAGTAATTTCATAAATTGGGTTTCTGTAGTTTAGTTGTCACCTGGTGTGTTTTGTGTGTTCTTTTTAGACATTTTTTTGAAGTTTGACCATGCCAAATAATGCAGCAACAATAGGAAATATATTGCAATATTTAAAACTGACAATTGGAAATTACAATGAAGAATACAGCTGAAAATTCCAGATTTTTCTCTAGGCTTAAATATTCAGTTTTTTGACAAAGTAAAGGCAACCCAAATCATGAAATATAGGCTATTATCTAAATCAGACATACCCATAAAATGCAACAATGAATTTATGTCTGTTGTAGTACAAAATGGTCTCCACATGCCTAAGAAAATACACCCATCATCACATGAACTCACTGCAATACAAGAATAACACTTGCAACCTGTTTCCTTCTCCAAAACGCCTCCAATAAACTCCAACCAACAAACACAATGATCAAACTGCAGTGTACGGATGAACACCAGCAAGAGGGAAATGTACAGCCAGCTAGAAAGTGTACAACCAGCACATGAAGATTTTGACACAGCAAATAATCTGAAAACTAGTTACACTTTCACTAACCCCTTTCAAATCTGCAAATGGGACTCCAGAATACAAGAAATCTTTAGCTACAACAAAGTCTCCAGCATATAATAAATCTCCAGCAATAATGTAATTCCTAGCATATAATAAATCTTCAGCCAACAATAGAAATCTGATTTTTATATTAAAATCTTTCTGACTGTATGTTTCAACAGAGAAGAAGATGCTAGCAATGAGGGATTTCGTTCCCAAAGCCCCAAGAAATCCAATCTCCAGCAAAAACTAAAAAGCAATATCAATTTCTCTCCAACCAAGCATGCCGAATGAGCTCTCAACTCCCCTTTATATAGAACTTCTTGATCTTCTAGAAAGACCCAAGAAGAGTGTTCAACAAGCTTTTAGAAGAATATTTTAATATTCCTTGATGTGATCCCTTGATATGACTCCATGATGTGACCCCTTGATGTGACATCTTCATGTGATCCCTTGATATGACTGCTTGATGTGACCCCTTGATGTGACATCTTGATGTGACCCCTTGATCTGACTCCTTGATGTGACTCTCTAATACTTAAGTCACTTTTTGAAGATATATTAATAAAGTGACTTTATTAATTTATCATTAAAGTATGTCACTTTTTAACCTTTTAATATAATTATTCAATATTACCCTTTTGACTTTGCACCTTTTGCCTAGTAACATTAAATAATTAAAATAATGATTATTCCTTAAGAGGGCCGAAAAACGGGGGCATTACACTCATATTGATACCTGCTTCATATGTCAGTTAAGTAATAGTTGATTAGCATGCAAATGGCAAAAATGCCAAATAACCTTAAAAGCATTTAATGAAAGTACTAGGGAATTGTAGAATTTTCTTAAGTCTTGGTCTCGGATTATGAATTTTTTTCTATAATTTATCTCTTTCGCTAGTCTTGGCTAGAACTACATGGTTGATTAAATGACATACAATTTAAGCATTGCAGAATTGAAAATAATATAATCCAAGCTTTAATTACTTGCATGGAAATGTGTTATTCACATCAACCTTCCATCATAAGCAGTAGTTGGACGCTGATGATTGTAATCTGAGGATGTGTCTGGATCCTCATGCACTTTACTGTCCATGTAAACAATATAAACCTGCACTACATACTCACAAAGCAAGTAAATTCATAATAATAGAGCAAAAGTAAGAAAATTCATAATTATAGAATAAGAGCAAGCAAATTCATAAATAAGCATAAAAAATAAAATCTTAAAGCAAACAAGAGATTTAGATGGAACACCATTTTATCTAACAAGGGAGACCTGCATTATATGCAGCTGGGATGCATGAAAACTCTCTTTTTCAAATTTTAAATTTTGTTAAAATTTATCAATGAAGAAACAAACCAGTAATTTAACCACATTAAGACTTAACTATTAAGATTTCCTCATTGGAGCTGTAGTTTTCCTTTTCTCAATGAATCTATATGTTAGAGATTCAAAGTTCGGATTAAAACTTTATGTTACCAGGTTCATTGGGAAACCACCCTGCATAGATAGGTATGGGTCTGATCCCTGTTTGGCCTTGGCTTCGCCTAGAGTACCGCTTGGGCACCTTGGGAAAACCAAGGGGGACCCATGGCCACTAGGGCCCAAAAACATTAAGAAAAATCCATTTTAAAAAGCATCAGCTCGCCTTGAAGTGAGATAAGACTTTGTTCAATTCATTTGACAAACACAAAAATCCAAATTATATTTTTTTTCTCCAGGCTACCATTGTTGGGTTTTGAAGGTTGGTTCATTTGTTTTTAAGGAGAGGGCTGCAGGAGAGTTAAACCTACACCAATAGGGAGAAATAGTTGCACAAAGAAGATTTAACCAATCAAAGGCGAGTAAATCTTTGATTTTTTTCAAGTTTTTAATTTTTTTTTTTTGGTAAGTTTTGAATATATTGTTGAACTTCTTGTGCATAATAAGGGGTTATAGTGTCAATTTAATAAAAAAAAATAAAGAGATGTAGGGTTGTTAATCTGTAATTATTTTGTTTTAGGTTCATATAGAATGGCTTGTAGTTCTAGTTTAGTTGCCCCAAGCGCAGAGAATTCATTAAAATTTGATGCATCATCATTTCTTTGGCGACATACGATAATGATTGAACAACTTCATCATGGTGGGGATTATCATTGACAATGTAGCCAATGTGGAACTAAGTGTAAGAGCTTGTATTTTCCAGTGAAAGCTCACTTCTATGCTATTCCTCGCTAGGGAATAAAGGTTTGTCCCAGGCCAAATAAAAAAGGGTTGCCAAAATGACAAATAATGGTGTATATTAAAGAACAAGAGGATTCTAACATAGTAAGTAATAGATCAAAGGAAAGAGCACATCCTTTTGCCAAGTAAAGCTTGCAGAAACCTCCTAGACCACATTCTTTCATGCCATTGCCACCATTTTCTTGAGAAAGAATATTTTGCATAAACGAGGCCTATTGGAAAAGGCCTTCAAGAATGAAGTGAGGGATGTTGTAGATGAGAGCATTACTCGTTGCATTTATGGCAATGGGCTTCCTTTCAACCTCATTAGATCACCTTATTAGCATAATGGTTACTTGCATGTACTAAAATGTTGCATATATTTTGAGGTTTTGCACATGGGATTGGACCAAGATACTGACTTGTGCCCTATGTGCAAGAACAAATGTAGGTGTACATGTGATATAAAACTCAGTTCGAGTTTTCTTCCAAGTTGTGTAGCATGATCCTTGGCATTGTGCAAGTGGTGCATGATGAAAGGGTTGCACAAGAGTTGTAGTATGTTTTTTGTACCACACGATATGATTTATGGAGCTAGACAAGTTACACATGAAGCAAGAAGTTGTGCATAGCTACATGGCATGGCATTTGGGGCTGCACAAGTGGTGCATGATTTAGGGAGTTGTGCACATTTTTGTGGCATGGTTCTTGGAATTGTGTGGTTGAGGCATGATGTTAGGAACTTCATGCAAGGTTTATAGGGTTGCACAAGTGACCAAGGAAAGCATGCAAGTCTGTGTTGTAGTGCACGGATGAAGGTACCTTGTTAATGTCCTATACCTCCAACTTGATGGATAGGCAATTGAACTACTCTATGTATTGTTGGACTAATTGGCCAATTGTTTAATGAAGATGGAGCCATTGTGCCAATAGCTCTTCTTTATAATTATGGAGATAAAACTGTGTCCAAATAGTTGCCTTAAAATCTATCCAAGTATCAATTTCTTGTTGGTTTGTCACCTCCAGAAGTTGAACATGAGATTACCACTAGGAGGCAACTTGATTGTTCAAATGGGCCTTCACTATTTGATTTGTTGGGGCTCTATGAGATGTGATGGCATCTTGAAATATGCCTCCAAATTGTGAATCTAAGCATTGAACTTTCCCCATTGACTATACCATCAAAATGGGAACTGAATGTCTTGGAGTCAAACCTAAAAGCAAGTTGGGAATTTGTGCTGATTGAAGGAATGGAGCTACTGGTCAATTGTTGTCCCATGAATTGTTGGAACATGCTCATCTTTGCTACATAAGCAGAAGTTAAAATGCAGTTTTCCTTTAGTCTTTGGTTGTGTAGCTTTTGAATGAGCAACTGAGCCAAATCAGGCTTTTGTGTGAAGCGTGCAGGACCAGTAGAACTGTTCATCAAAAAGATTGATACAAATAAAATCTACCACTATTAATATCAATAGTCTATAAGTACTATTAGAACAACAACAATGAGAAATGAGAGTTAATTTTTGTGGTGGAAAATTGAATGCTGAAACAATATCAGAAGAAAATTGTTGATTGCAGATTTTGATAGTAAATTTTTTTAAAAGAAATTGTTTGGTCATTTTAAAGAAAAAGAATGCCTCTCCCAATAATCTGAAATTTAATAAACAGCCATATCGATGTGAATCTTGGCTTTAGAGAGACAACATAGACTATTGACTAGAATACGGAATTTTGAAACAAACAAAAAAATCAGAAATTCAAAGGACCTAATCAGTAGCTGATGTGTTAGATATACACAAGTAATATATTTAAGGTTGAGTAATCTGAAATTTGAAAACAAGCAGAAGATTTTAGACACAAGAAGGCCTAATCATTAGATGGTGTCCTGAATATACACAAGAATTATATCAAAGGCTGAGCAATCTGAAATTTGACATATGGGAAGGCCTGATTGTTAGATGGTGCCTTGGATATATGCAATGTAACCAAAAATTTTACAACATGCATAAAATTTAAAATTTTAGATACAGAAAGGCCTGATTGTTAGGTGGTGTCCTGGATGTACACAAGTTTATCGATTGAGTAACCTAAAATTTGAAAACCCGCAGAAGATTTTAGATATGAGAAAGCCCGATCATTTGGGTTCTGTACTGATTGATATGAATATATTGCTAGTTGTGTTTCTCAGGGAATATTTGCATAGGGAAAATCTGTTCTAGAAGCAAAAAAATTTAGAGTTTATTGAATACTTTTAGCTGTATATGTACTTCTATATATTTCTACATTTCTATGGTTGAGTTCCAACGTTGTCAAAGTTTGTTTTGAGCCATTGCACATAATTAGTTGAATCATTTGCAGGAGATATTGTTGTTTGGAATACTTCATATTATTTAGAAATGTTGAGACATCTAACTTCATTGATTGAGAGAGATTAGAATTTATAGTGTGTACTTGCACATTGTTGTAATTTAGTACAACCGATTTTTCGTCATCAAGATCCTTTGATATTGTGTTGATACACCATATTATGACCTACATTATTGAATTGATTTTCAGACATGGTTATGGAACACATGCATAGGTTGGAAAATTCAGGATGAATATATGATTGATGCAGAGTTGTGATGGAGAGACCAAGATTGTTGGTGAAATTCCAAATAGTGACAGCTGGTTTATATACAGATTATGGTACATTGAAATAACTAATAATAAAGTTTTTCTGCTATGAGCAGCTTTCTATGTGTCAATTTTGCCAGTTCTGATTCATTGACTCACAGGTGTAGAGAGCATAGTGGTGATAGCTCAGGGACCTATCAATATACCTTGATTGAATGATCAGACAGTTTGAGTTCTTCATGCAATTGGAGAACTTAGAGGAGATTCACCTCCCATGGAGAGGCTTTTTATACAGACTCTTGACTAACATAAAGCATGAGTAATCTGATATTGCAGAGATTGGTTGAGTTCATGGATGCTTACGACTTACAGTATATGTAATCCACTATGACAGACTATGGTTTTCTCTCACTTGGAAAAGGTAAGAGTTTTATTATAGTGGACATAAATGGACTCATGATTAACTATCTTGTTGTACTCAAGATTTGTAGCATTTTGGAGTCGACCTGTATTAAATACAATCACAAAGTAGAGATAATGGACATGGACTTTTTGTAGAGTTTAGGACCCATGATCATCAACGTGAGATACCTCATAGGTTTGGAAATTATACCACTTCGATTCATACTAGTTGTAATTGAGAATAATTGACTGCATATAGTTGATCCATGACAAGATTAAGGGAGTATTTTAGAATACTCTATTGCATGTATCTAATTCTAAATTCCTAGTACTGAAGTCTACAATTACCACCTTGTTAGAATACTTAAGTTCCTAGTTTGTACTTAAATTGCCACTTTTGTTATGATTATTTGATGCCTAGGTCGTTGTGCCCAATTACAGAAGTGGTTGTGATATGTAATATATTTATATGTGGAAGATAATAAATAAGGGGAGGTGTACTGCATTGAGATTTCAGCTAGTGTTCCACGGGGATGCATCCCACCTGAAAAACTAGGCATTTTCGAGACGGGGACGTCCCCGAGACATGGGGATACCTGGGAAACGTCCCCCCGCCGTCCCCAAGTTTCCTCCGTTGTTTCCTAGACATTTCCTTAAAATGGGGATGTTTGTTGGACGTTTCTTCCCAAGAAACTCCAAAAGGGGACTTTGGGATGTCCCTGAGACTCCTAGACATCCCTAAGACTCCTAGATGTCCCTTAATACCTTAGGAAACTCGCAGAAGACTCCTGTGGTGTAGCATTTATTTTGATGATTTAAAAAAAAAACAAAAGGAAAAAGGTCACTTCAAAGGGTTAACCCTAACCCTAAGTCGACCCCACCCCAAGGCCTCTCAAAAAAGTTATAAGAGAGACATATAGTCTCAATCTTATTAAAAAATTATGAAATTCATTGCTACAGTTTGAACTTGACGAGGGAGAATGAAGTGAAAGTCTGAGTTTAAGGCTTTGAGCTGCAACTTGCAAGGAGACTTACGAAGTTAGGAGCAAGCTTAGGAGAGAGCAAGCCAAAAGGAGATTCTTCATTCTCGCAAGAGGAAGAGGGCAGCATGTGGGGTTCAACAGTTCCAGTGATGAGGAGATTGACATGGAGCTTGGGGATGATTAGAGGCATCAGGCCATTAGCCATTGACTCATGAGTCATGAGTCATTAGTATTACTCTATGTTACCGATTCGCTGGAAAGAGGCTTTGGATACGATTCAATTCGTACCAAATACGAAATTCGGGTATGATACCGCACGGATTCGACTAGGATACGAAATGAAGCTTGCAGATTCGAGTTGGATACATTGGTTGCCTACGGATTCAACTAGGATACGGTGAAAAGAATCCAAGGAGAATTTGCGACGAATCCAGGCATGAAAACGCCCAATTCGTGAAATAAAGTGCTTTTTTAGCATTTTTTTGACCAAATGTTGACTTCTAAATATTTTAATATTCATTGCAACCCTAATTTGTGCCTCCAAACACACTAAATAGGTAAAAACAATCTCATTTAACAATTTGTGAATGAAAAACAAGTTTTTTTGCCTCCATAGTTGAACTTGCTCTCTTGCTTGCACAAGCTTGAATAGACTTGACGGCTGATCGTTGGTTGTTCAAAGTTGATTGTTGTGCTATTCCTAAGCACTTGCAAGTGTCTGTTCGTTGCCAAGAAGATTGTAGAGCAAGATTTGTTCAAAAGAGGTAGGTTTCTTTGAAGTTTTTTGATTTTTTTCTTACATTTTTTTTAACAAATGAACTATTTTGTTTTGTTTTTATTGTTTTGTTGATTGTTCTCATTCTTTTAAGTTTTTTAGTTTCAAATTTCAATACCAAAATTATTTCAATCTGTTGTGCCTTAGGTATTGCAATGGCATCTGCTTCTAGCTCAGGCCAATCTCATTTCAAAATAAATGCAACCTCTCCCCTTTGGAAATATGTAGAAATGGTTCAACAATGTCCAGGTGGAGTATTTATTTGGATTTGTAGTCATTGCAAAGTTCGATATACGAGCTCATGCAGTCGAGTGAAAGCTCACTTGTGTAGGATGCCTAATAATGGCATCAAACCTTGTCTAGGATCTGCAGAAGGTGATGGCAAAGGCCTTCTAGATGACGTAGTGTTGAAATATATTGTTGAGCAAGAAGAAGCAGAGCAAAAAGCAGGTAGTCTTAAAACAAGCCATCCTTTGAGGAAAGGATCTCGATCCATGAAACCCCCTACACCACCTACTTATCTTCCACCTACAGAAAGCCATCCATTTATGAACATCCCTCAAGAGTAAATCGTGCCCTCATCAAATAAACGATCTAAGGGACCGTTGGAAGCTTCATTTCAGAATGAGGCAAGAGAGATTGTTGATCAAGACATAGCAAGATGTGTCTATACCAATGGATTGGCATTGGCATTCAATGTTGTTCATTCACCATATTGGAAAAAAATGGTGAAATCTATTAATGAGGCTCCAAAGGGGTATAAGGGCCTAGGTTTTGAGAAGGTGCGTTGCACCTTATTGGAGAAAGAGGTGAAACATGTAGCAGACTTTTTGAAGTCCATAAGGGATTCATGGATCGAAACAAGGGTGACCATCGTTTTTGATGGATGGAAAGATGCAAAAAATTGCCCATTGATGAATGTTATTTCCGTGTCCCCTAAAGGGGCAATGTTTTTGAGAGCAGTGAATTGTGAGGGACAGGTGAAAGATGGTCCATTTATTGCTAACATCCTTTGACAAGCTATTGAAGAAGTGGGCCATCAAAATGTTGTGCAAGTTGTAACTGACAATGTCAAAAATTGTAGGGCTGTTGGGTTATTGGTTGAGGAGAAGTATCCACACATTTTTTGGACACCTTGTGCTATCCACTCCCTCAATCTAATGCTACAAAAAATTGGATCCAAAATTGAGTGGATCAAACAAGTGTATGTTGAGGGCGAAGACATCCAAATGTTTGTCACCAACCACCATATGACACAAGGAATATTTAGACAATTCTCAAAATTGGAATTGTTGAAGGTAAGTTAATTCTCAATATTTTTAAATTTTTAGTTTTCTTTTAATTTTAAATTTTGATTTTGTAAATTTAAATTACATTTTAATTTTAATTTTGATTTCCAAACAGGTTGTGAGACCTTGTTTTGCCTCCAACACAATTGTGTTGAGACGACTTATAAAGGTTCGTGAGGCACTCTGTGCCATGGTAATCAGCCCTAATTGGGCCATATGGAGGCAATCTAGCAGTGAAAGGGAAAATAGGGTTAGGCAAAGGATCCTAGATGAGTGTTGGTGGGATCGTGTTGAGTACTTGGTCAGTTTCACTGAGCCTATATTGAGCATGATCCGTTACACAGACATGGATAGACCTTGTTTGGGAGAAGTATATGATGGTATCGACTCAATGATTGAGAAGATGAAAACCATCATCAATGCAAAAGAGGAAGATCCTAAAGAAAAGTTCTTCAAAGAGCTACAAGAAATCATGGTTGATAGATGGAACAAAATGACCACTCCATTGCATCTTCTTGCTTTTGCATTGAGTCCCAAATATTATAGTCCTGAGATACTTTCTGCTTCATCAAGAGTTGCTCCATATAGGGATGTTGAAGTGGCTCAAGGGTACAAGGCAGCACTTCGAAGACTCTTCACTGATCGTGACCAACGTGATCGAGTGAGGGCTGAGTTCATGGCTTTTGCATGCTCCGGTAGTGTTGATCAAAATCTTGATGCTCTTTGAGACAAGTACAGGGTGGATGCTCATAGTTGGTGGTACTTCCATGGGCAAGAATACATGCACCTCCAACCAATTGCAATAAAAATCTTATCCCAAGTAAGTTTTATATTTTGTAATTTTAATTTTAATTTATAATTTTATATTAATTAATAATTTTGTTTAGTTAAATTTTGTAACTCTTAACTATTTAATTTGGTCTTAATAGGTTGCTAGTTCATCTTCTTTTGAGAGGAATTGGAGCACATACTCCATCCACTCAATAAAACGCAATAAGCTGCATTCAAAAAAGGAAGAGGACTTGGTGCATGTGCATTCAAACTTGCACCTCCTTATACACAAGCAAAGTTCCTACAAAGAAGGAGACACAAGGAGGTGGGATATTGAGCCAGAGCAGCTTGACTTGGATGCTTCCACAGGTCACTTAGCTGTACTTGATATTGATGATGAGTATGAACCTGAAGCAACTACTGATCATGAGAGTGGTAGTGTCAGTGCTATTGCTAGTGGCAGTGCTTGTGCGAATGCCACTAATGCTATTTGTGGTTCTACACAAAATGTAGCATCTAATGATGCTAGTTTGTTTGATGACCCATATGATTCAGATTGATGAATGATCAATAATGGCTGATTGTAAACGTTTGACATTTTATGTTTGAACTTTAATTTATAATTTTATATCATGACATTCGAGTAATCACTAATATTTTAATATTTGACTTAGTGAATATGAAAGTGGTGATGTATTTTTGCTATGTTATTAGACTATTAATATGGTGGTGTATTCTGAACTTAATTACTGCTGCAAATATGTATATATTTCTGATTTTTATATTTTTTTGTATTGCCGTACCCAACCCCAATTTTTTTTTTTTGCCGAATCCCATACCGGATTCTCGTACCCGTACCCGAATCCAAAAATGAATCGGTAACTTAGGACTATTACTATCTAGTATTTACTATTTTATTTTTGAAGTTTGAAGTTTGAACATTGTTGATTGTAATTATGAATCATGATTATGAAATTTTGAACTTTTAGTTCTCGTTCCAATGTCTATATTTTGATTTTCAGTGATCACTATTAAAAATTAAAAATTTAAAAACTACTACTCGTTTAATGCAATCATTGCAATGTGTTGAAACTTTACTTATTCCTTAGGCTTTGTTGTACCCAAAATAAATTTTTGGCATTATGTGTAATTTGAGCTAAATCTTAAATCTTGTTAAAATGCCATATAAAGTCTGTTTTAGGTCAAAACAATCATAGGATCTTGGTGGGTTTCTGTCAAGGAACACATGCGCAAAATTCTGAAAATTTGAAAATTAGGGTTTTACGCCCCTATTTTCAAGGAAACCCCTGAAAATAGGACCTTCCCAGAAATGATTGAAAATGATTTTGATAGGATTAAAAGGCTTCACAATCACATTGGTCAAGTCAGAATCGTCAAAAAACATGTTTTACTCTGGTGGGTCTATTTTTATTTTTTAGGAACAAAGTTAGGAGCTCCGCAGCCATTAATGGCAGATTGGCCAGTACCAGGCGCTGAAAGTTAAACTTCAAAAACTGCAACGACGCAACCATGGCGGAAAAGGTCTAAAAAGATGCTGTTTGATGAAGGAGATTCCTGAAATCCAAAAAGGTCAAAATTTGACTAACTCTAGAAACGTTACGAAGGAGAAACAAGTTCACATATTGAAAAGAGCCTTTTTCAAGCAGGGGCGCCCATGATCTTTAAGGGTCAAATGCAGTTTGTTAGATCATCCAAGGCAGTCATCCTCGGCATTTGCTTGCTGGCTCGACAACGAAACAAACATCTAGATCATCTGATGAGTTGATCAGAAGTAGTTGCTGACAAAGCAAAAAGAGGCAGTTGAAGAAATATCAGGAAATGATTGTCAAAGGTGAAGATCAAAGGAAAAAAAGCCTTTTCAAAAGAAAGGCGCCCTTCCTTTTGGACCTCAAGATGCTGACAAAAGACCAAAGGCCTCCCAAAACAATCTTCTCAGCCTAGGTAGATCAGCAACGCAACTGCAAGCACAGTCATCCGATGAAGCAGTCAACAAATAATCAGAATCAAAATGGGCAGCTTTTCAGATGAAGATAACCATGCTGAAGGACAAAAGCGCCCTTTTCAATGAGGGGCGCCCTTGAAAAAAGGAACCCTAAAATGACTTTCAAGTTTTCTGACTTTAGTCATTTTCGGCGAAACGGAGTTGGCTACCTGGCGAGATATCAAGCGAAATCATCCGATTCTCCGATCAACGAGAAATCCAGATCAAAGCACGAGAGGTCATTTCAAAAGGCTGAAGAACGAAGATTGAAAATTCACTAAGGCACAAGCAAAAGCGCCCTTTCTTGGAAAAGGTGCCCTTTCTTTTGATGCCCTAAACTCAGTTTATCACCATCATGCTTCCCAGGCACTTCTCTTCAAGTTGGATCCAGCTCAGCAGCGAATGTGTCAGCAACATCTCAGGATCGACACATCAGGCTAGATTCAGGATCAAACTAAGGTCATTCAAGAGAAAATGATAAAAAAACTTGCAAAACTCAAAAGGGACGCCTAGAAGAAGTCAAAGGTCAAGTTGTTGACTAAAGTCAAGATATTTTGAGTTAAACTTGGCTAAAACACTCCACGATCAGTGGAAATCACCTTTTTGAACTTCAGATCAAGCCAAGACCACTTTTGATCATGAGTTAGGTCCCCAAACTTGTGGATCTAAGACGTGAGTCTATGTAATCAAGGTATAGGCATCCCATTTCATTATTTCATTTTAGGTTGATGATCAAGAATAGCCATAAGCTCTCAAGGACGCCATTTACAGATCTGGCCAAGGTTTTCATCCGTTCTTCGATATTTCTTGCAGATCTGAAGCAAAAGAAGATTGCTAATCTGAGGTTGGATTCAGAGACAGATTTTCTTAGGGAGTCAGATAAAAACTTCCAATCCATCTTCTGTCTACTTCCTCTCTTCTTGTCTTAGGTTTTCTTTCATGTCACACCAAGCAGCAGGCTACATCAAATCTGAGCAACTGGGTAGATTCAACATAATTTTCTAGTGAAACCCATCTTGTCAGATTTTTCAGAATCAACAAACTTGCTGCCCCTATTTTTGGGGGTTTTTCCGAAAAAGTTTTAGAATCAAAATTCTGAAGAACTGGGCTTGTTCAGCATTGAAGCACAAACAAAACCCATGTGCCAGACTTTTTCCAGAAAAATAATTCTCGGCAGGGCGCTATTTTCAAGGGTTTTTCAGAAGTTTTCTGAACACATCCGTGTTTACAGTCAACAGGTGAGTTCTTCTTCACAGAATGACAATTTGGCGTCCTTGGGCTCCAATTGAACAACCAGACCTTGCACCAGCAACTCTCCAACCAGATCTTACACACATTGATGGAGAGCAAACGGACATCATTAGCAGTCTGCGGATCTTTATCTTTGAAAAGAATACATCTCCAGCTCAGTGGAGATCTGCAGTAATTACTCTAGACGAAGAAGAAAGAAAGGCTGATCTTGCAGCAAAAAGACCAATATTACCACCTCCCGCGTGGCAGTAAGTACCTTGGCTTGCCAGCTACAAAGAGGTCATTCCAAGCACGGAGCCGCCAAAGTTACCAAGAGCAATAGCTTGCGCAAGAAGAGATATCGTGTCATCAAAGCATTGACTATCTGGAAACGAAAGAAGTCAGGACATGGATCAAGGAGGTGTTGACCAGAAATGGTGAAGTGTGAAAAGACACCTAGGAAGGACGTCCTACCTTCCAATTGGCATTTATGATACTTAAAGTTGACTTGATGCCTCATTCCAAGTCAACTCAAGAAGGCATTAAATATAGTTGGAGTTAACTTGATATCCCTTTCCAAGTTAACTCCATATCCCTTAAATCATGCATTGTCAGATCCCACTGATTAAGGATGTCTAATCGGCTTCCATGATTTATGGATCTTAGATCTCCACTAAATGTGGATGTCTATTTTGGAGGGATACTTACATTAAAGTTCACCTTTAGTTTACTTTCAGTCAACTGAAGTAGTTTCCAGTTGACTCTTTGTTTACTTTCAGTTAACTGAAGTAGTCTTCCAGTTAACTGCTTGTTCCCCCTTTTTACGAATAAATCTTGCTAATTGATTGGCAAGAACTCTCATTGTTAACTCAAGGAGATTTTGGGGTTGCCCACTCCTTTGAGTTCTATAAATAAGAGCTTTGGGCTCATTGTTTGTTGAACTTTTACTTGCTATGCAAAATTGTTGCGCCATTGTTGCCAACAGCGTTGAAAACGAATATTTGTTTACTCTTGGATGAGAGTTCGTTGGTTGATTGTAATTGTGCATGATTTCGTGCCTTTGCTATCCCAACCTTTGTAATTCGTTGATAAAGCTTTGAAGAAGAATATTAGAAGGCACTTGCATTTTGATCATCCTATTTGAGTTATGTCTATGTCTTGTACCTAATAGCTTGTTGTTTCATTTCCCTCCTCGGATAGGAGTTCCTCCTCCTTGGATATTTGTCATCAATAGTTATCGTTTGATGTTGTTTAATGTATTGTCCTTCAATCTATACTTCGGATAGGAGTTCCTCCTCCTTAGCAAGCTCGTTGGCCAAAACATCGTTAATTTGTTGTTTCTTGTAAACCATTTCTTAGCCCATACCTCAGATAGGAGTCCCTCCTCCTTGGCAGGTCTCAGATCTAGTTTACCGTAAAGAGTGTTTGCTTGTACCAACCTTATCCCAGTATATACCCGAGAGTTCAGAGCCTCGGTCATATTCTCAGGAGACGGCGAATTCAGGTGATCCAACCAGCCCATTCCCGCTCCTCTACCCTCATGCTCTGTTTACCTTGAAGGTATTGGATAGATAAAAGCTAGAATAGTCATAGTTAAGATCTGCCGAAACCAGAGAAAAAGCTTAGCTACAGTGCATTGTGTTTATGCACCCTTGTGTCCTACCGCTGAAGTACAAAAAGATAGGAACCTTAGTTAACCATTCCCTTACTTATGCATTGCTTTCAGCAGAGAGGGACTTCTCCTCTTTAAATAACGAAGAAGTGTTGCAAAACATTTGAAATAGCTGAATGTTTACAATCAGCACTCCAGAGGTGCTAATTTAAACGCCAACAGGCTTCTACAATTATACATCTTTTTATAACTAATTTTTCAAGTACTATATGTATTTCAGCACCGCTCCCCCGCCGACCCCCTTCCCTTCCCCACCCACCATCCCCCTTGGCGTCCCCCAAACTTAGGCCCCCTGTCCCCCCATCTTCACGTTAGGAAACTCTGTGGAACATAGAGATTTCCCAATCCTATGTGTGTTTATCTTTCCTTTTTGTTCAGTATATTAACAATTGGAACTTGGAAGCACTATCACTCTATTGGCCTATATCTATGCTCTAAAAATTAGAGTTGAGTGTATTTAATACCTATAAATACGTGTACTCTAGCAACAATATGCAAGTACACAAGTTAGGATTTTGTTAAAGAAAAGTATAGTATGAAGAAACAACTTCAAGCTTCTTAATCAAACTGATTATAATCTTTGTGCATAGCATCATGGAAGATTTACTATTTAACTTTCTTCAACCCAAATAAATTATACTTTAAGGCTTACTGGATTTCATTTTCAGTAATCTATACTCTATAAGTGAATTGTATATGGCAGCCAGCTATCCATCATAAGATCAGAGTAATTAACATCCTCATGTACATAATCCACTGAAAATCATCCAATAAACACTAACAAAAGGGCTGCTATTTCAACCTTTGAAGTTAGTTTATGGAGTCAGAAAAGGTTGAGAACTATTTTGGAAGGCAGGTCTGAAAAGACTGAGTACTAGTAATGAGCTTAGAAATTCCAGACTGGGAGTATTGGGACTGAGAGAAGCAGTTGTGTGAGTTGGTGTTAGGATGAAACAATATTTAATCCCTCAATGACTGTCACTGCACAGAGAGTTCATTACAACAGGTTTGGAGTGGACTATTAGTTTCATTCTTTGAGGTATTTCTCTTCTATTATAAACATAATCTATTGGCTATTATGTTGAATGTAATTAGAGTGATTTTGGACATCTCATAATCATGCAATCAGTGCTAAGCATGAATGTAATCAAAATTCTTTCTAAAACATAGTAGCTGAGTTTTATCTATGATAGTCTCCATTATCTATGTTCATTTGATATGCATGTCATATGTTCTTGTTGAGTTATCATTGGAATCAATTTGAAAAGACAAACAAAAAAGAATCAGGGGTGACCATTACAGTTGTATCAGACCTCAAATTAATCCTGCCAGCTAGTGGGTAATGAACTTCTATGAGCATCGGTGGCAAAAAAAATAAGATGTCTTGAAAGACTAAGGAAACGTGAGGAGGATTTGTGGGAGCATTGGCCTTCAGAGAAGGAAGACCAACACTCTAAAACCCATTGTAGAATCAGCAAACTCAGAAAATATGGGTGATGGGGGGTGAAAGGGCAGATAGGGACCGTGTAGAACCAGATCGTGTGATGCTTCTTTTCGATGTTGTGGTTAGGGGACAAGAGTTAGCAACACAACGTGCCCAGGAAACCAATCAGCATCTTGCACAAGTGGTTGATGGGTTGGCTCACCTAGGAGGCAACAACAGAGGCAATAATGGATAGGGAGTTGGTTTGGATCAATGCGAAGCAGCAAATCAATACCATAGGGCAGCCACGGCTAGACCTCTCATGTAGATTTTTCCACCTAGAGTTGAACCACAACCAAAGCATGAGCTCAAGTTGATTGAAATGCAAGATTAGCTTAGACAGGATTGGATTGATGCAAGTCCAAGATTTCAACATGACATATCTCTTCAAGATTATATGGATGTCAAGATGAGGCACATGTACAATAGGGGCCATAGTGAGCATCAAATGACTTGCGGAGGAAAGTTGGGAAACTTAGCCTTCCTTATTTTAATGGGTCTGGTGAGACTTCAACAAGAGCATGGCTTCAAAAGGTGGACACATACTTCAATCTAAACCCCATGCCTGAAGAAGAATCTATAAAATATGCTGCTATACACCTTGATGGAGTTGCACATGAGTGGTGGCATCATGTGATGATCACAATGGGGCATGCTTAGATTACATCTTATGCAGAGTTTACTGAGAGACTCATAGAGAGGTTTGATAAGAAGGATCCAAAACTTCATTTTAAGGAGTTGGCAAAGTTGAAACCTTACTTGTTCAATGAAGAGCAGATGGACGAAGAGGGGTTCAAATCTAATGTTAATGGCGAGAATGCCTTACCTCATGAGGGATGTTTGGAAAAACCCTAGGATAACTCCTTAGAAGTGCTTCCATCTATCCATGTTGAGGATGTGTGCAATGATATTGACAAAACAACAGCCTTGAATACACCTTTAGAGCTATCCAATGAAGTTGAGATCAATTATATATGTTTAGATGGGCATGTTGAAACTTTATCTCATGTCAGTGATGGTGACACATGTGGCTTTTGGTTTTTCTACCAAGCCAAGCCTATGGAGAGAGATGCTTATGATGATTACAGTCCTAGTGAGTTGGAGAGTGACTTATTTAGGAAGACAACTACTCATGAGGAGCACAATGAATACTTATTCTCTAAACAAAATGATCAACCCTTCTACACATGGGATCTAGGTGTGATGGCACCTAAGTATGATAAGGATCCACGTTGGGATGAATTTCCTTTTGATTGTAATGATCTCCTTACTTCATCTCGGAAGTCATGCATAGAGGATGGCATTAATGGTGATGTTTTTAATCTTGAAAAGAAATTTGATTTCACATTGCATGTAGTTGACCTTGAGCAGAGACCTTGTAGCCCAATTGATTTGGATTCACAATTCACTATTGGGGGTGATAAAGGAGAGGTTTATGAGATTTGGGACAGCCATGAAGACATTGATGACAGGTATGAAGAAAGTTTTGATTTTTGCATGCATTATAACAATAGTACATTAAACTTGCAAGAACTTGAAATTCATGAAGAAAGTTGGAAGAATCAAATTCTTGGTATCTACTGAAAATGAGGTGCAAATTTTATCAAGTTTGGACAACAAACATATTCACATGGAAAACATAATTCAAAGTGCACCAAGAGGACAAAATGAGCTTAATATCTTACTTTCAAATTTGCAAACAATGAAGAGTTCTATGGAAGAATTTAAAACAACTTTCTTACACATGATGCATGATAGAGACATAGCCACCAAGTTGGCTGATGAGATTTTATACACGACTAAGCAGTAAAGGGGAGAGGTTAGTGAGCTCACCATGAGCTTACTTCCACAAAGTTTGCTTTGAAAAGTGTCCAAGAGGCACTTCTTGAAACAAATGAACAGCTCTATGAAGCCAAACAGTTCAAAGAGTAGGAGAACAGAGAAAGGGCCAAAGAGATAGAACAGGTAATAGAGGAGCTTGATTACATTCAAAAGGAATTTGAACTTCCACATTGTCCCATAAAATCATAAAATAGGAGTTTGGATTAGCAAGAGGAATGGTCTGATTTTGGAGTTAAGGATAATCTTCAATTTGTTGATAATCCTTTGTTTGAGTTGGATGTTGATTTGATTCATGATAATCCACTCTTCAAATTGGATGACGGGGACCTAACCAATTTCAATGATGAGAGTGGAATTGATTACAAGATTTGGGACCCTAGTGTAGTTCCTAGCCATGAGATGTTGTCTCAGGATTGGAGTAGCGGGTCAACTTCCAGTGTTAGTATTGCTGCCCACTTTCTGATCAGCTTGTAAATGACTTTAGATTCTGATCTACAGATGAGTCGGATGGTTTCTTCAGTCCAGCAGTTGAGTAGTTCATGGTTGAGGCTGGATGGTAGAGGTGGTTTGATCATATGTTTTCAGTAGGATTTCAGTTTGGTTACCACTGCCCTTACATTTTTGTGTTGGTTATGGAGATATCTTTTCATGAGCAAATTGTTGTTGAGCATTGGCAAGCTTTGGGGCAGCTAGTTGTGAGTGTTTTTTTGGACACAATTCATTATTTATTGCTTCCACTTTGATGAGTGATGGTCACTGCAGTCACTTCATGGAGATGATATGGATAATTTGAGATGATGTCTTAATGATTGTAGTGGATTGGGTGTGTTGGTGTGTTCGGAACCTTTTGTTTGACACTTGGAGGTTAAGTGTTGATGTTATGATTTCGGTTGGCGACAATAGAGGCATTTCCTAGCTGGCAGATTTCAGAGTTGTGGCAATGATTGACTTGCTTCATGTTTGGGGCATCATGAGGTGTGATGCTCAGGTTTATGTTTTATGATTGAGTAGGGTGTTTTTTTGTTGCCCAGATCATGATTGGCAATGAGTTTGTTGGTGTAGCCTTCACTGAGATGTCGTGGCAGGATATGTCTCTTGGTATAGATTTCAGTCCTTTCAAGTATTTCAGTATGGGTTTTGATGATGATTACTTTTTGGGGTTTTTGGAGAGGAGAATACAGTTTGGGCACGATGGTTAGACAATTATGATTAGTGGTGCAGTGTCAGCATGGTGGTTCTTTCCTAAGATCAACTTGGGACCCTGGGATCATTTTTGGTTTCAATTTGGTTTAGTCTATTGATTGTGGGGTTGCATTGGCATTCCTTGAGGACAAGAAATCTTTGGGAAGGGAGGATTGTAATGTCCCTTTTTTGGGTTCTCTTGCTTTGTGGTTGGAGCTGAATTTTTGGGTTTGTGTCAACATGTTTTGAGGGCTAAACTAATGTTACTAGTGAACTTTTGTGGGTTTTTTGGGTCCTTCCAGTAGAGTTGCTATTTGAAGCAGTGGCTATTTTTAGTAAGTTCCATTTGGGTTCGATTTGGTCGAGTTGGGAGATTGGACTCACTATTTTTAGCAAATTGCTATTTTTAGTAAGTGCTATTTTTAGCATCTGGTCTGGCCTTTATTCCTCTTTTAGTCAGTGCAGTGCTTTCCAATTATAGCCTTGGTGAGTTCTAATGATTTCAAAGGAATATTTTATTTTACCACTTATGTTTATAATGTTGCTTTATAACTTAAGTGAGGGGGATGTGGGTTCATTAAGTGTACCCCTTGGTCTAGTAAGGTGACGTTTTTAAAAGAGGGCCATTGTTCTTGTTTGGCACCTAGAAAAGTGGTCACTCAACTTGTTTTTAAAAAGCAAGTCTAGGCCCCAAAAGCAGATGCCATAGCTAAGTCACTAGTTCGAACTCGAATTCGAGTTTGACAACATTGAAATTCGGATGAAGTTCGGCAAGTAAAAAATTCAGATTAAATTCGCCTTATGTAATTTTTAAATTTTTTTTTATAAATATAAGTAATATATCCACAAATAATAATAAATATAATAGAATACTAAATAGTAAATAATAAATATAAAATACAATAGAATACAGTTT
Organism: Sequoia sempervirens; assembly: GCA_007258455.2. Classification (NCBI taxonomy): domain Eukaryota; kingdom Viridiplantae; phylum Streptophyta; class Pinopsida; order Cupressales; family Cupressaceae; genus Sequoia; species Sequoia sempervirens. Next base: position 451,398,880 of record VDFB02270651.1, read on the forward strand.
TAGTATAATATAATAGTAAATAATAAATACTTTAATACATTATACAAATATGTTAAGTATTAATTTGTAATATAAATTTAATATATATAAAAAATAAAATCTAAAATCTAAATAAAACATAACCGAACCTTAAATTAAAATAATAGTAAATAGTAATACAAATATATTAAATATTAATTTTTAGTATAAATTTAATATATATAAAATAATAAAATCAATTCTAAATAAAACATAACCAAACCTTATAAAACAATGCATGAAACAAAAAAAGAAGAAAGAAACCTAAAATCTTAAAAGATGGCGGCCTCCCTTGCAGTGATGCGGACGATGAAGGATTTTCAGGGCGATGTGAAGATTTCGTGTAGGGCAAAGTGCAAACGATTTCCATCGTAGACAACCGCCAATGCCAAAAATTCCATCGCCAATAAGTGATAACAATCTCCCGCCTTCAGTCGTAGACAACCACCAACGCTAAAATTCCGCCTTCAATTGAGAGATGAGCTTTCACTCGTTTGTTGTGTTATTTACAAGGAAAACCCGTCTAAAAACCCTAAAAGTTCACTTTATTAAAATGTATTTAAACAAAACTGAAGGCTTTTTTTAATTCCGTACGAATTTTGGACGAATTTGAATGAATTTCATGCAAATTTATCAAATTCGCCGAATTTCGAATTTGAAGGTTGCAATGCTGTGACTTAGCGCCATAGTTGAGGAGGAATAAATTAAATAAAAATTTATATTGTGAGCTCAAAAAAGGTGGTCGAACCTCTTGAGGATAATTTCATTTCATTTCATAAAGTGAAATGAGAGGGAAAAAACGTTCAAATTCAAATGCAAGCTGCCCTAACTTTTCCCTCACTTTATAAATATGCGTTTGAGCTATCATTTGCATATGGCATGTTTTGACAACTTAAGGAGATGTTGGAATGAGCTCAGAGAGTTCTTTTGCTGGTTGAGGACAAAAACCCTCTTCTTGGTTGTTGGTTTCAGTGGTGAAACATCCACCCTAGCTGGTCGGTGCTCTTGGCTTGCTATCGACAGCAATTTTAGCTTGGTTTGGTGAATTGGGTTTGGAGAAGATGAAGATTTATTAAGTTTTCTGATATGGTTGTTAATTTTTTGATTTGATGTGATGATTTTGGTGTTGGGGTGTGAATTTGAGCAGTTTTGATTTGATTACTGAGTACTAATATAGATTCATGAGTCCTGGAAAGGCATTTTCTGAGTGACTGGGCAGCATAAAATTGTTCAAATCTCTCTGATATGGAAAGTTATTCTTCTGGGTATTGGTTCTTTGGCTTCCTTAAGACTGGGCGACTCATCTTGCAACAAATTTGAGGACTTAAAGGTGACCATTGATTTTCCTAAGGAAATTGCCCCTCTCCAGGTAGGCCATACAGGTTTGTGGGAGTTCATCACCTAAGTTTGGTCATAAATTAGTTTCTTTTCAGTCTGCAAACCATCTCCATAGTGGCGCCCAGGTTGGGTGAGATATTTCCCAAGGCAAACACACATTTTTGAACACTCAGAAAATTTATAATATTAAGCCTTCCAATCACCCCTGTTTCTGCACTGGTCCTGGACACTTTCAGGCAGATCTGAAGTTAGTTTATGGAGTCAGAAAGGTTGAGAACTGTTTGGGAAGGCAGGTCTGAAAAGACTGAGTACTAGTAATGAGTTTAGAAATTCCAGACTGGGAGTATTGGGACTGAGGGAAGCAGTTGTGGTGCTGGTGTTTAGGATGAAACAATATTGAATCCCCCAATGACTGTCACTGCACAGAGAGTTCATTACAGCAGGTTTGGAGTGGACTTTCAGTATCATTCTTGGAGGTACTTCTCTTCTATTATAAACATAATCTATTGGTTGTTATATTGAATGTAATTAGAGTGATTTTGGACATCTCATAATCATGTAATCAGCGTTGGGGATGAATGTAATCAGAATTCTTTCTAAAACATAGTAGCTGAGTTTTATCTATGATAGTCTCCATTATCTATGTTCATTTGATATGCATGTCATATGTTCTTGTTGAGTTATCTTTGGAATCAATTTGAAAAGACAAACAAAAGAAAAATCAGGGGTGACAATTACAACATGGATAATCTTATATTGCAGAGATTGGTTGAGTCCATTAATATTTATAAATAATCCACTATGAGAGTTTATGGTTTTCTCTCACTTGGAAAAGATAGAGAATTAGTTTACAGTGGACATTGATGGACTTGTGGGTACCGTAGGGCTGGCCATGCATTCTGTTATTCAGCCTCGCAAGTGTTAATTTTTGTCTTTGCAGGTTTTTTTCCTCTTATTTTCTAGTATTTTGGACTTTGGTTTCATGGTTGACCCATGAGTCTCTAGGTCCCTCTTGCATCACTTTTAAGCAAGTTATGTTTGGTCGCCATGTTAGTCATTCCATGTATAAGGCTAATGCAGCAAATATTCTTGTGGATCTATCTCAAAGACAACATTTTTCTTTGGAAGTAAAAAAAACAAATGATTTTAAAATCAATGGCTGCCATACTCAAAGCAAGGAGATTCCCATGGTTAATTTTAATCCTGACTTTGTGGCAAAGGATTTAAGTTTTTTTTCCAAAGACATCCTTATATATAAAGTTCATGGGGTTTAAATTGAATCTAAGGATGCTAATAAATTGGGCTTGTAGAGCTTGGTTGATTGGAGACATTGAGATAACTATGGTTGCCAATGAGTATTTTTTAGTAATGTTTCTGACTATGTCCAAATTTTTGAAGGAGGTCCTTATTTCTTTGAAGATGCTGGTCTTTTCATGAAATCCTAGCATCTATATTTTATCTTGATAGTGGAACTCCCTTCCAAGGTTTCAGTTTGGATTCATCTATTTTCCTTACCACCAATTTTCAAGAAAGATGAATCCTAAAAGTTTTGGGTCATTCATTGGGTTTCTATTTGGGTACCTCATAGATTAGCAATGAGAAAAAAATTCTAGTTATACTTGAATTTTTATTAAATTAGATTTAAATAATCCCTTGCTTGGAGCTGTTACAATTTAGAAGAGAGATTTTGTTTGGCATCAAACCTTAGATCGTGAAGCCATTCCTTTCAGATTTAGGGAATGTTATTGATATGGACATCATTTCATGATTGTCCCTAGCTTAAATCAAATGATTTTTTTGAGAAACTAGCACGAGAGGATAAAAAGAATAAACAACATATTAAACAAGATAATTAAGTGTTCTTTGTTGATCCATCTAATACTAATGGCTTTACCATGGCTCATAAGAAAGGTAAAACCTGACCTCCTCTAGATCCTAGAGGAGCTAAATCTGGTAATAGAAATAAAAACAAGTTTTCTACTCTGGGAGAAATAGCCACCAGATTTCAAGATTATCAAAGTGAAAATCAGGAATGGATGGCAACAAATCAGGGGAATGATGAAATAATGCATGATCAAGGAAATCAACGTAAACTGTAAGATGCTAATTTTTTCAATGGGAAGTAAGATCATACAACACAAGACCTTCCAATTTCTGGGGAGATTTTGGACATGCTCGCTAACATTGTTAATGTTCACCATGCTCCTTTGGTGCCAAGTAACTCTAATGCTTCAACCAATAACCCTCCTTTTATTCCTAACAATTCTCAAACTCTTGAAGTTCAGTAAACTCTTATTACCTTTGAAAGGATTGAACATGTGCTTGAAATCCCTATCATGGACTATGATAAACAAAATATATTTTTATTTTTCATTTCATAGATAACTTGAAGTTGAAATTAGAATTATTCAAAGAAAATAGGAAAAAAGATCCTTCAACCTATGTTTTGGGTATCAAATAGAGTCAGAATAAAAAATAGGGAAGACAAGAGGCACCCAAAGCAGGTCATAAGATTCATCCCTCCCTCACCCATCTCAATTGCGATGAGTTCTTGGAATGTAAGAGGGCTTGACAATAGATCCAAACAAAATATTGTTAGAAGATTGATTAAATATTTTAACACTTTTATGTTAATTTAGGAAACAAAGCTTCCCAAATAATTTGCTGAAATTTTTGGTTGTAGCATTGGTAACATATTGGGAAAGTATTGTTATTTCTACTCATAGTCTATTTGGTGGTCTTATGTGTGCTTGTGATTCCAAATATTTTTCTCCTAAAAATCTCTTAAGTTGCAATGGTGGTTTCTCTTTAGAAGGGGTTCTCACAACCAACAATCTCAGTGTCCTAATCACTAATTGCTGTGCTCTCCAAGATCTCCAAGGAAAGCTTAAACTTTGGGATAATCTACACGTTCATAGAGGAGCTTCTCCGCGGATTATTAGAGGCGATTTCAATGTTGTGTTATCCTTTAATGAAAAAATGGTGCACTTCCTACCCTCCCTCAGGCTAGCCTTCTTCTACAAAACATTAATCAACTTCAATTATTGGATATCCCTCCTAATAATGATTTTTTCACCTAGAATAATCAAAGAAGTGGGGATGCTTTCATTGTGGAACATTTGGATATATTTTTGGTTAGTGATTTTTGGCCTTCTCAATGCCTTAATCTTACTTATCCTATCGCATAGAATGTTGGTTTAGATTGTTGGTCCATAGCTTTGCACTTTAAAAGATCATTTAAGCCTTAAATACCCCTTTTAGATTTCAGCTCATGTGGTTAAAAGAAGATGACCCAAAAAGAAAGATTTGACATTGGTGGTAGGAGGGTAAACCTCATCATGCTACACTTTTGTAAAGTATGTTCTACAAATTATGTTTAGTCAAACAAACACTCAAAGAGTGGAATTTTCTCTCACGTGGTAACATTATCCAAAGAAAAAGGAATATTTTATCTAAGTTGACAAAGATCCAAGGCTGAATTTAGGAATAGGGCTTAAGTAAGGATCTCTTAACTTAGCATTTTAAATTCTAAAATGAATTAGAAAGAATTGAGATTCAAGAGGAAATCATGCAACAACAAAAATCTCATGCTAAATGGTTACAAGTAGGGGACAATAATTATTTTTTCCACCACTTGGTTGTGGTGCAAAAACACGTTAATGCTTTTGAGGAGGTTCAAAGAGAGAAAGGATCCAAGATCAAATCCTTTCAAGATATCCAATTACAGGTTGTTTCTCACTTCAATGAGTTGTTCAAAGCTCCCACTAATTTCTCTGTTGATAATAGACATAAATTTAAATTGTATTCCTGGCCTTATCTCTCCAAGATAATTCCTTCTTCAATGGCCCTATTCCCATGAATGAGCTAGAGTAGGTGGTTTTTATGACAAAAAAGGATAATACCTTAGGTGCAGATGGATTTCCTATTGAGTTATTTCAAGTTTTATGGGCTTTGTCAAAGATAACATTTTGGAGGCTTTTGAAGAATTGTGCACCTCAAAACAAATGTTAAAAGCAAATAATAACTCTTTTTATAGCTCTAATTCCTGAGAGAGATCGTGTTTTTAATTTTTCTAATGTTTGACACATAACTCTACAATACTATCTATAAGATATTTTCCAAAACTATTGTTGAGCAGTAGAAATGGCTCCTTCCTTCTATCATTTCTCTAGACCAATGGTGATTTGTTCAAGGATGCCAAATCCTTGATGGTATTGTTATTGTCCAAGAAGCTATTCACTCTATGTATGTGTTGTACCCAAACCAAAATTTTTGCTTCGCTAAGGCATTTTGCTTAATTGAGTCTTAATCTTGTTTAAGTGATGTCAGGAGGTCATTTTTGGACTTTTTCAATATGGAGTTTGTGTCAGTTTCATGTTAGTCTGTTACTGAAGAAATTCAAGAAAAGTGAAAATCTGAAGGAAAATCATCAAAATTTTCTATTTATGGAGAGAGCACATTTTCAAAAAGGCGCCCTATCTTTTAGGGGCTCAGATCCTGTTTTTAGGGTTTGTCATCTCCAGCAGACATTTGTTGGTATCACGCTAGCTTTGCAATGGGCTATTAAGCTTATCAAACGGACCTGTTTCGTGCAAGTTACGGAAGATATAGCGCAAAACGAGAAGAACGACAAAATTGGCCAACACTGGAGAAAAGAGCAGCTTTTCAAAAAGGCGCCCATCTTTTTGAGGTGTCAAATGAAGGTTTTTGACTAAATGCCACCCGAGATGTTTGTCTCACATTTGTTTAGGCTTCGCGACGCATCCGTCGGTGGGTGAATCTAAGTTGCCGAAATGCCTGAGCCAGAGGTCAAACATAGGGTCAAATCTTGGTCAAAATATCAAGGAAAAATCAAAAGAGCACTTTTTCAGAAAGGCGCTTGAGCTTTTGAAGCCTTTAATGCCTTTTTTTTTTATGTTCTCAAATATTCAGCTTCTCCGTGTTACGTTCAACTCCCCGTTGCCTGTCTCCGTCAGCAAAGAAGATGACTCAGCAGCTTGCAGTCAGAGTTTTAGTGTTATTTTGGTTAGTTCCTAAAATGGCTAAGTCTGAGAAAAAGAGCAGTTTTTGAAAAGGGCGCTTGGATTTTTGACCCTTCAGATCTTAGTTTTATGATGTTCAGTCTCAAGGTACCTTTAGATCAGTTTTTGTCTTGCTTTGCGATGCACCTATCAACCAGCCAATCGGTGAAGTCAGTCAGCCAGTGTTAGGGGATGAACAGAGGTCCCGAAAGAGGTTTAAATCCAAATTTTCATCAAAATTGGCTAAGTCTAGAAAATGCCTAGAGAGGTCAAAGTTGATTTTTCGAAAGAAGTTGACTGGTACGCCCTAACTTGAGTTTTGACTTTAGTTAGACTGAATGATTTCTGGGTTGTCATCTCCAGTTAACATTTTGGCATGTTGAGTGTTCTTTCAGTTCGCATGTCGAGTTAACTAGTTTGCATGTCCAGTTAACTGACTTTGCATGTTGAGTTAACTTGTTTGCATGTCCACTTATCTGAAGTGCATGTTTGAAAATCAACTTGAGTTTGAATGCATGGCGCATTAGTTGAAGTTTTGTGAAGATTTTGTGAAGTTGACACTTCATTATATATTTTAACTTCAGTCTTCAAAATGGACGCTTTAGTTAAGATTTTTAACTAAAGATTTAAAGCATGAATTTTGAGTTGTGAAGTATGGCAACCTTAATATGGAGTTGTCAACTGAAGCTTAATTTGCATGATGCTTTAAGTGAATTTTGCAACTGAAGTCTTAATAAGGCGACTTTAGTTCTAAAGCATGGTGCTTTATTTAGCTCATTTTAGTCTTCAGTTAACTAAATTGAGGTCCAATCACAAGCCAAGCGCAATTTTCAAGGTTGCATGCATTTCTTACGAATTTTAGTGATGAAACTCTATTTATTCAAGTTTAGGCGTCCATTATTCTTCATCACAAGCTTAGAGACATACATTCTTCTTGAGCAAGCAGCGATTTAAAGGTGCTACAGGTGTCTGAATTCAGCGTTTTTCATAGCAACAGATTCAATTTGTTCAGAAGAAGAATATTCCAAACTTTGTTTTCAGTTTGCATGCAGGTTTCATCGAATTCCAAAACAGAGATAGGCGAATTCTATAGAAGCAGAGCAAATAAAACCTTCTTTCTTCTGTCTTATTTCTTCTATTTCTCATCTTAGGTACTTTCTTCGCATGCCAAAGAAATTGAGCATATTTTCAGAATTTGATCATTTGGGTTCGCATATTTCAGTATTTGCAGCAAAACCCATGTCTTAGATTTTTTTTGAGAAAATTGCCCTGTAGTCTTCATTCTGAAGCTCTGTGCTTTTTTCGGAGAATTTCTTTGTATGTGGGCTTAAAACACATTTTTTTGAGAATCCAACTATCTGGGTTATCTTAGAATTTGATTCTGCACAAAACCCACGTTTCAAAAAAATTCTGAAAATTTTTCTCGTCATAGGCTATTTTTAGCCTTGTCCAAAGATTTTCAATTTTTCCAGAAAGTTGTTCAAATATATTCGACTTTACAATCAAAAGTCTTCATTTTCAAAATGCAATTTAATCTCATTGATTATAAGACCAAATCGGTTCTTATACATGATTTTGTCAGAACTTCAAATACAGACTTAAATCATGTTTATCCAGTGGTTAATCTGAGCAGTTTGGAGGGTGTTGGCAGCAATTCATTGAGAAATCTTGAACGTACCGGATTGCTGGCAGCGGCATCTATTCCTATTACCACTTTTGATCTTGAGTTCGTTCTTGCTTGCATCAAGCATTATGACTCATCTTCACGACAAATCAGATCAGCTGATGGGAGGGTTATTTGCAGTCTTAAACCGAAGGATATAGAGAAATGTTTTGCTATTCCTCCTCGTTCAGATAATTTTACTGTGGTTATTGAGGCCTGTGAGAGGATATGGGCTGGAGATCAAGAACGTTCACAGAGAAAGGTGGCTCAGAGATGGTTGAAAGTTCAAAAGACTAATATGCCTAAAAAGATTGGTCGTGGTGAATTCAAGGATGAGGTTGTTGTTTTGATAACCTTGCTTAATCGAGTTACAGGTCAAGAGGATGCTAGCACTTTCCGATCATGGATGTTTTACCTTATTTCCAGAATTCTTGATGGCACAGAACATTTTGACTGGGCTATGTTGATTAGTGATTGCCTACATCAGCAGATTTCTGATTTTCTCAGGTTTCATGAGTTTCATATGGTGTCTTACTTGGTCTACTTAGTTGCATTTCAAGGTAGCTACAGGTATCTAAAAACTAATGGCACTCTTGGTGTTCAACGTGTTCATGAGTACTATTCTCAGTTGGAGTTTTCTAAATCTGAACAAGATTTCCGAGCAGTGAATGATCACTTTTCTATGAGGACAGTTAGAGATCTTGCCAATGAAATGCATATCCGTATTTCTGCCCAAGCAAAATCAGCGATGGAGACTTGGGCGGATTGGTTTATCCAATTCCCTACTTTCACATACATTCGGGTTTATGGATATGTTGGAGAGCCTCTGATGTTGCCGAGGTATCCTTCAGACAAGATCATCTTCATGGAGTTTCTCAGACAAATGCAACATGTTCATTTCTTTCTTCACAGTCATCATAAGACTACGGCTACTTTTCCATTTGGATTGGGAATTTTCACATGCAGGACTGCAACAGATGCCAAGCATAAGTCAACCGAGATAGAAAGATTCAAGCTTAAAACTCATACTGAGAGGCGTTCCTATGATCCTTTGGGTCATTATGCAGCCAGGTTAGAGCGAGGGATTGCACATAAGCCAACACTTGAAGATTTCTGGGCTAATTGTGAAGATGAATTTGAGGTTCGTCGTCGTCACTATTGCAAACTCACTATCGCTCAGCTCTCTGATTACTTATCAAAGGATGTTGATGGTTTATCAGATGATGATGGAGAAGTTCTTCTCAATTCATATGTCAGAGATCAAATTGCTCGACAGCCACTTCGCCCACCAGATTGGTACGCTAAAGAAAATACTTCTATTGAGGAGGTATCTAGATCAGTTATCAAGACCAGCAAGCAGTTCTTGGAGAGTAAACGGAGGCGAATGTCAGTTTCTGTGACAGAGCTGCCAGAGAATTTTTCTTCATTGCCTTCTACTTCGAGGTCAAGGCCTCAGGTCAAGGCTATTGTGATACCTCCTAAAGGAGTTAGACTCAATGGAAACACGGGAAAGAGGACTACTGGTAAAAGGAAGTAGAAGCAAGTTGAGAATGTACCTGAGATTCCAGTAGAGATAGTCATTTAGGCTGAGCCTCGTATTTCACCTCCTAGTTCACCACATGTGCAACCTATTGACATAGATTCAGAGCCTGAGATACTAATTCGAGTAGGATCGGAGACAACTGAGCCGCCACAGGTTGATACATCAGGGACAGTCTCTCCTCAAATTGATAATATTGTTCGGTCTTGTTGGCTCAAGAGGTCTTTGGGGAGACAGAGGCGAGAACCTTCATATAACCTTGATTTATCTGAGTTCGGCGAACCTTATCAGAGAAGGTCGAATAAGAAAATCAAGAAATAGGTGCATATTGAGAAGACTCCAGAATCAGAGATTGTTATAGAAGTTGCTACTCCTCCAGAGGGTAAGAGCCTAGATGAAGTTGAAGTTGGTGACTTTACTTTCACTAAGGAAAATCTTGGTAGGACCACTCGAGAGATAGACGTGAGCCTTCTTAAGATTGTCACCAATAATCTTGAAGAACGCATCACGAAGGATGGAGAGGATAAGGCATTGCTTAAGGCTGAAAATGGTCAACTACGTCAGTATATCTCTGATCTTGTTCACGGAAATTCAAGTAGAGCACCTGTTCTTCCTCATAATACACCTGCAGAACAACGAAAGCTGGATCAGTTAGTCAATCATGGCAGATTCTTGGATAACTGGATTGAAAGCTTAGTCATTACAAGTCAGCATCTTCTTATGGATTTGTATCAGTTGAGGAGTGACGCACATAAACTTCGTCAAGGTATTCAGTTGCTCGAGATTTCAGTCGCAGAGAGTTTAGCCAAGGATCGAGTTCTTGTGTCCCAATTGTCTGTCACATATGATGCCTTGGAGATTGATGAAGATCAAGAGAAAGTTTTTACTTGGAGGGAGCAACACCTTTTCAAAATGGAGATATGTGAAAAGATCTCTACCAAGTTGTTTTCACTAAAAGATAATGTTGTTGGAGCTCTTGCACTTGTTAGTGCTTTTGTTGTTCAGATTCCGTGTCATTATCTTCTTGAAGATGGCACGTATATTGCACTTAATGAAGTACAAGCTGAGTTCGAAACGCTGATTCGTGATAGCCTTGAGAGAGATCCTATGGCGGCTAAGTTGGAGAATATTTCAGTTATTTCAGCTAATTTCAAAAAGGCGGCTGAAGATGTCAGAGAATTCATGCATACAGTCAAGGAAAGTGATAGAGAACTGAAGAAACAGATTGTTGTTTTGGATAGCATCAAAGTGCCAGAAGACAAAGAGATTGATGAGTTCTTGGTTGAAGTGTTAGACCAAGATGACGTGGAGTGATTTGCCAGTTGGAACCTGCAGTTAATTTTGAGGATAGAATCAAGAGCAGCAGTTAACTCGACTTTCAATCTTGAGTTCACTTGCTAATTTCATACATGCTTATCTCTTCCTTGGGATTATCTTCACAGGAGTTAGGGTTAGGGTTTTCAGTTAACTTAAGGTAGTGTCCAGTTAACTTTGCTTTAAATAAGGACGTGCATGCTTGCACATTGTCCATTTTTAGATTAGATGTTTCGGTTAATTGATGGTAGTTTTCCAGTTAACTATATAGTTTACTTTATTAGGGTTTAGTAATAAATCTTGCATGCATTGCAAGACTGTAGTTGACTCAAGGTGATTTTAGGGTTCCCTACACCTTTTGATGTATATAAATAAGAGCTTTTGCTCATTTGTAAATAACTTTTGCACGAGAGAGAAATATATGTTGTGCCTACCTTGCCTTCAATATTGCTCGTTCTGTATCTGTTCATGTGTTTTTACTATTATGATGAATTGTTATGCCACATAGGGTTTCATGCAATTATAATGGTGAATTCTTTCCTTAGTTAGATCAAATCTGTTTTGTGTTCAATAAACTTGTCCAGCATTGAGTGATAGATGTGCCACCTTGCCTTCAAGTTGAGAATCTCTTGTTTATCGTATGGTGTTTTGTGAATAATAAACTTGTTTAGATTGAGCTGATAGATGTGCCACCTTGCCTTCAAGTTGAGAATCTATACTTGTTTATCGTCAGATAGTCATCCTTGCTCCATTTCCTCATGCTCTGTTTTCTTGAGGTAACTGGATAGATTTTAAGTAATTAGCATAGTTGTAGTTAGTAATCTGCGAAACCAGAAAATACTTAGCTGCAACGTATATAGTTTTTGAGAAAGCCTTGTACCTCTACAGCTGAAACAAAAAGACAGGATATAGTTTAGTTTACTTTCCTTTTCAAAGCACTTTTGTCAAGCACAACGAGGGAGCTTCCCCTCCTAATTTGAAGAGCACTCATTGCGTAGTGTGCATAGCTGTCTGTACCAACTTTTACTCTAGAGGTGCTAGTTGTTACGCCAACAGTATGCTAACAAGAAAAGTTCTATATGAATGAAACTTGATCTTACTATGGCTTATGATCAGGTTTGCTGGAAATTTCTAGAAGATATCTTATGTGCCTTTGGTTTTGATGATAATTGGATTCAATGGATCATGGCTCGATATACCTCTCCTTTTTATGTGACTATAAATGAGTCTCCTACTATTTTTCATTCTGAAAGAGGCCTACATCAAGGAGATCCTCTCTCTCCATCTCCTTCTCATCCTAATGGAAGGACATAGCAAGTTTTTAAAGCACCTCAAGTGTTTTGGCTTTCACATTGTGCAAGGTATGGGTCCACTTACACATCTTTAGTTTGTGGACGACACTTGTTTGATGGGAAATGCCACCCTTGAGGAAGCTATTGCTCTTAGGTGAGCTCTTGACATTTATATCAATGCATTTGGTCAACTTTTGAATGAACAAAAGTCTCAAGTTTTCTTCTTCCATATGGACCCTCATAGTTAGGAATAAATTGCTAATATTTTTCATTTCCAAGTTGCTTCTCCTTTCAAATATTTGGTGTAATGTCCCCGTTTTAGCTGACATTGTTTGTCGAGGAGTGAGCCTATCATTCTGATCCTCGTAGGCTGACAGGAGTGTGTAGAGGATCATCTGGGGCAGTTACTCAGTGTTTGGTAGCTCCAGTATTGCAGTTGTTTCAGGTTGGGCCTTCGCAGAATCTTCCAGAGTGCATTTTCAGGAACTTTCTATTTTTAGAAAGTTAGGTCAGGCGGAAGCTGCTATTTTGGGCAGGGCACCTGGTTTAACCATTCAGCTCAGAGTCGACCCAGTTCTTCAGTTTGATGATCAAACGGAGAAATAAGGAGTATTTTGGTGATTAATGAATATTTAATATTTTGACTTTATATTAAAGTCACTTTATTAAAATATTAAAATATTTAATTAATTGGCCTATTATAAAGTATTTATTATACTTTATAACAAAGTATTAATTTATGACATAATGAATATTTATTATTCATTAAAATAAGACGCCATTTAATTATTAATTATTTCTCCTAAAGTCAAAAGGGCGAATTAAGTCATTTAATTAAATGATTATTTTAAAAGAGCTTTGGGTCGAATTTTCAAGAAGGGAATATATATTCAGACAAGACAAAATCGAACCATTATGTGATTGCTATTCAACTTTTGTCTTTTTGCTCTGAGCATTGGAGTTTGCAAACCCTAGGGTTTCTGGCAGACGAAGCGTTTCTGGAGAACGATACCTCTTCAGAGATTTGGCAGACTGAGGCTATGCAATACCAGCTGAAGCTTGCATCTGGGTAACTTCATACAGGGGTTACAGATTGAGCTTATTGATCCATTAATTCAGAGATTGACAGAGATTATTTATCCAGCATCTGAGGCGATTATTTCAGAAACATTCTCCAGAGATCTGGCAACTTGTTTGGGCCGTACCTTATTCTTTATTGCTGTTGCAGCAGGCCGTACTTTCTGTACTTGCAGGCCGTACCTCTCTCTTTCAGGAAGTTATTCATTTATTATTCATTCTTTGGCAGAGGGTTTCAGAGCGCCTTGAATACCTGGAGGCTTGCAACGTTTTTTGAGAACAAAGACTCTTTATTTCTTTGAGTCGTACTTTATCATTCATTACTGCTGGTACAGGTCGTACCAGTACAGCAGAGCCGTACTTTCTCATTGGAAGTGACACGCCTTAGATCCTTGGCTCCTGACAGTGGCAATTGGTGCGCTTGGGGTTTCTGAAGGCTTTCCTGGTGCTGGTGCTGAGAGATTCCATTTAGTTGCACACATTCTTCATCCATTCTTCTGGCGCCTGTAAGGAGGAAATCAGGTTTTTTTCATGTAATAAATTCTTATTTAAATCATATATTGTATTTCAAGATTGTAAATGCTCTGGATATTTAATGAATAAGTGCGCCTACCTTCTCTGAGCAAAATCGAAGTCTTTTCTTGGCATTTAGATTTATTTTGGAATTTATTAGCATTTTAGAAGAAATCGCAGCTTTCATGGTTTTCTCAAAAATCCATCAAAAACACAAAAAAATACAAACTTGCAAAAACAAAACAATTTCAGTCAGGGTTTCGGGTTGAGAACCACCAGGGTTCTTACATTTGGCTATCCCTATTTCTCCTACTTCCCTTGGAAAAAGAGACTAGAATGTTATGTTGGATTCTATTTAGGATCATATTAGTCATTGGACACATAGATACCTCTCTTTGGCTAGATGTATAGTCCTTAAAACCATGATTCAAATTCTCTTAATTTATAGATTTATGGATCTTGCCACTCCTAAAGGCATCCTTCATATTTTGGGCCATAAGATAAGAAAAATCCTTTGGGAAGGGAATTCAAATAAAACAAAATGGCATTTGGTTAACTGGGATAAAAAAATTTCTCATAAAGAGAGGCAGATTAGGTTTGACATCTTCCCTCCTTAACAATATAGCTCTTGTTGTCAAATTATATTGGAGACGGTGTGGGGAGGAACAAACTCTATGGGAGAAAATTCTTAAGCACAACTACCTAAATTTGGATTATCATTCTTTCCTTTCTAAGATGTCAACCCTTACTGGGGATTCTTAGATATGGCAAACAATGAAGTTGGGTAGTAATCTAATTATAGCTAGCATTTTCTAGATTGCAAGAACGGTGACCTTGCTCTTCTCTAGGATGATGTATGGGATCAACATAACCGTCTTTGTGTGGAATTCCTTAATCGCGTTGAATTAAAATATAAATTTGTTGAAGTTGGCTGGAGTTATACTTTTTATTTTTAGTATGAGATTATGCAAGATGTTGTAAGGATTTAGAAATGGAAACCTAAAGATCTTTGGCTAGGTCAATAATTCCATCTTCTCATTGATTGATTAGTTCATGTTTTAGCATCTTGAAAGGTCTCTTTAGATCAGTGTTACAAGAATCTCCATGACCCACCCAAACTCAATGAATCTTGAGGCAAGTAAGTCAAAGCAAGGCCTAGTGACTTGTGACTTGGGTAATCGGTGAGTCTCGACAAGTAGACTTAGCTAGGTTTATAAAAACCAAGAAAAAAGCATAAAAGATTGAAAATGCATAAATGTAAAAGCATGAAAGTCAAGCATTTTTTGAGGGCTTTGGAGGAATTTTGGAGGATGGTTAAAAATGGCATGAGAATCTGAAATTGAACTATATCAAATTTATGTTGAGGTGAGAGTTTGAAAGTGAAGGGTGCATTCAAATTGTTTAAATCATTGGTTGAAAAACGTTAACCCTATATTCAAATGGCAGAGCATAATGCATTCATACCTCTCGCAAGCATTTCAAAAGTGAGTTTTGATCTAGAGCAAGAGGTAAGTAAGTTGAGACTTATTGAATAAATCTCAAGAGAGAGAAGAAGAAGCTAGGAAAGAGGCTAATATGTATAAAGTTAACTCAAAAGAAATGATCAAGGGTATATTAAACTTAATGAGGTTGGATGACTTGGGGAAATGTCACTACGATATAATAAAAGCATCATGCCAAACAAATAAAATTGAACCCAAATTTGTTGAGATGAAAAAAAAGTGTATCCCTAGAATTTACCAAATGGGTAGGATTCATGAGAATACCCAATATGCTACTAGTAGCAATGCGAAAATATCAACAACAAATAATGCCTGAGTTGTTATATGATACTACTTCTTTCATTGAGAATTTGAAGGATAGTATGGAAGAAAATATATTAGTGTTTTAACACCTTGTTGACGCTAAGCTACCTACAATTGAAGGTTTTGATGTCATCAAAAAAGTGCTAGCATTTTGGAAGCAGGAATTCAAAGAAGTTGTCTCCTTGTTTGCTAATTCCCTCTTGTTAAGTGATAGGACAGACCCAATTTGGTTCAAATGTCGATTTGACAAGGTAGTAATGTTAGAAACAAGGGACGACAACTTTATCAAGGAAGTTTCATTTTAGATGTTAGATATGAAGTAAATGTCAACAAGGCCTAGAGAGATAACTAAAGCTGACCTACCAAATGATCAAGAATGGGATTAGTGACTAAAATTGTATTTCTAAGTTTTGTTAGGATTTTAGTATTTTTTGTGTCCTTTATTCTTTCAAAGATGCAAAGAATAATCACATCATATAAAGAGGTTGCATTTATTATTTGAATTGTTTTTCTAGGATCCTACTATTTTTAATTGTTTTGCAATCAGATCAAGGACTTCACATGGGGAGTTGATGTGATAACACATGGAAGATTCTTTCATTATGATAGGACATGGCAAGATATATGTCTTCACAAAGAAACCAAGCATCATCCTTTTGAGTATAGATAAGGAGATTGAACTTGTATCATCTCAACGAAGAATTTGAAATCTAATTTCTATTAGCTTGATATTTTGAGGGAAATTTTGGGAGATCATGGAAAAGAGTATGGAACTAGATCTCTTTGGTTTTCATATTGTCAAGGAGACTAACATTGCAAGGATCAAAGGAGATATTCAAAAGGTCGGGAGTTGTTCCATACATCCAATCGTTATTTTTCTCTAAGAAATGGGGTAAGAAAGTTGGAAAGAGACCTTGATCAAGTCTTTACCCTTTAAAAATGAACGAAAGAAATGTGACTAAAGTTAGGGGCTGAGCTCATATTGGTGCCTATCTTGGTAACTTTATACAGAAACTATAGAAGCACTTAGATGGATCATAACCCAATCCTTGAAAAGGGTGAGGAGCATCTTTTAATGCTGCATATTTTTGCTCGTTGGGTTTCACATGCGCTCTGTAGAAACAATTACAACCTTCCTTTAGTTTTGTTTGAAGTTTGTCAAGTGATGACCACTTTTGCATGATTGTAAAGTGTGTGGGATAAATGATAATCATCTGTGTGAGATGAGCATTGCCCCACTACAATAAATATTGGTTGTCATTTGTGTAAAATAGGATCAATGGTTGTTATTTTTGTAAGCACATTCATGCTAGAGTCCATTTACAAGCTCTTGGTGAGCAAGAATATTGTTGTAATATGAGTTTTGTTTAATCGATTGAAATTGTACTTTCTTTGAGAGATCAATATAAATCATCTTTCTATTTTCTTTGCATACTCTACTATTTACTTGATATTTCAAGGGATTTGATAAATTCCTAGTCTACATTAGCAATGGTAGTTGTACCCAATTATTCACAGGTAGTTGGGATATGTAATATATTTATATGTGGTAGGCAATGATTAAAGGGTAGTATGCCACATTGAGATTGCCCAATTCTGTGTGTGTCTGTCTTTACTTTTTGTTCACTATTGTGACAGTGGGAAGCACTATCACTCTATTGACCAATATCTGTGCTCTAAAAATTAGAATTGATGGTAATCGATAACTATAAATCCTTGTACTTTAGCAACAATATATAACTATGCAAGTTAGGATTTGGTTAAACAAAAGTATAGTATGAAGAAACAACATCCATCGTCAGTGTTGCCGAACCAAATCAACTTAGATACTAATCATGAAAATCAAGCTTTTTAATGCAGCTGATTGAAATCTTTGTGCCTAGCATCATGGAAGATTTACTATTTAGCATTCCTCAACACAAACAAATTATACTTTAAGGCTTATTGGATTTCATTTTCAGTGTTGCATACTCTATAAGTGACCTGTATATTGCAGCCAGCTATCCATCATAAGATCAGAATGATTAACATCCTCATGTACATAATCCACTGAAAATCATCCAATAACCATTAGCAAAAGGGCTGCAATTTCAACCATTGAAATATCTAGGTGCTCATTAAATATCTAGGTGGTCAATAAAAACATAGATCATGTTGGCTTGATAATTATCAAGCAAGGAAAAGACAGAAGTCCTCAGATACTCCAGGCAAAATATGTCTGGAGTTGATAACAATATCTAGTTATATATAATATTTAAAAAATATAAATATAATATAATAATAGAAATGGAAATAGAAATGAGTACAATATTATAAATATATTAATAACAATACATTTACTATATGATATACCAAAATAAATATTAAAAATTATCTGTAATTACTTTATTTTTAATTAAAATCTATGTTCATGGTGTTTCCAGATGGGAATGGTGGGATGGCAAGAGACGCGTTTTGAGGACAGCAATCCAAAGGCCATTTTTTGGGGATGGTGGATGGGGTGGCAATATAGATAGAGAAAAAGAGACTCATATTTCTACGAGTTAATGGACAACATTATAACAGCAACAATATAGCATGACACTATTAAAATGAAATTGGATGAGCTGCATACCAACCACATTCCAAAAAGAAATTGTTTGTCTGCACTTCTCACACTATACCACACTGTACCAGACCATGGCCAATGCACCTTTAATCTCTTTTGCAACTGACAATAATAACTGACTCTAATACTATATCGAAAATTGTGAAGTTTGAGAATTTTTTGAACAATGAAATCAGAAATCCAAATTATTACAGTTAGTGTTAACTGTTATATCATTAGCTATGAATCTGAATCATGATATATTTACTGCTGTTATACCACCGTCACTGCTGTCATGATTAATTTTATTGATGTTTTACTGCTATCATGATATATTTATTGCTGCTGTTATAATGCTACATTGTTATACTACTGTTATAATGCTGTCATGATATATTTAACAGTCTTTTTATGTTATGAATTATTTTCTTTTTTAAACATTATAAAAATTTGCCTTACCATTAGGGTGCATGGCTATTCCTGGGACGGTCGAGGGATGTATCAAACGTCTCTGGCTGTTTTGGGGATGGCCAAATGTCCCCACGACTTTTCCTATTTCTGCAACATGTTTTGAAGATTTGAAATTTTTTGGGGATGGCTAGGGGACGGGGCAGGGATTTGAGGGCCAGGGACGCATACCTGTGGAACATAGATTAACATATCTATTTTAACTTTTTAGTTTAAAAGTTACAAAAATTTTGCACTAAAACAAGTAAATATTTAAAGAAAGAAAACTCTTGCAATTATATTCATTGAAATCAAAATTTGAGCAAGGATTTTAATAGAATAAAATATTCATCTGTCAGTAACAGGGACATTATTCACTTACTTATGAATCAGAAGCAGGCTTCCCCAAAGAAAAGCGAGTGTAAAAGGCATAGCAATTGGGGTGGACAGATGTAGAGGGTTGTACAAAGTCTCGAGGTCTACAGCTTGGCTTTCCTGTGCCCTACGACAGTTTTTATTTTGTTCCTAGATGCATGTGCCCAAGGGGTGCCGGAGCCCGGACCCGAACCCATTCAAGCCAAGTATAGGGGCCAGATCCTACGTACAGGCTCATAAACTGACCATAAAATTCTAGGCTTTTATCCACATGCATCTGTGAATCCAAAAATTTGTTAAAACAATCCATACAAAGCATTGAGATAGGAAATCTAGCGGGCCAGATCAGATTGAAGGATTTTTTTTTTTTTTAATGTTTCACTTATACTAGGGATCGATTCAAATTTGGCGTGAATTGAGCTATAATAGAACATTTTTATTACTTGACCATTTCAGCAAGCCTTTCAACCTAAATAAAGATATTGCGAGAGTAGAATTTCATCAATTAATCAACATGCCAAACCCATATTCGAAACATGCACGAAACACCGATAAAACATGACATGGCAAACATAATAATAGTTTTAATCCAACTTATATTCTCTTTAGGAAAGGTCATCATTGAATTAATAGTATTTATAATGTCATTTTTAATTATAAAAGATATTTATAAGCTTCATAGTCTTCATGATAATTAAAAAAAAAATATAGGGGAGAAGTCTTAGGAGTTTTGCATCCTAATTTCACATAGTTGTGTTATTTTTAATTATAAAAGATATTTATGAGCTTTATAATCTTTTATGATAACAAAAAAAAGGGAAAAATTCTTAGGAACTTTCTATCCTAACTTCGCATAATTATGCACCTTAATTTCGCGTCTCTCAAAATCATACGTGACAATCTCAAATGACTCAAAAATTATTTAACAGCTCATTAGACAAGTTCACTGCTTAAACCTAATAAGATTTAAAGTTCACATCACCAAATATAATGCTACATCAACATGTTTTTGTTGAGGTGTCAAAAAAAAGATCCCCAAAAAAACATAATTTTATATTATGTTATGAAGTCATATTTTGTTGTTGCCACCATAATTTATAGTTTATTAGATCTAATAAATATGTTTCCTTCAATTATTAATAATATTAATCAACATTAACAATCTGAAGTCACAACTAATAATATTATACTATTCAAAATAATAGTCTTTAAATCTACAATGACTATATCAACTATTAGAATATACTCAACCATTAAGAAAAATTAATAGCCTTTTTTCTATAACAAATTATCTTTTTATATAATTACTTAAAATTATATTTACTAATTAGAGAATTCTCTTAAAAAAATATATTTTCTAATAATAAAATATATATATAAACTCAATTCGCCAAAAAATTTCAGCATTAACAGAAAATTTCTTGTGTTTCAATCAAATTGTACTACGTGATACTTAAATTCCTTTCTTTTTCTTGCTGCAAAAGGCTGAGGTCGAGCAGAGTATGGAAATTTATCTTCTCAATAATTCTAAAACATGTTGCATCCCTTATAAGTTTCCTTGGAAAACACTTGGGTTAACACTACCTATCAGTATTGGCATTGAATGCTTGAATGCCTATATCACAGGGCAAGCGCTAAAATTCATGTTTCGCTAGTGTCACAATTAGACAAAACGTCATACATGGTCTCAACTTTTATTTTTAAAATAATGTACAGGATTGGTAATAGAGTCGAAAACCCTTTATGAACTTCAGTTCTATATTAAAATGAAAACATACCTACAAGAAAAACTCGTACTTGAAGATGAATTTAGAAGAGAAACACTTGTGTGAGGTTCATTAAGTCTTCATTTGGAGATTCTGCGTACTTTTTCTTTGATTAGGTTTTCATGATCTAGAATTCAGAAGATCTATGTATTGTCATCCTGGTACAATTGTTTTACAGGCATGGCGTTTATACGAGGAAAACAGATTGCTAGAGTTGGCGGATCCAAGGTTGGAGGAGCATTCGAAGGAAGAAGCATTGCGATTCATCAAAGTCGCTCTTTTGTGCACCCAAGCTACACCCAAAACCAGACCGACGATATCTCAAATTTTAAAAATGCTGTCAGAAGCGCATACCTTTATTGAGAAGCCTATCTCGCGGCCCGCTTTCATCTCAACAGATTTAAGAATACTTCCATTGCATGATTCCACGACCCTAACATCAAGGCTTGAAGGTGAATCCACATCCAGTTACTGAAGAGGCACATTGACCTCCATTTTCAGCAGTATGTCGAATCCTTCAAAAGAACCCCATCTTTTAACTTGTCTGTAATGGTAGAGGATCCATTTTAAGCTTTCGTAATGGTAAGCTAGTTATACTTTTGCTGTGATCGGGATGAGGGCTAAAATTTGATGGTCGTATGACCGTATTTAGAGATTTTTGCTGTAAAATACAATCAAAATTTTAAGGAGATTGTATCAGATGAAAGGAGAGATTTTGGATAGACTGTCAAAATTTATATAGAATTATAATGATATATATATTTGATTTATATATTATTTTACTTACCCTAAGGTATATTATAATGTTTTAAGGGCACCTTTGAATAGATAACCGTCATTAAAAAATTTGTTGACAGGCAAGGTCGACCATCAAATTTAAGCCTTGATCGGGATAGATGTGTGCTATCTAGTATGAGTTGTTAATATTGCAATAAGACTAGCAGTTGCACAAGAGGGGGTGCAAGGTTACACCGAGAGAAAAATATATAGAAGTAAACAAGGAAAGGAAGTGTAGTTTAAAATATATACAATTTTGTTTGCAATATATACAAAATGTTTGTAACACTTTTGCTATTTTGTGTCAATGGTGTGTCAAAGAAATTGATAAAGATTTTAATAACATCCCCAAATTTAAATTCTAATTGTCTTGTTTGATGGAGATGTGGAAAATTCCCTATTCTCACTTATCCTATTGATGTTAATTAAGATTATACTTTGATTTTATTACACATTTTGATGCATTTAGGCTATTAATGATGTCAAATCTCTCTTGAACCGATCATTAGGGTAGTTACTTGTGACTTTATTGACTTTGTAGTTTGTTCTTTTTTTGAGATTGAAGTGTCTTTTTTATTCAAGTTTCATAAGTTATGTATTTGACTCTTTCATTTTTACTCTTGTTATTTTGGTGATTTAATTCATTTGTAATAGTATTTTTGCAATGAAAGCCTTGAACTCTATTTTTGCTTCTCTACAATTTTTATGAATACGTTCGAGAAAAAATAAAGTTCTCTCAGATGTTCCTAATCTGAAATCTATTCATCCTGTGTGGAATCCATTATCTATTTTGTACTTTACCTATATTTTTATAGTGAATCTTCCATAGCCAACACTCTTGTGGCATGAAACTTCTTCAATGATTTTGATCACTTCAGGATAGTTGTTTTTCCTATTTGTGTCAAATGATACTTTTGGATTACTTTTGGTGGTTGAATAGATAAGTTGTGCCTTACACCCCAATCTTCAAGAGATTGGAATTCATGCCTATAGAGCTTTTTTGAAATCTTTATATTTGGAGATGTTGGGATGAGAAATGAATAGTACAATTTATCAAAAGATAAAAGAGCGCATCTTTGCCAACCATTTATATCAAACAAATTCATCATATGAAAATACAAATTTTCAAGGGATAAAAGAACCCAACTTTGGCAGCCATTATCATCAAAGAATTGTTTTGACCATTGCAAGACAACTCTCTTGTTTGACATGTAAAAGATACACAATATGCTGACCATGGGCAGCTTGCAAATTATTAATGTTAGAAGCATGATAAACATCTTTTTTAGTTGAGAAAACTAACTAAACAAATTTGTATGCAATCCTTGAGAGATTAAATTCTCTTTTGCTACAAAAATATATGATGGTATTGGAAATTTCCCTTATTTATGGTATAGTTCAAACCATGTGAAACAAATGAGATTAATAACACTAATAAAAGTGAATTTTAAGCAATTACAACTTGGAAATTCCTAACAACATTATTAGCTACAACCTATTTTGTAACCAGAATCATATGTAAATGGATTTCTTCATCTTATTCCTTAGAACTATGCATGCATTGTAGAAATAATATGTTTTTGCTTTTTAAGAATCAAATAGTTCCAAGGATCTTCTTGATATCTTTCTGCAAACATAAAACACAAATATTAGTGTCTATCTTAAAGCATGTATCTTACTACCAAATCAAACATTTGTTGTTTAGAAATAGGTTATTGGTGTTATTGTGATTGGCATGCAACAAAAGCCCAAATAATTTATCATCATAAGAAAGTATTAGAAGGTATGAAACTACAAAAGAGGGATTGTAAAGTATTTCAATATTCATTGAAGTTGTTGGAGCATATCAATCAATCACATTTCCATCTTTGTCCATTAGAAACTTAGTGAAATTCCACTTAATATTGTCACCCAAAAGGTCACCTTTGCTTGATTTCAAAAACTTATAAATATGAGCTACATTATCACCATTGACCTCAACATACACCATAGAATTGCAATATAAATACTAAAAATCCAATAAGCATACCAGATAAACTAGTTAATACAAGATTGTTTCTTATATGACGGATGAATTCACATCAATAACAAAACAAAATAACCATAAAAATAACAAAATAGGAGTGATATGCTAACCTTGTCAATTATTGGGAATTTTGCTTTAAAACGAATACAATTCTATAACTAAGTTATCCATAAGAACTTTGGCAAAGGTTAGGAAAACCACTTACTAACAGAGAAGAATATGAAAAATATGACAGTTTGAGACACTAACTTTAAATGATGAATTTATGAACTCCATTGCATAAAATTTTATTGAAAAAGGAAAGTACCGTGCAACCGAATACAAAAAAACTCATCTTACAAATTTGCACAGCAAGCACAACCTACGAATTGGATTCTAATTTTGCTAAAAAAGAAAAAAATCAAAATAGTACTTGGGAAGAGAAAAATTCAAATTTCCTTCAAAACCAATTGTGTTAAGTCATTGAGGAGTTGGGTGCATCACATACAATGCATATTATCATGTTGCCCCTATTTGTAAAGCAACATTCATTTTATTAAAAAAATGCAGGCATATATTAAAACAAATACAATTCTATAACTAATTTATCCAAAAGAACTTTGGCAAAGGTTAGGCAAACTACTTACTGACAGAGAAGAATATGAAAAATATGACAGTTTGAGACACTAACTTTAAATGATGAATTTATGAACTCCATTGCATAAAATTTTATTGAAAAAGGAAAGTATCGTGCAACCGAATACAAAAAAACTCATCTTACAAATTTGCACAGCAAGCACAACCTATGAATTGGATTCTAATTTTGCTAAAAAAGAAAAAAATCAAAATAGTACTTGGCAAAAGAAAAATTCAAATTTCCTTCAAAACCAATTGTGTTAAGTCATTGAGGAGTTGGGTGCATCACATACAATGCACATTATCATGTTGCCACTATTTGTAAAGCAACATTCATTTTATTAAAAAAATGCAAGCATATATTTTGGACTCCGTGTTGGGTGTGTTGTCCAATGAATAATGCACTTAAAGGCATTGGTAAATTTCAAAGAATTTTAGAGCTCGTTGAAACTGGCATGAAAATATAGATGTTCATATGCAATCATCATCACACATAGGCCATCTATCAAAAAATTTCCAAAGTGGAACTTCACAAACCTACCAACATATGATTTGCTTTGTACTTCATACATAAAGCTACATATCTATCGCCT
This sequence comes from Sequoia sempervirens, assembly GCA_007258455.2. Lineage (NCBI taxonomy): Eukaryota > Viridiplantae > Streptophyta > Pinopsida > Cupressales > Cupressaceae > Sequoia > Sequoia sempervirens. The sequence continues at coordinate 451,423,647 of VDFB02270651.1, forward strand.
AGTAGCTATTAACATTAAAGCTAAAAAAATTGAAAACTAAACCTACAACTAAGAACCATACATAGTATGCAAACTACAATTTTAACATACAACCATACATAGTATGCAAACTACAATTTTAACATACTTTAAAACTACAAAAAAAATAGAAACAACATGACAATTGATCAATCAATCTTGTAAATACTCTTTCCTAATCAGACTAACATTAAATAAATGCATACACATGAAGCACATATCAACTGAATCAATTTATTGTAGTTGATACTGGATATAAAGATGATGTTGCTATTGCTTCTGCTTTTGCTTCAGTAAGTTGTCTATCATTTTAAGCAGTGGAGATGAAGTATATGGACCAGATGTTGTTCTTGGGAACTATCAGCAATAGAATTTGCATGTTGTTCAAGATATGGAGAAACAAAGAGTTGGGTTTATGTCAAAAACATGTTATCTAATTGCATTGAGATATATCCCCATCTAGACTAAGTAAGACAACTTTTTCTAAGCAGCTTTCATGTTTTCATTGAAAGTAGTGCAAGAAACAGAAGCCAAGGACCTTTTGGCTTTGTAGCAAGTTTAAGTTATTTATCCCAACAAAATAAAATGACACGGCTAGGCCCTTTGGCCAAAGGCATTCTACATGCTATCTAGGGGTGTCTTTCAAATCAAATCAATAAATGGGATATCCTTTTGAGCCAATGATATAAAAAAAATGTCAACATACCCCAAAAATATAAGTGAAGGACAATTACAAGTTGCAAACACAAAGGAGATAATAATCAGTCTCCACATATGTGCAAATGGCATTCAAGCATAGCAACATTATATGAGACCATAATATCATTACAATAGCTTTCAACTAGTACAATACCAACGAAATAATATCAAAAGAATACTAAATAAATAAGATATTGTTGAATTTAGTGATGGGATTCAACCAAAGACCTCATGGACATATAAGACCCATCCACGGTAAACTTTGACCAGTTTGACAGTATGACACTAAGATAATTGCACGAATAACACAATGCTTCTAATATTAAAATGATTCTACCTTCTAACTATATCTAATAATAACAAAATCAAATAATCAAACTTAAGTTACCTAGCTAAACTAAGGTAAACTGAACATAATAAGGTTTATAAATGTTACACACCAGTAGATTTTTTGTGAGCATACAACAATAATGGACGTCTATGTTGTTTGGACTCATAATCCACAAAAGACATGCATAAATATAGAGTCTGAACTTTTTTTATATATATTTGCAAGTGATAAATGTTTGTTTCATGATAGATGGAGATAATAAGCTCACATGAAGATTATAAGCTCACACTAAATTTGTGGAAGAAATTGTCTACCTACATAGTTGAGAATTTAGTTGATTGTAAAGTGAAACTTTGAAGCCCTTAGCATAATGATGACAAAAAAGAAAGGGTAAACCATGAACTACAACATTGCTTCTAAATTGTGGATGAAACTAAATCAATTTCTTGGGATTTTTACCCTTTCCCTGATTATCATTTTCACATTCATTTGTTGCCCGGTAAGTCCCCCCTTTCTCATTTAGTCCAATTTATCATTCATCTAATGTTGGCCTCTTATATTCTTCATTCTATTTTAATTTGATCTGCTTTTCTTCCACCTATATCTAGTTTCCTTATTTAACCTATTCTTTAATCCCCCACACCTATATATTATTATTGTTGTTAAGAGAGGTTGAATCTCATCTATTCTAAAATTATATTAAAAAATATACAGTCTAATATTAAGCAAAATGAAATTGAGATCTCATTAATAAATAAAAGCCTGATAACATGCACATAAGTGAGGCAATCCTTAGCAGTTTAGAAAATATGTCAACACCAGAACCTGACGACATTTCATGGTCCAACTGTATTTGTCCATACCATTGTAGCCACCTTTGTTAAAAAAAAAAACAAAAGACATGAGGTTCAAAACACATAAAATTAAAAATACATTTGAGATGAGATTTTTTCAATCAAAGCAAGCAAAAAAATGACAATTTTTTAAAGTAATTATGCCAAAAATGTACTTTATAAGTTACCTCATTTAAATATAAATTTTGATTCAGGGCTATAAAAGTTGAAAATTGAATTCAATTAAAGTTAGAGAGAGTAAAGCAAAAATGTGTGATTTTGTTTTCCGTAGGATTTTTCATTTCCATATAAACTCAGTGCTTAAAGAAGTACAACGTGCTAATGAGATAGGGAAATTACTTTAAAGAAAACTTAACAGTGCATATAATTAAGAATAAAATGCAAACCTAATAAACCCGGTACGGGAAATCAACAAGATAAAAAAATGTTTTGTTGATAACTTAAGCATTAAACCTCAGTGTAGTTCAGATTTTTAGACAATAAATACTTACTTGTCTCTTAGCTATCAATGCTTAGACTGGGAATACTTGTAAGCACATCTCTTACCTGTAACTCCTTTTAGAAATGAGTGTTCCACCTTCATTGATAGAATTTATAAAAGAGACATGAAAAAAAAAATGGCAGTAAGTTCACCTATTTTTTTAACGGACTCCTTCATGCACTTTTGAAGCCTCTGCAACAAGATGAAGTATAGCATCTCAGAATTTCAGATAATGGTCCAATGTATTATATATTTGATGAGAGATTCTTGCATAAGCTCTGAAACTTGGTCCTCTATTTGATTGCAAATCTTTCTCTAGTGCCCTGTAATAAATGGGAACCTCGATCACAAACTCTTTCCTGAGATGAGTCCTCAAACCCAATGCATCTTGTTCTGAAAAAATCTCCAAACAGTTTGGCAATGCAACCATCACCATTGCTGATGCCAACTTTGGAGAAGTCCCCAATTGAGTCCCCCAAGCCTCAGCCAACATTTCTCCCATTGCAACAACTCTTTCATGATTCTTTCTCCTTATAGCTTTAACGCCACCTTGAATTTTGTTAGTGAACTCCAAAGCAGAAGGCACACAAAGTTGTGCACTATAGTCCCTAGTGCCAACTCATGCAGATTCAACAGGTAATCCTTTTCCAAATTCATGGGAAACAATTGGGTGGTGAATACTTGAATGAATGAATGCCTACAGTATAAAAATGCAATAGAGGGTTGGTAGAAAAACCATTTATGTAGATTGCTAGTGTAAAAATCAGCATCGATGTCTTGCATATCAACATCTATATTTCCAATAGCATGGGCTCCATCTACGAAAAACTTGATCTACCCCTTATTCTCTACATATCCTAACTAGCTCTTTTACAGGAATAAGAAAGAAGGCATGGAACTTACATGGTCTATAACTACCAGCCTAATTCTTCCCCCATTTTGCTTGCCTTTGTCCACTGTAGCTTTGAAACTGTCTATTATGTCATCATTGGATCCAACTGGAAATGGCAATTTAGCTTCAATAATACTCGCCCCAGCCCGACCTGCATATGCATTGGTTTCCTTCTTTACAGCTCCATAGGCATAATGAAGCATCGATACAACATCTCCCTTTTTAAATTTCTTCTCCATGAATGCCCAAGCAACCTAATAATGATTACTTTAGTAAAATAGTAGCTAATATTTTAATAATTGGCTATTGATTTCAATTTTTCTCTCAAAACCTTGGCTATTTAATAAACAAATTCACATCAATTTCTATAAAACATCAAAACAAGCTTGTTAAGAAAAAAATGAGCATTTTTTGGAAAAAAAAATTAGGTGTTATTTTGTATTTGTTCTATTTTCACTCATATTTTAAGGCATTCATGTTTATCTTTTCCATGATTTCAAGCAATATTTAAAACTACTTTTAATGTACCTATTCATATCTACACATGCTTAAGGGTGAAAAAAGAGATCCATTGTTGTATTGGAGAATAGTTGAATTTGTGCAATAGTGAAATTTTTTACTGTGCTGAGATTTTAATTTGAAAAGATTTTACAGATCAAAATATTGTGTATTGTTTTTTCTTTTTGTTACTCTTCTTTTTGTTTCAAATTATTTATACACTACTTACATTATACAAATTTATGTGTCTTCTTTTATACGATGGATCAAGAAAATATTCAAACCATTATCCTCTTAAGATGGATCCCCAAAAGGACTGGAAACCTTCTAGTTAACATTCAAGCAATTCTCCACCAAAGAGGGGTCCAAGAGAACTCAAAATGTTGAGTGTTTCAAACATCCCCTGAGCAAACTATCAACATATTCATTTCCAATTTAGATAGCCAAAAAATTTACAAAACACCTAAAATCTTAAGGAAATTGTGAAAAAGGTCAAGTGAATGACCTCAAGATTTTGAATAAATTGTGTTGTGTTGTCAACGATGACAATGAGAAGAGATGGACAAATTTTGCAGGAAAAAAAATACGAAACCCTAGCAAAGCATTTTTCTTAAAATTAGACAAACCAAAACCACTTTCCCTACACCTGTTGCTTTGAATGATGAAATATACTTGGTATTACACTTGTGGGGCTTAACGAGCCGAATGGGGGCGTCGTAGTCAAGTATGTTAAGCCAGAGGGCATGAGAGACAATAGTGGGCATCCCATGGAGCAAACTGAAAGGGTATCCGTGAACAAAATTCACTCCCTCCCTGTATGGTTTGTACATTTTGAAGAAAAACAAGGTTTAGGGGAACAAGAAGTTCTTTACACCTTTTCAGCTTCAATTCCAGGAAAAGACACCACAACAGATGACTTAGCTCAAGACTCTACACAAATTATGTTGTGTTGTCAATGATGGCCATGAGAAAAATGGGCAGAGTTCAGAAGACAAATATGTCGAAGGATGATCAAAGCAGAATTTTTTAAAAGATTAGACAAACCCAAACCAATCTCCCTACAATGGCTGCTTCAATCTATTCTTCATGAAAATTAGATCTAAATATGACTGACACCATAGTAAGTGAGGCATTGATGGCACCACATTTATTGCAAAGATTTCAATCTGCTCGAAATATATTGATCTAATCTGATCGAAATATCTCACATTTATCACAAAGACTATATACTCATTGCAGAAGACTGAAAGCTGATGTAAAAAAGATAGTATATCGATGGAAGGGAGTTGTATACCGACAGAAGAGAGCTTTATATGGGTGTGAGATAGGTTTTAGCTAAAACCTCACACTATATATAGCCTATCCACTAATAATTATTTATTTGATTATTGTCCATTGTATTTGTTAATTATATATTATGGTTTCAAGTATTATAAAAAAAAATAGAAAAAAATAAAGATAAAAATAAAAATATATTATAAATTATTAGTTCATGGCATGGAATTATATGGAGAGTCGGATTTTAACTAGTGACTAAATATTTTAATTTCAAGCAATCAAATTATTTATTTTCTTTCAATAAAATTTGTTTTAATGTTTTAGGTTATGTATATGAGCAATTTTTTATGTCAGGTAAATAAAAAATATTTTTTCTCCATTTGATTGGCCATTTTTGTAATGGTGCAAAATGTCAAAAAAGATTAGCACTATTGAAGGCATATAATAAGGCTATTTCACCCTTTATTAAGAATTGTTCTCAATCTCATTTCATTTTTTCCTCTCCTCACTATGTGTGATCCAAAAGTCGACAAAAAAACTTACACAGTTGAATCCAAAAGCTAAATACTATAAAACTCATAACAACTAAGACTATTTATAATAACACTTAGACTAACTTATTTGTAGCGTCCAATCTACAATAAAAATTGTGTCTACTTTTTGCATGGATATCATATTCACTTAGTTTTACATAATTTTGTGTTTGAAAATTTTATATTATTTTATATCGTGTTTTAAATAAATTATTTTAATATACAAATTTGACTAATTTACATTTAAAATATTATATAATTTTTGTTTAGAATATTATTAAAAAAAAATCATTTAAAAATTATATAATCATTATTCTAAAAAAAATAAAAAAATATAAAATATAAATTTAACTTTAAAATTTAAGTTATTTAAAATATAAATTTTATTATAAACCATAAAAATTAAATAAATTATTTTTATAATCTTATAATATAAAATTAAAAAATATTTAAATTTCAATTATTTTTTATTTATTCAATATTTAAAATAAAAATTGAAATTACTATTTACATGTTCTAATTATTATTTATATTTATAATGTTTCATAATTTTTAATAAATTATATATGGCATTTCATAATTTATAATTAATTATTTTAATTATTAAAACTATTGACTTAAAATAATAATAATTAAGTATTAAGTTAGGATTATGTATATTATGATTATGATTATTTAGATTAAGTTACAATTATAATTATTTAATTTTTAATTAATTAGAATCACATTATAATTAATTAGAATGCATAACATTAATTAAAATAAGATTCGATTTTTTAATTTTAAAATTATATAGATTATTTTATTATATAATTATATAATTTTAAGGTTAAAATATATGTAAAGATAGGGAGGGAGACAAAGATATAGAAATAAAAGAAAGAAAGAAAAAGATGAGATGAAGATAGAAGGGGAGAGAGAGAATATACATATAAAGAGATAGATAGGGTGAGAGAGTTAAAGAGAGATAGAAAGAAAAAGAGATAAATAGATTTAGATAAAAGGGTTGGGGATTAATAGAGATAAATATTGAGGGTTAAATGTATATGTAAGAATAAATATTGATTCATGATGTGATTAAATGTGTATTGGGAGATAAGCAATTTATTTGGTATTTTAACCATGACCAAGACGATAAAAACTAATTAACAACAAGTTACGTCTAAACTAGTTCAATTTCCTTTTGCCAAAAAGCTAAGATATTTGGAATATTAAAGGATTTTAGTTAATTTAACTTGATTTTGCTTTCATTTCATGTCAAACACTAATAGAAACTTTTCATGCTTACAAAGAATGTCACACCACAAAAAAATTATAAGTGTCATGAATAGTTGACATACTAGTGATATCATGCTAATGTGTAGTGACGAGCGATGATGGTATTCAATATTTTAAAATTAGATTTTTATATAATATTAGGTTGTTTAGTGACAAAAAATTCACCATGCACTCAAATCTTCATAGTAGAGTCACATATTTGAAATACAAGTAATTTTTGGAACCAATTGATTCTTACTAATCCTAATAATGGAATAAGATGTGGAGTCATTTCCAATCACAAAGTAAGTAGAGATAGTAGCAAAGGAAGCAAATGAAAAACCTTGTATAGCATACCTTCTTATTTGATAGCCCACTACAATGCCCCCACCAAGTTTATAGGCACTAGCTAGGGTGTCAATGACAAAGATATCAACAACACAGATAACAATTTAGAAAATGGCCAGTGGTTCCATGCTTGACCCCAATTCAATCATACCAGTGTTGCTCTCAACTTGTCTACATATCAAAGAATAAAATCATCTTGTCAACATTTGGCAAGAACTTCGTAGCAATACAACCTTGTTTAAATATAGATGTTAATTATTATGATTTGTGTGTAAGAAATATCTCTTGTTCATGGTGCAACATGATGTTAATTTTGAAGTTAAATTGGACAACATTCTAATGTCAAACCTTAACTTTACCCATCAATTTGAGCTATAAGACCAACCTAGTAAAGATATTTTGAGTATAAAACTCTTAATATACACTGATATGGAATTAATAAAACTATAATTTATAATAATCTAAAATTAATATAATAATTCCAATAAATATTAAATAGCTATTTCTCTACTGATTTTATCATCCAATCATATTTTTCTAATGTTAAGTCTCATGATAAATAATATATTGGAGTAAATTTTTAATATTCTTTTAAGTCACATTTATTGAAGTTATAGGTGGCATGCAAATAATTGAAAAATAATTAATGTGAAACGAAAGAAGTTTGATCCAAAAAAAATTAATTGAATAATTTAATCACGAGGATAATTCATTTGTAAAAGGTTTGGACAACTTTATGAAATAAAAAACAATTCGATATATGTTTGGTGAGAACATAACTCTTTTAGATAAAAAAAAAAATTATAAAAGGGAATGATGTGATTTAAACCATCCTTGTCCTTGTTGAAAATGATTATCAAAGTGAATTCTTAGAGGATGTGAGGCAATAGTTAAAAGAAATGTTTAGTTTGTCTATTAAATGTTTGCTATTTTTATTTGTGTTATTATAAATCATATACAATCAAAGAAAGGTGCAAATTTCATGTATAAAGAATAATAAAATCATTTTGCATTCAACTATTATTTGGGGTTAAGATTTGGTTTCATTTATTTTAAAGAGAATGAACAAGAAGGTTGCTACTCCTCCCATCCCTTAAATTGTTTACAACTCGATCTTGATAACAAAAAATCTTTAATTTTCTTACTCTTCTAGATCTACACATCAATAATAAATTCATTTTTTTTATATATATTTAATGTATTTTATTCTAGGTGTGAGATTATGAGAGATATTTAATTGGTAACCTGAAAGTCATATCTCATTTATAGAAATAAGAATGTCGTATAATTTGGACTAATCATGGGTCTCATTCCATAGGTGCAACACTTGTAGGCTAAGCTTCTTTTGTACATTGAAAACTTTCACATATAGGGGGGATCATAGTTTGGGATTAGTATAATTAATTTGAAATCCTTCATATAATCCAAAACATTTTAAAAAGACTAAATTGCTTAGGTCTTTTAACACTCAATCACTATGGGATATGTTGTTATGGAAGTATTCAAATATGGAATAGATTTTAAAAGGAATTAGAATGTTGATTTAATTAACAATATGAATGTTTACAAAGTGTATATAACAAATAGTGAGTAAATAGAAGAAATTAGTATAACCAAAGTAAATTATTGTAGCACAAGAAATATATAATGGATTAGGCATCTACAAACAAATGATTTGAGAGGGAATATTGTATTATATAACCTTCCAACTATTGAGGGTTGTACTGGATTGTATGGCATGGCTTTTGGTATTCCAAAGTGGTTGTTAGTTTATTTTGTTTAGAATTTAGCAAGGTTGTTTTGCTTGTTATAATCGATATCTTAATTAGACAATTCATGTTAAGGTAGCCAAACAATCCCATTAAGGGGCATTGACTAGTACGCTTAGAAAATGTAAATTTTATAATCTTATAAACTAAGTAAAATTATGTACTAAGGAAAATTAATGAGCCTTTCATAATTTATAACTTAAAGTCCCTCATGTTTTAGTATAAAGAGACCAAAGCTTAACATAATAAGAAGGAAATTTTGATCAATAAAATAAGGCCAAAAATGAAATTAGGGTTAATAGTATATAATTTAAATGTATGAGTTAAGCTAATAATGTATGATTAAGTCAATAAGGTCCATTTAGATTTATTAATATGTATAATTATAATTATTAATAAGAATAAATGGAGCTACAATTAAAATTAGTAGGTCAAATAGGTTAGAATGAATTGAGGTTGACGAAGGGAGAAGTTGATAAAGTACTAGCATCAACACTGACTTTACTATAACTAGACGAATTATTAGTGTATATAAATTTGTAATTACTATAGGAATGGTCTTGATTAAATGAAATATTTAGCACAATTCAATAAAATTTACTTTAATTACTACTCATAAGGAATTAGTACTCAAAGACCAGAGGTAACCATTACTAGTCAAATGATACATGAGAGACCAAAAATTAGAATAATTTGGAATATGAAATATTGGGAATCGAAGAAATTCATAAACCATGAACTAGAAAAATCAATTATTATCTCAAGAAAGAAAACATGATATTTATTTGGAATATATTTTCCTTGTAATATGTGGAATTGTGAAAGAATGATTAAAGTGAATAATTAGTGAGATTATTTAATTTATACATGTGTAGTGGCTTATGTGTGCAATTGGCTTAAAGCTAGTTCATGTGGGCTTAATGCATTACTTGATTTATGTTAATGTAGTTTTTTATTTCCTAGCGGGATATTTAATTCCCTTAGTTATAGGTTTTTCCTACATATTTATTAAGCTTTCTTAGGATAATAAAGTGGGTTAATTATTTAATAACTATGAGATAAATTGATGAGTTGTCCTCCACCTTTTAAGGGTGGAGTATTTACTTTTTCATCTTTATTTAATGATGGTGGTTTTGGTGGTTGATTCTCATTGGTTTCTTTGTCACCTTCATCCTCTCCTAAGTTCTATATAAACCCACTACCTAGCTTGTATTTTGCATCAATCTTGGAAGCTCTTAATACATTCTATCATATTGGCATTGTATAATCTCTCAGAGTTTTGGTTTGTATTTTTCATGCTTTTCCAGTTTATGTAGCTTTGATTTTCTCTTAAAAAGTTCCTTGGGTTATTCAATCTATTTCAGATTTCTAACATTGTATCAAAGCTTTTGTTTTGAGAAATCTAAGTTCTTAGATTCCTAATTGATAAATTGAGTTTCTTGTAAAAAATTTGAAAATTCTTGTATGCTCTTCTCTTGCATTTTTCAATGATCTAGAGAATTGGAAAGGGTTTGCAAAGATTTAATTACGTTTTTATATTGCATATGTATTTTGTGAGATTCGGGTGATTGCATCATTTTTTGTTATACTGGTGACATTTTTTACCATTTCAACACGTCAAAGAGGCTCGAGAAAGTCAAGATTGGATTTTGTTTCATCCAAATTGGATATCATTTAGTATAGTTGGAAACAAGGGTTTGAAACTCAAATTTGGCGAACAACTTTTTATAAGAGCATTTTCAGCCCAAACAGACCTTTCCATTACTCTTAGAAGGCCCAACAACCCCTATTCTCATTTAAAATTTGTCTATTTTAGACAAATTTTAATTTTGGAAAATTTTTAGTTTGTTGGGGGGTCGTCATTATAGGGTAAATTCAACTATTTTAAAAAAAAATCATAACTTTTCGCCATTGTGTCTATTTTTGGCAAACAAGATATCATCGAAAAGCTAGAGATAATCACTTTCCATCCACAAAGGTATTGAAAATAATTTTATCCATCTTGTACCCGATATTTCAAGTTGAATTTGTTTTTTTCTAATTTCTTCAACAAGCCATAACTTTCGTCTCAATGCTCCACTTTTCAAAAACAAAAGGCATTGGAAAGGTGGCACAAAGAGCACTACACAACTATAAGGCTAATTTTTTTAGGTTCCTTCTCAGATTCATTTTTTATCAAAATTTGTATTTTTGGTTGTTTTGAGTCTATTGAGCATTATATCTTGGAAAAGGCTTTGTTAAATGGATTGAATAATAAGTGTCAACCTTATGGTATTTGGGGGGTGATTTTTGATACTATTGAAAAAGGTGGGAGTGTTCTTGGTGTTCTTGTGTTCACTTTCTTTCTGCATTCTATTTTGCATTTCTTCACTGTGAGTTCAACAACAATCTCTACTCTAATTGCATACAACTATTTTGAGTGGAAGTCACAAATGAATCTTCACTTAAGAAGTCTTGGTTTGCATATAATAGCTATGGGATTACAGATTGAACCTACTAAAGATGAAGACAAACCTAAGTGGTTTAACAAATATGATAAAGCATATGGAGCATTGTGTTTGTTTGTATCTCCCAATTTGCTCTTTCATATTGAATATTTGAATACTCCAAATGAACTATAGAAAAAGCTAGAATCTCTTTTTGGCAGGGTGATCCCACATAAGTGGGTTACAATTGCATTCATGAAGAAAAATTGCTTGGATGCTACCAAAAAAAAATCGTGTATTTTGTGGTTCGCTCGAAGGGGGTTGTTTGAGCAAATCCAAAAATTGGTTCGCTCGAACACCCCCTTCAAGCGAGCCCATTTTTTAATTGCACCTTCAAGCAAACCCCTTTATGGTAGAACTCAAGGGGAAGAAGGGAAAAAAAGTGAGGTTTGAGTGAACCCCTCTTCGCTCGAAGGGGTTCAAGGGGGTTCGCTAGAAGGGGGGTTCACTAGAACCCCCCTTTTTTTCCCTTCTCCCCCTCCATGTGCAATTTTTTACAATTTTTTTAGTTTTGAAGCTCGAGTTGAGGATGAAAATGAAATCAACTTGAAAAACTCAATTGAAATATTATAGTACTCGAAACAAGCTCTCCATCAAGTATAATTTTAATAAATTTTGGTTTTATTATGTATTTTTTTAGTTTAATTAAACATTGTTTTTTCACCGGAAATCAAGCTCTCTATTCTACACATGTGGAAAAGTAGTAGATTATCAAAAAACACTTTGAAAAATATGTACATGCTTGGTATTGACGTCCTTGATCCAACCAAAAAAATTTGAATTTTGATACCATACAAAAAAAGTTGTGTTATGTGGTTAGCCTATGTCTAAATTGTAATTGGTTTGACTTCAAAACTTAATTAAGAAAAAATATTCATTAAAGCATTATGAAACCAAATGAAAGTGATAAATATCGTAGTTACAAATCTAAATTCGAAAAAATTAGAATTTTATTCTTCATAAAAAAAATTATGTGTTATACAGTGAACATCACTCTTTAAAAATGGTGTTTACTATTAAAAACTAGTTTTTGAAGGAGATGGAAAAATAAATGCAATTTGATTCCAATTTTTTTTTAAAATACATATTTAGAATCTACATACAAAATGTCACAAATCACTAGTTTGCATCATCTTCAAATTCATCATGGTTTAGTAGCTATAGGTGCCCGAAAGTGATGATTAGTTAAAAAATTTTAGTTCAATGTCAAGTTTGGCCAAAAAGTGTAACCCACTATTGTGGGATCACTCGACACTCAAGATTCTATGAGAGGTCATATGTTGGAGAATGAACTAATTAGTTTAAGTCCAGGCAACTTTAGCTCAATTCAGGACTTCTTCACCAAATTGAAATCACTAAGGTTGCAGCTACAACAATGCAAAATTAATAAGAAAGATGAACAATTGATGCTCAACATTCTCTCTAAGCTTGGTTCTGAATATTCAGTGTTTGTTTCTACCTTTTATGCTACTAAGGATGCACTTGATTCTACATTCATGTAAAATCCGCCCCTTGGACACTAGATTTATTTTTTTTAATTCACAACAACTACCTACATAGCCAACTGAAAATATTCCAACTAGATTAGTGTGTTATATTCAAAAGTTTTTCAATTGTCCTAGTGACGATAAATCAACATTGCCACTTATATGCTTACACTCAAAAGCGCTAAGCTCCTATGGCTAAGGTCTTTCCTAGACCTACAACCTAAGCCTCGATGGTTCATGTTGACCCTACCTGCGTATCCCCTCATGGAAAATCAGAGGCTTCGTAGTTCACCCCACAATGAAAAAGGGAGTTCAGTCTATCCTTTTGTATGGGATCTATTATCTCAACTTAACCCCTAACTATTAATTTAGTGCATATAAGCTATCAACATAGTCAATTATAATATAATGATAATAGTCTTGCCATCAAGTGTTGGGTCCATACCAAACATTACCAAGCATTAGTGTACAAAAATTCACAATATACACAAGGGGTCATTCATACCATATTCTCAAAGATCGCACATAATGATTGTCACAAGCATTCCTCCATATACATATCACAAGTACAAAAGTGTCTAATCATACACAAATCACATGTGTAATGTTTGGATTGTACACAGATCACAAGTACAATGGTGATTAGTTTATATGTACATCACAAGTACAACAATGATTGTCTCATATGCATATCATATTTATATTAGTGACAGGTTCCAACATATATCACAAATACATAGTAACAAGCTCTAACATACATCACATATACACAGTGACGAGCACCGCCATACATCACGAATACACAATAATGAACTCCAATGTACACCACAAATACATAATGATGAGCTCTAACATGCATCACATACACAATGGCAAACTCCAACATACATCACATACATAGTGACGAGATCCAACATACATCACTTGCACAATGGCTAATTAACACATCACAATGGCTAAAACATGTCCATAATGCATCCCAAATAGAAAGAATATCAATGTATTGTGCACTACATCGTGGGTCCTATCCTTTCCTTCAGTCTTCTACACCATTGGACAATTGGGAAGAGGATTTTGTACATCCCATACTACACCACAAGTCCATCCTCAACCCCACAAGGCCAAGTATACAGTCTAACAACTTGGAAGGGGATTTGATGTATCACATACTACATTGTGGGTTCATCCACCTTCTCAAGGATTTCCCCAAGTAGTGAACCTACCAAACCTGATGGATTTTGAATTCAATCGCTTATAGGTAATTGGTGACAAGGTTTTCCACCCAAGAAGAAGTAGCTCTCGACATATACCACCTTGTGACCTTAAAGGTATTGTCAGTTATCTTCTTCACAATCCCGGGTAACACTTGGCATTGGTCACTTCCGTGCTTATCAGTGACAACCAATGAACCCTCTCAATACAACGGTTAGCCCCGGATTACCATTACCTGCATGGATGGGTCCCTACCTATGTAACCGCTACATCTGTATCAGAACCAAGGTAGCCCACTACCTTCACCTCTGTGAACTAGGTGAATGTTGATTAATCCCTAGCAATAGACCAGACATCAGTCATTGGCATGGTCCAATGATTGCCTGTCACTGCTCAAATATCTCGAAGGTTCACTCTTGGGTGGGTCATACATATCATGAAACACAATCACAATCAACATACATATGGACCTATAGATAGAGACCTCTAGATATGGAGTCAGATTACACAACACCTAAAGTCACATGGAACCAACACGAGATGGTCTTTACCTAACTTATACATATATTCACTTACCAATTAAACAATAATCAATCTCTTACTTCACTTTGTTTAATATATAAAAGCATATTACGTATTAAATATAATGAAATCTAGAGAAAGGGAGAAGGCTATGAAGTCTAACCACCTTTTTCTAGTTAGGGTTTCATTCAAAAGATGAGATCCAAGAATCTTGAAATAATTGTCAACCCAAGAGGTGAATTAATTCAAGATTTGGGGATCTTGCAATCTTTCCTTTATGCAAGGACGTGGTGGTGAGATAAATCACAACTTGAGGAGAATGGATTGGATTAATACATAAACCTTAACTCTTGGTCTAATACATGTAATGCATAAATCTAACACAAAACAAAAGGAAACTGGAACTTTTATGACACAACAGGAAGGAGAAAATATTGTGCACCTGATCAAATCTAACTTTTCTGTAATGCTAACAAGGACTCATTCACTAACAAAGGTGAATGGGTTCTGGTAGGCATGTCCAAGGAATTTTGAACCTGAAAAAGAAGCTTGTACATTATGTGATTTGTTGCCTTTCAAACCCTAACAAGGACTCATTCACCACTAAAGGTGAATGTGTCCTGCTAGGTCCTTCCAGAAATCCCTAAATCTAATCTACAACTTCTAGGTCTGCTCTTCCCCTTTGTACTTTGAAATTCTTGTTTCTAGATCTGGATCTGCCAATAATCTGCAAGACAAATTTTGTAGCTTGTTGGTGGATAGGGGCTTGCCTTAGTCAAACCCCTTGTTGGTAATTAAACCTTTGATGATGAATGAAAATCTGAAACTTGTAATTGTTTGTGCAATCCTAATCTTAAGTGTGTCTAAGACTAAGATCTATGAGAATGTAAAGGAAATTCTATCCAATTGTGTTAGAATAGAACCCTAAATGTAACATGAACAATGCAAATGACTCACTAAAGAATATGTCTAATCCCCTTAATAAGCCATAAATCTAAATATACCTCTTGTAGGTTGCAAATAGGATGATTATATAAGATGTAATCATTTGGAAAACAAGTCCTTAGGCTTGGTTGTATGTCTTGTGCATCTCCCAACACCTAGAATCCCTCATGATTCTCCATAGGCATCTATCATCAACCTTCACTAATGCTTGATCTTAGACACACAAAATGAGCTTGAAGACCTGCAATGTTGCTCCAAACTTCACTTTTGCTTGCTTCTTGATAATGAATGCTTGATCTCATGAAAGTTCTTTGTCTCTTAGCTTGCTTGAAATCTTCTTCTAGGTGAAATTATATAAAATAACCTTGTGTTTATACATAATTTGAGAATTGACCTCAAAATTCAAATAATTCAAGCTGACCTCAAATTTGGAAATGAAAATTATTAAAATGATGCCAACATTAAATACAAAAAGGAGGTCCTTATTATGGGAGGACCCATTCCCCACCTAGGGCGAATGGGTCTTGACACAAGTTTCTAGGACCTTGCCTTTGGGGGGTGAAATAACATCAAAAACCCATGTTAAATATGCAAAGAAAGGGGGGTCTTATAGAGGGAGGACCCATTCGCCACCTAGGGCGAATGGGTCCTAGCACCATTTTCTAGGACCCCAAATTTTCCAAATTAAATGTTATGCAATTTGAATGTTTGGTGTTGAGATTGATTTCTCGGAAATGCAATTAAGAGGGCTTGAATTTGAATTAAAGGTCCAATTAACCACAATTAATTAATGAGACCCTAGATAAGTGTGAAATTGTGTTACAACACTTTACAACACCATAAATAAGGTACATTTTATTTGAAAAGAGGAACATTAGGCTCCATTTATTAAAGAAACCCTAGAAAAGTGTGAAAGTGTGTTACAACACTTTAACAAGGTACAATTTAAGTACATTTAGTTTAAAAATGGGCCCTAGATCAATGTGAATGTGTACAACACATTACAACACTAAACCAAGCACTATTAAGTTAGTTTTTAATCAATTATTTCCAAATTAAGTGTGAAACAAGACTAATTTTTTTGACACTACACTTAGCCCCCACTTTAGCTGCCATATGATACTACGTGAATATGCAAGCTAAAGGAAATAACAAGTATGAAAAATGATACTCATATCGATTCATTAGGGAGAATAAAGCCCCCACTGTAGCTACCTGCAAAACCACAATGTTAGGAATTGCTTCCTACAACAAATATTTGTTAGATGCTTATAAATCCTCTTATCAAACTTCTACAGAGAATTGAATTTGAGGGTAGATGTATGCCCCTTGATTCCACTTTATGGAGGTGGAATCAGGGTGAACACGAAACCACATCAAATCATCGAGGTCATATCATAGGGTATTTCCAAGTACCATACCATATAGTGATAGACATTTGATGAGACCGAGAGTAGAATTACAAATCCAACGCAACAAATGGTGTAAAAAACAGAGCCCTCTAGCTCCCTATATGTTGATTTGAATGAACTTCCCTTTAAATGAATAAGCTTTGTTTACTAGGGTTTTACTATATACTAATGAAAATGACTCTTTTCACTATTCATTTGACATTTACCTTGTTGCAAATTTACCTTGGTGTAGAGTGAGTAATCATGCCTATCCAAAGAGTCTACAAGCCCCCGAGATCGGATGAGATTCGCAACGATGCGACACAGGGCATTCTTCGACATACAGTGAGTGGATTTTGTTTTTCTTTTTCATCGTTTTCATGCATTTACTGTACATTTTTATGTATTTAAAGTAATTTTAGGATCTTAGAACAGATTGGCACAAAGCGTCCCACTTTGGCGTAAAGTGTCCCAAAATAGTTAAAAGTGTCTAAAACTCCTGTCCAAAAATTTCCTAGGTGTCCATATTGTTCGAAAAGTGCCTTAGAACAACCTTAGTTATACTGATTATTTGCTTTAGAACTTATTCTATGTAAGTCTTTCTCTTAGGTGCCTCCTCGAGCCTGACAACACTTAGGAGGGAGGCAGTTCCACTTCCTATGTGATTCAATCACACGACTTTCAGAAGAGGATATTGGATTGCTTTAGGAGGTTGGCCTATTTTTGGTGTACCTCATGCCACCTATGAGGTACCATGATGGTATGTTGCTAGCCCTGGCAGAGAGATGGGACGTAGGTTCTTGTACCTTCCATATTCCTATTGAGGAGATGACAGTCACCTTAGACGACATACATTGCATTCTACAGATTCCTATATGAGGCAAGCATGTCTGTCTAGCTAGTGACAGATCGTTTGCAAAGATGAGAGATGACATCCTTTATTGTCTAAAGCGGCCTATTTGGTGTTCGAGCATCAGACCATGTGTGGAGCTTAAATGGCTCCTAAACTTGCAGTCACCACTTTTGTGGCGAATTATGATTATGACAGTAGTGCTCACATTAGTGTCATATGGTCAAGGGGAGCATCTAGATGGTGGTCCGGTTCATACAACCAGGAGCATGGATGATCATTAGACCGTTTATGGCTGTGTTTGCAACATGCTTGCCCACTTGTATTATGATTTGATTTAGTTTGTATTCTAAGAGCTCCATAGCATCATACACTGCACACTGCTACAGATATAGTGTTTCAAGCACATTACTTGTACGAGGCCCATAGGATTTCCCATCACATCAGCATTGGGCAAGCCGAGGTCTTCACTTATCCTATCAAATGGCCATGGCAGGAGGGATATTTGTTACATTGGAGGATTATATTTGATCGATTGGATGAGGATCACATCTACTGAAGACCATATAAGTGGATACCACAGTGGGCAGATCACAGATATGAGTTGCGCAGGTTACAGATGGACCAATTTATTTTAGGTGGACATAGTTATGTAGTTAGACCCTTCTACTATGACCGTGTGATGAGATAGTTTGGGCACATCCAAGTACCTCCATGTTCTAGACTGACATACCAACGATCAACATGGAGTGCCGCCAGTCCTGGGGACAATCGTCATCTTACTAGTGATGATGTATACTTTAGTGACTCAAATGATGAGGACCATGACCTTCCCCCAGTCTCTGAGGCTGATGACGTAGGTACCACTTAGGCCTACAAGGAATTGTGGCTTACAAATAGGCCAATGCCATGTTGGAATCTGTGCCTCAATTCTTACTGACAAGAAACTCCTTGAGGGCAAAGTCGGTGTGGCATCACGGATGTATGGCTGACTAACTATTCTAAAGTTCTAAAATGATCATATTGGCATGACAGGTTTAACGTCTTGCTGACAAGACTATCGTTGTGACTTTCGGCATTCAGCGTGACCTTTTGGCAAATGGAGATCCTTGGGTGATAGTTTTGATCTTATCAGGTTAACTCACAAGTGTCGGGGAGAAGTCCCAACAAATGGTGAAAGTCTCACTGACGGCATTTTGGTCATCGACGAAACTCAAGCCTCTCGGGATAAAGTCTTGGCGATCTGTAGAATGTCTCACCGATGTCGGGTTAACATAAAGGTTATCAGGGTAACTCAATAGCTTTGATAAGATGTCCTAGCGACATTAAAATGTCTTGCTGATGATGTAATGCGTTTGGAATAGGTCTTGTTGAATGGTAGTTGTCGGTGTGACTTAGGACTTCGATATGAATTCCCAGCGAAGGCGAGTAGTCTCGCCGACTACTGGGCGTTTCGGTATGACTTCTTCAGCCATTGTAACGTCTTGGCAAAGGGCTTAAGTCTTGCCGACTTGGTAAGACTTAGGGAGCTCAGAGAAGGTCTTGGCGAAGACGAAGGGTCCTGCCAATAGGTGAAAGACTCCAGGGTAGCACAAGGTTGTCGGCAGAAAGTCTTGGTGAAGACGAAGGGTCTTGCTGATAGGTGAAAGACTTTGGGGTAGCACAAGGTTGTCGGAAGAAGGTCTTGGCGAAGATGTAGTGTCTTGCTGATGGAATGTCTGATCACTATGACTTATGCATTCCATTTGAGTCTCACTGATTTGAGTTTCATTATGTCATGTAACTGTCGTTATAGCATCTTGCCGACTCATGGAAGCTATAGCGATACTGATAGAGAAACTTTGTGGCATCGGGGAGACACTGTGAGTGTCTCACTGATATGCCAACAAAGTTGAACACCGTTGACCGTGTGATCATCCTGTGTGGCATCAGGTTGGTCCAATCAGAGGAAGGAGTTTTTTCAAACTGAAGTCGATTGTTTTTTGTAATTGTTGTAGTGCTGGACAAAACATGTAGGGAAAAATCAAGACTCGAATGGAAACTGTCTATGGTTGGCATTGGCGGATAAGGATGCACAAAAGATTTAGAGCAGATTGATTCTATTTTATATGGAATGAACAAAGCGAGAGAAATGAGTTGTGAAGAGAGAGCATTGTCTATAACTAGTTGAACAGTGAGAATAAGCTACTGTGACTAACACCAGAAAGTTGTCTTTCTGATTGTATGTAATTTTGTTACTGTAATACAAAGAGATACAGCTTGGTGTGGTGGGTTTTTTCCCGAAAGGGTTTCCCACGTAAAATCTATTGTTTGATTTGTCTTTGTGTATTTGCTCTATTTTTGTTATTCCTTCATGTGTGTCTTAATTGGACTGTAGTTAGAAAATTAAAAGTACTGCCTGCTTACTCCCCTGTGGTTTTGATGTTAGGAAAGTTGTTTCTACACCCCTGCTTTCCTTACAAGTGGTATCAAAGTCTGGCCAGTTGTGTTGTCCTTGTGGGTGGGTTGGGTATTTTGTGTTAAATCCTTTTCAGTAGGAGTCTGGTAGAGGTCTATTAATTTAATTACAGATTGAGATGGCAAGCACATCCAGTAGGATGGAAATAGAGAAAGTCAATGGTAGCAATTTTGAGCTGTGGAAACTCAAAATGGAAGATATGTTAGTTGATCGACATCTTTGGACTGTTGTGTTTAGAACAATGCCTCAAGGCATGAAGCAAAAGGATTGGGACCTAGCAAATAAAAAGTCTAAGGGGTTGATAAGGCTCTGTTTGGCAGACTCTGTTCTTCTAAACGTGCATGAAGAAAAGACTACCTCTTCCTTGTGGAAAAGACTGGCATCCATTTATCAGGGCAAGTCCTTGGTGAACAAGTTGTTCTTGAGGAAGAAGTTGTACTCTTTGAGGATGCTGGAAGGAGGGTCTGTTGCTAATCACTTAAATGCTTTCAACATGTTGATTGCTCAGTTGACATCTGTTGGTGTAAAGATTGAAGATGAAGATCATTGCATGATGTTGCTGTGTTCTCTGCCTAATTCTTAGGATCATTTGGTGATGGCTATAGGGAGTACAACATCCACATTCAAAATGGAAGATGTTGTTGCCTCTCGATTATTAGAATAAATGAGAAGAAAATCTTCTGAGATGGCAAAGGAGGCTCTGGCTGTCAGTGGTAGACCAAAGGAGAAAGGCAAGAAGAAAGCCAAGAAGTCCAGATCGAAATCAGAAGGGAGATTAAAGTCTCCTGGCAAGAAGTCAAAGGTGAAGTGTTGGAACTGTGGGCAACCTGGTCATGTCGGAAAAGATTGTAAGGAGGAGAAAAAGAAGAAGAACTCTTCTAGAAATGATTCTTCTCATAGTGATGTAGACGCCTTCATTGCAGCTTTGGCTACACGGGCATCATATGATGTCTGGCTGATTGATTCTAGAGCATCTTTCCACATGACATCTCATAGAGAATGGTTCACGAAGTATGAAGAATACAATGGTGGAAAGGTGTACTTGGCAAGTGATTCATCTTTGTAAATTGTCGGTTGTGGAAGAGTAAAGGGAATCAATGATGTGATGCATATACCAGGTCGGGCTCGAAATCTACTTTCTGTAAGTAAACTGAATGATATCAGAGTGTAGGTCACGTTCTTGGGAAATGGCTGCAAGATGACTAGAGGCTCTATGGTGCTGGCTAGGGGTGCTCGAATTGGTACTCTATACAAGCTGGATGCACAAGCTATTCAATGCAATAGTGTCTCTGCAAAGTCACTTAAGGCTGCTCATGAAGAAAAGAAGGAAAATGTTCCTGATGGTGTAAACTCCATGGAGATTAAACTTCCAGCAGAGAAGACTATGCTCTGGCATCATAGGCTTGGCCACATTGGTGAGAAAGGTCTAAAAACCTTGAAAAATAAAAACCTGGTAGAAGGGCTTGAAGATTGTAACTTTGAATTTGATTTTTGTGAACATTGCATATATGGAAAGCATCACCGTGTTTCATTTTATTCTAGTCTTCACAAAACTTCTAATTTACTTGATTATATACATTCTAATGTGTTTGGTCTAGTGAATGTTCCTTCTTTGTCTAAATCAAAATACTATGTGTCGTTTATTGATGATTATTCAAGAAGAGCATTTATATATTTTTTGAAAAGTAAATTAGAAGTGTTTAGTCGGTTTAAGGAATTTAAAAACCTTGTAGAAAATCAAACTGGTAGAAAAATAAAATGTTTAAGGACTGACAATGGCGGTGAGTTCTGTTCAGATGAATTCCAAAGGTACTGTAAAGATCATGGGATCAAAAGACATAAGACTACACCTTATACTCCACAGCAAAATGGAGTTGTTGAAAGGTTCAACAGGACAATAATGGAAAGAGCACGAAGTATGCTGAGCAGTGCTGGCTTGGAGGAGAAGTTTTGGGTTGAAGCAG
The DNA here is from genome assembly GCA_007258455.2 of Sequoia sempervirens. NCBI lineage: Eukaryota > Viridiplantae > Streptophyta > Pinopsida > Cupressales > Cupressaceae > Sequoia > Sequoia sempervirens. The sequence goes on from VDFB02270651.1 coordinate 451,445,920, forward strand.
TCTCTACAACATGTTACTTGGTAAATCGCTCTCCTAACTCTGCTCTTGTTGAAAAGACACCTTTGGAAGCATGGTCTGGAAAGAAGCCCTCTTTTAGACATATTCGTGTCTTTGGCTGTGAGGCATATGCATATGTGCCATTTGAAAAAAGATCCAAGTTGGAAAACAAAGTTGTAAAGTGTATATTTATAGGCTATAGTGCTGGCATAAAAGGATACAAGCTTTGGAACCCTGAGACTAAGAAGGTTTTGCACAGCAGAAGCGTTATCTTTCATGAGCTAAAACCTTCTACTTTGGATATGTAGTCAGAGAAGAAATCAAAAAATGAAAAGGATGTAGCAGCAATTCCTCAGACACCATATAAAGAGGAATTGAAAAATCAAAATGTACCTGATACTGAGGAGAGCTCAAGAAGTTCTGAAAGTTTTGAAGATGATGAAGAACCACCTCAGCCTTAGTCTATGAGGCGGTCAACTCGTGAAAGAAAGCAACCTGAAAGGTATGGGTTTTCTTTAATTAAGTCTATGTGTGCCTATGCTTTAATTTCTAGCACTAATGAACCTAGGACTGTGAAAGAGGCATTTAAAATGTTATATTCAAACTCTTGGTTGGAAGCCATGAATGAAGAAATGGCATCATTAGAAAAGAATGACACTTGGAGTTTGGTTCTATTGCCTAAAGGCAGAAAATCTGTAGGCTGCAAATGAATATTCAAAAAAAAAAATTGGTTTGAATGGCAATGTAGAAAAATATAAAGCAAGGTTGGTTGCAAAAGGTTATTCCCAAGTAGAGGGAATTGACTATGGAGAAATCTTTTCTCCTGTAGCTAAGCTGACATCTATTAGATTTTTTTTGTCACTTGCATCAGCATATGATTTAGAGATTGAACAGATGGATGTGAAAACAACATTTCTTCATGGTGATTTTGAAGAAGAAATTTATATGTCCCAGCTAGAGCACTTTGTGGTAAAAGGTAAGGAAAGACTGATTTGCAAGTTGAAAAAATCTCTGTATGGTTTAAAACAGTCTCCTAGAATGTGGTACCAAAAATTTGACACATTTGTTTTTTCATTGGGATTTGTAAGATCAAAATGTGATTACTGTGTGTATTACAAAGTTGAAAGTGATCAAATACTTATTATTGCTCTATATGCTGATGACATGTTGTTTATAGGCAATAGTAAGCTAATAATTTCTGATCTTAAATCTCAGTTGTCTGCAAAGTTCAAAATGAAAGATCTTGGTGCAACAGGGTACATTCTGGGAATGGAAACAACCAAGGACAAAAAGAACAGAAAGCTTTGGCTCAGTCAGAGTAAATATGTCATGACTGTTCTAAAGAGATTTTGTATGACTGAATGCAAGCAGCTAGTTGTTCCAGTTACACAAGGAACGAAGCTATCTGCTAAGGATTGTCCAAAATGTTCTTCTGAGATGGAGGACATGACCAGTGTGCCTTATGCAAGTGCAGTTGGCAGTCTCATGTATGCTATGGTTTGTACAAGACCAGACATTGCCCAAGCAATGGGAGTTCTTAGTCGTTTTATGGAAAATTCTGGAAGAACACATTGGGATGCTGTGAAGAGAGTGTTTAGATATCTGAAGGGCATTTTAGACTATGCTTTGTGTTACCATGGTAACTTGGTTGAATCACAGAAGACTCTCAGCATTCAAAATTATGTGGATTCTAATTGGTCAGGGGACATTGACAAGAGAAGATCCGCCAGTGGATATATTTTCATGATGAATGGCGGTGCAGTGAGTTGGATGAGCAAGCGGCAGGTTGTAGTCATTTTGTCTACTACAGAGGCAGAATACATGGCAGCCACACATGCTTGTAAAGAAGCAATCTGGTTAAAACATCTTTGTTCTAACATTTGCTTTAATGCAGAAAAGATTACTATCTACTGTGACAACCAAAGTGTTATATGTTTGGCAAAGAATCCTACTTTCCATGCCAGGACGAAATATATAGATGTATACTATCATTTTGTATGAGATATGGTGGAGGATGGGAAGTTCTCTTTGGAGAAAGTTGCAGATGCATTGAAGAAGCTTGTAAGCATAAACAAGTTCAGTTGGTGTGCCAGTTTGATGGGCCTCTTGGCCCATGAATCTCAGTAGTTTTATGTTGCTTTGGAGGTGTTAGTAAGATCTTCATCAAGTGGGAGCTTGTTGGAATTTGTGCCTCAATTCTTATTGATAAGAAACTCCTTGAAGGAAAAGTTGGTGTGACATCACGGATGTCTGGCCGACTAACTATTCTGAAGTTCTAAAATGATCATATCGGCGTGACAGGGTTGATGTTTTGCCAACAAGACTATCACTGTGACTTTCAGAATTCGGCATGACCTTTTGGCAAATGGAGATCCTTGGGTGACCGTTTTGATCTTATCGGGTTAACTCACGAGTGTCGGGGAGAAGTCCTAGCGAATGGTGAAAGTCTCACCGACGACATTTTGATCACCGACGAAACTCAAGGCTCTCGGGATAATGTCTTGGCGATCTGCAGAATGTTTCGCCGATGTCGGGTTAACATAAAGGTTATCAGGGTAACTCAATAGCTTCGATAAGATGTCCTAGCGACATTAAAATGTCTTGCCGATGATGTAATGTGTTCGGTATAGGTCTTGCTGAATGGTAGTCGTTAGTGTGACTTAGGACTTCGGTATGAAGTCCTGGCAAAGGCGAGTAGTCTCGCCGACTATTGGGCGTTTCAGTATGACTTCTTCGGTCGTTGTAACATCTTAGCGAAGGGCTTAAGTCTTGCCGACTCGGTAAGACTTAGGGAGCTCAGAGAAGGTCTTGGCGAAGACGAAGGGTCTTGCCGATAGGTGAAAGACTTTGAGGTAGCACAAGGTTGTCGGCAGAAGGTCTTGGCAAAGACAAAGGGTCTTGCCGATAGGTGAAAGACTTCGGGGTAGCACAAGGTTGTCGGCAGAAAGTCTTGGTTACATGTAGTGTCTTGCCAATGGAATGTCTGATCACTATGACTTATGCATTCGATTTGAGTCTCGCCGATAAGGGAAACCTTTGCCGATAGGATCGAATTGGATATCGATGGTTTCGTTATGTCATGGAACTGTCATTATAGCATCTTGCCGACTCATGGAAGCTATACCAATACCGATAGAGAAACTTTCTAGCATCGGGGAGACACTATGAGCGTCTCACCGATATGCCAACAAAGTTGAATGCCGTTGACTGTGTGATCATCCTATGTGGCATCCTGCTGGTCCAATCAGAGGAAGGAGTTTTTTCAAATTGAAGTCAATTGTTTTTTGTAAATGTTGCAACGCTGGAAAAAACAACATGCAAGGAAAAATCAAGACTCGAATGGAAACTGTTTATGGTTGGCATTGGCGGATAAGGATGCACAGAAGATTTAAAGCAGATTGATTATGTTTTGTATGGAATGAACAAAACGAGAGAATCGAGTTGTGAAGAGAGAGCATTGTCTGTAACTGGTTGAACAGTGAGAATGAGCTAATATGACTAACACCAGAAAGTTGTCTTTCTGATTGTATGTAATTGTGTTACTGTAATACAAAGAGATACAACTTCATATGGTGGGTTTTTTCCCGAAAGGGTTTCCCATGTAAAATATGTTGTTTGATTTGTCTTTGTGTATTTGCTCTATTTTTGTTATTCCTTCATGTGTGTCTTAATTGGACTGTAGTTAGAAAATTAAAAGTATTGTCTGCTTACTCCCCTGTGGTTTTGACGTTAGGAAAGTTGTTTCCACACCTCTGCTTTCCTTACAAGTGGTATCAGAGCCTGGCCAGTTGTGTTGTCCTTGTGGGTGGGTTGGGTTTTTTGTGTTAAATCCTTTTCAGTAGCAGTCTGGTAGAGGTCTATTAATTTAATTACAGATTGAGATGGCAAGCACATCCAGTAGGATGGAAATAGAGAAAGTCAATGGTAGCAATTTTTTTATTTATGGAAACTCAAAATGGAAGATATGTTAGTTGATCGACATCTTTGGACTGTTGTGTCTAGAACAATGCCTCAAGGCATGAAGCAAGAGGATTGGGACCTGGCAGATAAAAAGTCTAAGGGGTTAATAAGGCTCCGTTTGGCAGACTCTATTCTTCTAAACGTGCATGAAGAAAAGACTACCTTTTCCTTGTGGAAAAGACTGGCATCCATTTATCAGGGCAAGTCCTTGGTGAACAAGTTGTTCTTGAGGAAGAAGCTGTACTCTTTGAGGATGCATGAAGGAGGGTTTGTTACTGATCACTTAAATGCTTTCAACATGTTGATTGCTCTGTTGACATATGTTGGTGTAAAGATTGAAGATGAAGATCGTTGCATGTTGTTGCTGTGTTCTCTGCCTAATTCTTAGGATCATTTGGTGATGGCTATAGGGAGTACAACATCCACATTCAAAATGGAAGATGTTGTTGCCTCTCTGTTATTAGAAGAAATGAGAAGAAAATCTTTTGAGATGGCAAAGGAGGCTCTGGCTGTCAGAGGTAGACCAAAGGAGAAAGGCAAGAAGAAAGACAAGAAGTCCAGATTGAAATCAGAAGGGAGATTAAAGTCTCCTGGCAATAAGTCAAAGGTGAAGTGTTGGAACTATGGGCAACCTGGTCATGTCCGAAAGGATTGTAAGGAGGAGAAAAATAAGAAGAACTCTTCTGGAAATGATTCTTCTCATAGTGATGTAGACGCCTTCATTGCAGCTTTGGCTACACGGGCATCATATGATGTCTGGCTGATTAATTCTAGAGCATCTTTCCACATGACATCTCATAGAGAATGGTTCACGAAATATGAAGAATACAATGGTGGAAAGGTGTACTTGGCAAGTGATTCATCTGTGTAAATTATTGGTCGTGGAAGAGTAAAGGGAATCAATGATGTGATGCATATACCAAGTCTGGCTCAAAATCTACTTTTTGTAAGTAAACTGAATGATATTAGAGTGCAGGTCATGTTCTTGGGAAATGGCTGCAAGATGACTAGAGGCTCTATGGTGCTGGCTAGGGGTGCTCGAATTGGTACTCGATACAAGCTGAATGCACAAGCTATTCAATGCAATAGTGTCTCTGCAAAGTCACTTAAGGCTGCTCATGAAGAAAAGAAGGAAAATGTTCCTGATGGTGTAAACTCCATGGAGATTAAACTTCCAGCAGAGAAGACTATGCTCTGGCATCATAGGCTTGGCCACATTGGTGAGAAAGGTCTAAAAACCTTGAAAAATAAAAACCTGGTAGAAGGGCTTGAAGATTGTAACTTTGAATTTGATTTTTGTGAACATTGCATATATGGAAAGCATCACCGTGTTTCATTTTATTCCAGTCTTCACAAAACTTCTAATTTACTTGATTATATGCATTCTAATGTGTTTGGTCTAGTGAATGTTCCTTCTTTGTCTAAATCAAGATACTATGTGTCGTTTATTGATGATTATTCAAGAAGAGCATTTGTATATTTTTTGAAAAGTAAATCAGAAGTGTTGTAGAAAAATCGACCGGTAGAAAAATAAAATGTTTAAGGACCGATGGCGGTGAGTTCGTCGTATGAATTCAAAAGGTACTGTAAAGATCATGGGATCAAAAGACATAAGACTACACCTTATACTCCTCAGCAAAATGGAGTTGTTGAAAGGTTCAACAGGACAATAATGGAAAGAGCACGAAGTATGTTGAGTAGTGTTGGCTTGGAGGAGAAGTTTTGGGCTGAAGCAGTCTCTACGGCATGTTACTTGGTAAATCACTCTCCTAACTCTGCTCTTGTTGAAAAGACACCTTTGGAAGCATGGTCTGGAAAGAAGCCCTCTCTTAGACATATTTGTGTCTTTGGCTGTGAGGCATATGCATATGTGCCATTTGAAAAAAGATCCAAGTTGGAAAACAAAGTTGTAAAGTGTATATTTATAGGCTATAGTGCTGGCATAAAAGGATACAAGCTTTGGAACCCTGAGACTAAGAAGGTTTTGCATAGCAGAAGCGTTGTCTTTCATGAGCTGAAACCTTCTACTTTGGATATGCAGTCAGAGAAGAAATCAAAAAATGAAAAGGATGTAGCAGCAATTCCTCAAACACCAGATAAAGAGGAATTGAAAAATCAAAATGTACCTAATACTGAGGAGAGCTCAAGAAGTTCTGAAAGTTCTGAAGATGATGAAGAACCACCTCAGCCTCAGTCTATGAGGAGGTCAACTCGTGAAAGAAAGCAACCTGAAAGGTATGGGTTTTCTTTAATTAATTCTACGTGTGCCTATGCTTTAATTTCTAGCACTGATGAACCTAGGACTATGAAAGTGGCATTTAAAATGTTATATTCAAACTCTTGGTTGGAAGCCATGAATGAAGAAATGGCATCATTAGAAAATAATGACACTTGGAGTTTGGTTCTATTGCCTAAAGGCGGAAAATATATAGGCTGCAAATGAATATTCAAAAAGAAAAATTGGTTTGAATGGCAGTGTAGAAAAATATAAAGCAAGGTTGGTTGCAAAAGGTTATTCCAAGGTAGAGGGAATTGACTATGGAGAAATCTTTTCTCTTGTAGCTAAGCTAACATCTATTAGATTTCTTTTGTCACTTGCATCAGCATATGATTTAGAGATTGAACAGATGGATGTGAAAACAACGTTTCTTCATGGTGATTTTGAAGAAGAAATTTATATGTTCTAGCCAAAGCACTTTGTGGTAAAAGGTAAGGAAAGATTGATTTTCAAGTTGAAGAAATCTATGTATGGTTTAAAATAATCTCATAGAATGTGGTACCAAAAGTTTGACACATTTGTTTTTTCATTGGGATTTGTAAGATCAAAATGTGATCACTATGTGTATTACAAAGCTGAAAGTGATCAAATACTTATTATTGCTCTATATGTTGATGCCATGTTGTTTATAGGCAATAGTAAGCTAATAATTTCTGATCTTAAATCTCAGTTGTCTGCAAAGTTCGAAATGAAAGATCTTGGTGCAACAAGGTACATTCTGGGAATGGAAATAACCAGGGACAGAAAAAACAGATAGCTTTGGCTCAATCAGAGTAAATATGCCATGACTGTTCTAGAGAGATTTTGTATGACTGAATGCAAGCAGCTAGTTGTTCCAGTTACACAAGAAACAAAGCGATCTGCTAAGGATTGTCCAAAATGTTCTTCTGAGATGGAGGACATGCCCAGTGTGCCTTATGCAAGTGCAGTTGGCAGTCTCATGTATGTTATGGTTTGTACAAGGCCAGAAATTGCCCAAGCAATGGGAGTTCTTAGTCGTTTTATGGAAAATCCTGGAAGAACACATTGGGATGCTATGAAGAGAGTGTTGAGATATCTGAAGGGAACTTCAAACTATGCTTTGTGTTACCATGGTAACTTGGTTGAATCACAAAAGACTCTCAGCATTCAAAGTTATGTGGATTCTAATTGGTCAGGGGACATTGACAACAAAAGATCCACCAATGGATATATTTTCATGATGAATGGCGGTGCAGTGAGTTGGATGAGCAAGCGACAGGCTGTAGTCATTTTGTCTACTACAGAGGCAGAATACATGGCAGCCACACATGCCTATAAAGAAGCAATCTGGTTAAAACATCTTTGTTCTAACATTGGCTTTAATGCCGAAAAGATTACTATCTACTGTGACAGCCAGAGTGCTATATGTTTGGCAAAGAATCCTACTTTCCATGCCAGGACGAAACATATAGATGTACAGTATCATTTTGTATGAGATATGGTGGAGGATGGGAAGTTCTCTTTGGAGAAAGTTGCAGATGCATTGACGAAGCCTGTGAGCATAAACAAGTTCAGTTGGTGTGCTAGTTCGATGGGCCTCTTGGCCCATGAATCTCAGTAGTTATATGTTTCTCTGGAGGTGTCAGTAAGATCTTCGTCAAGTGGGAGCTTATTGGAATTTGTGCCTCAATTCTTACTGACAAGAAACTCCTTGAAGGAAAAGTTGGTGTGACATCACGGATGTCTGACCGACTAACTGTTCTAAAGTTCTAAAATGATCATATCGGCGTGACAGGGTTGATGTTTTGCCAACAAGACTATCGTTGTGACTTTCGGAATTTGGCATGACCTTTTGGCAAATGGAGATCCTTGGGCGACATTTTTGATCTTATCGAGTTAAGTCACGAGTGTCGGGGAGAAGTCCCAGCGAATTGTGAAAGTCTCACCGACGACATTTTGGTCACCGGTGAAACTCAAGGCTCTCGAGATAAAGTCTTGGCGATCTGCAGAATGTCTCGCCGATGTCGGGATAACATAAAGGTTATCAGGGTAACTCAATAGCTTCGATAAGATGTCCTAGCGACATTAAAATGTCTTGCCAATGATGTAATGTGTTCAGTATAGGTCTTTGCGAATGGTAGTCGTTAGTGTGACTTAGGACTTCGGTATGAAGTCCTAGCGAAGGCGAGTAGTCTCGCCGACTACTGGGCATTTCAGTATGACTTCTTTGGTCGTTGTAACATCTTAGCAAAGGGCTTAAGTCTTGCCGACTCAGTAAGACTTAGGGAGCTCGGAGAAGGTCTTGGCAAAGACGAAGGGTCTTGCCGATAGGTGAAAGACTTCGAGGTAGCAAAAGGTTTTCAGCAGAAGGTCTTGGCAAAGACAAAGGGTCTTGCCGATAGGTGAAAGACTTCGGGGTAGCACAAGGTTGTCGATAGAAGGTCTTGGCGAAGACGTAGTGTCTTGCCAATGGAATGTCTGATCACTATGACTTATGCATTCGATTTGAGTCTCGCCGATAAGGGAAACCTTTGCTGATAGGATCGAATTGGATATCGATGGTTTCGTTATGTCATGGAACTGTCGTTATAGCATCTTGCCGACTCATGGAAGCTATAGCAATACCGATAGAGAAACTTTGTGGCATCGGGGAGACACTGTGAGTGTCTCACTGATATGCCAACAAAGTTGAATGCCGTTGACCGTGTGATCATCCTATGTGGCATCCTGCTGGTCCAATCAAAGGAAGGAGTTTTTTCAAACTGAAGTCAATTGTTTTTTGTAACAGTTGCAACGCTAGAAAAAATAGCATGCAAGGAAAAATCAAGACTCGAATGGAAACTTTTTATGGTTGGCATTGGCGGATAAGGATGCACAGAAGATTTAAAGCATATTGATTCTGTTTTGTATGGAACGAACAGAGCGAGAGAATCGAGTTGTGAAGAGAGAGCATTGTCTGTAACTGGTTGAACAGTGAGAATAAGCTACTATGACTAACTCCAGAAAGTTGTCTTTCTGATTGTATGTAATTTTGTTACTATAATACAAAGAGATACAGCTTGATGTGGCGGGTTTTTTCCCAAAAGGGTTTCCCACGTAAAATCGGTTGTTTGATTTGTCTTTGTGTATTTGCTCTATTTTTGTTATTCCTTCATGTGAGTCTTAATTGGACTATAGTTAGAAAATTAAAAGTACTGTCTGCTTACTCCCCTGTGGTTTTGACATTAGGAAAGTTGTTTCCGCACCTCTGCTTTCCTTACATGCCAGTCTTCCCTTTGCACCACCTTGTGGGTTTTGTTAGACCTCTTCTAGGTCGTAGAGGGGAAAAAGATGATGATCATATAGACGAAGATACATATGATGATAATGATACCATGCCTCACATCTTTGTAGGTTCAAATGAGGAGGATGAGGAGGAGGATGATGAGGAGACACAGTCTATGAACGAGGATACCGCCAAGACCGAGGAGGATCGAGTTGCCTTCGATAGGCGAGAGATACCTCTTATTAAATTCACCAGATCACATGCCACAATTAGGCTAGATATCCACACACATGGGTGCGGGGAGGTCAGTAGCAGTAGGTCACCCACACCTCCAACACAGACAGGGACTACCATTATATAGACAGACCCTAACTAGCAGACTAGAGATCTAGGTGATGATTTGATATTTACATTATTTCTTTACACATGTATGCTTTATATATCTACTTTATATATGATTATGATGGTTATTGATATTCTTATGATTTTTACTTTGTAGGATCCACATGAGAGTGGCGTGAGTTCTACCAGCGAGGGATCACAACATTTATGCCTCATCTACATGGCAAGGATGATATAATCTAAGACTACATGCCCCCAACTTCTATGGGACCACATGCAGACCTCTTTGAGTCAATGGTGAGATTGGGTGCAACATACGAGAGAGCCAAGATCCACGTCGACCAACTTTAGGCATAGCTTACATTAGTCCTAGCCTCTTGAGTTTCTATCGACAACAGGATAGAGAGTGACCTATGGGTAGATGTCTCAAGGCTACGAGAGGAGCTTGCAAGGGTACAAGCGAATAGGGATTACATAGATCGAGTGCACATCGAGGCACTCGTATGGAGATGAGAGCATTTGGGTTGGTGGAGGGGCTATGATTAAACTCAAGCAACTTGCATACTATTGTATTGCGATGACCATGCAAATCACCAGCCCCTAAGGGATCTGACAGTCATAGACCCTATTAGCTTTTGTATTTAGTGATGCATATGTACCTAAAATTTTGATGATATATATATACATGAGCATTTATGTTTGTGTTTTTATGATCTTGTGTTTAATTAAATGTCAATGTGATTTATCAAATATCCTATGTAAAAATATCTAATAAATGTCTCCATGATTTAATGCTTAATGTGATCTAATTAAACTATTTATAGTTTTTGTTAGATGCTACATTGTGATTAAATATGCTATGTTAACTTAAATACTCCTATGATTTAATGATATTAAATTCATATAGGGCTTTAAATTGACATAAACACAAATTTTTGAATAGTATGGCAACTAAAATAATTAAACAAAGTATTTGAATAATTACCCAAGAATCTAAGATACACACATGTTATCATGTATCAAAGAAGAAAGTGATGTGAGATAAAATAACAAATATCTACTTAATCTAACCTTGCTCTAACACACTATTCAAAAGAGGAAATACTAAATGTAATACCAACGCAAATGTGTGGCATTTATAGGTTTTTTTAGAGGTGTACCATCCATTTTTGTCAATGTCTAGGCTCCAGACCCATAGTTTGCTTTGATAATGTAGGGTCCTAACCAATTAGGGCTGAATTTTCCTTTTTCATTCGGGAGAGCATTGACATTACATTGATTTTCATACAATGCTAGGTCGCCTAGATTGAATTCACGAGGGATGACATTATCATTGTAACCATGTTGTATTCTTTTAGAGTGAGCTTGTAGATGCTCGAGAGCATTGATACGTTGTTCATCGAGCATTTCGGTTTGATGCAATTGTTTCTCTTTGTAAGTAGTGTCATCAATTAAGAGCAATTCTCAAGGAAGGAATTTCTAACTCTAGGGGTATTATTGCTTTAGCACCATAGACCAAGTGATACAAAGTATTTCCAGAGGATGTTCTAACGCTCATACGATAAGCCCATAATGCATAGGTTATTTGTGTATTCCAATCTTTATTGTGTTTACTTTTATTTTTCACAAAAAAATTGTTCAATAGTCTTGTTAGTTGCTTCTACTTGTCTGTTTGATTGTGGATAGTATGGTGTTAAAAAATGATGTTGAATATTGAATGTTTCCAATAATTTTTTCATTTCATTGTTTTTGAATGGGGTTCCATTATCTGAAACTAATGCATAAGGGAGACCAAAGCAAGCAATAATATGTTCCAATATGAAATGACATATTGCATAAGCTGTTGTGGAACGAAGAGGGATAGTTTCTACCCATTTTGTGAAGTAATCAGTTGTAGTAGTGATAAATGTATGCTTGACAAAAGAAGGTGGTGATATCTTCCCAATAAGGCCAAACCCCAAACTAAAAAATGGCCAAATGAGAACTTAAGCATGAATTTTGGAGATATGGGCATGAATCAAATTGTTGTGTTCTTGACATTTATGACATTTCTTCACATACTGAAAACAATCTTATTCCATGTGTCGCCAATAATAGCCTATGTGGATTAATTTTTGAACCACGAATCTCCCTCCAAAATGTCCCCCACAAGCACCTGCATGAGCTTCTTGAAGTGCTATAGGGATTTCAGATTGTTTAAGACATCTAAGTAAGAGACCATTAAATGATCTCCTATATAGAATGTTTGTCAAGATTATGTATTTAGATGCAAGCTTTCACACATGAGCTTGAGTGTTTTTAGTTGTAGGCTAAGGAAAGGTACCATCTTTTAAATAGTTGAATACTGTTGCATACCATTCATTAGAATTATCAATATCAGTTGATAACACCTCTTTTCTTTCATTGTCTATCGATGGTTTAGGGATCATTTGTACTTTAAATGTGAAATCAATGAGGGGGTCATCGGGAGATACAAGGGAAGTGATGCTCGCCATTGCATCTATGTGCCAATTGTCCTTTCATGGCATGATTTCTACCATATATGATTCAAACGTGTCTAATAGCGTCATCATAAGGTCTCTATATCGGAAAAGCTTATCATGCTTTGCTTGATATGTGTCATTTATTTGTTTAATAATTAAGAGTGAATCCCAGAATATAGAGATGTGTTTGACTTTTAATGCTAACACGACAAGTATACCAGCTATTAAAGCCTCATACTCTGTAGTATTATTTGTGCATAGGAAGTTTAGATAGAAAGATAAGGGAATAGGCTTACCTGAAGGAGGAATTAATATAACTCTTACTCTGGAGCCCGTTCTACACTTAGAACCATCGAAGTACAATTCCCATGTTTCTTTATCTTTTTGAATAGCCAACACATTCTCATCTAAAAATGAGTCTAGATTAGGTAACGCTAGGGGAGAAGGAGCATCAGCTTCTTGGTCGATCAAGGCTTGTCCTTTAATTGCTTTTTGTGAGTCAAACTTAAGGTCAAACTCAGTTAATAACATAACCCACTTAGCTAAGCGTCCTAATAAATTTGTTTTAGTAAAAAGATGTTTTAATGGATCAAACTTTGTCATGAAATGGATTTGGACGTTCAGTAAATAATGTCTCAGTTTGCTAGTAGCAAACACAAGAGCCAAACATTGTTTCTCTATCATCGTATATCATATCTCATAATTGATCAAAGTTTGACTAATGTAATAAATAGGATGTTCCTTACTGTTGTCATCTTGTTGAGCTAACAATGTTACAAGAGCATGGACCAATGCTGCAGTGTAAAGGATGAATGACTTGTGTTGCATAGCAAGTTGTAAAATAGGTGGAGTAACAAGTTAATCTTTCAAAATATTAAAGGCCTATTTACAATCCTCATTCCAGTTAAACTGAACATCTTTCTTAAGGAATTACATGAATGGTAACGTTCGATCTGCTAAGGAAGCTACAAAATGACAAATTGCCTAAATTCTTCCTTGTAACGTGCATAATTGAGAGATGTTCCTAGGAGGTCGCATGCTAATAATAGCATCAATTTTCTTCATGTCCACCTCAATGCCCCTATGAGATACGATAAAACCTAAAAGGTTTCCACTATCCACACCAAAGACACACTTTTTTGGATTCACTTCATGTTGTACTTTCGCATTCGTTCAAATATTTTATGAAGAACATGTAAATGGTCTTGTCAAGTTAAAGATTTGGCTAGAATGTCATCAACATATTCCTCTAAGATCTTATGTATGTAATCATGAAATATTAATGCCATTGCTCGTTGATATGTTGTGCTTGTGTTTTTCAATCCAAAAGGCATGACTTCCCAATAGAATGTTCCCCAAGCTGTCATAAAAGTTGTCTCATATTGATCTAGAGGATTGATAAAGATTTGATTATATCTAGAAAATCCATCCATGAATAACAAGGCATGTTCCACAATCGAGTCTACTATCATGTCGACATTAGGAAGGGGAAAAGTTATCTTTTAAAGATGCTTTATTCAAATCTCTAAAGTCCATACACATCCCAATACGATTATCAAGTTTCAAAACTATGACGATATTCAAGATCCATGGAGAATAATCAATAGGTTGGATAAATCAAGTGTCAAGAAGTTTCACAATTTCAGTCTTAACCAATAAGGCTATCTTAGGATTCATCTTTCGTATTTTTTGTCGCACTGGTTTAGCATCTTCCGCAAGGACTATGTTATGTGTTACATTCTTAGCATCAATTCCCAGCATGTCTGAGTAAGTCAAAGCAAAGAGTTTGGGAAATTCATGAAGTAAGGTGCATGATCTTCTTTTTCATCTTCATCTAGACACTTCCCTACTTGAATTAATTTCTCCTCATTATTGATATCCATTGGCATGTTGATTGTATCTCCCAAAGGAAGTGCTTTTGGTTGCCATATTTTAGGATTATATTCCTCTTTTTCCTTGATATGTTCATTGCTTTCTTTTTCTTCATCATCTTATTTAGTTCTAACCATAGCACATGTAACCCATTTCTCTGTGGGAGGGGTAAATGATTTATCATAAACTCCTAGCATTTCTTTCAAAGCTTCATCGTCCTCAAAGTATTCCAAAGGCTCATCAAAATTTATATCAATCAACTCGGGATGCTTCAAGGTGAGAGTTGGTTTACTAGAGTTACATATGATGGTGTTGATGTTGAGTGAAGGTCATTTTGTTGCTTGTGTTATCTTAGAAGGGCAATATCCCAAACCACTTTTTGTTTCTTGTGTGTTAGGCTCTATAGGAATATGGATGCCTTGCTCTTTCTTCCCACATCCTTTTCCATTAAAACCAAGTAGTTTCACGAGCTCATAACCTCTCCCATAAAGTCTTTCCATTTCTTTCGGGTTTGGTGGTTGTTGATAATCTATCTCATCAAAATTCATTGTATAGCTTGTGTATTCTTCTACAATAGATGAGGTAGATGGTTGTAAGATGTCCTTTGAATTTTGTGTTGACATTACCATTGGTTGCTTTTGCTTTTCAATGTCTTTTGTTGTGATCTTATATTCTCCCATGAATGTTGGTGTGAAATCCAAGGAACCCCAATCATCTTCCAACAACTTAGTAAGTTCATCAGTGTTTGTTTCATGTTCTTTTTCTTCTTTTGTAACTTCTTGCGGTGTACTAGATTCTAGCACTTCTAAAGGATCTTATCCTTCTCTCTCGGCCATCAAGCAACTTTCGGGTTCAGGATTGGATTTTAGTGTGTAGACTTTGTTATTATAGACATACTTCATGACATGATGCAAAGTAGAAGGAACACCCTTCATTTCATGAATCCAAGGTCTTCCTAAAAGGAGATTGTAAGAAAGATCATCAGGCATAACATGAACCGAAGTTTGTAATGTCACTTTCCCCACTTTGATAGGTAATGTGATGACTCTGAGTGGTTGTTTTCCTATGTTATCAAATCCGTGAATAGATAAAGAATTGGGTTTAATATCACTTTTACTCATTTTGATATTTTTCAAAAGGCTCACACTACACACATTCAGGGTTAAACAATTGTCAACAAGGGTTTGTTTTATCACAATTCGATTGATATAGACTATTACGTTGAAAGCTTCACATTTCTTTTGAATTTCTAAGGGAGGTAACTCACCTTGGTGAAAAACAATGTCCAAGTTCATTTCATTCATTCCTTAAATTAGTGTTGCTACATCATTTGAACTAGTGTTAGAAGGAATCATAACTTGTTGCAAAGCCTCTTGAAGCATGCTATGATAACTAGGTGATGTTTGAAGCAGTTCCCATAGGGAAATCTTAGTAGGAGTATTCTTAAGTTGTTCAACAAGATTATATTCATTTCCATTGTTTGTGGTGAAATGAGGAGCACTAGGCAAGATAGGATTAGGCAAGGGCAGTGAAATAGGATTTCTTTTTTGTTGCCTATTGTTCCTTGTATTGTAGGTATGCACAACAGTATTGTAACTCGTTTGTTGTGAATTATTACCATTATCAAGCGAAGTCTTGTTTTTCGGTGGTTCAAGGATGAGCATAGGTTTGTTTCGAACTTGTGGTTTTTGCAAAGGAGGATAAATTATGAGTTGCGGTGTGATGGTATTAACATATTTGTATTTTTTTTTTCATGACAAGCCTTAGTGGATGAACCTTGCGAGATGAAGTCATTAAGGGCTTCATCTAACATGTCAAATTCATCACTACTAAAAGGCTTGAGTGATAGGTTAACCTTTAAAAGGAAACTTGACATAACTTGTCTTTCCCTAAGGGTCTTATTTGATGTTTTTGATGAGGGCCACACTACTCGAAACCCACACAAATCACCACAATAGATACCAACATAGAATATGTGAGACAGAAAAATAACTCATTTTCAATTATTTTCTAGAAAATGAAATTACAAATTCAAAACTTACATGCTCAACCTCCTGTGCTTGATTTATTACAACAAAATAAACTCTGAAAATAAAATATATTATTCAGAGCCACAATCTGTAGTAATAGAGCCACACTACAACCCCTCACTTAAACCTTTTTATTTTACCCCAATAACCACCCTAAAATGTTCTAGAACGTTCAACTTTCCCTTTTGTTATGGTGCTAAAGTCCCACAATTTGATTTTTGACCTAGGAAGAAATTTTAATGAAATTCACTTTTTAGAGGGACAACTTTGTGAGGCCATAACTTTTAATTTGAGTGTCCAATTTGCTATTATTTCATATCGTTGGAAAGCTCTCAAAGAGATCTACAACTCTTATATCCACTGAAGGTTGATTTGTCAACTTTTCGAGTTGTTTCAGGGCCTCTAAAGTCTTCATATATGAATTTGAAGCTACATTGGAGAAATTTCTAGAGGCGAAAACTTTAATATCTCCCAAACTATGCAATGTATTAAGATGATTCTTTCGCAACTAGAAATGTTTTTCAGTTATGCTCCTTGGGGTAAATTTTCAAGTCCATATGAGCCTGTTTAGGCCAACTTACTAAAAATAGTAAGTGATTGTTTTTCACTATTTTTGACTTATGACTCTCTTACGCCCCTTAAGTGCCATCATGGAACTCAAAACAACTAAATAAATTAAGGAAAAATAATTCTTTTGGGTGATACAAGATTTCCCTACATTGCTTAGTGCTCCTACATTAGACACCTAAGATAATTTGAAAAGTGACGCTATCACTTCTTAGGAGTTAGAGGAAAACCAAGATGGTTAACCTTAGCCTCAGACAACCACGATGAATCTTCAACATGCCTTCCTCTCCACTTCACCCAGTACTCTGCATATTTCTTGTTTCTTGTGATTCTACCCACACGACTATCCAAAATTTCTTCTATCTCCTTTTCTAAAGTAGGTGCTAGAATATTCCACTATGCTTCTATTGTTTCTTCATTAATTCCCCCTTCATGATATTCTATTAAATATGAAATGTTAAACATAGGTGAAATATGAATTTCATCACGAAATTCTACCTCATATGCATTTCTTGAATCATGCTTCTTTAGGATCTTGCATGGTCCAAACTTCTTCATCTTTAACTTGGTGTATGTACCAACTGCAAACCTTTCCTTTCGCAAATGAACCACGACTTCATCTCCTACTTGGAACTCCTTATACCTCCTTTTTTGATCTTCCTTAGCCTTATATTGTGAGTTCATCTTATTGATATGTTTCTTCATCTCTTCGTGCAAATTCTTCAGGTGCTCAACAAAATCTTCAGCCTCAACACTACTCTTCTCCCCCTTATCCATCTTTCTCAGTTTAGAAGGAGTTCTTGGACTACTCCCATACACAATCTGGAATGGTGATTTAGCAATGCTCATTTTGACAGAATTGTTGTAAGCAAATTCCACTTGTGGTATAATCAAATCCTATCCCTTGGGCTTATCTACTATTAAGCATCTTAGAAGATTACCCAAACTCCTATTAACCACATCTGTTTGTCCATCAGTTTGTGGATGGTGTACAAAATTGAACTTCAAATCTGTCTTCAACTACTCCATAATGTCCTCCAAAAATAAACAAAAAATTTGGTATCTTTGTCTAAAACTATACTCTTTGGTAGACCATGTAGTCTCACCACCTCTCTAAAAAATAATTCTGCAACATGAACAACATCACTGGTCTTATGACATGGAATGAAATGTTTCATCTTTGAAAATCTATCCACCACCACAAATATGGAATCATGCACTCTTTGTGTCCTTAGCAAGCCAAGAACAAAATCCATGCTAATATCCTTGCATGGCCTCTCAAGTACAGGTAATGGTTGATACAATCCAGTATTCTGACTTGTTCCTTTCGCCATTTGACATACTCTGCAACTTTGTACAAACTTATTCACATCTGATTGTAACTATGGCTAATAATAATTCTCACTAACAAGAGCAATGGTCTTATCTCGGCCGAAATTTCCAGCCAATCCTGCACTATGCTTCTCCCTGATTAGATTCTCTCTCATAGAAATCCTTGGAATGCATAATTGGATTCCTCTAAACAACATCCCATCTTGGATTAATAAATCCAACCATCTTGTCCTATCTAAAGTAGTATGTTCCAAACAAGCCTTCCAAGCTTTTGCACAGTTTAGATCTTCAGGATACAAACTTTTGAGTTCATTGAACCCAACAAGTTCCTCTATATTCATCTCTATCAATAAATTTTGCCTTCTACTTAAGGCATTTGCAACTCTATTTGACCTTCCACTCATGTGTTTCAAAACAAAAGTATTACTCTGCAAAAACTCAACCCATTTTAAGTGCCTTTGATTTAACTTTCCTTGACTATTGAGTTGCTGCAAACCCTAGTGATCAGTATATAAAACAAATTCTTTTGGCAACAAATAGTGTCTCCATTTCTTCAAAGCCTGAACTATAGCATAAAACTCTTAATCATAGACAAACTATTTATTCTTATCATCATTTAACTTCTCACTAAAATAGGCAATAAGCTTACCTTCTTGACTCAAAACAACTCCTATGGTAGTGCCACTAGCATCACAATCTACCTAAGAGACCTTATTGAAATTTAGAAGTTCCAAAACAGGTTGCTCTGTAACTTTCTTCTTCAACGTGTCGAAAATTTTGGTTGCTCCTATAGTCCACTTAAACTCTTTTCTATCCCCTCTCATCACTTTAGTTAGAGGTGCACAAATTATACTACTGAAATTCTTAATAATTTTTTTTTGTAAAAACTTGCTAGAACATGAAATGATCTTACCTCTGTAACATTCCTCAGGGTAGGCCATTCAATGATAGCCCTCGCCTTCTCTAGATCCATTTTAAGACCCTTTGTTGAGACAACAAATCCCAAATGCACCAACTCTCTCTTCACAAAACTACATTTATTCAAATTAATCAACAACTTCTCCTCCCTTAGCTTCTCAAAAACTCTCCAGATATGCATCAAGTGCTCCTCCAATGTCTTATTGAAAATCAAAATATCATCCAAATAAACAAAAATAAAAATTCTTTCAATACCTTATTCATAAGCCACATAAATGTGCTTAGTGCATTGGTTAGCCAAAAAGGCATGACTAACCACTCATACAAGCCCTCCTTGGCTTTAAAGGATGTCTTCCATTCATCTCCTTCTCTAATCCGGATCTGGTGATATCCACTCTTCAAATCTATCTTCGTGAAGTACTCAGCTCCACTCAAACAATCCATAATGTCATCCATTCTTGGCAAGGGAAATCTATACTTGATGGTGATCTTGTTGATGGCTCTAGAATTTGTACACATTTTCCATTCCCCATCCTTTTTTGGTGCTAGCACTATAGGTACCACACATGGACTCAAACTCTCTTTGATCAATCCCTTTTGTAACAACTCTTGCACTTGTTTATTCAAATATTCACTCTCTGCTAGATTCATACAATGAGTTTCCTTATTCAAAAAACTAGCTTCAGGAATCAAGTCCATCTAATGACTAATCTTTCTTATTGGAGGCAAACCTTTAGGTACATTATCAAAAATAAAAGCTTGAAACTCATTCAACAAATCTAAAACCTCGATAGGTATAACCTCAATAGTATCTTCTTTATCAATTATAGGGATCAATGCAAAACACATATGCTCATGCCTCATACCTTCTAGGAACTTTCTTCCATCAACCAAACAAATTCTTGCATTACTGCATACCTTTTCCTCTGGCTCTTTCAAGGGCTTCAACTTATGACGAACCCTATCCTTTGTTAAAGAATAGGTGTTGGCATGTCCATCATGTACTACTCGTCAATCAAATTGCCACGGTCTACCTAACAACATATGACAATCATCCATAGGCATAATATCACACAATACCTCATCATGGTAATTTCCAATCTTGAACTTTACCAAACATTAATCATTTACCAAGGCTTTATGGTCCTTCTGCAACCAAGCAATCTGGTATGGGTTTGAATGTCTTCTTCTCTCCAACTGCAACTTACTAACCATTTCCTCTTAAACAAGGTTATCAGTACTACCTCCATCAATAATAACATTGCAAACTTTACCTTCACACTTACATCTAGTGCAAAATAAATTCTTCCTTTGAGTTGGTTCCTTCTCCTCATTCAACAAGGCCCTTCTAGTAACAAGAACCTCTCCTCTTTCTGTATCCTCAAACTATGAAGACTCAACATCTTCGTCTACATGTGCAACTCATGCATTACCCTCAAGTCTTTTATTTTTCCTTCCTTGATGTTGAGGACACTCATAGGCTCTATGTCCTTCTCCACACTGGAAACAGGTTCCACGAAAGCCTATTCTTCCTAGTCCTCGTCTAGATATTCCTCTTCCTCTTCCTCTTGAGTCTCCATTATTATGATCATGAGGGTGGTAGGTGATATCTCCTTTTTGGTTCTGGTTGCTACTGGATCCTTCATCCTTCTTTTGATCTTCATTTTGACCTCCATAAGACCATCCACTATTCTTTCCACCACAACCGCCACCTCATTGTTTGTTCTCAAACCTCTTGTTCAATCATTCTTCAACCTTTAGAGAAAACTGATAAGTGTCCTCAATGGTGGTCATTCTTACTAGTTCCAATTCTTCCTATATGTTTGGCTTCAACCTGTTAATATAACGAGCAACTTTCTCTTTATTCACCTCAAAATGTCCTATATGAATCAAGACCTTGTGAATTTCCTTTGTGTATTCTTTCACCTTCCTTGTTCCTTGCCTCAAGTTCTACATCTTCTTGAGCAGCTCCAATTCATAATCGATTGGAATAAATTGTTTCTTCAATTTCGACACCATTTTATCCCATCTAAAAAATTAATCTTTCCCTTGTCTTCCTCTTTTTGACTAGACCTCTTTCCACCATATACTGGCATGACCTTTCAATTTTGTCTTTGCAAACCTCACTCTGTGAGGATCTTCAATCTCCTCAAACTCAAAAAATTCCTCCATGTCATTGATTCAATCAATCAATTCTTCAGGATTCAAACTTCCACTGAAAGTTGAAACCTCCATTTTAGGTCTCTCCCCAATGTTTGAGATGGCTCACATCAATTTTATTTCTCCAGGATCCATTGGATTCTACTCTTTCTCTTCCATTTCCTCTTTTGTCTCATCTGCACTATCTTCTCTTTCTCATTGCACATCTCTTCTTCGAACCGCTTGCTACAAGGTTCCTAATTACCTTCTAAGGGCCCTCTGATTTCATCTCTAGGTGGATCTCTTCCTCCACCACCTCGGCCTCTACCGTTGCCATGTTGGACAAGTCTTGGAGGCATCTTGAACTTAACCCACACTCACAGGTCTTGCTACAACTACCTCACATTCAACGCTCTATTACAGGCTCAAGAACTCCTGCTCTGATACCACTTGATGAGGGCCACACTTCCCAAAATCCACACAAATCATCACAATAGATACCAACACAGACGATGCAAGATAGAAAAATAAATCACTTTCAATTATTTTCCAGAAAATGAAATTACAGATTCAAAACTTACATACTACAACCTCATGGGCTTGATTCATTACAATAAAATTGACTTTGAAAATAAAATATAGTATTCAAAGCTACAATCTGCACTAATGGAGCCACACTACAACCCCTCACTTAACCATTTTTTTATTTTACCCCAATAACTGCCCTAGAATGTTCTAGAACGTTCAAATTTCCCTTTTGTTTTGGTGCCAAAAGTCTTGCCATATGATTTCTGGCCTAGGAAGAAATTTTAATGAAATTCACTTTTTAGAGGGGCAACTTCGGTGGGCCATAACTTTTGATCCAGGTGTTCAATTTGCTATTATTGCATATTGTTGGAAAGCTCTCAAAGAGATCTACAATGTTTAAATCCATTGGAGGTCAGTTTGTCAACTTTTCGAGCTGTTTCAAGGCCTTTAAGTCTACATATTTGAATTTAAAGTTGCATTGGAGAAATTTCTCAGGACAAACTTTAATATCTCCCAAACTGTGCAGGGTATTGAGACGATTCTTTCACAACCAATTTTTTTTTCAGTTCTGCTCCTTGGGGTAAATTTTCATGTCCATATGAGCTCATTTAGGCCAACTTACTAAAAATAGTAAGTGGTTGTTTTTTGCTATTTTTTACTCTTGACTGTCTTATGCCCCTTAAGTGCCATCATGGAACTCAAAACAACTAAAGAAATTAAGGAAAAAGTAATTTTTTTTGGTGATGCAAGATTTCCCTACACCGTTGGATGCTTCTGCATCAGTTTTTGTTGTTTTTCTCTTATGTTTTTATTTTCTAATGAATGCAAAATGTAAGCTAACTTGTCTGTGAATGCAATAATGTTGAAGATGCAGAATTCTAATGCTTCTTATAACTGAAATATGCAATAGATTATTTTTCCAATGTTCCTAAATCTATTTAAATAAACAAGAATTTGAATGCAAAGACAATCTATTTCAAATTATTTATTCTCATATTTCATAACAGAGACATAAATGCTTATCAGAAACTAAAACTACTTAGAATTTTAGCTGTCAAAAGTTGTATAGGGACTCATTCGCCACCAAAGGTGAATGGGTCCTAGTCTAGGTATTTGCAAAGATCAAGAAGGCACCTAAAACACCAGAACATACCCAAAACTCTTGTTGATCAATGTGTCCAGGGACTCATTCGCCACTAAAGGTGAATGGGTCCTAGTTTTAGGGTTTTTTGAGTTTGATTTCAATTTTTCTGAGTTATTTCTATGTATATGTTGTCTCAAAACTGTAACAGTGAATTATGTAATAGATTTTCCAAATATGAAGTCTCTAAATGCAACTTTACTAGGATGAAATGATGACTAAGATGACTAAATCTAGAATGCAATTTGAATCTAAATGCTTGTATGATGATCTCAATGTGAACAAGATGGAAAACTAAATCATATTTAAAGCACTATTTCAGATTTTCAATGAATATAAGCAATGTAAACATGCAATTATACCCTAAATACAATGTCCACTAATGCACAATGAAGAAACCCTAAATGTAATGCAAACTAGGTGTTACCCAATTTTCACCTACGGGCTCAATCAGGGGAAATTATGTTTTAAATTTGGCACGTGGATTAAATGTGGCTCCCACAAGGGTTGAGCCCAGCATGCAGGTCTTCGGATTTCATTGGGAAGGTTTTCATCTAATGTTGTTTCACAGGGAAGTCTATTGGAAGCCTTGCCTCAATTAGATTCAGTACAAAACTCCCCAGATATAAAGTCGCTGAGACCCTCCATTTGTCTTGTCGATTGGCTGTTGTGCTATATTCATTCGAAATCCTCGGGTCGTTGGGACATTTTGGTCGCCATGAGTTTCCTATCTCTCCCCAACCAAGGAAGTCCTGCCGACAGTCATTCACAAGGGTGGCGTCGGGGGGAATGATTTGCTTCGGGATGATGTCTCTCTGACTGCATGAAGTCTCAACAAGAGGAGGCATCGTCGCTATATGGTCTTACTGACATGGTGGGGAGTCTTACTGAGATGAAAGGTTTGGTCTCAGGGAGAAAGATGAAGGGCTCGCTATAACATCTTGTCGAAAGCGATATGTCTTGCCGATGGTCTGGGTGATGACAAAGGCGATATCGGTATGGCTTTTGCATTCGATATGAGGCCTTGCCGACCGTCGCGTGTTATGTCGATAGCTGCTATAAGAGCATAATCACATCGGGGAGACACGATTAGTGTCTCACCGACATGCGATTTTTGTCTAAAGGACCTTTGACCGTCTAGTGATCCCATGTAGCATCTGTTTGACCAATCAGAGGAAGCTACAGGCGAGTCGTGGCAATTTGACCAGTGAGAGGAAGATCAACAAAATGAAAGCGACGTGGATTTGTTCTAAGCTCAGGAGCATTCAAAGTAGCTTGGCAGGGAAGTTCGAGGGTGGACACGAAGGCCATGAAGTTAATACTGTGGTTGCAAAAGATCTAAAGGATTCTCTTGGGAACGACTCTTCACCGACATGGACACGGGAATGCAATCGAATGCAGAATTAACTTCATTAAAAGAGCTAGGGGCAGATTTTTCTGAGGCGGATATTTTTGTAAGCCCTAGGGGCCAACACTTTTTAGGTATATATGGCATATTTTACCTCTTTGTGAAAAAAAGTTCTTCTGATGCTTTTCGAAAGTTTGTGACTTTTGCAGTCCTTTCTCAGATTAGCAAACTTTTGTAACTCAATTTTGGAGATGAAATTCAGTAAAGACCTTGATTATTATTGATTTGAAGCTCTTGCCTACTTTCTCTTTGCATTTTGTGTTCAGTCAGCTGATTGATCAAGCTTTTAGTGAGGTAATGTTTATTTCCTTCGAGCTTTGTCTCAGATTTTAGAACCTTTATGCAAAAAGTATGTTTTTTGCAGGTTACAAATTGTGTCAAAAGATGTAAAATGAATTTTAGATGTGAAATTAACTTTCCTTCTAGGAATCTTAGCACCAGGACTTGTTTGTGAAACACTTTTGCAAAACCATATACAGAAGTGAGTTGTGCAAATTTATCTTCAGTCATTGCAAGCAAGTGTATGAAGTCTGGTTTCAAATCCAAGTAACGTTTAGGTGCATCACCATAGGGTTTAGTTTTAATTTTAAAGCATTCTCCTTCTCCCTTTTCCTTACAAAATCAGTAGTTTTAGGTGATAGCACAAAGGAAGCCGACCTTCTCCAGAGGTTGACCTTTGTTTAGAAGAAACCCACATCTTTAGAGGTCTTCCCATGTTACACTGAGGTGTTGAACATCAGGTTCAACAAGGGTGCAATTTTAGGTGATAACACTAGGATCTAGGGTTTGAATGCACTCCACTCAAAAATTAAAATGTTCAAAGTGATCAAGTTAACCAAAATGAAATCTAGAGAAAGGGAGAAGGCTATGAAGTCTAACCCCCTTTTTCTAGTTAGGGTTTCATTCAAAAGATGAGATCCAAGAATCTTGAAATAATTGCCAACCCAAGAGGTGAATTAACTCAAGATTTGGGGATCTTGCAATCTTTCCTTTTTGCAAGGACGAGGTGGTGAGCTAAATCACAACTTGAGGAGAAGGGATTGGATTAACACATAAACCTTAACTCTAGGTCTAATACATGTAATGGATAAACCTAACACAAAATAGAAGGAAATTGGAACTTTTCTGACAGAACAGGAAGGAGATATTGTTGTGCACTTGATCAAATCTAACTTTTTTGCAATGCTAATAGAGACTCATTCGCCTCTAAAGGCGAATGGCTCCTAGTAGGCCTATCCGAGGAATTTTGAACCTAAAACAAAATCTTGTACAATATGTGATATGTTGCCTTTCAAACCCTAACAAGGACTCATTCACCACTAAAGGCGAATGGATTATGCTAGGTCTTTCCAGAAATCTTTAAATCTAATCTACAACTTCCAGTTCTACTCTTTCCCTTTGCACTTTGAAATTCTTGTTTCTAGATCTAGATTTTCTGATAATTTGTAAGACAAATTCTGTAGCTTGTTGTTGGATAGTGGCTTTCCTTAGTCAAACCCCTTGTTGGTAATTAAACCTTTGATGATGAATGAAAATTTGAAACCTGTAATTGTGTGTGCAATCCTAATCTTAAATGTGTCTAAGACTAAGATCTATGAGAAGGTAAAGGAAATTATATCCAATTGTGTTAGAATAGAACCCTAAATGTAACATGAACAATGCAAATGACTCACTAAAGAATATGTCTAATCCCCTTAATAAGCCATAAATATGAATATACCTCTTATAGGATGCAAATAGGATGATTATAGAAGATGGAATCACTTGGAAAACAAGTTCTTAGGCTTGGTTGTATGTCTTGTGCATCTCCCAACACCTAGAATTCATCATGATTCTCTATAGGCATCTATCATCAACCTTCACTAATGTTTGATCTTAGACACACAAAATGAGCTTGAAGACCTGCAATGTTGCTCCAAACTTCACTTTTTCTTGTTTCTTGACAATGAATTCTTGATATCATGAAAGTTCTTTGTCTCTTAGCTTGATTGAAATCTTCTTCTAGGTGAAATTATGTAAAATAACCTTGTATTTATACATAATTTGAGAATTGACCCTGAAATTCAAATAATTCAAGCTAACCACAAATCTGGAAATGAAAATTATTAAAATCCCGCTAGAATTAAATTCAAAAAGGGGGTCCTTATTAAGGGATGACCCATTCGCCACCTAGGGTGAATGGGTCATGGCACAAGTTTCTAGGACCTTGCCCTCGGGGGTGAAATAATATAAAAAACACATGTTAAATATGCAAAGAAATGGGGCTCCTATAGAGAGAGGACCCATTCACCACCTTGGGTGAATGGGTCCTAGAACCATTTTCTAGTACCTCAAATTTTCCAAATTTAATGTTATGCAATTTCAATGTTGGGTGTTAGGATTGATTTCTCAGAAATGCAATTAAGAGGGCTTGAATTTGAATTAAAGGGCCAATTAACCACAATTAATTAATGAGACCATAGATAAGTGTGAAAGTATGTTACAACACTTTACGACATCGTAAATAAGGTACATTTTAGGTACATTTTATTTGAAAAGGGGCCCATTAGGCTCCATTTATTAAAGAAACCCTAGAAAAGTGTGAAAGTGTGTTACAACACTTTAACAAGGTACAATTTAAGTACATTTATTTTAAAAAGGGGCTCTATATTAATGTGAATGTGTATAACACATTACAACACTAAACTAAGGCACTGTTAAGTTAGTTTTGTATCAATTATTTCCAAATTAAGTGTGAAAAAGCACTACTTTTTTTGACACTACATATAAATTATTAAATTTCCTTAACTTGATCATTACCCGTTTGGTACCCATTTTAGCCTCAAACTGAAGCTTATGAAGGAGGAAAGATTAAACCATATAGGAACAACCCCAACCTCAAAGTTATCCCCCTAAATCCTCCGCCTACAGACTTGAGGTCATAGAGGCATCCTTTGCCCAAGGACCACCTACGTTCTCACTTCCAAATGGGTCAAAGTCACACATAGTTCTCCTACAAGGTTTCTCTCAAGGAGCCTACACTTGGAATTCCAACATAGAAAATCCCTCATACAATTAATAAACAAGGGTAATATGATTTTCCACCCAAGGGATTTAATTAAGCACTACCACTAATAATAATTTTCTTTCCAAACACATCAAGGTTCTATTCATCCTAAGATTATCTTACTTAAAATATATAGGTGGACTAGGTTTTGTCAAGAATATTATCTCATATATATCTCCCAAAACATGGAGATCTAGCCATAACTAACAATGAGGTTGTTAGGCAATAAAGTATACACGTCCCTATAAGGTAGTAGTCAAATATTGTTATCATGCATCCATAATGCAAGAAGCCTTGTTTGGGGTCCAAGTGAGGTCCCACATTAATATAGTTCTATAAATCCAATATCATTTATGACATCCTCATATATGAGGCACAACATACATCAACCAAGCCCCATTAAATCCTTTCGAACTTCGAAATACATATGTTATCAATTGCAAACTTGCATTAATCATAATCAATGTTTTGAATCATACCCAAGACAATTGGCAACACTATGCTCAACATATCCTCATTTATAGATATACACTCCATGTACTACTAGTAATAATAATATTCTTAGCCTTCAAGTTTCATTTACCTTATGGTGTATCCCTCTCAAGGAGCCTACACTTGGAATTCCAACATTGAAAATCCCTCATACAATTAATAAACAAGGGTAATATGATTTTCCACCCAAGGGAGTTAATTAAGCATTACCACTAATAATAATTTTCTTTCCAAACACATCAAGGTTCTATTCATCTTAAGATTATCTTACTTAAAATATATAGGTGGACTAGGTTTTGTCAAGAATATTATCTCAGATATATCTCCCAAAACATGGAGATCTAGCCATAACTAAGAATGAGGTTGTTAGGAAATAAAGTATACACATCCCTATAAGGTAGTAGTCAAATATTGTTATCATGCATCCATAATGCAAGAAGCCTTGTACGGGGTCCAAGTGAGGTCCCACATTAATATAGTTCTATAAATCCAATATCATTTATGACATCCTCATATATGAGGCACAACATACATCAACTAGGCCCCATTAAATCCTTTCAAACTTCAAAAGACATACGTTATTAATTGCAAACTTGCATTAAGCATAATAAATGTTTTGAATCATACTTGAGACAATTGAAAACACCATGCTCAACATATCCTCATTTATAGATATACACTCCATGTACTACTAGTAATAATAATATTCTTAGCCTTCAAGTTTCATTTACCTTATGGCGTATCTCATTATTCCTGTAAAAGCTTGGTTTTTCAAACTAGATAACTATTCATACTTTCCATTTAAACTAAACCTGGCCTTAATGGTCATCAATAGGGTATCAAGAGATACTACATGCGATTTATCTCATAACTCAAGCTAGTCAACATTGTCAAATTAATGATAGTTGCCTTCCATTTGGTATACGATTTGTATTACGCTTCATTATAGGTATAATAATAATTTCAATATCAAGGTTCTCATATTTAAGAGATTGATAGACATCATGTATCCAAATAAAGCATTTCTCATAGTATCAATGGATTAACAAAAGTGTTGAGTTTCAGCATTTAAAACATGTTTAGTAAAGTGTGGTTGTAGTGCCACAAAATGAGGCCATCATTCCATACATTATTGTGCTACCAAGAGCAAAGGCCCGTATTAATTAAATTTGATTCTTGATTCATATTACAAGGTTATCTTGAAGCTAAATATTTGACCTAAACTTCCTTGACACCTTATTTCACTTTGGAGTCTCAACTTAAAAAAATAAGGAATTCAACTTGGGTAAGATCTTATATCACAACATTAGATTTGTAAATCAAGTTTTATTCTCATATTTGAATGGTCACATGACAGAGAAAGATCACAAAATCAAGACATATTTCACTATCCACCACCAATCTACTATAAACCCAAGTCCACAATGAGGCATGATAACCAATCAGATACATATTTACTTAAGCGCACACTGTAGAATAAAATATATCCCTTTGGACACCGAAATCACTCATTATTTAGCCCTTGTTAAAAATGATTAAATAAAGGGTGTTTATGTGTGTGTACAACTTACATTTGTTTGCATTTGAGTATACACCCGGCTATATGCAGCCATGCTCACATACACAACTCCTAGGTTTAAGAATGATGATTTCACTTGCTCGAATCCCATATTTTATTGTTTGAACCTTGAGCTTATATATAGTGGAAACATCAACTCTTTTGCATTGATAATAATTAAAATTCTACAATAGCAATGGAATATCACATTTCATTGAGGCATTTTGTCAAACAATGCACGTACCTTATCTCTGCTTCCTTCGTTTCCACTCAGGAGAATAGGAGTTTGTAGAGGTAACAAGAGGCATTTTGTCTTTACCAGCAATCACGACTTTTATAATAAAATTACTTTCAATTAGCTACCTGACTATTGATGTTTGGGGCTGTGAATTTCTGTTGTAGTCCTCAAGCCCTAATTTTGGTCACCTAATGCCCCTTTTACCCTCGTCCACTCAACCCCACATATGTTCTTTCTTTTCATGTTTCTCTTTTTGAAATCCATTTTGTGCACCTTCTGCACTTATCGCAGTCTAGGAGACCACATTTATTTAAGGGACTTCACCTCCATTATAAGCATATCCCACATAGTGAAGAGACCCTGAGTACGAATAATAGCCTTCATTTTCCTCTTCCTTCAATCGGCTTTTTCTCCCTCTTTCTCTCTACATTTTTTTCCGATCTAAATCTCATCTTCCCCCCGTCCATTTCCTCCTGCTCACGTTTTCCTTCTTTCTCATGCAATTTTTTTGCATTCTCCTCATATTTATGTCTGCGTCCTGTTACTCTCATCCTAAGCAAAAACGTGTCAACAAACTGCCCAAAACCTTTCTGTGCATTCTTCCCTACATGATTTCTTCCCTCGTCTTTGTATTCCATTTCCCTCAACTCTCCCAATCTGTGGACGTCCTCCTTTTGCACTTTCTTCCTTTGCTACTCGTATTCCACCCTTCCTCCCCCTTCTTCTTCTCCTTTCTCCTCCAAAATATCACGCGAATACCTTGGGAAGGGGGGTTGTGGTGGTTTTTAATATCTGTCAAGTGCCTCTTTTCCAAATAGCTTGAAATCTTCCCTACCAAAAATAAGGGATGCCATAGCTAGTAATTACACGACCCTTCTTTCTGGCTACACCATTCTTGTTCAGTAGTGTTTGTCTCCCGCATTTATTTATTTATCCTCACATTTTTCCTTGGAGCGTCCCTTCGCGTGAATGATCGAGGGAAATAGTGGGGGTGCCATGCCACATTAAGTCGGTACTCTCTCTTCCACTCACTTCTTTCCTTATTTTATTATTATTATTTTCACCTACACTTTTCAACATGGTGTCACTCAGTGATGTGACAATTCAAAATGCCATCTTTGGATAATTTTGCTACTTCGCTCACACATGAGCAAGATAAGCTAATTCAGACGGGAACTCACAAGTCCTCTAAGTCACATGCCTTGGCAACCAACCATGGCACAAATGAATAGTGAAGACAAAGCAGCAAAAGGGGACAAGAAACAAAAGAATAGCAAGGGGAAAAAGGTTCAAAAGTCAGCTGCTCCAAAGGCAGCCAATGAGACCTAATCTTCGAAGGGTGAAAATACTAAGAAAGGAAAGGTCAAATGTGCCTATTGTAAAAAACCTGGTCCTGGTGAGCACAATTTTTTTTTAAGAAGTAGGTAGATCATTTGAATCACATTTTTCAGAAGAATAATCTTAGTGTTCTTGATTCCATCAAACAAAGTTTAGAAGAGGGTTCTCATAAGGCCAAAGATAATAGCAAGGGAAAAGGAAAGGGAAAGGCTCTTGTTGCATTCACTTCTCCACCATCCACATGGGTTCTTGATTCATGTGATTCACACCACATGGCTTCTTCTGAGGACAAGATTGCATCTTCCATTTTGATGGGTGTGGGAGAGGGTATGTTGATATGGGGAAGGCACATTTCAAGGTGTTCTTTGTGTGCCCTCATTGTCAACAAATCTCCTATTGATATATTGAGTCACTCACACAGGTATAGGCAAGCGATTAGAGTTTACTCTTGATTCAAGGGTGAATCGTGAGTTGCACAATGACTCTACAGTTGCAATTGGGAGAGTAGATCATCCTTCTCAACTTTATTTGTTCTCACACTTTGTTCTTGATCCACCTTCATCTATTCTACTCACTCATTTAGATGATGTGATTAATTTGTAGCATCAACAGTTTGGCCACTTGAACTACTGCTACTTGTAGCAACTCAACAAACAGGACATGGTTACAGGATTTCCTACAGTCTACTTTTCTAAAGGTGTTTGCCATGGTTGCATTCTTGGCAAGCATCTTAAAGAGAAGTTTGACAAAGGCAAAGCTTGGAGAGCCTCACGTCTTTTGGAGTTGGTACACAATGATTTGGCAGGGCCATTTCCACAACCATCTTTCAGTAGAGGCTGATATGTTTCGACCTTCATTGATGATTCTTTAGGTACTCTATTATATACTTTCTTAAGTAGAAGTCTAATGTCTTTGATTCATTCTTGGAGTACAAAGCTTTTGAAAATAAACAAACTAGAAAATCTATCAAAGTTTTGCATACAAATAATGGGGGGAATATGTCAACCATAGGTTTGTGTAGTATTGTGCTTCAGAGGGCATTGATTTAAAACATGTAGTTCCCTACAGTCCTTAATGGAATGGAGTTGCAGAACTAAAGAATTGGTGCTTGAAAGAGATGGCCAATTGTATGATTCGCCCCAAATCTTTGACACCACATTTTTTGGGCAAAAGCCATTAACTCTGTGTGTTATATCCAAAATCATGTTCCTCATAAATCTATGAAGGGGGTCACTCCTTTTTAGGCTTGGACCAGTCAGAAACCGTCAGTAAAGCACTTTCAAGTTTTTGGCTCTATTGCATGGGCCCACATTCCAGAAGAGAAACATAAGGCTACGGATTCGCAAAGCAAGCCTTTCATATTTGTCAGTTACCCAGATGATTCCAAAGGCTATAAGCTTATTCATCCTACCACACATGAGTTGTTCATTGAGATGAGTGTTCATTTTGAGGATAGTTCTTCTAGTCCTTCTCTTGACACTTATCCTACTACCATTAGTTTGGAGTCCTTGTATCATGATGATAGTTCTTTAGAGGATCATAATCTTTCAAATCATGATGAGGAGTCTTCTTCCTCCACTTCATTATATGATAGTGATAATAAGGATGCACATATTTCATCTTAAGAGGATGATGATTCTCCTCCTTCTCCAGTTGTGGGGACTCTTTGGGCTCATTAGACTTTGCAGTCAACACGTGATTGGGTAAGGGATCCTTCAAATCACAAGAGAACAAGATCATAGTTTTAGGATGCTCCATATGTCTTCCTTGCCTCATATTTCGATCCATAGACTTTTCGGGAAGCTTTTTGTGTCCCTAAGTGGGATGAAGCCATTAAGGAAGAGTTCAGTTCCTGGAGAGGAACCACACTTGGGATCTTGTTCCACTTCCTAAGAGAAGGAAACTTGTTCAACACAAGTGGGTCTATCGAACAAAATTTACAGTAGACGAGTCGATTGACAAGCATAAGGTTGGCTTGGTTGCCAAAGGATTCTCCCAAGTTCCAAGGATTGACTACTTTGAGACTTTTTTACTAGTTGCCAAAATGAATTCCATCTAACTTGTCCTTGCTATCGTTGCAACACATAGATGGGAAGTTCATCAGATGGATGTGAAGATTGCTTTTCTTCATGGTGATCTTTAGGAGGAGATATATATGGAGCAACCACAAGGGTTCGTTCATGATCCTTCACTTGTGTGTTGTCTTCGAAAGTCTCTCTATAGCCTCAAACAGGCCCCTAGGGCTTGGTATGCCAAGATGGACTCCTTCCTTTTGAAAGTGGGATTCACTTAATGTCATTTTGATCCTAATGTCTACATTTTGTAAAGGATAACACTCATACTTTCTTGTTTCTTTATGTCAATGACTTGTTGATCACAAGAAGTCACTCATCCACCATTCAAGCAGTGCAAACAACCCTTCATGATCAGTTTATGATGTCAAACTTGGGCTTATTGCACTATTTTTTAGGGATTGAGATCACTCAGCCTTCTATAGGTATTTCTTTTGCATAGCCTAAGTACACATTTGATATGCTCCAGAGGTTTCGCATGGCTAATTGTAAGCCTGCGCCGACTCCATTCTTGTCAAGAGTCAAACTTGAGGCTAAGTGTTCTTCAACCTTGGTGGATGGCACTTTGTATCAACAACTTGTTGTTATTATCATCTATCTAACTCATACAAGGCCTGGCATTTCATATGTTGTAGGTACAGTCTCTTGATTCATGTAGGAGCCACATGAGCTGCATTGGAAATAAACGAAGAGGATTCTTCACTACATCAAGGGTACTCACAATTATGGGATTCATTATGCAATAGGCATGGATTTTGACTTGGTGGGACACACTAATTTAGATTGGGCAGGTGATTCTTAAGATCACAAGTCTACTTCAGGGTATTGCTTCTCCCTTGGATCCAATCTAGTTTGTTGGTCAAGTAAGAAGTAGTCTGCTATTGCTCTTTCATCTACAAAGGTTGAGTATTGAGGAGCAAATAATGCTACTACTAAGGCCATTTGGATTCAGAACATTCTCACTAAGTTTGGCATTCCCTTTTAGAAGCCCATAGTCATCTATTGTGACAACCAGAGTGCTATTCAAATCTCTAGCAATCTAATTCATTATCAGAGGACCAAACACATTAAGATTCACATGCACTACATTTGGGAGTTGATTCATTCAGAGATCATTGATCTCAAGTACTGTCTGACATCAAATCAGACTACAAACATCTTCACCAAACCCTTCACTGAGAGGAAGTTCTTTCATTTGTGAGATTTGCTTGGGGTGCGATTGTTGTCATCTTCTAGAGGGGGCTACTTAGTCCTATTCTTTCTCTTTTGGGGGTACTTTGATATGTACATGGGTACCTAACATGGCCTCATTTGTTGGGACCCATCATCTTTTGCATCCTTTTAAGCTATGCTTAAGGGGGGTGTTAGTGTAGGATTTTATTTCCTAGTGGGATATTTAATTTTCCTAGTGGGATATTCAATATTCCTAGTGGGATATTTAATTCCCTTAGTTCTAGGTTTTTATTACACATTTATTAAGCTTGCTTAGGATAAAAAAGTAGGTTAATTATTTAATAACTAGGAGATAAAGTGATGAGTTGTCCTCCACCTTTTAAGGGTGGAGTATTTACTTTCTCATCACTTTATTTAATGTTGGTGGTTTTTGTGGTCAATTCTCATTAGTTTATTTACCACCTCCATCCTCTCCTAAGTTCTATATAAACCCACTACCTAGCTTGTGTTTTGCATCAATCTTGAAAGATCTTAATGCATTCTATAATATTGACATTGCATAATCTCTTAGATTTCTAATTTGCATTCTTCATGCTTTTCTAGTTTATGTAGCTTTGATTTTCTCTTAAAATGTTCCTTGGGTTATTCAATCTATTTTAGATTTCTAACAATTTCTAGTAAACTTAAATCTCAAGATCTATAGGACCACAAGCTAAGGTTAATGAAATAGCACAGGTAATAAAAAAACATGTATTTGCTTTTAACTTTACAAAAAAGTATGCATTTTTAACTTAACAAAACACATACGTGTTTTGCTTATTTTTGGGTTTTAACTATGGATGTATCTTTACAAAACATGTATGTGCTTTTAACTTAACAAAAAACATACATGTTTTTCTAGTTTTGGGTTTGAACAATGGATCTACATTTACAAAACATGCACTTGCTTTTAACTTAACAAATAGTTTTGGGCTTACGATGGATTTAACTTACCAAAACCCTATGCACTTAACCCTAACACCTATACACTTAACCCTAAACTCTATACCCATAACCCTAAACCATAGATACCCTATCCTATCAACCCTAAACCTTACACTTAGCCCTAGGTTGTAAAGCCTATACACTCTACCCTAGACCTTATACATTCAACCCTCAAGGTTCCTATACCCTTAAGCCTAAACATTATCATTCAATCTTATACTCTCAACCCTAAACCCTATAGAGAGAAGAGAGATGTACATAGGGAGGGAGGGGCAGGTAGATAAGGAGGGATGAGGGGACAGGTAGGAAGGGGAGATGGAAAGATGAGATAGAGAGAGAGAGGTAGACAGTGTAGAGAGAGGTAGATTTAGGGAACTAAAGCCTATACCCTATACGTTATATCATCAACTCAACCTTATCCCTCAACCATAGGAACTAAAGCCAATAGGTTAAATCCTTAATCATATACTCAAACCTATACCCTATACCCTCAACCCTCAACCCTCAACCCTATACCATATACCCTCTTTACCCTAAGCCTTATCCCTCAACCTTGGGAGCTAAGGATTATCTAATAAACCCTTAACCATATATACTCAACCCTAAACTCTATATCATATACCCTCAACCCTAGGCTTTAAATCCTATAATATGAACCCTTGATCCCCCGTAAACTCAATCTTAAATGTTATACCCTATACCTTATATCATATACCCTAAACCCTAAACCCTACGCTTAGCCCTAGGCCATAAAGTCTATAGACTCTACCTTAAACCTTATACCTTCAATATTCAAGGTGCCTATACCTTGTACATTTTTTTCATTAAGTTCTCATCCTTGTGTTTGTGTCTCGCCAAGCTAGTACCTACAACAAAATTTGTTATCCCCCTGAAATTCCAAGTATCTTGACTATCCCTTGTCATAGGAATCTGAGGATCTATCCCATCTATATTTGGTCTTCATAGGATATATCATTCCTCACATCAGACCACATCAACCCACCTATCATCCTTATGGAAAAGGATATTTGAGATCTCTTTGGGGCTGCGAAAAGGATATTTGAGATCTTTTTGTTTCTAAGCTTCCTACTCTACCTACTTGAGGTTGCCATAATGCATCAATATCATGGTGTTCTTTGACTGGTAGATACAGGGGCATGCCTTGGATTTTGGTGATCATTTTTTCCTAGTCATCTAATGTTGTACCCACCAAGATTCATTGTGATCTTGTGTTACACTATGGCATCCTCTTGTGATTGTGGTTTTCCAACATTGGCACCTCTGAATCCCTTCATGACTTTGTAGGATGTTGGAACAAACTGTGTGTTTGTTGTGTCAATCTTATGCATGCAATACACAATCACCTTGGTTCCTCATACCCTGGTGCATAGTATCACATGCATTATCAAATTAAGTTCTCTCTACATTGAAGTTCAATTATTGCATTCCAAATACACCTAATCCCATACCATCCCTTATTTCTCGTCACCATCATTTTTCTCTTTCCTAATAATGGATTGTGTGTGCATAGTCATTCTCTGTTTTTTCCATATTTCTCCACACTCAATGTATTAAGATGGATGTCTGGTCTTCATCTCCATCCATCTCATCTCATCATTTCATTTTTGTCTTAGTTCCTTAGATTTTTTATTTTAAGCATCTTTTCATCATTGCATTTTCATCTTAAGTGTTTAAATTTCTTATTCCAAGCATCTTATCATCATTGCATTTTTCGTCTTAAGTGTTTACATTTGTTATTCAAAGAATTTATCATCATTGCATTTTTATCTTAAGTATTTAGATTTTTTATTCTAAGCATCTTATCATCATTTCATTTTCATCTTAAGTGTTTAGATTTGTTATTCTAAGCATCTTATCATCGTCACCTTTTCATATTAAGAGTTTAGATTTTATATTCTAAGCATCTTATCATCTTACATGTTTATTATATTTCATATCCAGAACATACATATACATTATTCATTAGATACATTATAGATGCATGCATTTTAAATTTTATATACATATCTACATTAGCATTCACTTGGCTTTGTAAAGGGGTATTGACCCTTCTAGTTTTAATCTAATCAAAACATTCACCTACATATTCCATAAATCATATACACCTTGCAAGCATCATTATTAGTACATTGATGTCATAATCATCATTAACATAAGCCATTTCTGATCATCATTATAAAAACACCATAAAAAATACCATGGCCTCAAGTGTATATATCATGAAATAATACATCAAAATAGACTTCAAGGTCCCATCATATAATGTATCCAAATGGACCTCAAGGTCTCATCATAATACATCTCATCCATAAAGCATAAAAAATATGTGCCCAAGTGCATATATCCTATCACTCACTAGCAATGGTTGGCCCTATCTCTTGCTAATGGTCCTAGTGATGCCCCCAAGGTGGCCCCATAGTAACTGACCTCCTCAACCTCCTTGATCTAGCTAATTTAGATGTCCCATCCCTTGGGTGATCTATATATCTTTACAAAACATCTATGTTCTTTTAACTTAACAAAACACATTCGTGTTTTGCTTAGTTTTTGGCATACGATGGATTTAACTTACCAAAACCCTATGCACTTAACCCTAACACCTATACACAACCCTAAACTCTATACCCATAACCCTAAACTGTAGATACCTTATACCATCAACCTTAAACCCTATACACTCTACCCTATACCTTATACCTTCAACCCTCGAGGTTTCTATAACCTTAAACCTAAACCTTATCACTCAATCTTATACTCTCAACCCTAAACTCTATACACTATGTCATATACTCTCAACTCTAAACCCTACACTCAAACCTAGGTCGTAAAGCCTGCACACTCTACCCTAAACCTTATACTTTCAACCTTCAAGGTTCCTATAACCTCAAACCTAAACGTTATCACTAAAGCTTATTCTCTCAAACCTAAACCATATACCCTATATCATCATCCATAAACTCTACACCCTATGACCTAAACCCTAATACATAAACCTTATATCCTAAATGTTAAACCCTAAAATCCAACTTTTATAATTTAAAACTGAAACCTACATAATAAATTTAATCCCTAAACCCATAAACCATACGACCTACAACCTAAATAATGTAATTTTTAGAGATACTAAAGGGATAGAGGAGAGCCATGGGAGAGAGATAGAGAGAGATGAGATAGAGAGAAGAGAGGTAGAGAAAGAGAGATATGTGAGATAAAGAGAAGAGAGATCTACATAGGGAGTGAGGGAGAGGTAGATAAGGAGAGATGAGGGGAGAGGTTGTGTGATGTCGTAAAATTGCACCCTAGTGCAATTTCCCATGACATTACTTCACTTTAGCTTTACAAACCTAACAATGCAAAAAATTTCCACCCTAACCTTGTTTTTCGCAAGTGTATTTGGCATTTTGTGTTGGTGGAGAGAATCTTTGTCTAGGACACTTACGTGCCATGCAGACTTCTGCACATCGTGTGGACATCCCTGACAGATTCTTAGGTCGGTAGATGTTGGAGGTGTTACAAACTCTGCCACCCTACAAATTGTAAATTCCCCTTTGAATCTTGATCACCAGGAATCACCCTCTTACCTCCCAAAAGGATGTTTGAACTTGATTCTTGCAACTCATTCTCATTCTCTCAATTCCATTCTAACTCTTGATCATCCTATCTATCGTGCACTTGCTCCATTCTACTTCACTTCATTCTCTACACCATCTTGCTGCTTCTACACCATACTCATTGCAACTTGTCAAAGCTTCACATTCTCAATGTGGTTGTCTTGTTCTCCTTCCTATCTTTGCTTCCCCAAGCACATAGAAAGGAGGGTAATATCTATCTATTTACTTATTAACATTGTCTTGTTTTGTAGAGTAGCATTTAAATTGTCTTTGTACTCTACATTCTTGTGTCCACTTTCATTCCTATCTTCTTTATCAATTATAAACATTATGGTCTATTGGTTGTCCGTGGAGGTGGGAACACCAAAATGGGGATTTGACTGAGGCAGGTTCCAAAACACAGCCACAACATTTTCCAACCACTTTGTGTGTAGGTGTACCGGTTGTTCATGGGAGATTATGAGAGAACTGGATCTTTTGTGAGTTGGTCTTCTTCTTCTTTTACTTTGTCATTTCATTGGTAGATAGTTCATCTTTTGAAGTTAAAGTATTATTCTTGTCATTTAAACTCATTTCATGCATTTATGTTCTCTCTGTTAAAATTGTTAAATTGTCAAACTTGAACTCTTGGGTCGTTAGCAAACCCTACGAGTTCCATCCCATAAAACTTTGTTCTTTGTCATACGAGACACTAGCATGTCCCTAAGATGACAGTGCATCGTACTGACATCTGTGTCTCATTCTAACATCCTTTTGCCAAGAGCCAGTAGGCTTACAATCTGAAATCTTTGTGGTTTGTACACTTGTCTCCTTGAATCTTTTTTCAGAAAACATAAAAGGCAGTGTCCAAATTGCTCTTCCTTTTTAGTCTAGCTCAAACTGGTTTGTCTTGAGGTGACCGAGGGCTATTCCTCTCTTGCTGACTCTTCCTTAGTGTAGAGACATGGGAGTAGTGAATCCCCTCCACATTTTGGTGAACCCAACGTGAACTTTCTTCTTTTCATTTCTTTGTGTCAAATTTTTTTCTCTTGATTCTTGGGTGTGGTATATATTAGAGTGTTGTAAAGATTTTATAAGATTTATGACCCAATTTGCAACCTTTAGATTCATTGTAGAAGAATCCTTCAACACATAAGAATGGAATCTAGGAAGGTCAGTGTTGGTCGAACTAGTCCTTTTGAGGAAATAGTTTTAGGGGTATCTTGTGAGTATACCAATCCCTTTTGGAGAGTTGCTACACATGTGCCCACTCCCCTTGTCCCCCCCTCTGCTTCTTCTGTGGAGGAAGTTGTTGTTGAAGTTCCTATGGAGCAGCTTATTTCTCTAGAAGGAAGGCTTAAGGAGTTTGAAGAATATTTGGCAAAAGATAGTAGCCTCTCCCGAGCGGCTACCATTGTTAATGAGTTGAGAACCATGCTAGATAAGGATCGAAGAGGCATATAACTTCTTTAAGGTATCATATACATGTTGTAGATACCCACATCCCTTCCTATAGTCGCAACTCAGTTGTTACCCACAATGTTGGCTTTGAGACTGTTATGGGACAGCTAGGAGTCTCAATTTCCAAAGTGCCAGTATATATGGTTGAGATGAGTCCTTCTGTCAATACTCCCTCTGTACCCAAGCATATTCCCATCATTAAAGTAAACAAAGCACCTCTAGGCTTCAACTCTTCCACCCCTAATGTTTCTACTTCTAGTGGTAATGTTGGCATCCCTGGTGGTCCTAGTGTCAGGGGCTCTACGGATATGGCAGTCAATAGCTCTGGTGGTGGTGGTTCCTCTGGTCTTGTATCATCTATTGATCCAGTCAAACGCTTTGTTACAAAAAATGGGGCGAATGTAGAACCAATTAGCGAACCTTTCCACCTCTTCCTCTCAACCTATGTTCCATCCCTTCTCTCACCATAGTCCCTTGTCTATCACCATCTTAAACACTCTTATCCTTGAGGGATGGAGATTCCTAAATTTGATTAATGGTCGTGGAGACCCTCAAACACACATTTCATCTTTCAACACCATGTGCACTAATTTCTTCCACCATGTGCTTTGATGGAAAAGATTTTTTTGTGTTCTCTTAAGGACGCTACTCTAGACTAGTATTGTTCTTTTCCAGATAACTCTATCTTTTTGTTTGATCAGTTGGTAAATTAGTTCCTCAAGTAATTCCAAGCTAATATTGGGCTGAAGATGGCATTCTCCAATCCCATCCAATGTAAGCAAGGAGAGCATGAAAGGATCACTAATTTTATAGCTTGTTATCAAGTGCTCTTCTCTCAAATTTCCTATTTTAGACATTCAAAAAGTCTTTATTGGGAACTTGTGGTCTTCGTTGTGAGAAAATTTCATCCTGATGAAGTACTCTTCCTTTGTGCATCTATGTGTTGCGTTGCACAAATATCAGCAGACAATTGCTCAGTTCGAGGAGTCATCCTTACGCTCCCGTCCGGATAATCGATCCAAAGTGTCAATCTCTGGTGACACAAGAAAGAACAAGGCCATCACAAATGTGGTCTCTGTTTCCAAGGATAAAAGTATAGGAGATAACATAAATTTTACAAATTATTTGAATCATATACCAATATTATGAAAAGGCTATTAAAGGATAATTTTTTAACATTACCAGATATCTGACCTCTTTTTGAGCCATATCTACATTGGTATGACATGCTACAATTCCATCAAATACATGGACATGATACTGAGTAGTGTGTATGCCTGTGTCACAAAATTCAGGATTGCATTGATGACAGGACTATCTGTCTCGATGGAAAGAAATAAAACTCCAATAAATTTGTAGCCAAGCCCAACAACCAGTTGTAGATTTACAAAGATCCATTCCCTTCCCATCCTACTAATCTGGTCATGCAATCCTCTATGTCTTTTGATATTGTCCCATGGGAGTACGTGAACATGGTCTTGTTCACGTTTTTTGTCTCCTACAAAAAATGTGAGTGCTACTCCTAGTATAGTTTTTACCTCACATGATTTGCCCCTAAACAAGGAGCCTTTTCTTCTTTACATTCCCGCCAAGATCAATAATAACATTTGCACGGGTGTTATGGTTGACCCCTCGAGTCGAGTGAATGTAATCACAAAGTAGACATTGTTAATTAGCAATCTTCATAAGGAGAAGTATGATGAATCGTAGGCCATTCTTTGTACTCATGACATATTTTCTATTGCCCCTATGGGCACCATTTCTTGTTGGTCTTGGTAGGGCCTAAGTCTGTCGATGTTTCATTTGTCATGATTCTTGAGTCGAACTTGTTCAAGGATATGCTAGGCATTCAATGGCTAGCCTCCATGAATGCAGTCGCCTTTGTCGTCCACAAGTGTTTGAAATTCCTTCACAAGGGTACAATACAGGTTGTTCATGATACTGGCTATAAACCATTGGTATCATGTGGGGCTCTCTTTGGATCACTTTTGGCCCACCCCAATCGGGCCCCTCCCTCCCAGGGAAGATCTCTTGTACCGAGCCTATGTTAGGTACAAGACATGAAGCTCAACATCGAAAGCTAGCTTTGTTGTGTCTCCTTATGCAGTCTTTGTGAAGGCCTCGGTGTGTGCTCAACAACAAGCCTCATCTTCTGCCTCATCAAAAGGGAAGAAGAGGCTTGCTCTAGCTCTGAAGCCTTCCTCTTTTTTTGGTGTACCGTCTACTTCCTCTTCCGAGCCTTTGGTGGCTCCTTAGTTCCAACTTATGTGCCTTAGTTAATTTTCCCCCTACATGGTTTTATATATTTAATGTTTAGTTCTTTTAACTTATCATATGAAAAGCCAATTTAAAAATTCCCCACATTTTATTACCACTCCTTAATCAAATTCATCAATTTATCAACCTAGGGTGTTCATGCCAATTTTGTAAAAAACAAACAATGTTTTGAAAATACCCTTACCTTACAATGACAAAGATTGTTGAGTAAAATCAAAGTAAGGCCGCTAATCATAGCACAACACTTTGGAAATAAACAATTGCCACCAATAGCTTGGTGGACATCATAGTCAACTACAAAATAATGGTTATATTTATTTACTGACATATTACTTTTCAAACAATAAAATTAAAACAATATAGATATATTAAAAAATATAAGTAATATTAGTTTCAATTTATTTTGTTTACTCAAGAGTTATTTATTTTATTTTTAGAATTATTTATTTTATTTAAATTATTTGAAAAATATGATATTTGGAGAAATTAGCAATCTAACAACCTGGATCAACTTGACCTAAAAAATATTTGCATGAACATGACGATCAGCAGGGTAAGCTGCTATAACCTCCAAGCCTCCATAGGGGGCCCCACCTCATTTCAACAAGGTTAATGGGGTTTGAACTCAAGTGGGTAAACTACCACTCACTTAGAGTAGGTAGCTACACTACTTGAGCTAAACCTCAAGAGTTATTTGAAGAGTTATTTTATTCTTGTATCCAAGTTTTTAAAAGAAAACCACGTTCATTACTTTTTATCATTATATTTTTAAAATTATTTTATTTTAGTTCACTTTAAAAACTGTAATAAATATTATCTATGTATATGTTAATTTTATTAATTTTCAATATCTTTATATTTAAAAAATAAATAACTTAAATTTTTTTTAAAGATAAATAACTTCAAAAAATAAAACTCTATTAATTTAGTTTTATATATTTTATTTAAATCTTTAATTATATTGACTATTCTTTTATTTTTATATTCGAGACAATTACAACATGATAATCTTTTTACATAATAACTAATTTAAATTGACACAAAGAGTCAAACTTGACTCAATATCACGAGCACGGTTAAGACTCAAACTTATGTTCCAACAAACTCCACAAAAACAAGATAATTTTTTTTAAATGCTAATTGCATTATAGAGAAACTATAACATATAAAACTAATAGAACTTGCTATAATATTCTAGCAAACATTTACTAATTATAAAACAATAAAACAATTACAAATTACTATTTGCATTTCTAAAATTGACAAATAGTGTTTTAAATTATGATATTTATATCAGATTTTACTTATATAGGTAGTTTTTTAATCAAACTCGTTGACCTATATTTCATGAGTAGAGATTCACACAAACCCATCTCCCATGAAAATGAATGGTCCACTTAACACTCATTGCATGTTGGTGATGCTCACAAAGAGAAGTATTGGTACTTCTCGAAAGATCACCCATCACAACACTACTCCAACTCAAGTGCACTTAACCATTGTGTTTCTCCCAAGATCAAATCCACTTAGTTTGCCCCCCATTAGCAAAACCTTCAGCAAGTGTTGTGGCTTATAATCCATTCATTATAAAACCCCATTAAATCATCCACTGACAAATAAAAAGTATTTTCCAATGTGTTGTGCCTTAAGAACCTCATTATAAAACAACAAATTACATAAAATATAATTTAAACGACGACTAAATTTAGGCATTATAAAGCTACAAGAGTAAATAAATAATGTTCATATTTCCAAAACAGTTTATTTATGAACAAAAATTTAAAAATCAATTTTTATAACCTTCTTAAGAATTCGATGTAAAAATAATAATAAAGTCGAATCAATAATAGAGAGCTAATAGATAACTGTAAAAATAAATTATATTAACATATTTTAATGCAAAACCCACCCATACAAAAATATATGCTAAGTATCATTTGAGGGCCCAAGATGCATCTAGGGTTTGAAGACCAAATAAGCTTGACTCAAAAGCATGGAAGCTGCAAAATCTGTTTCTTTTATGCCGCCATTTGTGCAGTAGATTTTACTCACAAATGAGTAGGGAATGCAAGAAAGGGGCTTTTATCAGGGGTGAACTT
Source organism: Sequoia sempervirens (assembly GCA_007258455.2). Classification (NCBI taxonomy): domain Eukaryota; kingdom Viridiplantae; phylum Streptophyta; class Pinopsida; order Cupressales; family Cupressaceae; genus Sequoia; species Sequoia sempervirens. The sequence goes on from VDFB02270651.1 coordinate 451,490,490, forward strand.
TTCACTTAATTTAGATAAGTAGAAAGAATATATTTACTCCCGAATGCTTCACTCGTGGATCCAACAAAACTCGTTACTGGTTGATTTACTCAGCACTCTGTGAGTTTTGCAGCTATGGTTTAGGGCAACTGGTCAAGTCAACTTTAATGGATGCACCGCTCATATTAAACAGTTAAAAACACAACTCTTAAATGTGGAGAAAAACATCAAAATTTTCACTTAACCTGATTTATGCTACAACTGCAAAATTTACATTTCAGAAGCCATTCACAATTCGTTCCAATGGGCCATCTGACCAAAACCCATCCAGGTTATATTATCTCAACATTCACTTCATCCATAACAGCATCCATACCTATCTGCAAAGGAAAGGCTCCATCAAAATGCTGATGCGGAACAAACTCTCCTTCCTCAAGTTCTTCATCCCTGAAGGCCAGGTCATCCAGATGTAAGAAATCATCAAGTTCATCAAAATTTGAAAGTTTTAAATTTTTCTCAGGAACTGAATTCAGGTTTTCTACAAATACAATCTCTCCTTGCTCGGTTTCTTCATCTCTAAGGGAAACACCCTCTAGATGCACATGATCACCAACATTTAAAGGTTCTACAGCTTTTTCAGTAACTGGATTCAAATCCTTAATAAATCCAATTTCTCCTTCCATGATTTCTTCATCCCCGAGTAAGGTACCCTCTAGATGCAGATCAAGTTTATCAATATTTGAACCTTTAAAAACTGTTTCAGGAACTGGATACAAATCTTCGGAAGGTTCAAATTCTCCTTCTTCAATTTCTTCTTCCTTAAAGGGAATGCATTCTTGATATGCAAGGTTATCAACTTCATCAACTTTTGAAGGTTTTACAACTTCTTGAGGAACTGGATTCGTCTCTCTTAAAAGTTCAAACTCCATCGCATTTGATTGCAAAACAACAAGAATAACAGGATACTCAATAATAGTTTTCCACGCAAGTTGAGAACACAACGGTTCCATCATATTCAGGTCAAAATATAGCTTTTTCGTACCCTGCTAAATACATAGTTCGAATAGCACATACCAAGAAGAAATGTAAGTCCCGATATTATATGTTAACATGAACATATAATAAATAACAAAAAAAATTTATTACCTCTGTATATTCCTTCTTGAGCAAGAGCTTACAACTTTCAATGGGGTTGTTGCAGAAATGCCTAAGCTTATGTCGTATGACTGGATTTCCTGGACCAATTGTAAGATGTTTTTCCAGTATACTTCGTAGACTTGCATTTTCATCCACTCTGAACCAATAAACAGAATCTGATGAATTATTTTTATCTTCTAAAAGTTAGCACAAGCGCATCAATCAACCTTTTCACCATCATTAATGAGAATTCAACATTTGGAGGGGCATTATCACAAGCGTAGGCAAAAAATTATTCACGTTTCCTAAGAGAATAATGAATACCAATTTGGATTAATTACAACAGCAAAAATTCCCAAGAACTTCGCTTTCTTCAGATACCATCACCAAGGTAATGCAACTTACCTCTGGTCAATATACGTAACATCTGTTGAATGAAACTGCCACTCAACAGTCCAATAAATGCATTTCCGACTGCAAAGTGATAAGAGGTATTCTTAGGACACTGATAATTTAACCATTCATGCTAGTTTGATACCAAAAAAATTGAGTAAAAAAATAGATTCAATTTTCTATATTTCTCCAATTTTTGACACTTGAAGCTCATCGTATATAGAGACCTAACAGCATCATACACACAAACTTATCCTTCAATAATTACTACACTAAACAAAAACCATTTTTTTACATAGCCAACAGTCAAATAAAGGTAAATGCACAAGTAGATTTTTAAAAAAGCATACCTAGAGTGAAAGATGATAGTAAAGCAAGATGCCCATTATAAAATTTTGAATGAATAAGCAGAAAACTAAGGTAACAAGAATGTAAAGAACTCATCTTCTATATCTCGCATACCATTTAAAAATTAATATTACAATTTGTAAAAACGATGAATAAAAGAGATGAAATATCAAATAATGTTTTAAAATTCAACATAACTCCCATTCAAGGGTGGATAGAAAAAAGCAAGTGTAGGAAAGAGTTAAGTTGGCAGCTGCTGCAGGGGTGGGGGGAGGAGGAGGGGGAGCGGAGGTTGGAGGGGGAGGTATGAAATCCAATTTTGATGGGCATCAAAAGGTAATCCTGGTCAGGCAGGAGTTGGTTATGTTTTACGTAATAATAACGGTGACTTTGTGCTTGGTGATTCCATATATATAAGGGTACAAACCAACAATTATGTGGAATGGACAACATTGCTAGCTGGTCCCAAAGCAAACTCAAGGGGATTCCCAGATTATTATTAATACGGTAAATAAAGGTCAATACCCCAACAAAAGCAATTTTTGAAGAAATGGTTTTGTGGCAATCAAAATTTCTTTCTTTCCAGATTTCTCATTACTGCAGGCCTCAAAACAAAGTAACAGACTTTTTGGCTATTGAAGATTGGGCTAATTTTAGCATCGATTATAGAATTGGACCACCCACCTTCGGCTATCCTAATTGTTTTCTATAGTCATTATAAAGGCAAATGCTTGGGTTTTGTCTTGAAGATAAAAAATTAGGCAGAAATTAAAGTTTATGCAGATTCTCAAACCAGCATGAGAATGTATGGAGAAAGAAAATTTGAGTGTCAGACAAACTACTCAACTTAGAGAAAATATTTAGCTCTGTCAATCAGGCTTAGAAAATGCCTCACATGTTTGGATAACTTGTTATCTCTCTCAGTCTATTTGCACCCTTAGTTTCTTAAACTGCAGATATTTTCTTTGCTAGATGGAGCATTTTCACAATGGAAAGAACGTTGAATGAATGCCCAGACTGATGTCAAAATGGAATGACGCCCAAATATCCTTCTTTTCCACCATAGAACCATTGCCTTTTTTACCTCTTTTCAAATGCAATATAACTCTAAACAAAGCTTTTTCAAATAGATTGACTATGAACAAATTGCTGGTGATCCTTTCGCATTCAATTTATCCTTTGCTCTTCTTAAATGGAAGTGACTGTATGAATTGGACACAAATTTCACATTATTATACTCTTTCCTTTGAATGGAAATGGCATGGAATCGAAACAAGAACACATTGTGTGATTGGATTGAGCGCAATGGTGTTCCTCCTCCTTTTAAGTAACCTACTTTTAAATCATATTGAAATGGTGAGCGCCCACAAAGTTGCAAATTACACCATGATAGAAGAACTGAAACTATATTTCATATAATATAGGATTACAAAAGATTAATATCACATTTTGTTTGCATTGGCTTATAAAGCCATTTTCCTATTACAACCGCCTAAATTACACAACTACCTAATGGAAAATTTTAGGACAACAAACTTTCTAGCCTATTTACTAACATACTAACCTTTATTACTATTATTATTTATACTATGATGCAACATATCTAACAGTCTTCATGCAATCGGTAATAACCCAAGCATCATAAAAGCCACAACAGGCATACTTGCACTACCTCAGCAAGTCAAAGGATGATTCTAGCAAATACTTAGAAAAACATGGTAAACTAAAAACATATTAAACATTTAATAACATTTTGTTTCCACAGTCCATGATCATTAGTAATCAAGATTTCTGGATTAAACTGTGTGTGATTTTTTCCATCAACGTTTCGGATCATACTCCATGATCCATCATCAGGATGATTAGCAGATAGAGAGAGAAAAAAATCAGCAAGAGAGGAAACAAATTTACCAGCAAGAGAGGAAACAATCACAGTGCTGAAATACAAGACAGGGTTACATTTCAGGCTGTAAAGTAATTAAAATACTACATTACCTATCATCAAAAATGAAAGAAGCTCTGCACTTACAATTTATCATAATAAGACCTGTTGATCTTATTCTTGGACATGCCCTTTGGTTGAAGTAAGAGGTTTATGTTACGATTCTTGGCCTGAATGTGAAGTCTGCTCTTGCCTCCTCGCATAAACCGAGCTGGCCTGCTGTCATCTGCACCAGCTCGACTCCGCTTGGCAGCTTCTGTCGTTCTCAAAATCTCCTCTAACAGATTGTAATCTAAATAAAAACAAACAACTAATTAAAAGAAGCATATGTAGAAACCAACTTATAGCATACCTATCTTTTGAAAAATCTATATAAAAGATGTTAAGAGAAATCATTCTCAAGTGTTTACTCCACTAAAATCACAAATCCAAATAGGCATCTCAAGAATGATGTCTCCTGACATCTTTTACATAGATTTTTTTAAAAGATCAGTATCATAGTATAGATATCTTAAATATATCTCTATCTAGAAATCATCAATAGATATCAATGTTATTTAATACAGATTTATTATTGAAATCTTACAACTCAAAGGGATTACTACAAAAGATCAAGAAACTGATGGCTATATAACAATGAGAAGAACAACAAATTTAATCAAGATTTATCAAGTTTCTATTTTATTGAGCAAAGATTACAAAAGTAAGCCAATGCTTATGTTATTTGACTTTTTAAAATATTAGTGATATATCAAATTATAGACTAGTGTGAAATACTTACGAATCACTTCATTTTTATCTGACTTAGTTATTTTATTTACTTAAGAGTTATTTTATTTAACTTTATAGCTATTTAAAATTTATTTTATTACTTACTTAAAAAGCACTTAAAATTACGTAATGATTTTAATTATTTTCTTTTTTCTTTAAATTTTTTAGTTATAATAATTATTATATATTTATATGCAATTTATTTACTTAAGTTTAGATACTATTTTATTTCTATTGAAATCTAAAATTTTACTTACTATTTTATATAATACCTCTATAACTAGATTATTTTTAAATAAACTATAAACTAAATTATTCTATTGTTCAATGTTTCAACTTTTGAAGTTTCTAACTTGTTAATTAACTTGTCAATTAATTCTTTTTAACTTTTTGTTTGCATTTTGCAAATATGTTTGCTCTTTCATCTCACCTGCTGTAGATGTCATTAGTTATTTTGATATGGACTCTCCTAGTCTTGGAGAGATGTATGAGACATTTGATAGCATGCTTGGAAACATAAAGCAGATAATTTTGGCTAAGGATCCTACTTTGGGATTATATGAGCAACATATTAAGCCCATTGTGATGTGGAGGTGGAGCACAATGAACACCCCGCTTCATATGGCAGCCTTTGCTCTTAATCCTAAATGGTATGCACCAAAAGCAGGAAGGTTGCCTCCTTGTGATGACGACGAGGTGAAAGAAGGGCTAATGAAGGCCTTTTGTAAGATGTATTCAGTTGAGAAGTCTACAATACTTTGCACACAATCGTTTGCTTCACAAATATTTGTGGTCCAACATTTAGTAAACCAGAGGCAAAGATAGATAGAGTTACATTAGCTCAAACTGACCTTATTGGATGATGGACATGGCACGGGAAGGATACACCACAATTGAGGGCGCTTGCCATTCATCTCCTTTCACAGGTTGCCAGTTCCTTTGCTTCAAAGAGGAATTGGTCCACATATGGCTTTATCCACTCCATCACAAGGAATAGACTTACCTCTAGACGAGCAAAGAAGCTAGTGGTTGTGCATAGTGCTCTTTGACTTCAGGATCGTCAAAATCTAGAGTATCAATAGACTCCAGCTTTACAGTGGGATGTTGACCCAAAGACGCCGCCCAGGTTGATGAGGAGGAGGCACAAGAGGGTTTGGGTGGGATTCCATTGGATGAGTGGACACTCATAGTGGCAGTGACTTAGAGAAGGACTCCAATTTTGATGCAATGTTGACAAATGCAGATTAGGGGCAGCAGTGTACTTTCTTTTTTTGTATTTTCATATTGTAATCGAAAGTGAAACTTGTAGCCTTTGGACATTTTGTTGTAACTTGTATACTATTTTTTCATATCATATGCATATGCTAGATTGACAATGAATTATGAAAGCAATTTAAATTAAGTTTGACATTTGCTAATTTGTTCAATTTTGACTCTCATGTGTACTCTCAATTTAACACAAATGTTATGTATTAAGGTTTTATAATGTATATATGAATGCTTTATCAATGGTATCATATGAAAATTTAAAATTTTCCTATATATTTTAATTTTTCCTTATTTTTTATATAGCTGTCCCCTTTGCCCCCCCGCCATCCCCAAAAATGGCCCAAAAAATAGGGAACTCTGAAACACGCCCCCCCATCCCTTACCGTCCCTATCCCGAAAACTTGGGAAAACATAGGAATTTACCAATTAAAATAAAATTGGAAGTGTGCCATGGAAAATAAAAAGCCTACCTTGAAGAGATGGCCCTTAATTTTGCACCTAAGCCAAAGGACTCCCTAAAGGGGAATTTCAAGAAACGTACCATCTAGACTAAAGAAAATTCCTCGGAAAAATTGCTTGAAGAGACAACCATGGCATTCAGGCCAAAGGAACCTCGGCAAAGGGAATTTACCAATTTAAAAAATGAGGAAGTGTACCATTCAAACTTAACAAAGTTGAAAGAAAGATCACTTAATTGTGGCATCTTGGCTGTTACATCTAAGCCAATGTGACATTAAAGATACTCCTTGGCCACGGCATCTTGATTGTTACATCTATGGTCAATGTGACATGAGATACCCTTTGGTCATTGCATCTAAAGCTTAAGTACTCCCCACAAGGGGAATTCACTAAATCAAAAGAAATCCAAGAGTCATGCCATCCAAATTGATGAAAATTCAAAGGTGAATTTTCCTTTGGCTGACAAAGGGCTTTTGGCGACGAAACTTACTGATCGAAGATGTGTTCCATCTGCATTAAAGAAATTGAAGAAAATTCTTAGGTGCATTTATGCGAAGAGATACCCATGGCATCTAAGCCAAAGGGCTTCCAATGAAGAAAACTTAACAATTGAAGGTATGTTCCACTTGGATTAAAGAAATTGAATAAAATTCTTGGGTGAATTTATGTAAAAAAAAATTTGCCAATCAAAAAAAAATTGAATAAGTATTCCTTCTAGATTAAATAAGAGACACCCCCTTGTAATGGCCTCACACCAAAGGGCTCCTCAGAAGCAAAATTTACCACTCAAAAAAACTGAATAAGTTTTCTGCCAATCAAAAAGTTTGAAAATTTTACCATCAAGAACTCGAATGTGATGAGAAGTGATAAATTACCAAAGCTTCCATAATGAAGACCCAGGTTCAAATATTGGGCACTAAAATTGGGTAAACAACAATGTCCAATTTAAGTGTCGTAATGTCCTCTTTTGACATCAACGAAACGTGGGGTCCACTCCTCTAATCCATAGCATTGAGTGAGTGGCTAGCAGCATAGGAATAGTGGGTAGATAGGTCATAGTTACTTATTAGAAGAAAGTTAACTAATGGAATAAGGTGGTCGAGTTGGAGTGGGCATTCTTTGATAGAATTGCTAGTTATCTAGGTCAGATTTAGTTATCTCAAACTTATCGGTTAACTAATCAAGATTGCCTGATTGCCTGTGATTGAGGAATGGAAAAAAAAAGGGAAAGCATGGAATATAGGAAGCATTAGGGAAAAATAAAGCACTTCTCAAATTAAGAAACAAAAAAAATAGTTTTACTCTCAAGAGTGTGATGGGTGTGTAAAACAGTTTGAGACATTTGGAGATAGAAACCTTTTGATTGCCTTGATGGGTGTGTACAACAGTTTGAGACATTTGGAGATAGAAACCTTTAAATTTGGCAATCAAACCATCTTGGGGATAAAAATCCTCAAGGAGCAGATTGAATCTAAGTGTCGCTGGGGTAATTAGAGGTGTTATCAAATTTGCATGTGGCATGCATCTAGTAATTTGTATCAGACTAATAAATTTTATTTGGCATGTGTGTTGTTTGAAGAAAAAATTAAACAAATCTAAAAATATTTATTGCTAGAATATTTCTATGTTTATTATTTGTGCATTTAGTTGAGGTTCTTACAATTCCATCAAAGCTAAGACCTAACCAGCCTAAGGGAGGTATAAGAAAAAGGTCACTACATGCCAGTGAATGATAGAGAAATCAAATATTAAATAAGGGAATGAAGGTGTCACACAAGGATAAAGAGTTGGAATCTTTCAACACGATGAGATCATTGAAGGATGGACAGCAACAACCATCTATCTCTTCACCCAAAGTATGCAAATACCTAGATAAAACCATGCAACTATGCATTCAAGTAACGGTGCACAGGGGAATTCTCATATTCCACAGTGAACCAAAATACCCCACCGCAATCAGTCATGGGTACTAAACTATCGCAAGACACTTTCTTGCAAAGAGAAGCCATTCCGTAGGAAGAGGATATGGATGATCAACAGGAGGATGACTTGAATGTTCTCCATGATGAATACAGGGCAAAGAATATTGAGTTTCAATCAAACATCTCCTTAATGAACTGCTATACATTGAAGTCAAAAATCAAAATGGGGAAGAAAGAAGACCCACCCTAAACCAACCTCACAAAGATCCACAAAGTTGATTGGAGAAGCTCGCTGCACCCTCATTTGATGGATCCATCAAAGCTTCAACCCAAGCTTGGATCCAGAAATTGAATAGCTATTTCTCACTAAGCACTATCTACAAGGAGGAAGAAATTAAATTTGCTACCCTTCACTTGGAAGTTGATGCTCATGAGTGGTGGTACCACAATTTGATTACATAGGGGCACAACTTTGTATATACATTTGATTGTTTTAGTTGGAGATTTTTGGACCACTTTAAGCAGAAGGAGGAGGAGGGCACTGGTTATGAAACTAATGAGTTAGAACAGCAGCAGGCAGCATTGGAGCAAATTATGGAGCATAAGCTTGAGCAGTTGCTGAAGGATAATACCAAGACTAGCATGGGAATGACTGCAGCTCTTTTAAGAGCACCACAATATCATCTATTCAGGGTTCACGGGGAGTTATCTTGGCAGTGGAATACTATGCTCATTGATAGTGAGGTCACCCACAACTTTATTGACGAAGACCTTGTAGCTAAGAGGAGATTAAAAGTAGAGGACATCTAAGAGTATAATGTGACAGTTGCAAAAGGTTTCACTACCTCCTGCGTCAAGGTAATGAGTATGCATGGTTCAGTCAGAAAAATCCAAATCCATCATCCCAAGAAGTTGAAGACCAAATTGATAGCAATCTGTGCAGGTGTACTGGATATCGTCCCCTCTGGGATGTTTTTCAGACATTTGCATGTGAAAATGATAAAAACTCCAACCAAGCAGATAAAAGAAGCAACTGTCTGAAGTTAGTGCCTGTCAAGGAGGATATTTGCAATAAGGGCATTCCCAGAAATTCAGTAAAAAGGTTTTCACTCGCAAAAGGAGAGACTGCCTCGATAAAGGTGCCTCCTTTGCAAGATTTGTGTTCTGTTCTACCATCTTATAGAAATCAAGGAAGAGCAAGAATGGCAAGAGGAAATATATCATTTGGAGTTTATCCCGAATACTTTTGGGATGTTCTTATTGACATATCTCAAGCACCAGCTCTCTTAAGGACCATGTTAGCAATGAAAGACTCTCTTGGAGTTCCAATTTCAGACTTCATTCTACAGCTGAAGGCACTTAGACCTTATCTCTAGCTATGGGCCAATGTAGCAGCACCTTGCATGTGTTGATTCTCCTCAAGTATGCAATATTGGAAGTGTTGATAAAAACTTGATTATGGTGCATGAACATCCAGATTTTGTCTCAGAAATTGCAAACATTTTAATGGCTGCTGAAACAAAAATGAAAATATGTTCTGCTTACTGCATTAGATTGTCTAAATTTGTTAATCTTGAGCAATTTTTTGGCATGGACATGAATGGGAAGGTGATAACAGAGGTACACATTCCAGCATTACCTTTTAGTTCTCATTTTCGCAGGCAGAAGATTGCTTTGAGAAGAGCGAGTGCTCATGCTATTATGAATGCTGCATTTAAATTTGAAGTTGATCCCCAGACAGATAACAAACTCACAGAAAAATTCTATCAAGATCCTAAGAACTTGGATGAATGATCAATTCTTTTGCAGACAACTAGTACCTGATCCTTCTTTTGGTCATTCAAATTATAAGTCATTATTACTATTAGTGAATGCTACAAAGCTATACTCTATTGATGAGCCTTAAATTCCATATCTGCCCAACTTTGTTCAGCAGTTAACAAGAAATCTGACCAATTTCATTAGGATCTGTCAGTTTTGATCAGGGGTACCCAACAGAGCATGCAGCGTCACAGCCCCGCCCAAAATTATCAGCTCTAGTACAGGTCACAGGGGAAGTAGAGTACTTAGATAATTTAAAACGTGGAGATGGATTGCATGCAGTTTTTGTTCTTTCAACAATAGTAAATGGAACTATCAAGGAGATAGGCCCTTTGGAAGCTCTTTCCATGAAAAGAGTCGTCGCCTTTCTCTCTGACGATACAATTGCTGCAAATGATTATTGTAATCTTGTTGCGATTTTGCGCTAGTTTTTGCATCTAAATGTATTCATTGCTACGGACAAGTTGTGGGGCCGGTTGTAGCAAAGATAAAGTCCATTGCAGATGCAGCTGCAAAGGTTGTGCATGTTATTTATACAGATGTAATGAAACAAATACTTACAATTGTAGTTGCTATGAATAACAACTCATTTTCTGACAGCAATGCTCTTGACTTCCAGAGAGGAGATATGGATACTTTATTCATATCTGATGAAGTCATAACTTATTGTTGGAGGAGAGGCTAGTATAGGTCATCAATAACGAAGAAGCCCACTTTGATTTTGAGTATCTAGATTTGAGTTCAATCCCACTATTTATTAATGGGGTATATAACATTGCCAGCTGGAAAATTGAAGGAAGATGACCTATACTTAAGGAACATGGGAAAACGTTTGATGACCTATACTATTTCTGCGTTTATTACTTGTGCATTTAGTTGAGGCTCTTACAGGTGTGGTATAAAACAATAGATGACACCGTACAAAAATTATGGGTGAGATAGAAAAGATGCATTTAAGTTGGCACATGAGCACAGAGTAGACGCTATTATAATTAGTCGTGGCACATCAAGCCCAAATATCCCAAGTAACGATAATTTATCAAAATAGTTTTATTTTTTTCAATGATTTAAGTTTGACATCCAGATTGAAGAAAATAGCAAGAGGGGAGGTAATATACACTGTCATAGAAAGGAATAGGAGGAGACCTGATATAAGCCAATTTTCATCGAATTGCGAGAGAGGTACAAACTGCGCTCGGTTTCGCTTGCCTGTGCAACGCGTACGTATTTTGTGAGCTTTGACGCAGGGTAAGCTGCACGAGCGCAATCCGCAGCCGGGGCATTTGTATTTGAAAGAGTTTTCTCTGCATTCCTCACAAACTGCACGTTTTAGATCTTTAATATCTTCCACTGTCTCTTCCGTTGCTCTTTGCTGAGTATTTGCAGTTTCCGTCATCATTGAGATAAATAATTTTATCAGTGCCAAAAGAAATTTTGTGCGCCCGCAGACTCTTAAACCTTGAAATATAGGTTTAATATTAAGAAGTGTTTTTTTTCCACGGGGGTAAACACCCCTAAAAAATTTGTGCTCCGGTTAAATTGCACCTATCAGCCTTCAATCGTAACATATACAAGCATTTCACCTAAAGGAAGTTCAAAGGATTAGGGAATAGAAAATTATATGTATATTAATATGTTAGAGAGTATGTGTTTGTGTAGAGATGTATTGGATTAAACAATTTTAAATAATGGTATGAAATAAATTTAGACAAATCTAGATTTTTTCATTATAGAAATTAAGTATTATTTGATTATGAAGTATTTGCATACAGATTTAAAACATAAAGCAATACAAATGAAAAATGAAAGTTGCCATCAAATTGATAAAAAAACATTGCAAATGGAAATAGAATGTTCTCATTCAATTGTTAAATCAATATTTATTTGGCTTTTATGTGATAGGTGAGATTTTGGAGGCTTTTACCATTAAGTTACAGCTGGTTTACTATTAAACGGAAGCTAAAACTTGGTTTTCGACGACTCTAAGTGATTTGCAAACATGAGACTCGTTTCAGGCTCAAATCTCATACTATATGTAGTCTAAAATAAAAATATCTATACTAGTTTATAAACTAGCAATCACACCTTAGAGTGCAATGGGTAATCCGAAGATGTGTGGAAGGTAAATTAGGGAAAATTTTGGTCTATTTTTGCATACATTTGTGCAGTATACATGAGGTCATTTGGTAGTCCATTTAGAAAATAATGTCATTTGTGCAACAAAGGTCTCAAATTTCAATGGAAAAGTGACAACTTCAAATCAATTATGCATCCACTTACAAGGATCTACACACAACTAAAACAAAACCTCTAAATCAAGAATATAATCAAGCTCCATTACCAATAGGCTCATGTTATTCTTCAAGTAGAGAGAGAGGGAGAGAGAGGGACAAATAGGGATGGAAAGAGGGAGAGATATAGGGGGAAGAACAAGAGCGAGAGACAAAGGGGTAAGGAGATAGATATAGAGATGGAAATGAAAAATGAAAATGAAAATGGAGATGGAGATGGAGATGGAGGAGAGGGATATGGAGAGGAGAGGGAGATAAATAGAGAGAGAGGATAGAGGGATAGATAGAGATGGAAGACGTAAATATATAAATATGGAGAGGAAGGAAGCGAGAGGGAGAGAATGAGAGGGGAGAGATAGAAAGACAAAGATATAGGGAGTGATATATAAGAGGTAGAGATGGAAAGATATAGGGGTAGAGAGACATGGAGAGATAATAAGATAGAGATAGAGGGAGTGATGAAAGAAGAAATATGGAGAGAGAGAGAGAGATATATATATATATATAAAGAGATAGATACAGAGATAGAGGTAGAGATGGGGAGGGAGAAACAAGGAGTGTGTGTATGTGTGCATAAGAGAGAGAGATAGAGAGGGCGATAGTCATGTATAAATATATAGAGAGGGAGGGAGAGATAGGAGAAAAATAGAGGAGATAGGAGAGAGAAGTATAAAGATATAGAAAGAGGGATTGATGGGGAGAGAGGAGGAGAGAGGGAGAGATAGAGATAGAAAGAGAGAGAGGGATAAAAAAGAGAGATGGAAAGATAGATACAACTTGGGAAAGATAGAGGGGGTGAGATACAGAGAGTCAAAGACAAAGACAGAGAGATAAATCTATAGAGGGAGAGATGGAGAGACAAAGAGGGAGAGGGATAAATAGAGACAAAAAGAGGGAGACAATGAAAGAGGGGGAGTTGGAGAGCAAGATAAAGATATAGGAAGTGATATATAGAGAGAGGTAGAGAGAGATATAGAGATAGAGAGTAGGAGAGATGGAGGGAGATATTGAGTGAATAAGTGAGAGAGATAGAGATAATGAGATATAAAGATTGAGGGAGAGGGAGAGATGGGAAGGTAGAGATGGAGGGGGGAAGAGAGAGAGATAAAGGTGATAGAGATAAGTAATAAAGATAGAGAGGGAGAGGGGGAGAGAGATAGAGGGGGGAGAGGCAGATATAGGGAGGGGAAAATAGGGAGTGTGTGTGTGAGAGAGAAATATATAGATATAAATGTAAACAAAGATTTTGGCATCTAAATGTCTTTCTAGCCCTTCTAGGGTTTTTCACCTAAAAGGGGAAAGAATGGGCCGAAATGCAATGTATACATTCAAAGATTAATGTGATGTGGGTGCGATATGCCTAAATGAGATGGACTAAATGCAAAGAACTGATAAAAAGCTATTGATTATGTATGCAAAACTAAGAAATGCAAAGTGTTTGAAAACATAGTGTTGTATGCAAACATGAACTAGAAACATGAACAAACAAGAACAAAATTTAATGAAATTGAAGAGGTGCACCTGTAAACTTGTTGAGGACTGGAAATGACTTCTAAAATGTTGTTGATGCTGAAAATTTAGCCTATAGGGACTCATTCACCATTCTAGGCGAATTAGTCCCAGATTTGGGAAACTGTTATGGAGTTCATTTCGGAAAAATGGGTATCCAAAACTACAAAAAACATTTTTTAGGCTTGGAAATGGGACTCATTCGCCACTAATGGAGAATCAATCCACTTTTGAATTTCTAAAAATCAAAAAGTGGAAACAGAAGTCCTCGATCTGCACTTTAGTTCCTGACAAGTGTCTGCCTCTGAAAGTCTGATTTTTGGGCCTGAAAGTGACTTTTTGTGGATATTTTGGCTTTGCAAACAAGGAGATGTCTTCAACAAATTTGTAACTTGATCTTTAATGATTTCCAAGTCTTCAAGATACCTAAATCTGCAAACACACAAGAAGAGAAGGAGAAAATATTGATTGTTAGGGCATGGGGATTTGCCTTGGTCAAACCACTTTTTAGGTAATTAAACCAAAATGAGGAAATTAGACAATGAAGCATGAAGTAATGGAGTTAATACTTTTCCATGATGATTGATCTTGAATCTCTACAGCAAATTAATGAAGATTATGTCCTTGAATGTATGAAAAATTATCTTGAATGACTTAGAATGTAAAAACCCTAGCTTGCTTGACTTGAGGTGGAAGAATGATGGATGGATAATGAAATTAGTTATGATATTTGGTTTAGAGACTTGTAGTTATAGGAAATCCATATAATTTTCCTATTAATTTAATCTCCAAGGCTGACATGGAGGAAAATAAAACTTAAAATCCAACTTTTCCCACTCAAACCTCGAAAATGACTCAAATGGGACTCATTCGCCATCAAGGGTGGGTGAATGGGTCCCACTTGGATGGGACTCATTTTCCCCTAAGGGCGAATGGGTCCCACCTGTATGGGACTGATTCACCCCTAAGGGAAAATGGGTCCCACCTGGATGGGACTAATTCGCCCCTAATGGCGAATGGGTCCCACAAGGGCCTTTATGCTAGCTGGAATGCTAGGAAAAAAGGAAATCAGGTTTATATGGTGACTTTGTCAGTTATTTCATCAAATTATGCCTTAGGGTGCACAATATGGGGCCATAGGGGCCTATTAATGATGATGTAAAGGGTAATTAGGGCTTGGGACACAAAATTCAATGTGAAAGTGTGATTAAATACACTTTACAACACTAAAATAGGGCCCACACAGCCTAGGGAGGCACAACATCCAATGTGAATGTGTAGGACACATTCCAACACTAGATTAAAGCCAAGTTTAATTTACAAGCCTTCTAGATTGATGCGATAATATTTTAAATATATTTTATAATGTTGAATTAAAGGGAAAATAGGTCCACTAGTCTAGAAAAGTGTGAAAGTGGGTTACAACACTTTACAACACCTTTACAAGACATTGATAAATGCATTTGCAAGGGTCCAAGACCTAATTTGGATGTGTAAAACACCTCACAACACTAAATAAAGGCCTCATTAAGTTCAATTTATCATCAATTAATCCCAAATCAAGCAAACAAAAAGGGATACTTTTTTTGTGTCCACAATTAGCCCCCACTTTAGTGAGAGGATGAACTTGCTTCAAACTCACACTAAAGTAGACATTCAAGAAAGGGTCCAATTGTACCAATGTGGATGGTCTAGGATGACAAATATCAAGGAAACGATCAAGCCCACACATGAACTAAGATCCTAAGTCAAATCAACATGAGTGTGAAAGGACACAAACAAGGTGAATGATTTTGCAGCAAAACAAGATACGTGATCATGCAATGGCAAGAACTAGGAAGAAGAGAAAGATGAAAATGAAAAGGTGGATCAAGCTTCGACCATTTGTACAACACGTTGTGGATCATATCTAGGTAGTTTGTCCAAAAATGCATACTCACTCTGGGGTAACGAAACTCATGGTTGTTTGTCGGATGAGAAAGCCCAAAGTATACTCATTCTAGGGCCACGAAACTTCTGGTTGTCTGCAGGGTGAGAAATCCACAAGGTGGCTATGGGAAAAGTTATGCCTCGAAATGGGCTTCCTGCTTGACCATACCAAAGTTATACCTCCTGATAACTTTAATAAGGCGCCACAATGAAAATGATCTTCGAGCTCCATGAGGTAAGCAAAACTTTGTATGCTTGACACTCATAGACAAAATAGTGCAAGGAATGTTCAAAGGGATTTTGCTTAGTTTGTGCAAGGTCTCATCTAAGGGAACATTGTGCCTAATGTCTCCAAGAGAGGATAAGTGCAAATGGTCTTATCTTGTTTCCAAGAGAGGACAAGTGCAATGTCTCATCTTGAGCAACATTGTACCTAATGTTTCCAAGACAGGCAATTGCAAGAAAAAATAAAATCACACAATGAAATGTGAGTGTTGATGTATGCCCCCACTTTAAAGTGGTTGCGCACACCATTACCGTGAGCAATTTCTTTAAAGTAGAAGAGAAAAACATGAGAGCTTACTTGGAAAGCCATATGCCAAGTCATATGTTTCCGATTAAGCTATGTCTTGAAAAGGGTAGTATGTCACATGTGAGCCAACTTAAGGCATGTCATCCATATCCCAAGCTTGCTCTTATGTTCATGAAAGGTTAATGATGAGCTGAAAGAGGAAACAACAAGTGACATACGAGGACAAGGCTACCTAACCCCTTGCCCCCACTTAGTGCAGGACAAGGGTGAGCCGAAATGATTGATAAGATGCATGCTAGAGTGAAAATCAGTATCAATTAGAGGAATTAGGTGCCCCCACAGAAGGAATAACACCAAAATCCTTAAGATGTTGTATTTTACTACTCCAAGGCTTACATTCATTAGTAGAATGACCATGAATTCTATGATATGCACAAAACAAAGTCTTGTAATAGAATTTCTTTCGAGTTCATGGAGGAAGGGTGATCAAGTGATCTTGGAGAAGTCTTGACAAGATACCCTCTTGGTTAGTGGGAGAAGGTGGTCTTGTAGTTTGTGAGAAAGATACCTCTTACTTAGTATTAGTTATCATATGTACGCAAAACTCTTTAGATTGCAAGATTTTGTGCTCTCCTTTATAGGAGGGTGTATACTCTAACAAATTCAAATCATTAGTGTTTTCCAAGATGACATTGAAATTAAGCAAAGAGTTCGTTGTTTGTTTCATGTTTTGTAAAGGAGAAATTTGAAGACCACTAGTGTCGATGAGTTTAGGATGCTTTACAGTTAAAGTTGTTTTAGGAGGATGGTTTGTGATAGTGTTGATGTTGAGTGAAGACTTGGCGATCTCTATCAATGGACAATAACCAAGACCATAATTTTTTTGTTATGTAATAGGATCTATAGGGTTGTAGATACCTTGTTCGTTAGTACCACATCCTTTTCCAGTGTAGCCAAGTTGTTTCATAAGTTCATAACCCCGTCCATAAAGCTTTTTCATTGCTTTTGGATCAGGTGGTTGTTTGTGATTAAGTTCTTCAAAGTTTGTTGTGTAATTTGCTTCTTTGTCTAAAGTGGTTGAGGTGGATGCTTTTGAAGGATCATCCATGAGTGGTGGTGTGAAGTCTAAGGAACCCCAATCATCGTCTAATAGTGTCTTGACTTGTTCAATATGTTGTTGTTTGTCTTTTTGTTGCACAAGTTCCACTTGTATAGTTGGTGTTAATGTTTTCAAGGGATTTTCCTTGCTTTTCTCAATGTTTAAACAACTATTGGGATCAGGGTTAGCTTCAAGTATGTGCACTTGGTTGTTGTAAATGTATTTCATTTTACGATGAAGAGTGGAAGGCACACCATTCATTTCAAGAATCTACGGTCTGCCTAAAAGAAGATTATATGAAAGTTCATGAGGCATGGCATGGATTGGTGTCTGTAATGTGGCCTTTCCAACTGTAATAGGAAAATTGATCACACTGAGTGGTTGTTTTGCTACATTGTTAAAGCTTTAATAGATAAAGAGTCGGGTTGAATTTTTTATCTATCCACATGAAGCTTATCCAAGAGGTTTACGCTACACACATTTAGAGTTGAGCCATTGTCAGCAAGGGTTCACTTTATCCCTATCATATTGTATTGAGAAATGATCATGAAAGCTTCATTTTTTTTTCACTTCCAAAGGGGGGAGTTTGCTTTGGTGGAAAACAATGTCAGCATTCAATCCTTGAATTATGGCTGCTATGTCATTTAGTTGCGCAATAGAAGGGATAGGAACTTGTTGTAAGGACGTTTGAAGCATAGTGTGATAGGTAGGTGAATTCTAAAGTAAATCCCATAGGGATAGATTTGCGGGAGTGCTCTTAAGTTGTTCAACAAGATCATACTCCCTTAATCAAGGAGCGCTAGGCAGTATAGTATTAGGAAAAGGTAAGGAAGTTGGGGTTGGTTGTTGTGGTTGCAAATTGTTTCTAGCATTATATGTATGAGCAACGATATTATGACTTGGTTGTTGTAACACATTATTCTGAGGTGGTTAAATGATAAGTTCGGGTTTGTTGTGAGGTTTGTGTGATGGTGGGTAAAGAATAAGTTCAGGTTGGTTTTGAGTTTGTTGTTTGTGTGAAGGTGGGTAGAGAATTAGAGGGTTCTTAGGATGTCCCATGGGGTATGTATGAGGTCCATTGATCGAGGGGGATTGAATGGACACTTGCATATTCATAACCTCAATGGTCTTGGTGTGATGTATCTCTAATAAAGGGAAATCTATAATCACCTTTTGATCTAAGGAAGATACATTACTATTGTTTTCATTTTCTTGCACCATGATATTCTCCCTAGGAGGAAGGTTTTTAGGAGAACTACGAATCAAATGTTCTTGACATTCATGGATTGGTTCTTCTAAAAGGAATTCATCGCAAGTAGGGGAAGGATTAATGGTTAAATTTTCTAGCTTAATAGGGGATTGACTAGGTGAAGGGGGACAACTAAGATTCTCATGACCCTCATTGATTGTGTTTTCTAACAACAAAGTATCTTCTTCACCACTAGGAGAAGGACAAATTTTAGAGTCATGATTACCTATGGTTATGTTATGTTGGTTATGAATGTCTTGCCACTAAGAGAGGTAAAATGAGAGAAACAACTAGGATTCTCAAAATGCTCATGAATTGATTCTTCTACCAAAATATCTTCATCACCAATAGGAGAGATATTAGGAGAGGAACAAATATGTTCGTTAGGAATGTCCAAGGTTGTATTCTCTTTCAAAAAAACACTCTCATAAGGAGGGGATAGGAAATGCTTCGTAGCATGCTATGTATGTAAGGCACTAACATTGTTTGAACAAAAATGAAAAGCACTTGTAACCATTTCATGCAATGTTTCAGCAATGTAAACAATGTATATGCAAGGATGCAGAACATTTTTATCCAATGTATGCAAAGCTTTAAGAATGTAAACAATGTATATGCAAGAATGAAAAGCACTTTTACCAAACTTATGCAAAGTTTGATGAATAGAAACATTGTGTATGCAAAAGTGAAAAGTACTTTTAGCCATGTGATGCAAAATTTCATAAATGTGAGCATATTTAGATCTAAGGATGTTGTACATAGATTGAAATGATTTGAAAAATGACTACCCTAAATTGATGTTTTTGAGCTAGAGGCATAGAAAAAATGTTCTTGAAACCTTCTAGACTTAAAGTATATGATACTAGGAGGCTTAGAAGCACAAAAATGAGGTTTCTGATGCTATAATAGATAGTTAAAAATTTGGACTAGGAGTGATTCACCCAGAATGGCAAATGAGTCCCAGTAAGGGTTTTTTTTTCAAAATTTTCTGAAATTTTCAATTGGTTTTGATGTTTTTGATGTTGTATGATGCAAACCTAAGATGTAGGTGTAGAATTTCAGAAATTTTTAAGGAAATTATATGTAAAAATGCAAGCTAAATGAGCTTTTCACTAATGCAAGTTTTGAGACCCTAGAATGCAAATTAACCAATGCAAAACCCTAATGCAAAGTTAATGCAACCTAAATCAAGGATGAGGTTGGACTCTAAATCAGAAAATAAAGTATTCAAAAAGTAGGTTCACCAAAATGTAAACAAATATTTTGGCACCCGAATGTCTTTCTAGCCCTTCTAGGGTTTTTCACCTAAAAGGGGAAAGAATGGACCAAAATGCAATGTATACATTCAAAGATTAATGTGATCTGGGTGAAACATGTCTAAACGAGATGGACTAAATGCAAAGAACTGATAAAAATCTATTGATTATGTATGCAAAACTAAGAAATGCAAAGTGTTTGAAAACACAATGTTTTATGCAAACATGAACTAGTAGAAACATGAACAAACAAGAACATAATTTAATGAAATTGAAGAGGTGCACCTGTAAACTTTCCGAGGAATGGAAATGAATTCTAAAATGTTGTTGATGCTAAAAATTTAGCCTATAGGGACTCATTTTCCATTTTGGGTGAATTAGTCCCAGATCTGGGAAATTGTTTCAGAGCTCGTTTCAGACAAATGGGTATTCAAGACTATAGAAAACCTTTTTCAAGCCTGTCAGTGAGACTCATTCGCCACTAATGGAGAATCAGTCCACTTCTGAATTTCTAAAAATCCAAAAGTGGAAACAGAAGCCCTCGATCTACACTTCGGTTCCTGATAGGTGTCTGCCTCCAAAAGTTTAATTTTTGGGCCTGAAAGTGACTTTTTTTTGGATATTTTGACTTTGAAAACAAGGAGATGTCTTCAAAAACTTTGCAACTTGATCTTTAATGATTTTCAAGTCTTCAAGATACCTAAATCTGCAAAAACACAAGAAGAGAAGGAGAAAATATTGATTGTTAGGGCATGGGGGTTTACCTTCGTCAAAACCCTTTTTAGGTAATTAAACCAAAATGAGGAAATGAGACAATGAAGCATGAATTAATGGAGTTAATACCTTGCCACGATGATTGATCTTGAATTTCTATAGCAAATGAATGAATATTCTACCCTTGAATGTTTGAAAAATGATCTTGAATGACTTAGAATGTAAAAACCCTAGCTTGCTTGACTTGAGGTGGAAGAATGATGGATGGATAATGAAATTGGTTATGATTTAGGGTTTAGAGACTTGTATTTATAGGTAATCCATCTAATTTTCCTGTTAATTTGATCCCCAAGGCCGACATGGAGGAAAATAAAACTTAAAATCCAACTTTTCTCGCTCAAACCTCAAAAATGACTCAAATGAGACTCATTCACCATCAAGGGTGAATAGGTCCCACCTGGATGGGATTGATTCACTCCTAATGGTGAATGGGTCCCACTGGGTCCATTCTGCTAGCTGGAATTCCATGAAGTAAGGAAATTAGGTTTATATGGTGACTTTGTCAGTTATTTCATCAAATTATGCCTTGAGATGCACAATATGGGGCCATAGGGGGCCTATTAATGATGATGTAAAGGGTAATTAGGGATTGGTACAAAAAATTCAATTTGAAAGTGTGATTAAATACACTTTACAACAGTAAGATAGGGTCCATAGCCTAGGGAGGCACAACATCCAATGTGAATGTGTAGGACACATTCCAACACTAGATTAAAGTCAAGTTTAATTTTCAAGCCTTCTAGATTGATGTGATAATGTTTTTAAATATATTTAATAATGTTGAATTAAAGGGAAAATAGGTCCACTAGTTTAGAAAAGTGTGAAAGTGGGTTACAACACTTTACAACACCTTTACAATACATTGATAAATGCATTTGCAAGGGTCCAGGACCTAATGTGGATGTGTAAAACACCTCACAACACTAAATCAATGCCTCATTAAGTCCAATTTATCATTAATTAATCCCAAATCAAGCAAGAAGAAAGGGATAATTTTTCTGTGTCCACAATAAATATAGGGAGGAAGAAATGGGGAGTGTGTGTGTGAGTGAGAGAGAGATATTGAGCTAGATATAGAGAGGGATATATATAGGGGAGAGAGAGAGAGAGGAAGAGAAATATTGAGAGGATAGAGGAGAACTAGAGAGATATGGAAAGAGAGAGTGATAGAGAGAGAGAGAGAGAGAGATAGAGATTTATATACATTAGGAAAGAAATAGGGGAAAGAGAGAGAGATGCGGGGAAAGGTAAGGAGATAGAGATAGGGGGAGAGATAGAAAGGAAGATGGAGATGGAGATGGATGTGGATATGGAGAGGGAGAGAGGAAGAGAGAAATAAAGATATAAAGAGAGGGAGACAAAGAGAGGGAGATCTATGGAGGGATTGAAAGATATAGGAAGTTATATAGAGAGAGAGGTAGATATATATATATAGAGAGAGAGAGGTGGAGATATATATAGAGAGATATAGGAAGAGAAAGATAGATATATTTATCTCTATCTCTATGTTTCTCATTATCTCTTGATCTCTCTTCCTCTCTCTACCCTATTTCTATCTATATTTGTCTTCCCTTCTCTCTACCTCTATCTATTTCTCTCTCTTTGTCTCTTTACCTCTCCCTATCTCTCTCCCTTACTCTCTTTTGCTATCCCTATTTATCTCCCCCCTCTGTACCCATTTTCCTCTTTATCTCTCTATCTCTCTCTATATATTTTTTGTCTCTCATTTCTCTTTATTTCTCTATCTCTTTATCTCCCTCTCTATGTGACTATATCTATCTATGTCTCTCCTCTTCTCTCGTTTCCTCTTGCTCTTTCTTTATCTCTCTTCTTATCTCTTTTTGTTTGTCTCTCTCTCTTTATTCCTCTACATATCTATCTCTATCTCCATATCTCTGTCTCTCTTTTTATCTCTCCATATCTCTTTGTCTCCCTCTCTATCTTGATTTCTCTTTCTCTCTATCTCTATCTTTTTTCTCTCTTATCTCATTTTGTATCTCCCTCTCCCTCTCTCTATCCCTCCATTTCTATCTTTGTTTTTGTCTATCCAACTATCTTTATCTCTCTCTTTGTTATCCTCCTTTGTCTCATTTTCCCCCTCTCTTCTTTTCTTTCTATTTTTTCTCTATTTGCCTCTATATCTTATTTCCAACTCCCTCTCCCTTCTCTCTTTCTCTCTCTATCTATTTTCCTCCTTAAGTGTGAAATGGGTACACTAAAGAGGTCATAAAGATGAATTAGCATATCCTTAATCAAATGACATGCTACCCTAAGCATAAATCCCTAGGGACATGTGCTATCCTTGGATTGTTGGCATGAAATGACTAATCAAAAGTTATCTTCTCTCTAGCACATACTTTATAACTTAATTTAGATTTTAAGTTTGAAATTCATTTTGTTATATAAATTAAAATAAAATTTTGAAATAGAATTATTATATAATAATTAAACATTAATAAGACAAATAATTATAAATTAAATTAATTCTAATATTTTTTAATTATTATTTGTAATTTTATAAAAATGACATAAATAATAAAAATAAATTTCAAACTTAAATATAAATAAAAAATTAAAATAGAATAATCTAAATGCAAAGTCAAAATATATGAAAATCAAAATATTAATAACATAATAATTTTAAAAATTAATAATGAATAATAATTTTTTTAAGTTAATAAATGATTAAATTTAAAAAAAAACAAAATGTTAATTTATTAGAATTGAAATATTAATTTATTTATTTTTATTCAAGGGAAAATGAGCTATGAAAATACATCCATTCAACAATACCACCCCAATGGGGTTTGAACCTTTGTGGCAAGAACAACAATGCCACCTTTAAACCATCGTGCCATGCCAATATTCAAATTGAAATATTAATTAAATGTGTATCTAAAAAAATAATTAATTTATTACAAACAATATTAACATTAATTGAAAGATAAATTCAATTGACAAATAAAAAAATTATAATATTATCAAATTAACCATAAATATAGTTAAATTATTAAATTAAAAAATTTAAAAATGAAAATGATATTTCAAATAAATATTAAAAATAAAAATAAACCATGTTAAAATTGTTAAAGGTAGACTTTTAACTTTTACATTGAAAATTACAACACCAAACTTAAAAAGTTAAAAATAAAATGAAACCTACTAAAAAGTCAAATTCATAATTTTTATATTTTTTAATATTGAAAAAATAATTATATTTATTAAAAACTTATTATATATAAAATAATTATTAAAATAAATTTAAATTTAAATTTAAAGAGATTTGAACATATAATTTATTATTTAGTTTCAACATTTTTAAAGAAAAAAATGCATTCTTATTCTACCTATCCCTATTTTAAAGCTAAGATTGGATAAGAGTAGTTGTTTTTCTTTAATTATATATTATATTTTTTAATATTTTAGAAAATTTGATGGTTGAGATCATTTTAATCGTCCTCCATCCTTCCTTAACTTTCAACCATTGATTTTCAAAAGGTCATCCACTTCATATAAAATAAAAATTAATTGATAAAAAAAAAAAATTTAAAAATAATATTACAAATTCAATGTGAAAAAATAATCTTCTAATTAAGAGATTTTAAAAAATTAACTATATTATTCTTTATATTAAATAAGATAATAATATTATACATTTAAATTGATCTATTACTAAAACCTTAAAAAAAATCACAAATTTGAATTTAAACAAATAAAATATATGTATTTCATATTAGAATAAGCCTAAATACTTAGGGGAGAGGACCCAGTACCTAGCATGTTTCAATAGTTGTGATAGTAGTTGTTTATAAAATGCCCAATATTTTTATCAATATTGGACCAATAGTTGTGACTTTAAAGTTGTTAGTGTTGATGATGACTACCCATAATTAAACAAAATGTATTCCTTTGATCTAAAAAGCAACCAATCATGTGATTCCACATTAGCCGTCAATAAAACATGTTGTGAGTGCACAAGTATTGGTCTCACTTTTTTTTTGGGCCTTTTTGGACACCTTGACAAAAAGCATGTTGATGTGGCATCATATTTGATGATGTGGCCCTGAAACCTTAGTTATAAGCAGGGGACTTGCCAAGTAAGTTGTAAAAAATTGGGAGTGATTTGAAATTTCCACATAGGATAATTAGAAGCGCGAAGTTAGGGTGCACAACTACTGGGTCCTCTCCCCTACATACTATTGCTCATCACGTCTATATATGCACTTTTTATCCACTATAAACAAGCTTCATAAATTGTTTAACATTAAGCTCTTTGTGGTGTTGGATAGGGTTACCATTGAAAGTGCATCCACAATGAATATAGTTTATCGGCTAAATATTTCAACGAGTTTTTTTTAAATGAATAGGTGTTTATATTATCATTTATTTATTAAATATTGTTACATATAATTTTTAAAAATAGATAAAAATAGTCACATTGTTAAAGTGGATATGGGATAATAGTCAGTTTGTTTAGTATATTATTTTCCAAGATCTTTTTATTGACTCCAGGTTATCCCATTTGGGAGTCCTTGATCTTTGATGTCCCTTTTGTGACAACAAGAATCTCCTACATACCATTTATATTTTTTCTCTAGAATGTTTGGAACTAGATTCATGACTTTTTCAAGTCTTTTCATATCAAAACCTTTTTACAACATATGGTTCTTTTAGGGATTGGTCTTGCATCCTTCAAAATTCACTCATATTTGGCAGTGGAGATTTTGTTCAAAATAGGAAAAGATAGAAATTTGGCTATTTTTGTCAATTATTTTATGGATCAACATGTTTCACTTTACATTAAAGCTATGGTTTGTTCTAATATTCTATTGCAGATTGATGAAGCCTTCTGAGGACTTCATATATTTTGCAATATTAGCACTTGATACTTTATATTTGGCTTGGAAACTTGCAATATTATCTTTTATTTACCTCAAATATGAATTTAATTATGCATAAGAACTTAGAATATAAATGTTTTATATGAATGCTTATTTATGTTAAATACATGATTAAAATGGTATTTAATGTGTGTTTGTTTCACGATTATATGTGTTGAATGTGTAATTGGAAGAGGCATTTACTTATCAAAATCAAATGCTAACCATTTTCATTCAAGATATAATTGTCGGCTAACCTTTTATAGCTTAGCATCATCAACCAAGTTACTTGTCAACTAAGCAGCGGTTCCAACTAAGTACATGTTTGAGCTCCTGAGTTCTATTGGCGCTAGTTGAAGATAGTTGCAAGATCTTCATGACTATCCCCCTGCACTCCAAGATATCTTTAATAGATTGGAGCTTGTTTAGTTTCTCACTTTTTCCATGTTTTCAAATAAGAGATGGATATATGTATCTGATCTCATGTTTAGTTCAACATTAGATGATCTTAGTTTTTACTTTCAAATTTTTCTTAGTTTTCAATTACCAGTTGAACAATTTCTATTTTTCCCCTCTTTCAGTACATTTGATGAAAATGAAAAGAAGTTGATCCAAATTCTATGTTGGATCCCTCCAGAGGTAGAGCAGGGTGTGCTCTACTAAAGGAAGGTGATCTTGTTTAGTTTATAGTTGATATTCATTCATTTAAAATTTCATCTTTTGTTCTTAGAATGGCTTGCAAGTTGAATTACATTCTTAATGGAATATGAGTATTGCAAGAATTATTACTTGTTAGATTGAATGAATGAGGATTGGTTTAGGATGTTTTTAAAGTTAGATTTATAATCTAGATCTTGAATTGAGTAAATGTTAGATTCTTGTTTTCCTGCAATTAGATTAAGTTCATTGAGTAGATGTTAAATTCTTGTTTTCCTATAATTAAAATTAAGTTAATCATTCGTTCCTCACCATTCGATTTAGCTTGGAGTATGAACTATCCCTGTACATCTTCTATTTTGAAGTAATTCAGTTTAAAACTTTAGAATAAGTTAAGTCAAGAATAGATTAGAGGAATAGCATAAAGTAACGTAGAGCCGCTTCCAATAAGGAAGGAAACACTCCGAACCGCTCCTGACAGAGCAGAACTACTACAAAACCCCCCAAAACCAACATAACCAATCCAACTTTTGCTACAGATAGCTTTAGACACCCCAGGGTTGACAAATTAAGAGATAAATGATTAGGGAATTGTGACAACAATGACCCCTATCCATCATTTTTGTTGCAGTTGTCGGGGAATATTTGGCCTTATAAATAAAATTTAAGCCTTAGTATTGGTAAGAGACCAGTTAAGAAAATAATTTAGTTTGTGGATGAGACGAGCTAGAGATCCTTTAGGAAGATTTCTTCCATGAAATATTGATTTTGATCAAGAACAACAAGTTCAGAAACATCTGATTGAAAATCAACAAGTGAATCAGGAATATTTTTAAGAAGAAGAAATGGGTGACCAACCAGGAAATGATCTCCCACCAAATAATAGGACCTTTTCCTATCCTATTAATTTGAATAGACGAGATGATGAGCCTCCTATGAAAAACATTTCACCTTCAGTTTTACCTACCTTAGGGGAAAAACTTATGAGGATCCTAATCAATTTCTCTTTGAGTTTAAGGTTTTATGTCAGACCTATGACTATACAGCTGATAACCAGAAGTTAAATTTATTTCCTTCTACCTTGAAAGAGTTAGCTTTACGCTGGTTCATGGGTTTAGGTGCAAGAACAATCTCAACTTGGCAAGAAATGGAAACTAAGTTTTTGGATAAATATCAAAGAGATAGGAAAGAGGATTTGTTTCGAATGAGACAATTGGAAGATGAAAACCTGGAAGATTATGTTGATAGATTTCAGTTTGTGTATAACAGGTGTTGTGATGGTTTGGATAATGAGATTAGTAAGACAATTTTTTTGAAAGGGATTGATGATAAATCTAGAGAATCTTTGAATCTTATGGGGAAAGGAGACATTAATAAGCTTTCTTTAGAAGAAATTACTGAGATATTTAGAAACTACTCTAGGACTAGAGTAGGAACTAGAAACTCCCAAAGAAATAGAGTTCTCACTCCTGATGTATCTCAAGTAATGGAGGAAATTGCAAATTTGAAAACTGATCCACTCCTTCATCTAAATATGCAAGGAGATAAGAAGATTACTGAGCCTTTATCCATTTATTCTTCCAAATTTATAGGTAAACATCTTTTGAGAGAGTGTCCATTAAATCAAATTGATCTTTGTGAAATTTGTGAGAAACATCATGTAACAAGTTCTTATAGCCTCTTACTTGGAATTAAGAGTAATTTAAAGAAACATGTAGTAGAGGAAGAACTTAATTGTGTTGGGAAGAGATCTTAGAATACAGGGTATAATGCTAATCAAGGGAAATATGGTCCTAGAGCTAATTGGAATCAGAACCCTTGGAAAAATCCAAATCAATGGACTCCTTACCAAGCACAACCACCACCTACATTTTGGGGTCAACCCGAATGGATGAATCCTTAGTGTAATCAACCACAGTGGCAATCAAATTAGTCACAGTGGTAGTTGAACCAACCACAGTGGCAAAAAAATCAAACACAATTTCAACCATGGAAAAATCAGGGGATGAGGCATCCATGGGATCAATCACCTCCATTAGTCACTGGTCCTAATCCTGCTAATGAACAAGTAAACCAATCTTAGTTGCTAGCACAACCTGTTTCAAATCCAGAGAACAATTGTATTGATTCCATCCCACCTACTTTGAATGTGATAGATGCCAATGATATTCAATTAAGGAATTGTAATGTCCCATCCATGCCAAATGCTAAAGACCAGGAGGGTGAGAAAGAGGAAAAAGAGTATTTAAAGGAAAACCAGAACTCTGATGATGTACAAAAGGTTAAACAAGCACCTTATCTTGAGCGTTTGAAAACATAACAAGTAGCTCATGACAACTCCCAACCAAATTATATGAATGTGCTAGATTATCAACTTCTCTGTGAATTGAAAAAGATCAATATTGAGATACCATTATTACAAGCCATTAAAGACATACCAAAAATAAATCAGTTGGTTAAATCTTTTTGTATGAAAAATCCAGGTAGGAAGAAGTTATTACCTCCTACAATACAAATAGGGACTAAACTCACTAATGTTTTATCAGGAAGATTAATACCTCAAAAATATAATGATATTGGTGGTCTTGAGATAACTTTGAGTATTGGAGGAATTGAGATAACCAATGTACTAATTGATTTAGGAGTAGATATCAATGTCATCACATCAGACACTGTTGAAATGTTGGGTATGACAAGTGTTCAGCCCACAACAACTATTTTACAGTTGGAAAATCAATATACTGCTAAACCTAAAGGTGTTATTGAAGACATCATGGTTACTATTGATACATGAAAAAATCCAGTTGACTTTCTAGTTCTTAAAGCTAGAAAGAAGAATTTTGGTTATCCAATTATCTTAGTTAGACCATGGTTGGCTACTGCAACAACATTGATAGATTGCAGATAAGGAAGTATGATTATTTCTAATTGTCAAAAGTAGAAGGAATTGTCACTTTTCCCTCCAGCCCAACCATCATTTCAACCTAATACTCAACTTTGGTTTGATGAGGATATCGATTCAGAAGGAGATGGCGTTGTAGAATTGGCTATGGTTACTTTGGTAGAACATGTCGAGGAATATGAAGAACAAGATCTTAATTCTGAAGAGATCACTCGAGAAAAAAAAAGAATTGTCAAGGAGTGTTACATCAGAAAAATTCACACATATGTCCCTTAAACACACTTGTTGGAGGTCCACTTGATTCTAAGTTCATAAGATCAAAGAAATAAAAATAGCAGGGGATAAGCCTCTTTTCATTAATTTGTCCTTGTCTTCTTCACAAGAAAAGGAATTGAAGCAAATCTTGGAAAATCATTGTGAAGCATTTGCTTGGGAATGCAAAGACATGAGAGGAATTCACCCTTCTATTTGTACTCATCATATTTATATTGAAGATGTTAAACCAGTGAGGCAAGGTCAAAGAAGGATCAATCCTGCTCTTTGAGATATTGTAAAACAAGAGATAGAAAACTACTGAAAGTAGGGTTTATTTAACCAATATCTGATAGTCAATGGGTTTCCCCATTGGTTATTGTTCCCAAGAAAAATTTCAAATGGCGTGTATGTGTGGATTATAGATAATTAAACAAAGCCACTAAAAAAAATCATTTTCCTTTGCCATTTATTGATCAATTGCTTGATAACCTAGCAGGTATTAGTTATTTCTCTTTCCTAGATGGCTTTAGTGGTTATAATTAGATCCAAGTGGCTCCTAAAGAATAGGGTAAACTACCTTCACATGTTCTTGGGGAACGTATGTTTATATTGTTCTACCATTTGGACTGTGCAATACATCAACCACTTTTCAAAGAGTTGTCCTAGCAATTTTTGCAGATTTAACTAACTCATGTGTAGAAGTATATAAGGATAACTTCACAGTTCATGCACAAACATTTGAAGAAGCACTTGAGAGTTTGAATAAGGTGTTGCAAAGATGTAAGGATCTTAGATTTCCTTTGAATCATGAAAAGTGTTCCCTCATGATGACATGAGGGATTGTTCTGGGACATCACATTTCAAAAGAGGGGATAAAAGTTGACCCTAAGAAAGTAGAAATCATTCAAAAGATTGAGATCCCTAAAAGTCAAACTGAAGTTCACAATTTTTTTGGGCATGTTGGTTACTACAAAATATTCATTTAAGGGTTTAGTAAAATTGTTGAACCTTTGTTTACATTGCTCAAGAAGGATGTGGAGTTTGTATGGACAAGTGATTGTCAAAAATCATTTGAAATAATTAAATATGCTTTAACTACTGATCCAATTATCAAAGGACCTGTTTGGGGAGTTCCATTTCATATACATACTGATGCATTTGACTTTGTTATTGGTATAGTCTTGGGACAAAAAGATAAGAATGAAGCAATGCATGCTACTTACTATATTAGTAAAAATATGAATCCTGCTGAAAGGAATTACACAACTGAAAAAGAATTCTTAGCAGTAATATATGCAATCAATAAATTTAGGCACTATATTACTGGTTACAAGGTATTCATTCACACAAACCATGCTGCTTTTAAATATCTAATGAATAAAGTTGTAGTGGGTGGACAAATTATAAGATGACTATTATTGTCACAAGAATTTGATGTGACAATTATAGATAACCCTGGTAAAGATAATGTTGTTGATTTCCTTTCAAGAATTGTTTTAGAAGGAGATCAAGAGCCAATAGATGACACCTTTCTTGATGAGCACTTGTTTGCAATATCAATTCATCCACCATGGTTTGTTGATCTTGCAAATTATCTTGTAATAGGGAAGTGTCCAAGTCATTTTAATCCTAAGCAAAAAAGAAGATTGATTCGTGAAAGTTCTAGATTCCAATGGATACATTGACTTTTATTTAAGATGTAATCTGATCATGTTCTTCGCAGGCGTGTTGTTGAAATATATGTTTATGATGTTATACATGCTTGCCATCATGAGCTAGAAGGACGTTATTCAGTAATCAAATTTTTTCATAAGATCTTAGGAACTGGTTATTTTTGGCCATCTATGATAAAGGATGTTTCATTCTCTGTTAAGCGTTGTGATGAATTTCAGTGCATGGGAAGACCTACACCAACAATGGAGATGCCATTACAACCTTAGATAGCTCTGGAGCCATTCGAGAAATGGGGAATTGATTTCATAGAACCTGTTGATCCACCTTCAAGAGGACAACATTATATTCTAGTTTGTACAAATTATGTCACAAAGTGGGTTGAAGTAAAGCTTTGCTAGCAACAAGAGAAGATAAAGTAGTTGATTTTCTATAAAAACATATTCTTCAAAGATTCAGAGCACCAAGGGAGATAATATCATACCAAAGACCTTAGTTTGTGTCTATTATGATGGAAGCTTTTATGCAAAGATATCAGATGACAAATAGGAAATCCACACCATACCATCCATAGGAAAATGGGCAAGTAGAAGTTACTAATTGAGAGTTAGAAAACATCTCGACAAAGACTGTTTCATTAAGAAAAACGGATTGGGAAGAAAGGCTAGATGAAGTAGTCTAGGCTTATAATACAACCTGGTAAACAACCACTGGATTCTCTCCATATGAGTTAGTATATGGGAAAACTCCAGTTATGCCTATTGAGTTTGAGTTGCAGACATTAAAGACAGTATTGGAAGTTGGTATTGATTTACCCGAGGCAGAGAAAAATAGGATTCTACAGCTGAACCTATTAGATGAAATGAGAATGGAAGCTCTTCAACATACAAAAATGATACAAAAGCAGAGAAAAGAATGGCATGATAAGCATATTGTGACCAAACAATTCAAGAAATGAGATTCAACATTACTATTTGATTCCAGATTCTAGGAGTTTAAAGGTAAATTCCATACAAGATGGTTAGGACCTTATGAGATTGATCAAGTTTTTGAAAATGGAGTTGCTCAGTTGGTACCAATAGATGGAGAAAGAAGAATTATGCTGGTTAATGGTCATCATTTGAAGATATATCACAAACCAACATCAAAAGAAGAATTTTTATTTGAGTTGCAACATAGAATTGAACATTTTCTTGTGGAGGATATCTATTCGATGAAAGAATGCACTTCTTTATAATCATTTTTAAGAAATGATGAATAAAGAAGGTAAATTGAAAAAGAGTTCTAAATGGCGGTTTACCTTCCGAAAAATGATCCAAAAATGATAATAATAATAATAAAATTTTCTAACCTTCTTGTCTCTTGCAAGTACACCTTTGAATAGATTTTGATTGCTCCTTACCAAACTAGAAAGCTCCTGAGAGCTCTTGATTGACTTTGACATCAATTTCTTTGTGAAAACATTAATTAACGAAATTCAACTCCTAATAGCTCCCAATTAATCCTAATCAGTTGTTCTCAGTGTGAAAATAAGTTCAATAGAAAGACTCCTAATTTATTTGAGTTATTAGATGATCAATTAATGATTGGTACAATCCACAATATTTGGGAGCGATAAAATGGATTCATGCGTCATTGGAAGCATTCAGCTTCATTATTTTGCTAACTAGTTTGTTGACTGTGTAGGTACAAATTTATTTAATATTTCAAATTTTAATGGTTTAATATTATAACATGTGGATAAATTGGGCTCCCACAAGGGTTGAGCTCAGTGTGTTATTATTAACCATGATCGACTACATTATTCAAATCTAAATATTTTTGACAAATGTTGATCCTTTTTGGAAGAAGTAAAGATTGTTTCAATAAACTCCGTTGTTGGATGAACCCTTAGTCAAATCGATATCATTTCATACTAATGGGGTAAGTATTTGTATGATGCATTTATTTTTTGAAAGTTTAAATGCATTCAATTATCTGTCATAGAGTTGTTTAAAAGGTCATATCATGCAGTTAAAATCCAAGTATAATTTATTGAGCAGATGTTGTGAGGTGACCTCAGTTGTCAAGTAATGATTACGAGGTGATGGATTTAGAAGTAGTAAATGTACTTTCACCACCTTTCACCAACAATTTTTTTTTAAAATATAGTTGGCAAGATATCTCATGTGTGTGAAATACACTTTGGTTTGAGCTGAATTTAATGTCGAGTAAAAGACATTTAATATCAAGGAAACAACTACAAGTTTTTGAATTTAGCAAGCAAAATCATGGATTTGTTAACAAATACAGATCAACAGTTGAATACAAAGGAGTCTTCGACTGTGCTTTATGGCTAGAAACTGTCAACAAAAATATTCCTGATATCATCAATCTATAACCATAAGGACATGGTTATGAACGAGAGGGGAAGAATGATGAATCCTTTTGAGGACTTCATATATTTTGCAATATTAGCACTTGATACTTTATATTTGGCTTGGAAACTTGTGATATTATCTTTTATTTACCTCAAATATGAACTTAATTATGCATAAGAACTTAGAATATAAATGTTTTATATGAATACTTAATTATATTAAATGATGATTGAAATTTTATTTAATGTGTGATTGTTTCATGATTATATGTGTTGAATGCGTAACTAGAAGAGGCATTTACTTATCAAAATCAAATGCTAACCATTTCCATTTAAGATATGATTGGCGGCTAAAATTTTATAGCACAGCATCATCAGCCAAGTTACCTATCAACTAAGCAACGGTTCCAACTAAGTACATGTTCCAAATCTTGAGTTCTATCGGCGTTAGTTGAAGATAGTTGTAAGATCTTCACAACTGTCCCCCTGCATCCAAGATATATTTAATAGATTGAAGATTGTTTAGTTTCCCACTTTTTCCATGTTTTCAAATAAGAGATGGATATATGTATCACATCTCATGTTTAGTTCGACATTAGATGATCTTAGTTTTTACTTTCAAGTTTTTCTCAGTTTTCAATTACCAATTGAACAATTTGTAATTCACCCCTCTTTGGGCACATTTGATGAAAATAAGAAGAAGTCGATCAAAATTCTATGTTGGATCCCTCCAGAGGTAGAGCAAGGCCCACTCTACTAAAGGAAGGTGATCCTATTTAGTTTATAGTTGATCAAGTCATTCATTTAAAATTTCATATTTTGTTCTTAGAATGGCTTGCAAGTTGAATGTTAGAATAAATCCCAAATTTAACATTACAATCTTAGATCGATTACCATGTTAATTAATTGTATTCTTAGATCAATTACTGTGTTAATTAAATAGATAAAGTTCTTCAGTTTGTAGTTAGATTACAGATTAGACAATTAATTTAGCATTGATAGATGATTACATTCTTAATGGAATATGAGCAAAGCAGGAATTCTTACTTGTTAGATTGAATGAATGAGGATTGGTGTAGGTTATTTTTAAAGTTAGATTTAAATTCTAGATCTTGAATAGAGTAAATTTGTTAGATTCTTGTTTTCCTGCAATTAGATTAAGTTCATTGACTAGATTTAAATTATTGTTTTCTTGCAATTAGAATTAAGTTCATCATCCAATCCTCACCATTTTATTTAGCTTGGAGTATGAACTATCCTTGTACATCTTCTATTTTGAAGTAATTCAATTTAAAACAATTTAGAATAAGTTAAGTCATGCATATATTAGAGGAATATCATAAAGTAACATAGAGCCGCTTCCGATAAGGAAGGAACTATTGGAAAGAGACACTGCACATGTCATCTGGTGTTGTCATTGATAACAAACCTAGTCTGTGATTAGATCCACACGTCAGTATTTGCTCATATCGGAAGTCAGATTGAAGTTTTGTAATTATCTGTCAAGTTAGAACAGAGCATCCAACAGAGTTATGTTTTTTGATTCATATACAATTTTTTTGTTGTCATTTTGAGTTGTGGATCTCAAGGAATGTTTTTTGATGTATTATCTATGTTATCCTCGAATCATAGAGCCTTGTATCGATTGGTGTGAAAGTTAGAAGATCTGGTTTATTGTTTTTCTGTCTAACAATGCAAGAAAGCCGATTGAGTGAATATAGCGTGTTGTGGATCTTCGAGGAGTAATTGTTTGAATTATTTTGTGCTCAAGCATGTTTTTTTGGGTCCTCACTATGTTGTGGCCGACTTTGGTTGATGCGCATTGAAAATTGCTTATAGATTGAGCCGACGGTTTGTAAATATTTTATGTTTTATTGAAGCCGACATGTTGTTGATTAAATATTTACTTGCGGATATATATAAGTGTTCATTTATATCATTTGGATGTATGTACGAAGTGTGTTGGTGTGTGTTGTGAAAGTCAAAAGGATTGTAGAGCGATTATGCACATTTTCACTTGTGCATAAAAGGATTTGTGATGCAAATTAAAGTAGACAGAGCAGAAGAGCAGACTCGGACAGAAGGTCAAGAAAGTGATTGATGTACTTAACCAGAACTATACTCAGGAATTTGTAGATGCTAACTTCATAGTTCATCCACTCCAGATTGTCCAATATGTGATTGTAAGACACTGAGTCTTGATTTTGTATCTGAGCAATGAGCTCTAAGCAGTGTGCCTGAATGCATGTGCATTCCTTTTGTAAACACTTATATTTGAGTATACTCTTATTGTGGATTGGCCTTCCACCATGGTTTTCCCCAAACAAGGTTTCCACATAAAAATCCTTGTGTTATGGTGTTGTGGTTGATTGTTTTGTGTTGTTGCATCTTACTTTTGGTTCAATGTTGTAAGTGGTTTAAAGATCAGATTAATAAAGTTAAATTTTGTAGAACATTGATTCACTCCCCCCCTCTCAGTGTTCCTTGATTCCAACAATTGGTATCAAAGCCTAATTCCTCAAAATAAGTTTAAAAGCTTGGGGAAGATCCGGGAAAGTGATTCAATGGATTCAAGCAGTCTTCAACAACAACTTGTGGTGGCACTAGATGATCTTGATCAATCCAAATTATATGAAATTAGGGAATTGCAGGCAAGCCTCATGAATACTAATAAATTCATTCAATCATCGAAAGATAAAATCAATGAATCTAGGGAAAAGAGAAAGGAACTTTGTGATAAGGGGGAGTTGTGTTTTGAAGTTTTGAAGGTTGGCAGTGTATTCATGTGGTATTGATCTGACACTTAGTAATTTTTCACTAAGTGTTGCCATCAATGCCAAAGGGGGAGATTGTTGGCAAGAGACATTGCACATGTCATGTGGTGTTGTCATTGATGGAAACCCTAGTTTGTGATTTGATTCGCACGTCAATATTTTCTCATACTGAAAGTCAAATTGAAGTTTTGTAATTATCTTCAAGTTAGAATAGAGCATCCGATAGAGTTGTGTTTTTTGATTCATATACAATTTTTTGTTATCATTTTGAGTTGTGGATCTCAAGGAAGGTTTTTTGTTGTATGATCTATGTTATCCTTGAATCATAGAGCCTCGTATCGATTGGTGTAAAAGTTAGAAGATCCAGTTGGTTATTTTTCTATCTAATAGTGCAAGAAAGCTGACTAAGTAAATATAAGATGTTGTGGATATTCGAGGAGTAATTGCTTGAAGTATTTTGTGCTTGAGCATGTTGTTTTGGGTCATAACTATGTTGTGGCCGACTTTGTTTGATGCACATTAAAAATTGCTTATAGATTGAGCTGGCGGTTTGTAAATATTTTATGTTTTATTGAAGCTGACATGTGGTTGATTAAATCTTTAGTTGTAGATATATATAAGTGATCATTTATATCATTTGGATGTATGTAAAAAGTGTGTTGGTGTGTGTTGCGAAAGTTAGAAGGATTGTAGAGCGATTATGCACAGTTTCAATTGTGCATAAAAGGATTTGTGATGCAAATTAAAGTAGACAGAGCATAAGAGCATAATCAGACAGAAGGTCAAGAAAGTGATTGATGTGCTTAACTGAAACTATGCTTAGGCATTTGCAGATGCTAACTTCATAGTTCATCCACTCCAGATTGTCTAATCTATGATTGTAAGACAGTTAGTCTTGATTTTGTATCTGAGCAGTGAGTTCTAGGCAGTGTGTCTGAATGCATGTGCATTCCTTTTGCAACGCTTATATTTGAGTATACTCTTATTGTGGATTGGCCTTCCACCGTGGTTTTTCCCCTAATAGGATTTTCACATAAAAAACCTTGTGTTATGGTGTTGTGATTGATTGTTATGTGTTGTTGCATCTTACTTTTGGTTAAATGTTGTAAGTGGTTTAAAGATCATATTAATAAAGTTAAATTTTGCAGAACACTGATTCACCCCCCCTCTCAGTGTTCCTTGATTCCAACAAGAACCACTCTGAACCGCTCCTGATAGAGCATAAATACTACAAAACCCCCCAAAACCA
The DNA here is from genome assembly GCA_007258455.2 of Sequoia sempervirens. Classification (NCBI taxonomy): domain Eukaryota; kingdom Viridiplantae; phylum Streptophyta; class Pinopsida; order Cupressales; family Cupressaceae; genus Sequoia; species Sequoia sempervirens. The sequence continues at coordinate 451,527,917 of VDFB02270651.1, forward strand.
ACAAAACCAATTCAACTCTTTCCGCAGATAGCTTTAGACACCCCTAGGTTGACAAATTACGAGATAAATGATTAGGGAATTGTGACAACAACTACCCCTATCCATCACAAATCCATGTGCAATTAATAAAGTTGCACTTGAAGTGTTCCACTTATAGATGCTTCTTAACTACTGGGCTAATACCCCTTGTGTTTCAACATTGCTAGAGTTCCTCCATCTTTCTCTTCCTCAATGGGCCATCTTCTTGTGGGCATCATCACGTACATAGCCTTGAGTAGAGAGGTAATGGGGAGAACGAATCTCAGGCTTCTCACTCGATTGTGAGAAGGGATAATGGTTAGTGAGGTAAGTTGTGACTTTCTCAATGAGACTTGTTAAGATTGTCCCAATATTAAATTGATATATGTGTGTATGTATGGGTATGTGCAGGATCATCATGGAAAAAATAGGCCCTTAAGTGGCAAAAAATTAGAAAAATTAGTTAGGCAAATTAGTAAAAATTTGAATAAGTTATCTATATTATTTCAAAAATATGTAAGAATAGAATCTAGTAGCAAATTGAATGTAGTTTCTAAACTACTAGGTTTGTTTAAAAAAATCTAGTTGGTGAAAATTTGAAATTTCAATGTAGTAGTACTTAAAGTTTAAGGAAAAATAAGAAGTAGGTGTATGTCACCCTAACCACAATAAAATGATAATATTTTTATAATATTTTAGATATAAGTAGAAGACTCATGTCCCAATGTGATGCATATTTTTGTAATTTTTTCAAAGTAAATAATTAATTATGAATTTTTTATTACAACTTTTAAAAATATAAAACCGGTATGTCCGACCACCTTAACTTGGTCAAAACTTCATGAAATTCATTTTTATTTTTTAATCCTATATATGTAAAGCATAGAATGTGATGCATATTTTGAATTCAAAAATGTGACACCATTTGAAAGCTATAGATGTTTTTCAATCGCCTATCAATCGTGACTTTAGCTGTCATTTGAATAGAAAATGAATAATGATTACTTATTAAATTCAAAGTAAAGCATAATTTATATTGGAAATTTGAGAATCTCCTTTAAAAAACCTTTTCATTTCATCAATTTTGGGTAAAAAATAGTCGTCACCACATACCCATCATATTGCCACTCTTTGGCCCATCATGATCCCGCACATACCGTATGTATGTATATATGTATGTATGTATATGTATATATGTATATATTTACAAATTAATTATGTATATATGTATATGTATATGCATATGTATAATATGTATATGTATATATGTGTATATATGTATATGTATATGTATATATATGCATATGTGCACACGTGTATATATGTATATATATGTATAGTAAAAAAAAACTTCTATGTGATGAAATATATCACTTATAATATAAGGTGGCAAATCTCACTTGAAAGATTTGAAGGTGTCAAGCATTTATAATTTATAATAATGTCAAGTAAAAAAGGTTGAAGCATGTGAGATCAATATGAGTATCTCTTGTAGTACTTGAACCACTCATTTATACAAATTTTTTTATCACTACAAGCAATTAGCAAACATGGACACAAATGTAAGATTGTTGGCAGAAAAAGAAAATGACCTTTTTAGGAGGGGTCACAAATTTGCAATTAAAGATTAATGGTGGGATCTAATAATTTATGATCACTATTCATTATTGTGGAGTCAAAATTGATGTCTCTATGATGCTCGTGACAATTTTCTAGAAGAAAGAGAACTAAAGGAAGTGATTCAAGTAGTTGCAATCACTTTAATTAGACAATAGTGGAGGAAAATATTGAATGAGGTTTTGGTAGAAGCAATGTTAGGCTTGGGTTTTTGTCCATAGATTGGGGCATGGTTACTCAACAAAAGTTTTAACATTTAATTTTTAATATTTTGGATACTAAATAGACCACGACTTAGAGAGAGGAAAAAACTATAAAAATGAATTTTCAAAACAATGGATACCAAAACTATGGTATATTGCAAAAACCCCACACCTAGCTTGGAGAGCATCTTCTAAAAATAGTAAATACATAAATGACTTCACATGCAATTGCATGGGTATAATCAATTAGCCCTTAAAAAAGATTATAACCACAAAAGCATCATGGGTGTCATACCCCTTGACAACTCCACTCCCAAAATGTAGTGCTCCAAAATAAAGTAGCCAACTCATGTGGGTCTCATCTTGTCATACAAGATTCTGACTCCTCAATTCTAATGTCTAAAATTGGGAAAATGTATCTAGTGATTAAAAATATTCAATTGGAAGTGACAACAAATATCAATATTTTGAGATATTATAAATATAAATTAATATCCAATTTCACCCAAAGACACCTTCCAAGAGTGTCAGAGACACATGAATAATACATAAGATGCAAGGTAAATAGCACCTTAATATTAATAGTTTCGTGCCAGTAAATCCCATCTAAGATAAAATGAGAATGAAAACCAAATTTTAGAGATGTATGTAAAAGAAGAGTGTAGAATATGCATTCTTTACCATTACAATTTTTATAGAATTATAAATTATAACATAATTACAACTATAATAAATCAATTAACTTCAACAAATTTTTAAAGTTAATAAATAATTTATTTTCTTTTATACTCTATGAAAAGTGTACATAGAAAATTTTAATATATGTAATTAGTTTTTATATATCATAATAGTTACATAATAAATTTGATAATATTATCATGAATAAATAAATTTGTTTACATAAATAATATAAGTTAATTAAATAAATACATATAAATAGAGTGTAATTAACTCATATTTACTTATGTCAATTAAGATGGGAATGTAAAATCAAAATGTTAGTTTTAAAAACTAAATGCAAGAGAATTAGGGTACTTAGCTCAGGGAACAAAGATTAAAAATATTGATGATGCAATACAAAATTGATTTGAAAATATCTAGAAGAAATTTATGTCTTTAATGTGCTCACTACCTTAGTTGCTACACAAATTTAGAATATTTTGTTTTTATCATAAACTTTGCTTGATGTCAATATTAAGTAGTGTAGAAATGAACTATGAAGCATAACTCTAATCTATATATTGGTCCTTTGTGATTAAACTATTGTCTAACGATGCATAAGGATTGATATTAAAATATAGTTTAGTGTAGTTTAGAGGATGTTGTATTGTGAATGTAAGTTATCCTTAGTCAAGTCTCTAAATAAACAAACTTTATAGCCTTGGGCAATGATTGAAGGCAACAAACTCAAGCATGCAATTCATACATGTTAATTTTAATATAAATTTATCATTTTGGTGCTCCAATGAAAATGTTCATGTTGTTATTGTTCATTATAATACAAATATTCCTCAATGTGTTTAATTCTACAAATAAATATCTAAAAATACCAAGACTTAATGAATAGTCACCCAAATATGTATTAAATCAACTCCTAATGGCTAGTGGAAAAGGGAGAAAGTTACTACTAGTTTGAAATTTAAAATATTGATTGGGATAAATCCTAAGCAACTCAAGGTTGATCCCAAGCACTAGGGATTAACTTGTTGGTGTTAAAATTTGTAGGATCACAAATCCTTAAATTTAGACCTTTCCTTGAGCACCAAGGGTGTCAAACATGATCATGGGTCTATTGCAGAGAAGGCTTTTGGACTCTAAGAAAGATAGGCCTATTGCAGAGAAGGCTTTCAAACTCTAAAAAATATGATCACATTAAATAGCACACTTGTGTTATGTGACACACTCGTGTTACATAATGTCAAAAAATTCCCACCCTTTTTGGTTTGGAAAAGACTTGAATAATGAACTTAAGGGATCAGTCTCCTAATTTTCCCCCATTTTTCATACTTGTTATTTTTGATAATATTTTTCATCTTCAATGTCAACATATTTACTCATTTTGTAATAAGATCTAAAAAAATTACCACCAAAATTTCACACATCTTCTTAACTTTTTAACCTTATTATTTTTTTTTCTATTTGAGATACATTCACATATTTATTTTTGTTTTATTTTACTAATGTTTTTATATCCCTCAAATACATATGTATTGATTCTTTCTATAACTTTTTGATCTATTTATCAAAAATTTGAAAAAAATGTATATGATTTTTCTATGCTTCATTCTTTACATATTAAAATAAAATAGTGTTTTCAATTTTTTTCACAAGTTATGTGACACACGCACTTGATGAATCATTTTTTTAAGATGCTTCCACCTTGAAAAATCACAAAAATAAATAAATTAATAAAATATATAAAATACATGAATTCTAGTTACGTCAGAGACATCTTACAATGGCATTTTGTGTGCTTAGAAAAACTCTAACTTAAATCAAGGAGAGCTCTTGAAATCATCACCTTTTATTTTATTTTTATGTAAATATTGATATTTAAAATAATAAAAATTAAAAATTGCAACTATACAAATAACAATAATTGACCTTTTTCCAATAAAACTGTTATTGGTAACGAGCTGCCTTCTTCCGTAACTGTTTTTCCTAATCATTGCTCTCTAACCGTGCTTGGTGCATTTATGTTGTGCGAATGTGAACAAAGGAATTCTTCGTCATCGTTCATTAACCCGAAAATTCGAGTTCAAACATGTGGCTTCTACAATACTATTTTCCGTCCTCACCACTCGCCATGTCTCATCATTTGCTTGAGGAATATTTTGCAAAGGGAAAAAGTAAAATACTGAGAAAACCAAAGTCGAATAATATAGATATGACACAGGAGCTCCTCACCAGGGGTGCAAAGATTACCGACATTAGCAGTCAGAAATGGAGAGAGAAACTGCAAGAAGAAGAAAAGAAAAATGTTGGAGATGGTACTTATGCTTTCTTATACCTTTCTGTTTTGTTTCTTTTCCTCATCTAACAAATAACTTGTGCAGCTATCAATTTTTTTCTTTCTTCGGTTCAGTTCTCAAGCAAATTGACAATATTGTTGAACAAGGAGCTGGCAAATGGACTCTCTGAGATAATATTGGTAAGTGTACTTATCTAATTTACTAATAGAAGACGAGCACAAATTTACAAGAAAAAAATCTTGAAACATTTTCTGTTATAACATTGAGTAGGACAAAGTGCCTTTGCCAATGGTCTGGCTGCACTATTTTTGAATCCTTTTGTGAAATCTCCCATTGCTCTGGGAATCTTGGGAGAATGGGGAATGTGAAAGTCAAGCATTATGGTTCAGGTAATCATCCTTGCTAGATATTTTCAAACATTTAATTAACATTATTAGATCTTGTACTAATCGCAATCGTTCTTCTAGACAGAGTGCTTTCTTATAAAGACAATGGCTCAGCTAGCATTCTCAAACTCATTTCAAAAAGAAAATTTTCCTGGAGCAAGCAAATCCAAATTGTCTGCAGAAGGGGAAGCCAGGCGTAGGAAAATAGCACATGCTTTAGAGAGGTTACAGACAACAAAAATCATATAGAGAGAATCGAGAGCAGTATTGCCTATAAAAATGTTGGCCTGATGTATGCTTATATGCATCCACTTCAATGTGTTCTATCTCAGGGGTGGAAATTATCTGATGGAAAACATTAGGGATATATTCCTATTGGCAAAAATGAATATCTGGTCTGGTTCTATGTTGGTCTGAAATAGCACCCATTGTTTAAAAGAGCTGGATACCTGTTGTTAAAAGGTATATCATTTGTCCTAGTCTATGTACAAAAGGGATACAGAGTAGATCATAACGGTGTTTGTCTTTTCAAGATTTTTGTAACCCCATATTACGGTTCTCATGACAACAGTTGTGATTTTAAAATTTATATTAGAAAAAGTAACTTGAAACTACTTATAAAAATTGAATGTACATTGATATTTTGTATTGTTTACTGAGAACTAATTCAAGTTTTTAGTCATATTTTCAAAATAAATATCCTAATTTCTGTGGTTGTGTTCTTAGAATTTGTTTCTGGTTTTGATTTGTAGGATAAAAAGCCTTTGACATTAGGTCATGAAGACAATCTTTATGTGGAGGGATTTGCTTCAAACGTTTTTGCAAAAGCTGACAAACAAGATAGAGCTAGAAGGGCAGATTTGTATGACCGTTCAAACCTTTGAATCAGATTTACCAATGCATATTGCAATTCTTGTTGGTTATAATGTTTTTGATGATAGTTGTCAGAATGTTCATTTTAATGAGGCATCAGTGTATAAACTGCTTCGCTTTGAAACTTTCTTTAGATAATTAACATAATCATGATATGTAAAATATGAAAATGTGAAATTTCAAAAGAATTGGTCTTGGCATTTGACAATATTTTGTGTATTTCAGAACCACTACAAAGACTTTTTATGCATCACTTGTATATTTTTTTAGATCCTCATCCAGTTTGGTGAAGTACAACCAGAAGTGAGTTGTTCTTTCCTTGCGCTTATAGTTTACCTTCATGACTGTTTATAAATGTATGATCAATGAAGTTTTCACCATTAACATTTGTGCATTTTATCAACATATGATATTAGAGCCTCTGTGTCTATGATATGTTTTGATGCGTGACGTAACAGACCGTGCCATCGAAGGTGCAGTGTTTTGATGTGAAAGATTTGCATTCTGCCACCATCATTTCCCAGGTTAGAAGCCTTGTACCTATGTGGTGAAGTCTGCGAAGAATGTTTTTGAGAAGAGATTAATGTGCTAAACTCGAATACCATCGCTGTATTCCACACAAAAATGATATTCTCTAGCACGTGAGCAAAGGCACGATCCTTGCTAAATGGGTGAAGGATCTATAACACACTTAATGTGTTGATTACGATCATCCACTACCTCCCAGAGCAAGCGAATTAATGAGGGCTTCTTCTACGTCCATGAGTGACTGCGTGACATTTTAGGCATGGAGTTATGAAAGAAAAGAAGAGTGGCCTCCTACATTACTTAGGCTAGACAACGTGAGTTGTTTGTGTGGATTTCATTAGAAGCACGCCATCCCTACACAAGTGGTCTGTGTAGATTTTTTTTTTGATAAATAGGCAGCTATTTATATTAATTCAAATATAAAGATACATATTCACAAAAAAAGGGTAGGTGGTAAAAAGGCACACACCGAGAGTCAAATGGGTAATGCCCAGAAAAAACAACAAATCACATGGGTGAAGCCCAGAAGTCCAAAATTACAAAGTAAATAAAAAGACCATTAAGCGGCTAGAGCAGTGCTAGCAGAGCCAAGAGGGTCTCTATCATCCAAAATTTTCCCCCATACATCAGCAGGGTCTGGAGTGACGTCAGGAGGAGGACCCCAACCATTATCAGCATCTTTTTTCTCTTTATCTTCTTCCTCGCGTCGGGGCGAGATTGCAAGTGCCAGACACGGAAATTTTTTACCAGTGGCTGGCCAACCAGAGTCAAAAGCAGGAGAGTCATCAAAGGGCCACTTGGAACCACCACCGCCGCTCCTCGAAGCACCACCAAAAGGCCACCTCTGGCTAGCCCGCGATGGAGGAGAGCGGTTTTGCCGAGGAGTGCGAGAATCTCGCCGAGGCGGAGGCTGGGAATGGGGACGCGTAGAGCCACTCCGTTGTCGGCCCCTAGAGGGCGACCAATCGTGAGAAGAGGTGGGCAAAGTGGGGACCCGAACAACAGTACAAGGAGCATTACCCCAGTGATCCAGGAGAACCTGAAGGTGAGCAACCTCAAGTGCAACTTTGTTAGCTTGCACCTGAACCTGTAAAAGTACATTAGAGCAAATCATAGCTTTAGCATATAAAGATACATGAATATCCATTTGAGTATGTGAAAAAATGCAAGCATTTCTGTCTTTCCAAATATTGAAGAGAATTTACACCCTGAAAGTGTGCCAAAGTTGGATGAATTTTGCAGGAAATCTGGGAGAATCTCCTAGCAACACTATATGTCAGGAGAAAGGCTCTGGCCTAAAGGGTCAAAAAAGTCATGAATCCAAGTCCAAAGTTATTGGGCTCTGGGACAAAACAAAAAAAGATGCTTAAAATTCTTAGTTTGCCCACAAAAAGGGCAACGAGAGTCCCGAACCCCTAGGCGAACTAGCCGAAAACCCAAAGAGAATCCTTGGAATAGAATACACCAGACAAAGTGGATAAGTTTCGGCTTAACACTTGCAGATTAAGTGGCAACAAATCTTTTATGCCAGATATGAGTGGGAGATTGAACAAGCCACCTCTGGTTCAAACTCTAAATCATAGGAAAATGTGGTGAGAGCCACCTGTAACCAAGTCGAGGCTTGTAGTTCCTGAAAGGGGTGTCTGGATACCACTTCCAGTCTTTCCACCAAGGTTTGGTCCTATGAATTCCAACCTTATGAAGCATTTCAGCAGGAATAGCATTCACCAGACCATCATAAGTAGCACGTCTTGGTTATGAAGCCTGTATTGGGTACGAAAAACTTCCCACGACATAATATGCATGGTGGATCTATGAAATATCTGTTGTAGGGTTTGGATACCTTTTTTGTGAAATCTGAGCACCTTAAGCCCAGGCGACTTAGCCAATGGCTAACCATTGCAAGCAAAAAGAGACGACCACCAAATATTGTGCTGGTTGAGAGAAATCCGATCTTGAAAACCAAAGCCAGCCCAACAGAGCCAGGGTTTGATAGCCTCCTAGCCTCACTAGATACTTTTGGCAACAAATGTCCCAACAATTTGGACTGGTTGAACCTCCATGACTAGAAGGGTTTGAAAGCCAATCTCCTTCCAGGTAGGTCTATGGACAAGGAAGCCAGATTGAATGCCATGCATAAGAAGAATTTTTCAGGCCTCGTCCCCAGTAAGGGCACGAATAATTCATTTAACATATAGAGCAATCCCTTGCTGTTGAATAGAAAACAACTCGAGACCTCCTGAATCTCTGGGAAGACAGTAGAATTCCCAAGCCACATGGTGAAACCCTTTGTGAGACTCAGAGGAGGCCCAGAGAAAGTCTCTAAGCAATTTCTCAAGCTTGCCATAGGCAGCTTTGAAAGGGTCCCAACAAGAAGAATAATAAACATGGGTGGCCGCTAAATTTGTGGAACACACCTGGAATTTCCCTGTCAAAGAAAGGGGCTTAGTAACCCAATAAGCAAGCTTCTGCTCAACTCTGGAGAGTATGGCTTGCCAAAGCTCAGCCAGGGACGCCTGACAAGCAAAGGGAATGCCTAGAAATAAAAAAATTTCTCTAGGCCCAATCCACTTCCATCCATACTATTGTAACCAAGGCGGAGAGGGCAAGATAGACTGTCGGTAACACAAAGTTTTATGCCACTGGATGGCAGAGCTGGAAGCAAGACAAAAGAAATTAAGACACTCAAGAGCTACCGCAATGGAGTCTTCTTCCTCCAGAAGGGTGAAGAATGAGTTATCAGCAAAATGGCCATTAACAAGTTGAGCCTGAGAATTGGGCAGAGAAATTCCCTTGACCCGCTGCTGGGAAACCGCGTTGGCTAAGAGGTAGCCAAAACCCTCAGCTACAAGTACATACAAAGAGGGGGCCAATGAGCACCCTTGCCGAATGGAACGAAAGAGTCCAAAGGAAGAGGATTCATGGCCATTGATGGTGATACAGGCTGAGGCATCCGTAAAGAGCATTTGAATAGATTGAATGAAATTGGGCCCAAAACCCAAAGCTTGCAACATAACAAGAATAAACGGCCATTCAATGCGGTCATATGCCTTGGAAAAGTCAATTTTAATGAACACGACTATCAGGTTTGAACGTCTAGCCCATTCCATGCCTTCCCAAACAACAATAATATTATCCAAAATAAATTTGGATTTGATAAACCCAATTTGTTCTGGGCGCACAATCTAAGGTAGAAGATGGTGGATTTTAAGAGCCAAAGCCTTGGCGATAATCTTGGAGGAGACATTAAGAAGCGTGATAGGTCTCTAGTTGCAAATGTCTTCTGGGTCACCCAACTTAGGTATGAATTTTATGTTACCTTTATTAATTAAATTACCTAGAGAATTGGAATGAAAACTTCTAAGTAAACTTGATGCAGATCGTGCCCAATATAGTCCCACATGGCTTTATAGAATTCATAAGGGAACCCATTAATTCCCGGGGCTTTGTCATCAGCCATGGAATAGACAGCCTCTTTGAGATCATCAATTGATAACAATTGATCACAAAAAAATTCTGAGCTGAAGAAAGCTTATTTGGCACAACAACAGGACAATCCTGAAGGGCTTGTTGTCGCACAGGCGCGAGTTCTTGCGCAGTGAAGACTTGTTCATAATGACGCACAAAGGCCTGAAGAATATCAAGCAACTCAGAAAGCACCTGAATGCCATCTTTGATTCTTTTAATGCTCGGAGATGAGTGCCTGGCACGCAGAGCCAAAAAAAAACTCTTTGGAGGCATGATCACCAACTTTTAGCCAATGTAACCAAGCTTTGATTTGCGCACCTCTAGCAACATAGCTGTCAGCAATTTGTTTCTTGTGCCTTAATTCTGCCACCCTAACTTGCAATTATGGAGAAAAGGGGCTAGCCGCCAAAGCCTCAGTGGCAGCATGAAGGTCAGCGGTGGTAGCCCCATAAGACTGCCAGCGAAAAGTAGCCAGCTGGCGCCCATAAATGCGCAAAAATCTAGCCGTGCAGATGATAGCCTCATTCCACCAATTAATCCAGCTTGTATGATGAGCTAGCCTGCACTCCAAATTCTAGACTCTGTGAATGTGGACCAAGGTAGGCTTGTGGCAAAGTAAAGACGTGTTTAAAAAAAATTGAGTTTTACACGTACAAGGCTGTCGAGTCTCCCATTCAATGCAAAAAGAAATGGGAAGTGGTCTGACAAGGTCACATCCACTAACGACGTAACCGAGAGAGAGGAGTTGTCAAAAGAGAAAAAATATTGCGCTGAGATCATGGCACGATCAAAGTGCTTAAATATTATGTTAGAACTGGCTCTGTAATTACACCAAGTGTGCCAGAGAGAATGAGAATGGCAGTGACCAATATTGGGATAAAAAAGCCCCAATTTATTGCGCATGTAAAACCATGCCTCTCTTTCTCTAGCTATCCATCTGAATGACAAAGTGCCATCTTTGTCAGACGCCATTTCTACCATATTGAAGTCCCCACATAGTAACCAGGTAGCAACTAGTAAAGAATCAACAATCCAACGCCAGAGCAAAGAGTGTTCCACAACATCATTAGAAGCATAGACATTAATAATCCCAAATGAATGATTATCAATGTTGAGAAGGATCCAGACGAACCGATGAGTGGGATCAGACCCGTGGTCGACCACAGAAGAGTGTCACCATGGGGCCAAAAGGGTGACAGCTCTGCCACGCCCAACATCATGAGTAGTACAAAACATTTTACTGGTTGGCCAAATAGAGCGACAAGCCACAACAAGCAAAAAACTAGAAATTTTAACTTCTTGGAGACAAAGCACTTCAATACCAAAGTACTTACACAAGGCATCCCTGATAGAATACTTTCTAGAAAGGTTTGTCAGACCTCAAACATTCCATGATAGGAACTTCAGGAGTGAAACTCCTCCATGTTTTCAAAACCCGATTCCTCTTCATTCAGGGAAGAGAAACGATTCTACAAAAATTCTGGCAGAACTAATCCAATCTGGATGGACGGAGAGGACATCCTCCGCTTTTGATGAACATAGTCCAAGAAGGGGAAGGGTTGTGAGATCGCCTTTGAGCTCCCGTCATAGGAGAAGAAACATTCGGCTATGTTAACATGACAGCAGTCGGTCGAGGCGTAGCCTTTGGCCTAGGCTGTTGCGAAACATAATCAACTCCAACTGGAGCTTCTTTCCCCTTCACATAAGGGTTTGAAACATCTTTCATTGGTTCAGAGGTCATGGGACCCGACCCAGAACTAGTGGACTTATTTTTTTGATTCGTAACTGTAGTCCATTTTGCATCAGGTTTGGTAGCAGATGCAGCCGCCAAACGAGGCTTTTCAGCTTCTCTTGGTGGAGAAGGTGTACAAGGCACTGCTAAAGGGCAATCCTTAATCTTGTAGTCCGCTGACTGACACTTATAGCATGTGTTGGGTAGATTAAAATATGTGACCTTCTGGGTGTGGCGAAGAGCTCCAATTTGGATATCAATGGAGTCTTTCAAATATTTGGAAAGGTCCACTTCCATACAAACCCTCTTCTGGGGTTGGGCTTGAAAGAACCTATCTGGCTCAATGCAAATAACCCTCCCTAGTGAGGAATCTATATTGTTCAGAAAAGGCACACAAGGCAAGGGTAGACCAAGGAATTCAATCTAGACCGAGACCTGCAACTTGGTGTTGTCCGAGATAGCAAAATCACAGGTCCACACTTGGAAAACTAAGAAAAAAGACCAGACATACTAGGGCCCATGGGCTAAGATAGTCTGCACATGATTGACCTCTGCAAAGCGGCACAAAAAGAAACCCTTGGTTAAATTTTGGACTATATCAAGGTGGACCCCATGAGGGACCCAAGCCTTGTTAACCCATTCTTTAAGCACACTTTCAGGGGGAGTTCTCCCAACAAAATACCCAACAAGGGTGTATTGCTCAAGCCATTGATAGGCAGTATCAAAATTTGGTAAAGGAAAAACCACATCAGCTGGTGAATCAAAGCACTTACCTCGTGAAAGAATTTCAGAACAAATTTTTGGGGACGTTTGTTCGAAGGAGGAGCCATTGATCAACATCGTCAAACCGCTAACACCAACAAGAACTGTTGGGTTAGAGTCGGTTGAAGGCATATTAAAACAAGAAAACCACAATAAATGTGGCCATACACATAAGAAAAGAGGGGCTTCCTGCGCAAGATGCACAATATGACACAAGAGGGGCCAAGGGTGACCGCAAAAAACACAAAACCCTAGCAGAGCTCATACACCTTCCTCCCCAATAGCATTCAATATATAAATTTTGAAGTGATATGGCAAAATAAAATTGTATAGATTTTTTGAGGAACACAAGTCATCACTTCTGACGATCAGTAAGAATTTTAAAAACATTCAATAGTGAGCTTCCTTTGTTATTTTTTGGTATACACTTTGTGCAAGATAATAATGCAAGAGGATATTCAAGATGTAATGCACACTTATTCTTGGAAAATATTAAGAGGTGTTTCTAAAGATGATGTGGAATTTATTTTTATTGGGAAATAAGGGTATTAGTATATCATTTGGTGCCCAAATATTTTGATCAAGGGTTTTATCACGTTAGTAGTATCATTATGGTTATTAGAAGTCGTAACAGAGGATGTGTTGGAGTGATTAAGAATAAGGAGAAGCATAAGAGAATAAAGTTATCTTTACCAAAAGACAAAAGTGTTAATTGATATCCTCTTGAATGGTTTCCTTTTTCGCTCCTTTTGAATAGGTTATACTATAGATCCTCAGGATTTCCTTGCAAAATTTAAATACAATGGTGTAAAATAGGATAACAGATAGATTAGTTTCTAGCAACGCAACTTGCTAATTTCATTCCATAAAATCTTGCACCATAATTGAATAGCCAAACTATTCACCTCTTTATGGACAAGAAACAACCAAGTAACTAACCATAAACCCAAATCTACACAATTAAGTTGCATAACTATCAAGCAATGAAAAATAGATAAAGATATAGAGTAGAAGATATGGAGGGAGAGATGGGGTGAATACTTGATAGAGAGAGGGATACATTTCTAGAGATGGAGGGGGAGAGAGGAATATAGAGCTAGAGATGAATATAGAGCGAGAGAGGAAGAGTGAGAAAAATAGATAGAGTTGGAGATGAATACAGAACGAGAGACAACTTGAGGGAGAAATAAAAATAGAGAGAGATAGGGAGATAGAGGAGGAGAGATAGAGAGTGATAGATAGAGAAGAAAAGATAAAGAGATAAGGAGGAAGAGGAGAGAGAGAGAGAGAAGATATGGTGAGATAGAGTGATATAAAGACAGAGATATAAGGAGATATAGAGAGAGGGGGAGAGAGAGAGATAAAGAGAGAAAAATAGAGAGAAGTAGAGAAATACAAATAGAGATGGAGAGGGAGATAGACATAGAGAGAGAGAGATAAATGAGAAGAGAAAGACATAAATATAGAGATATATGGGAATATAAAGGGAGAGAGGTTGAGATATAAAGATAGCTATGGGAATAGGGAGGGAGCAAGAGAGGGAGAGATGGAAGAAATAGAGAGAGTGATGGAGAGAAAAGGAGAGAGATAGGTAGAGGAGGGAGAGAGAGAGAAGATGGGGAAGGGGGAGATATATGTAGAGAGGGAGAGAGAAGAAGAGGGGGGGAGGGAGAGGGAGAGGGAGAGATAAATAGAGGGTGAGAGGGGTAGGAAAAGAGATAAAGAGATAGGGAGATAGATAGATAGGGAGATATATGTAGAGAAGGATATAGATAGAAAGAGATAGAGGGGTAAACCCACAATACTGGTTTACAATTCTGTTGAGGAAGGAAAATTACAAAAACACTCCAAAGAAAAAAAAATTGGGTTTTAAGGGGTTCGCTCGAAGGGGGGGTTTGCATGAACCCAAAAAGGGGTTCGCTCAAACTCCTCCTTCGAGCGAACCCCTTCAAGATGAATGATGTAGATATGTTCTCCCAAGCCGTAGATTAAGCTATGAACTTGCACAATTTGGTCTATTTCCTACCATTTGTGATTTGGAAAGATTAAAAACCCAATTTATGTAAATCTTTTCACATAATACAGTGAATGATGATGACACTCTTATTGTATATGATAATATAATCCAATGACAATACAATGAATGATGATGACAATCTTATTGTATATGATGCAACTAAAGAAAATATTATAACAAAAACACAAATATAAATATTACTCTCATTTTGGATTCCTACAATCGATATCTCTCGACGTTTTCTATATAGACTATATAATAGGATAGATATGCTAGTAATTACTCAACAATATTTCTACCAAGAATTTTCAAAAATTATTGAATGCAACAAAAAAACATAGGAGCATGCACACTGAACATGATGTTATATTTTATATGAAAAAAAGGAACAGTTTTGTGTGCACACAACATTTTACCCTCTTAATATTAACCATTTAAAAAGAATTGTATATTAGAAACTAGATTCAAAGTATTACAATATTTTTTTCTTGTCATATCTTGAAAATTTGAGTACATGCATCTCCAATTAATCATCCACGTTCAAGTTTAGTTGAATTTTTTTAAAAAGGTGGCCACTTTTGACTATTTTTGTGCCCCATTTCCATGCACTTAATCCTTCAATATATATAAATCCTAAACACAAATATTATATGGATACATAATCACTGAACTAGTAACCTGGCCTTAAAACTCAACCTCTAATATGTTGTAGAAAAAGGCTAAGCAATCAACTGTAGAGAACAAGTTAGAAGATAAAAAATAATGATAATGGAATAATCATGCAATCAAGAGAACACAAACTCAAAATAAAAAGAAGATAAAATACAAATAAGACATATAATTAATTGTTTATAGATGAAAGTTTCATTTAATAAAAAGACACTAGAAATTAAAATACAATGGAATTAGAGATAGATGTTTGTTTCAACCACATGCATAGACTTAGTGTTCAAAAAGTATAATGTTGGCCTTGATCTCTTATCTAAAGTATATTATCTAGGTTTTTTTGAAATCATGTCACCTAGCACACAATAATAACGCATAATCTAGCTAATTAGTGTTTTAGATCCATTAGAAAATAATCCAATCATACTGTGAAATCTAACCAATATAATCAACTAAGGACTAAACAACTTAAACCACTTAGTCATCTAGTAGAGGAGTTGGTGGCTTCTCTTAATAGTATTCTCCATTCTCAACTAGAAGAGAGGTATAAGTTTTACCCACCCACAACACTTTGAGTTCCTTAACACACTTAGATCCCAACCAAATCTCGGTATGCTATTCTCTCATTTCATCCTCCTTAAAGACTAAAAAACTAACCCATGCATATCCAATGGAAAATAATTATGAATGAAAGTTGAATTTCTACAACTTGGATGCTATAGTTACATTTATAATGGAAAAAATAAAAACCATGCATAATAAAGAGGTATGAGTTCCACGCAAATCCTACTTACAATCTTCTCAATGACTTTATCTTTGACAATGATACCCTTTTCACATCTGGGACTACTTTTGCTAGTTCGCAAACAACTATTGGACATGGGAAAATACAATAACCCCAAACCACTTTTCAAAACCCTGGGCAAGAAACCCTCATATGAAACCCTAATATCACTTCCAACATCATCAAAATCTACATAAGAGTAGTTTGAGCGTAAAAATATCGTATAAACAACATAATATAGTTTAAAGTGTGGCAATAACTTTGCAATTTTTTTAAAAGTAAGTACTTCAAGATCAAATTTAAGTTTCTGCATAGAAGCATTAAATTGCAAAATAACAAATGAGTAAGGCATGAATTTTGAAGTACAATGATACATTTGCTATAATTTTGAAAATAAATCAAATTATGGCTATCAAATCAAAATTTAAAGCTAATGTTGAGCTTAAGTATAGACTTAGTTTTGACAAGAACATCTGCAAATCATAGGCAATATCATGTTTCTTACGGGTCAAAGGCATGAATAGCTATAGAGGATGAGCTTGCCACTTTCCAACATTTCCTGTCACATTCACAATCATTTACCAATGATTTTGTGACTTTCAAGTGCTTTGCAAAGACCCCCTCACAAAGAAAATTTATGGTTAAAATAGAATACATTTAAGTTGTTATAATTTGAAAAATACTTACTCGCATGAAGAAAGGAAACTACAATAAGAGAATAATTATAAAGAAAGAGAAGAGAAAAAATGCCAAACATTGAAAGAAAATCTCTTGTGTAGCAAGTTTTTAAATTATTTTAATATTTGAAATCTTAGACACACCATCAATCTACATTTTTCATGCACAATTCAAAAAGACTAAATTTTACCCCATAAAAAATCAAAGAAAAGGAATTGGACAGATAATTTATCGATTTTCTCTATTTGAGGGAGAAAATTCAAACCTTCAAACCTACACAAGAAAATTAAAGATCGAAAGTCCTCAATATTGAATTTGTCAAATTAGAAAATTGTTAAAGCTCATCATGATGGTTACTTTAACATATTCCCCTCCATCTTCTAGGATCAAGTTCAACCCTCTTCCTCGCCAAATCTATATAAACCAATATCTCATTTGTGCTAATTATAAGGAAATTGAACAAAGATGGATGGAGAGTCATGTCAAGCAATTCAATGGCAACCAAAACATCCAATGAACTTTCCCTATCTTTTATGTTGTGATGGATGTCCATACTCTATTAGAAAGCTCTCATTTTGGCACAAGTTGAAAGTAAATATGAACTGACTATTCACATATAGTAATTACTTGAGATGGAAGTGTTGTGTAATAACATACTATTGATGATTCAAATGTCATTTTTCTTCTATTTTTGTTAATTGAAAATTATAAATCCATCCACCAAAATTTTATGAAAAATTAGAATACAACTATTTTGAAAAAAAGAGAAAAACAATAACATTAGTTAATAGATTAATTTTTTCCTTGCTAAAAGTGTAATATATTAGTAGAGGTGAATAGTTTAGTACCCTTACGTAGATAGGGGCTAATAAAAGCATGCTTATTAACATATAAGATTTTAAAAAATAATAGTAAATTTGTTAAATTATGTATATGATTTTATTTAAAATAAGTTATATAAAGTAATTTACCACATTAAATATTTATTATAGCATAAGAAATTATTTAAAGAAATGGTTGAAGTTCACGATTGTATTTCATTTTTGTAAAGGAAACAACCAACACTAATCTAATTTTTTAATTTAATCAAGAGAAAGTGACTCATGTTTAGAATTTTGAAATGATGTATACTAGTAAAATATAGATTTTTTAGTTTATTTAATGTGAGTAGGAGTGGTGATATTTGTCTATTAATATTCAGTTTGAGGTGAAAGTTTAAAGTCGTGTCCCACTTTAGGCAACTTATATCAATACAGATGAATTGAAACATTTCCAATTGAAAATCAATTTCAGTTAAACATATATTTTAGTTGGATTCGCTATTCATTTGGAAAAGTTGTGGCCCAGATTTAATTCAATTAGAATGAATATATATGTTTAATTGAAATTGACTTTCAATTGGAAATGTTTCAATTCATCTGTGTTGATAAGTTGTCTAAAGTGGGACACGACTTTAAACTTTCACCCCAAACTGAATATTAGTAGACAAATCTCTCATTAGCAAGAGACAAAATATAACATATGAAACTATATACCATTGGTATGACTGACTTTTAAAACAACACATAATTGATATATGGTAAAGTTTTGAAATGACACACAATTGATATAAGATGGATTTTTCAAACAATATGACTAAACAACATACAATTAATATATGACCAATTTTTAAAACAACAAAATTGATATAAGATTAATTTTTAAAATGACACAATTAATATATGACTGACTTTGAAAACGACAAACAATTAATATGATTTAACTTCTAGAAGAACACACAATGACTGACTTTGAAAATGACAAACAATTAATATGATTTGACTTCTAGAAGAACACACAATGACTGACTTTGAAAATGGCAAACAATTAATATGATTTAACTTCTAGAAAAACACACAATAATTGATTTTGAAAACGACAAACAATTAATATGATTTAACTTCTAGAAAAATACACAATGACTAACTTTTAAAAAACACAATCTGAATTTTAAAAAACAATCGACTTTTAAAAGTCGGTGATTGATATATGTTGGTAACAACTAACCTCTTTGGGTACAGAAGTTTGGTATGAACAGCCTATACTGCACACTCTCATAATGGAGTGCTCTTCAAATTATGGAGGGGAAGCTCCCTCATTATGCTTTGACAAATGTACTTGCAAAGGAAAATAAGCTAAAACTATGTCCTGTCTTTTTGTTTCAGCTGCTAGAGGTACAAGGCTTTCTTGAAAGAACTTTTACGTTGCAGCTGAGTTTTCTCTGGTTTTGCAAATCAACTAAACCACAACTTATATCTATCCAATCTCCTCAGGAAAACAGAGCAAGAGAAGCTGGGCAAAGGTTGACTATCAGTTGATAAGCATGTTTTAGACTCTCTGCTTAGCAGAGGGCAAGGTGGCACAACTATCATCTCAATCTAAACAAGCTTATTGGGCACAACAGATTTAAGAATTCACTAAGGCGATCTTATGGAACCCTGTGTGGCATAACACTCGATCGAAACAGCAAAGCCTTCACAAAACAGCCTTTATCTTTATAATCTCACGAAACCCTATGTGGCATAACCTTCGATTATATTGATAAAGATTCACAAAACAGGTTTATCGCTGCAACTTCTCGAAACCCTATGTGGCATAACGATCGATCACAATGGTAAATTAACACAAAACAACCTTATCACCTCAATCTCTTGGAACCCTATGTGGCATAACAATTGATTTCAATGATAAAGATGTTCAAACAGATATATCTATACTATGGAAAGAATTCAGCATTACAATCTTTCGAAACCCTATGTGGCATAACAATCAATTGCAATAATGAAGACACATGAACAAATACCAAAAAGAGCAATATTGAGGGCAAGGTAGGCGCAGCATATATTTCTCTCTCAAGCAAAAGTTAATTACAAATGAGCAAAGCTCTTATTTATATACATCAAGGTGTAGGGAACCCTAAAATCACC
>VDFB02270651.1:451547686-451998085 GCA_007258455.2 Sequoia sempervirens
ACAAGATAAATCCATCAGGTTGTTCAATAGATACCTCTTCTTCTAAATGTCCATTCAGAAATGCTCACTTAACATCCATCTGGTAGACTTTGAAACTTTTGAAGCAAGCAAATGCCAGGAACATCCTTATAGCCTCTAACAGTGCAACCGGGGCAAATGTCTCTTCCAAATTAACTCCTTCTACTTAGGCATATCCCTTACACACCAACCTTGCCTTGTTCCTTACGACTTGGCCATCTTCGTTCAATTTATTTCTAAACACCCACTTGTTTCCAATTACATTCTATCCTTGGGTCTTGGGACGAGTTCCCAAGTTTCATTCTTTTTGATTTGATCCAACTCCTCTTCCATAGTGTTGACGTGGTTTTTGAGACCGCACCAACACAGAACAAAGTTTCCCAACGGATACTCTATTCTCTCTTGAACAAAGTATTCAGCATGCTAAGATTGCGAGTAAGTTCATGCTTTCAACTCCAAGGTTCCTTAAATGCGAATAGACCCAATTTGGTTGATGTGTATTGCTGTGTTCGTACGAGGGGACTTACGTAATTGTTCAAACTTCTTGCAGTTAACAGTCAGTATATGATTTGAAGGGGATTCTTGTATGTATGATTTGGCAATGTGGCTCGTTTTCCTAAAACTAATCGGAAATATGCGGAAAGTAAAGAGTATAGGGCCTAAGAAACTTGTACATCTACTGTAAATGCAGGATATGTGGAACTTAGTTTTGGCAGACTTCAACCGAATTTCACCTAGCCTCACGTCGGACAGCCTCAGTAAAATTGGTGCAATCTTCAAAGGGATAGCAAAAGATGTTCAAATTATGATTCAACATACATACACCATCACAACGACGCATATAAGCATGCAAACCACAATCGAAGTTAAACTCAAGATAATGTCCAGTTGACCACGCAAGGTGAACTTATCATCAACAAGCCGCTAGTGGTATGGAATGAAAGAAGCTACCTCAACAAAAATGCCACACATCAAAGTAAACTACTTGCATGAAAATTACGCTACTTGGATACGAAAGGAAGAAGAGACCTTGCTAGCTATTCATGACAAGGCAATTCCACATCAATGAAAGATCTATTATCATGAAAAGTGTTACACAACAATCTCACAAAATTTTCAAAAGGAAAACTTTCTTTCTTCTCACTATGCAAAATGCTCTACAATGCTCTGCTATCAACTCTAGCTCTATCTCAATTCTAGCTCGATCTAATCTTATATTCTAATTATTAGATTACAAATGAGGACTCCCCTTTATAGATAGCCCAGGTCAAAGAGCGTGGGGTTACAATGAATGAAGTGGCGGAATCTTGCCACATAGCCTAACCCTAAAACTGCCGAGAATAGAATTGGTACATTAAATAGATCAAAGATTCCCACTCACTCCCAAAATAGTAAAGGTAATAAATGTCCACATTCAGTCTTCTAGAAGATCCTCATCCAGTAGTGCATTCCCATTTGCCTTCTCTCTGACTGCAAACTCAACAAATCTGCCAAGTACAGCCTCAACCTCCTGAACTGAAATAGGTGGAATGCAATCTAACTGAAACTCTAACACCGTGACTGAATGCTCATGCCTTGCACAAGATTTTCTCCAGGCAATCAAGGAGTCCTGCGTGTTCTGGATCAAAGTGGAGAAAGTAGAAGTATTCTCGAAATCATCTTGTACAAAGGTCTTAACATCTGCAAAGAAAGGCACCAGCAAACCTCTCAAATTATCAACACTTATCTCATCTGGATTCAGCCGCCTAGCAAATATGGCCTCAAAAGTATTCTGAACTCCATCTATGATATTGGCCATAGCTTTATGTACCCTAGCTGAATCTGCCTGTGCCGCATCGAAGAAACCACGCCCCGTGATAGCCGAAGAATACCACCTAGAGAAGTCATACCTGTCATTCTCCTGAATGACGCCTCCATCAATTAGCAAATGCAATGGCACATGCCTCAATACCTCAAGACGCTGAATAACTTTGCTCTGATAGATAGAAGCATCACCCCAAGCGTGATCCACTGCATCCATCCGTGTCAAAATACTAGAGGCTTGCTGAAAAGCAGAAGCAAGGTCCTCCATAAACTTTTTTGTCTCAACACGAACCCCCGTGACCCACTTATCTGCCTCCTGTGCCATTTTTCCCAACTCCATCAAGCCACTGATGGACTCTCTGGGTATCTCTGCTGGAGGCTCTATTACTGGAATATCCTGCCCTCGAGAATGAGACAACTGCTGTACATATCCAACTAAGGCCTTGTGTTCTCGTTTCAACTTCTTATACTTCCCTTCTTTCTTGAATAATCTGTCTTTGAGGGCGAGGTAGGAGTTATCACACTCCTCTACAATCTGCGCACCAATGGGGCGTCCCAAATCCAGAGTCGTGTAATGTCCCCTTCTCAAACCTAATCTTTCCAGTAACCATTGGCCTTTTCTTTGGGAACCCGAAGGCTAGTCGGAAGATAAATTAGGGTTTCCTATTTTTGAGGAGGTCATTGCTCTGAGATGATGGATTCAATGGCGGATTCTTTCTGGGTTTTCAGAGTGCTTCGCAGGGGTATGTTCATCTCGGCATTCAGAGCATTTTCCGGAATTTACTATTTTTAGTAAATTCTATTTTTGGCAGTTCAACAGTCGGGTCCAGCATAGTTGACTTCCTATGTTAGTTTGATCAGTTGGCTTGCTCATTGATGGCTTCGGGGCGCATTTGGAGAGATAAGTTGTATTAATTAATTAAAGTCACTTTTTAATATTATATTATAACGTTGACCCCCTTGGCCTAGTCTGATGACTTCAAGTTGTTTTAAAAAAGTGGTCTTGAGGGTGGCGCCTTCATAAAGGATTATTTCTTATTTTTCTAAAGTCAAAACCAAGCTCTAAAGTGGACGCCATGATTAAAATATCGAATTTAATTAAAATGGTCAATATTGAATTTGAAAGAAAAGGACGCCATTCCTTAAAGAGGATTAGGGTTTTGACTTGAAGAAGAGATTAGGGTTTCATGAAGTCAGCAGGAAATTATATAAGGAAGACTTGGTTCATCATTTTGGCATCTTTTGTCGACTATACTGTTATGCTGCCGAATTGGCTCTGGGACTGCTTCGAGGAATGAAGGCCTCCTAGCTTGGGCATCACTTCGTGTTTGCAAGACAACATCTAGTGGTGAATCATTGTACTGTGAGTTGCATTTAGTTTGTGTTTTGTTCTCAGCTCATTGCATAGTTAAATCAGATTGGCATATTAGTGTTTCAGCATTTTGCATTGTTGTAGACAGCAGTTTCATGTTTTTATTCATCTATCAAAAAATACAAAAATAGTAGTTCTGGGTATTGCATTTATAGTTGTGTTTAGGGGAGGCGAATGTTTGTCTCAAATCTCAGATTTTAATGTGTTGTATTTAATTTTTAATGCCAAGTCGAATTCTTCAGCTGGGCCGTACCTTTCAGCCTTCTTGGAATTCGTGCATTAATCATTGGGGATAGTTTGATATGTTTTTAGAGTCTTTGTTGAGTCGCCATCATTGCTAGGGCATTTTGCATCTTGTTTCGTGTTAATCGGATGATTATTGAGCAAGTTATGAACATTACCTTGAATTTGTAAGTTGCTGGTTACTCTTTTTAAAGTGCAGATCTATCAAAAAACAGTATACATAAATCTGCTTTCCTGATTTGTTGTTTGGACACTATGATCACTTAAGGATTGTAGCTGATTCATTATTGAATGTACTATTTGATAAGTATCTGATATCTTGACCTTGCAGGCAATAATAATCTTTGTAAACTGGCAGTAGTACTGACCAGTGTTCTTAAAATTGCTTTGTCTCGATTTGTAATACTCATTCTTATCTTCAGTATTAGTTAAGATAGTGATAACTCCGCCCTATGGTAGCTACTCTCCCATCTTGGGTCAGCAAGCACATTCTGGGTGTTGAGTGTTTTTCAGCTTCAGCATTTCTCTTTCAAAGTTGTGTTATTGAAATCACTCCGTCATATGGTCGCCCCTCACTCCGCATTGGATTGGGTAGCACATACTTGACGTTGAGTTCTTTCTGCATTTAGAATAGAAGACCCTCTGACCAATGCTCGCCATCATCGGCGCCATTCTGATTAGAGTTACAGCATAAGCAGTTCAATTTAGATCCTCTGACCAATGCTCGCCATCATCGGCGCCATTCTGGTTAGAGTTGCTTTCTTGCACGTTTTGGGTTTCTCCTCTAACCTTAACGGGTGCACTGCTTTGTAATCTGTTAACTGAAAAACAAAAAAAATTTGGCTCGGAATATTTCAGTGGTATCAGAGCCAAGATCCTGCCATCCTGTGCCCATCAGAGTTCACTTGACAGAGAAAGATGAATACAGAGAAGTCTCTACTTGAGTTAATGCATGATCTGTATACGCTATTGAAGGATCCTGAGTTAAGGTGTGGAATCAGAAAAATTTATGCTAAGTTTGAGAAGTCAGATTTGATTGGGGTTTCTAAAGAATGCCAGTTCAAGAGGAAATGTGAACACGAGGCTGACATACTCTACAGAGATTATCAGAGCATGACAAATGAGTTTAAGAACGGTGTTTCTTTTGATGCCTTTTTGGATTGGATGGTGATTTATCACCCTGGAAAGCGGGCTATGGTCAACTACATCAAGAAAATGATTAAGGAGGAAACAGAACATACAATGGTTGCAGGAGCAAGGAAGGAAGAAGTAGTGTCTGTTTGTGGTTTGCAGCCCACAAATGAACATGTCGAAGAGAAAAATCAGTCAACTAATATTGAAGAAGGCACAAGCAAGGTGCACATGTCACCTCAGAATGATCGTAAGCTTGATATAGAAACCTTGACAGTTGAGGAATGTGTGGGAGAGCTTCATAATACTTCCCTAGATTTGCATGTGACAGCAAGTGATGATGTTGGTGATGAGTCTAAGGAGTTCATGCAAGATCATACTGAAGAATTGATGAGGAAGGATTTTCCTCGTGTTGCTGTCTTAACTTCCCAAGAAGTCTCACATGAAAAAATCAGCAACATACTCTCTCATGAGGGTTCCATAGAAGATAATGAAGATGAAGTTTTTCAAACAACAAACATTGAAGATTCTTCACTTCATTTCGGGGGTGACATTGTTGGTCTTGGGATTGATCAGCAAACTGAGCCATTGGAGAGAAACTTTTTTGATGATTTCAGCTTAAGTGAATTAGGACTTGACTTATTCAAAGAGTCATCACTACAAGGGGAGCATGATAAGTTTTTTCCAGTTGATCATCTTAATCAGCCCACTAGCATTTGGGATCCGGGTGTGTTGGCATCAAGTTATGTTAAAGAACCTGTGTGGGATAAGTTTCCCTTTGATCCTGATGAAGAACAAGAACCAGGTTGCACAGTAGACTATGAGGTGGCCCTTGGAGGAGAAGTTGTCTTTGAAGAAGAAGATTGTTCCACAAAATTCCATAATGATCTCTTTGGAGTGGTTGCAGCCACTAAAGAGGAATTTGTGGTTACAGAAACTGTCCGAACAGCGGACCAATATGATTCCTTGAGCAGGTTGGATGCTGGTCTAATGTTTGATCAAGGAGGCAGTGATGAAGAAGAAGAGCTAGAAGACCATATGGCTCTTGAAGATGGAGAGTTTGAGAGTGTTACTAAACACAAATCAGATTTATCAATGCACGAAGCTGATTGCAAGCAATGGGTTGAAGAATTTGTGGAGTATGATGCTTTTTATGATGATGAGCATTCTCTGCTAGTTGGTGGTGAAGTACAAGAATGTTGGAGTAGCAAAGAGGGCAGCAAAGGCAAGGAACGAAGTTCTGATTTTCAGTTGCAGCCCATCAGCAGTTCACCGTCTTTGCATGTTCATGAGTGGGAAGATCAATGCAAGGTATCTTTTGGAAAAGAAGTACAAGCGCTATCCCTATTTGATCGCACACACATTTTGGTTGATGATCTCTGTTGGAAGGCTCAGTCTGAAGAGAGACGAAGTGGAGTTAAGGATGAAGTTGCTCTTCCTAACTTGCAACTTATCAGAGGCTCTTTGGAGACATTGAAATCAGCATACATACACTTGATTGAAGATCAAGATCGTGCCGTTGAATCTGCAAAGAAGGCCTTCATTGTTTTCGAAGAAAGGAAGAATATGGTTGATGAGCTCACCTTGGAGCTTAAATCAACAAAGGACAATTTGAAAGAAACCCAGCTGGCTCTAAGAAAGGTTGAAGACCAGTTTGCAGATTTCAAACTTTTCAAGGAGCAAGAGGAGGCACAAAGAGCTAAAAAAATCAATCAAGTGATTGGAGATTTTGACTATCTTCAAGAGGAGTTTGATCTTGAAAGCATTTCAAGAAAGTCAGAAGTTGCATGTGCAGATTTGGGGCAGCGAGACGTAAGGAATGGCTTCCAAGTCTTCGACAATCCCTTCTTTGAAGTGGGTGCTGAAGCAACTTATGACAATCCTCTCTTTGTTTTGAAAAAAGAGTCAAGTAGTGAAGAGACCAAGCATGAGGTCAAGCGTGAACTCCAATCTAAGGATGCCTTGATATCACTCCATGACGATGTGCCACGTATGTTGAGTAGTAAAGAATGCTTAAGAGGAATTGAGGATGCAGTCTTCACTTTGGAAAAGGGACCAAAATATGGTGATTGCACTCTTGTCAATCCATTCCTTGGGTTGAGGGATGCTAGTCTGCTCTGGGAGTTGAATTCGAAGTCATCTTATGTTTCATGCTTCAGTGTTCCTGAAGTTTTCATGGTTTGGTTTCAAAGGTTCATCAGAGGGGATGCCAATTTTACAAGTATGCACTTGATTTTGACTAGCACTCAGAGATGTGCTATGTTTCCTTGCCGGAGTGTTGGAGATTATTTTCAGTTGGGTATTCAAGCTTGGGATTCTCAACAAGGGTTGATGGAGCATACAGTTTGTGGAAAGAAGAAATTATGGAGGGACAAGAATCAAATTTTCAGACTTTTTGGTGTCGTTCTTTTCTTTAGCAGCTTCTTGATGGTTCCATTTGTTCATCAACAAATGGATTGGAGAGAGATTTTGAGCATGGGTTGGAGAAATGAACGATTGGTTGCTCTTGAATGTGTTGCCCAGCTAAGACCAGGACAGATTTTGAGATTCGAGCTTGCTGGTTTGAGGCAGACCAGCCACTTTACATGTTGTGTTTCTCGCATTCAGGAGAGTTGGTTCATCACTCATGATCAAAGAGGTGGTAGTTCTCTCATGGAGATGAATCTAGTGTGTTTTCCAACCACCTTGGAGGTGTCACTTTGCAGCTCGATGGTCATCTCACATGCTCACGCTTGGGATTTGGAGTGGTGTTGTTGTTTTCCCTTGGGTAGGACTCGAGAATCAGATTGCACTGCGCTGATCCTAGTCTTGATCAGCAGTAATTATTTGTTCCTTCACACTTTTCCTACTCTCCAAATTCATCTTATGATGGTTGATGATGTAAACTTTGACAGTTTACTCTCAGTATTGATTCATGACAGCAGTAGCTCACATGCTTTGGTTCACCATTCGGAGACTCATGGGGTTGGAACTATGATTGTTTTCTGTAGTCTTCATGGTTGTGCAAGTATAATTCAGATGAGGCATGGTAGCTTTATGCGGAGACATGAGTATGAGTTTGTGGAGCTCTTGCAAAGGAATGCTTCCCTCCTTGCAAGAAGATGTGTAGAGGTCACACTTGCAGGCATGGTCCCGTTTGTTACCATGTGGAGGTATGGGGAGGAGTTCGATTTTGATTTGAATAGTCTATCTCTTCTATTGCTTAGAATGGTGATTGACAGTAGTATGGTTGATACTGTTAATTCGGGGGATCGTGGACATGAGATGTTGCATGATTTTGATTTCCTTCCTTTAAGATCTTTCAGTTTGAGAATCATAGATGGTAACACTTTGGAGTTACAAGGGGAGTCAGTGCAGCATTGGCATGATATTTTCATTGATGTGATCAGAGTGGTGCAGCATCGGCATGGTGGGTTTTTCCTGAGACACATTTGGGAACCAGGGATCATACTTGTTGCGTATGGATTAGTCTTCAAATTACTGGAGTTGTGGTGGTATTGCTTGAGGACAAGCAATTTTGGGAAGGGCGGATTGTAATGTCCCCTTCTCAAACCTGATCTTTCCAGTAACCATTGGCCTTTTCTTTGGGAACCCGAAGGCTAGTCGGAAGATAAATTAGGGTTTCCTATTTTTGAGGAGGTCATTGCTCAGAGATGATGGATTCAATGGCGGATTCTTTCTGGGTTTTCAGAGAGCTTCGCAGGGGTATGTTCATCTCGGCATTCAGAGCATTTTCCGGAATTTACTATTTTTAGTAAATTCTATTTTTGGCAGTTCAACAGTCGGGTCCAGCATGGTTGACTTCCTATGTCAGTTTGATCAGTTGGCTTGCTCATTGATGGCTTCGGGGCGCATTTGGAGAGATAAGTTGTATTAATTAATTAAAGTCACGTTTTAATATTATATTATAACGTTGACCCCCTTGGCCTAGTCTGATGACTTCAAGTTGTTTTAAAAAAAAGTGGTCTTGAGGGTGGCGCCTTCATAAAGGATTATTTCTTATTTTTCTAAAGTCAAAACCAAGCTCTAAAGTGGACGCCATGATTAAAATATCGAATTTAATTAAAATGGTCAATATTGAATTTGAAAGAAAAGGACGCCATTCCTTAAAGAGGATTAGGGTTTTGACTTGAAGAAGAGATTAGGGTTTCACGAAGTCAGCAGGAAATTATATAAGGAAGACTTGGTTCATCATTTGGGGATCTTTGGACGACTATACTGTTATGCTGCCGGATTGGCTCTGGGACTGCTTCGAGGAATGAAGGCCTCCTAGCTTGGGCATCACTTCGTGTTTGCAAGACAACATCTAGTGGTGAATCATTGTACTGTGAGTTGCATTTAGTTTGTGTTTTGTTCTCAGCTCATTGCATAGTTAAATCAGATTGGCATATTAGTGTTTCAGCATTTTGCATTGTTGTAGACAGCAGTTTCATGTTTTTATTCATCTATCAAAAAATACAAAAATAGTAGTTCTGGGTATTGCATTTATAGTTGTGTTTAGGGGAGGCGAATGTTTGTCTCAAATCTCAGATTTTAATGTGTTGTATTTAATTTTTAATGCCAAGTCGAATTCTTCAGCTGGGCCGTACCTTTCAGCCTTCTTGGAATTCGTGCATTAATCATTGGGGATAGTTTGATCTGTTTTTAGAGTCTTTGTTGAGTCGCCATCATTGCTAGGGCATTTTGCATCCTGTTTCGTGTTAATCGGATGATTATTGAGCAAGTTATGAACATTACCTTGAATTTGTAAGTTGCTGGTTACTCTTTTTAAAGTGCAGATCTGTCAAAAAACAGTATACATAAATCTGCTTTCCTGATTTGTTGTTTGGACACTATGATCACTTAAGGATTGTAGCTGATTCATTATTGAATGTACTATTTGATAAGTATCTGATATCTTGACCTTGCAGGCAATAATAATCTTTGTAAACTGGCAGTAGTACTGACCAGTGTTCTTAAAATTGCTTTGTCTCGATTTGTAATACTCATTCTTATCTTCAGTATTAGTTAAGATAGTGATAACTCCGCCCTATGGTAGCTACTCTCCCATCTTGGGTCAGCAAGCACATTCTGGGTGTTGAGTGTTTTTCAGCTTCAGCATTTCTCTTTCAAAGTTGTGTTATTGAAATCACTCCGTCATATGGTCGCCCCTCACTCCGCATTGGATTGGGTAGCACATACTTGACGTTGAGTTCTTTCTGCATTTAGAATAGAAGACCCTCTGACCAATGCTCGCCATCATCGGCGCCATTCTGATTAGAGTTACAGCATAAGCAGTTCAATTTAGATCCTCTGACCAATGCTCGCCATCATCGGCGCCATTCTGGTTAGAGTTGCTTTCTTGCACGTTTTGGGTTTCTCCTCTAACCTTAACGGGTGCACTGCTTTGTAATCTGTTAACTGAAAAACAAAAAAAAATTGGCTCGGAATATTTCAAGTCGTGACCACATAATTTTTAGGTACTGCTTCGTTTCGGTCACACTCAATTCGTGGCACAGCTACATGAAGGGTGTGAGAGCCATCCTTTTCAGTGGATATCTTCGAAAATTTTCTTGCTTTCTTCTTCTGTGGAGGTGCACTGATCCTGTTCAAGAACTCTTCCATCTCAACTGCTGGATCAATCTCCTCGCTGGGGCTTCTTCTCATTCTATCCTTAAGCCAATCGGGCACATCATACTGTATATCAAAGGGCTGCTGCTCCTGTGCCTCGACTTCTCTAACTTGTTCTACCTCTACATCATTCTGGCGAGGCTCATCGTCCTCAAGTGGCTGAGTGTCACCTGACACTATATCATCATCATCGTTCATGGTCGCCTCTAACTCCTGCTGAAACTGGGGGTCAGTAATAGTCCCCTCATCATCCTGCTGATCAACCCTAACAGGTGCGTTGACGCTCTGGCCAACCGACTCCCTCCGTGGAGGCTGAATATCATTTTGTACCACTTGCACCTGATTCAATGCATTCCTCTGATCAGCAAATAAAGAGACCTCCTGTATGCTTGGAGAACGTGTCTCCAAGGGTGATGCAACTGTGACTCGTGGAGGCTCTGTCTGAGTAGGCTCTTGTCGAACTAGTTCTTTCTTCCTGGGCTCTGGACCTCGTGTAATCTGCTTCTTTCTGCCAGTGGTGGGTGTCCTGTGATCTCCCATCATATTGTAAGTCAAAGCAATTGACCTACTCTTCAATCTGCTTACTCGTCTATCAACCCACGCTCTAGTGAAAGTCAGGACTGGGATAGAAAGGGTGTCCAAATCAGCAACCTCAGGTTCTGACCAATCTGGAGGTGGAAGTGGAGTGTCTCTAACAGCTGCATAATCCGGATGGACGACATCCATATCTTTGTTGACCTGGTCTGGAACCGGTACAACTTCACACTCCCTGATCAAAGTAATAGGCAACCTAGAAAACATCCTTTTCCTTACTTCAATCTCATCAACTGCATCAGCCCAATAATCTTCTATGGTGGCCTTATGTTTGAACTCCTCTGACAGCACCCACTTGATGTTATGATGTGGATCATAGTGCTGTCGGCTAGTATGATATGAGAAATGATAAAACTGAAGTTCACTTTCAGCCTCTCTAGCTGCCTGTATTGAGGGACACACCTCGTCCGAGTTGCCCATGACAACTGGAAATTCTACCCCTCCTTTCTTCTTTTTCTTTTGAATTTTATCAAAGGCAAGCAATTGCCTAGATATCTCTAACATTAAAATCTTATCTGTTGGGTACTTAGGCAGCCTATGTGGATATGAGGAAAAACCTTGCAGCCTAACGTAAGAAAATCTTGGAAACTGTATAAACCAGCACCCATACCTTTCAATCAATTCTTGGGCCTCCTTCGAGATTCTGTGTTGTAATCACTTCTGAAGCAGCCTCGTGATATACATGGTGAAGGAATCGTTGACACGCTTGTAGTGGGTTGTGCTCGCCAAATGTAACTGCGGACAAGCATCATATATCTTGAACTGGTGGGAGCCACAACCAACAGGCTCCTTGTAGGAAATCCCTCTGTACTTCGTCATTCGTGCCAACATTTAGATAATGTAGGAGCTCATGTAAAACGTCTTCGTTCTCCTCAAGCCCAGGAGCTGCTCATGCAAGTTATCACTTATCATCTTGGCCCAATTGATATAATCCTTTCCTTCTAGCACGAGATTGATGTAGTAAAACATCCAAGGCTCAAAAATGAATGATTGTGCACAACCTCCAACCCTGCTCAGCATCATGATGAGATCACAATACTCTTGTTTCAAGTCATCTGCAATGATCTGCTTCGGCAACTTCGTACGAGAAGGTTTGGGAGTGCTCATCCAGTGAGTGTTAATTGTCTCCATGCATCTCTCGAACGCAGAAGCGTACATCCGCTCAGCCCGTTCTCTGGATTTGTAGATCATATTTCTGTGCACCGGGATCCCGAAAGCTTCACCAATGGCTGCTGGAGTAAGATTTGCTAGCACTTGGCCATCTGGTGACGTGATTGACCGATGATCCTTCTCATAGTAATTGGCGCACTCCATCATCAGCTCCGAGCATTGGATGGCTGGTGGGAAACCAGCAGCTGCATATAACCCACTTCGAACAATATTATGTGAAGTGGTCGAAGCACGATGACTTCCAATTCCCAACATCCTGTTCTTGAAGGTCTCTAGGTTGACGAAGCCCAGGCTGGTGTCTGTCAGCCTGCCCAACTTTGAAATAAATTTTGATTCCGGCATGAATGTCTTGCTCAGCTTTTTGATCACAGCTTGCCTGGATGCACCATTGTCCTTTCCAGTCGTCCTTGCCTCAGCCATCTGCAAACAATGACATTCATCAGCAATTTAATTTATAAAAAAAAATGAGACATTGCATAGGGGCTGCAGTCGACTTTAGAAGCTGCAATAACTTTCTTATATGCAAACCTCAGCTTCCTCCTCTTCAATAAATTCGAACTTCAACACTTAGAACAGATTTCTAAGTAAACTTTAGTGACTTTAATCTGCAACAACTCCAATCAGCAATTTGAATTTTTATAACTTCGTATCAGCAATCAGCAAGTTCACACTTCGAAAACTCTCAGCAATTCACTTCACCTCAAGGCGTCCCTTCAACTGGCAACTTCAACTTCAGCAACGAATCAAACTTCAGCCACTCATACCAGCAAAGTCGTACCTCTTAGCTCTGGCAACTTCAGCAACAAATCAGACTCTAGCAATCAGCAAGTGCGCACTTATAGACTTCAGCAAAGGCACCTCTCCAGCAACTCAAGGCGTCCCCTTCAACTGCAGATTTGAGCAATCTCAGCAAGCCCCAGACCTAGCCAAAACTTCGAACTCCCCAAGCAATTCACTGCAATGCCTCACTTAGAGCAAATTTGACTTCTTCAGCTGTGAAAACAAGTGAGAAACTTGTTCATTTTATAGCCAAAATTTGAATTCTAGAAGAAGTTAATTTTAGCCAGTGCATTAAACTTCCACTACTCCACTTCAAGAATTCGAATTTTCCCTCTTTGGTATTTCTGACACTTGTCTCTGGGCGTCAGGAATCTTATTCTTCTAGAAACTTGACTTTGACTGGCATCTTTGAATTTATTTTTGAAAATTTAATTTAAATCCACCCTTTTAATTCACCAGTCGGAGCTCTGTCATATTAATTCGAATTTAACTCTTCATCATCTCTGGAAAACTCATCTTCGAAGAATTCAATTAAAATTATCTAGGCAACTCATCTTGAATTCATCATTCAGAGAAATTTATTCTGAAAACACATTTTATTCAAATTGCCTTAGAAAATTTTAAATTTTCCCTTAGGAAAATTCACCATTTGAGCACTGATTAAATTCTTCACCGAAAAAGTGTTGGCGAAGTGCGGAAGACTTGGAAATCTATCTATCATCGCGAACGTTCAGTACCCAGAAGAAAATTTTCTCCAGAATGTCTCGAATTCATGGGTACCCAACGAACGGGTTCATTTAATTTTTGAATTTTTGAACCCTAGAATTTTCACCATTTTAAATTCATTCTTCGCCTGTGGTCATCCTGTATTGCTCCAACTTGAAGAAATTCGAATTCATCTTGCATTATCATCGTCCTCTGACTTCATCACTGAGAAAATTTGCTCGGGCTTCGAAAAATTTCACCACCTTGAGCTCTAGGCGTATTTTCTAAAAGAGAAAATATTTGCCTTAGAAAATATTTTAAATCATCTTGCACTTTGAGAATTTGCCTTACAAAATTTTGAATCATTCGCCAGTGTTGGAAATTTTATCAACTTCATTTAGAAAAATTTCCTTCATGCCTAGCACACTTTTATTCCTTACTCACCATTTATATTTTATTCCACACTTGCAAGGCAATTTTATATTTGAAGTTCAAACGCATTAGAAAAATTCTCCAACACTTTTTAAAAAAAAATATTTCATTTTTTACTTGAGGAGCCTAGCACACTTGAGGAAAATCACGCCTAGCACTATACTTCACACGCCTTAGAACTTTTTCTAACACTTCATCACCTTAGGCGCTAGGAAAACATCTTCAACATCTTCAACACCTTAGGCCCTGGGCGCATTTAGCACTAGATGAAGGAAAACGCCTAGCATTTACCTTGTATTCACCACGCCTTAGCAATATTTTCACCTTATTTACTTCCCCCATTCACCTTTTCCACCTCAACTTGGGCGCATTTTAGTTTGGCAAGAGGATGAAAACTTTGACTTTGTTGACTTGCTTCTAACTTGAGCGCATTTTTATGTAGGTGGAGGATAAGAATGTTGACTTGTT
Source organism: Sequoia sempervirens (assembly GCA_007258455.2). Taxonomy (NCBI): domain Eukaryota; kingdom Viridiplantae; phylum Streptophyta; class Pinopsida; order Cupressales; family Cupressaceae; genus Sequoia; species Sequoia sempervirens. The sequence continues at coordinate 451,562,013 of VDFB02270651.1, forward strand.
TGACCTCTTTGCCTTTTGGGCGCATTTTGACATGTCTAGTGGATGAAACTTATACAACGCCCTTGGAGTGACCCTTCACCTCCCGTTTTTGTCTTGACATGCATGTATTTGGGCCCATTTTGCCTAGGGAAGAGGATGAAAATCGTTGACTTTGCTTTGACCACTCACAACTTGGGCGCATTTTACCCCCTGAGAAGGATGAACTTGCAACTTGGGCGCATTTTGAAGGTGATGGCGGATATCCACACTTAGAAATTTTTTTAACCTTCCTGAGCTTCCCTTGGGCGCATTTCACTATGCCTGCAGGATAACTTTCATTGACTTTTCTTTGACTTTCTTCTCCTTGGGCGCATTTTGGCCTGTGTGAAGGACGAGCTTCATACTAAGAAATTTTTTATGCTTTCTCATCAACTAGGCGCATTTCACCATGTCCACTGGATGAAGTTCCAGACTTAGAAAATTTTCCTCTTTTTTGCTAGCTTACATGTCCTGCTATTTATAGTAAGACCTCTGATTTTGCATCTCTGAAGCTCGGAATGACTTGAAATTTTGCACACTGCATCCTCATCACCTCGTTCTGTCGACACTGCCATTTTTAGTCACCCTGCTATTTTTAGCCTATTTCTGAAGGTGGTATACTATAAATAGTAACCTCTTGTTTCTATTAGCTCCACTGCTCCGATTAACTTGAAATTTGAATGAGGTGCTCCTCACCACGTGACCTTACTGTCAACATCAACGCATGCGGTTGATTTACTATTTTTAGCCAGTTTCCAAATTGACTTACTATAAATAGTAAGTGCTCTGTTTGACTCGAAATTTTACCAGCAGATAGCCTGAAGGATGCTGATCGCGATGGTTTACATCGGTTTTCGAAAATTTTGACTTTTGCCCCCTCTTTTCAGGCTCCGAAGTTGGAAACCCTAATTTGCTCTGCATGCGTATCAAAAGATCTCTGTTTGCTCTCGTTTCTGTGGCACTGCGATCAGCTCGTGATTCTGAACTGCTGGGAGGCGGCTGCCGGGACACACCTGCTAAAAATAGCAAGTTCCTTACTGAGTGAGTATCTTCATTTGCATGTCACACCATCGCGAAGCTCTCGAAAAACCCATCAGGAATCATCTGACATGCAAAAGAAACCTGACATGCAAACCCTAAAAATAGCCTCGGAAGACTGAATTCTGAAAGTTGTCGTCTCGTTTTGCATGTTATACTGTTGCGAAGGTCTCGAAAAACCCAGAAGGAATATGCCATCATGCAAAGAAAAACTCTGCATCTGAACCCTGAAATTCGTGCCGGGAGCCGGACTGCTAAAAATAGTAAGTTGCCTGTTTTCGCTCAAATTTAACCTGTGAGTAGCTTGATATGCTCTGAATGCCGTGTGTCTGTTGGAATCTCAAAAATGCTGACGAACTGACCTGGATTTCACACTTACTAAAAATAGTAAGTACCTCAGAATCTGATAAAACTTTGCTGGGAGCCTGCTGGCAGCACACTGACAACAACGTTAGGCTCAATTTTCAATTTATTGACTTCGTTCGACCTCGGATTGACCAGGAAACGATGAAACCCTAATTTTCAGACTTGGTCAATTTCATGTTTAAGCTCACTGACGGGCGCAATCCCCGAAAAGGGGGACATCAGAAAAGAGACAGAGCGAGAGAGAGAGGGAAAAACCCAAGCCAAAAGACCAAAATGGAGCAAAATTTAGGGGGTCCCCATCTTGAATGGGGCGATGTGTGAAAAGGTCACAACACATAGCTTTTACCCAATACTTATCTTCTCGAGCTTCTGAAAAATTCTTGGGTTCTACTTTAGAGAACGAGCAGAAATTTGCATGTTCTGATGTATAGGCCAATGTCTAAATTTCTGTGTCTTTGTCATTGAGAATCAAATCTTCTGGATGGTTCCTTTGAACAGATCTTGATGGTGTCTTAGATGTTGCCTTTGATGGTGTCTTTGTTTCTCTTTGTTCAACTTCTTCCTCCACTTTGTCTTCTTTGCAATTTTCTTCTTCTTGACAATTAGCTTCTTGTGCCATTGTTCTTTGATGCCTTTCATCATCCACTTGGACATCACTTTCAATAATTTTGTCCAATCTTTTATTGTAACACCTATAAGCTTTTCTACTTGAAGAGTAACCAAGGAAGATACCTTCATTTGCCCTAGAGTCAAATTTTCCCAAATCTTCCTCATCTTTTCTTATATAACATTTGCTTTGGAATACCTTGAAATACTTCACTGTTGCAAGCCTACCCTTCTATAGTTCATATGGTGTTTTGGAATTGTTTACTCTAATTTGACATTGGTTCAGAATGTAGACTGTCGTGTGAACTACTTCCCTCTGAAAGGTGTCTGATAATTTGGACTCATTTAACATGGTCCTTGCCGTTTCTCCGACAGTTCTATTCTTTCTTTCTATTCATGCCTTATTTAACATGGTCCTTGCCATTTTTCCGACAGTTCTGCTATAATTCCTCTCAAGGATCTGCTAAAAATCTGCCATAATCTGCTCTTTAGATCTGCTATAATTCCTTTCAAAGATCTGCTTAAAAATCTGCCATAATCTTCTTTTTAGATCTGGTATAATTCTGCCTTAAATCACCTTCAGAATCTGCTATAAATCCTTTAAAAGTCTGCTCATAAGATGTTCATACATCTGCCCATAAGGTCATCACAAATCTGCGTATAGAGTCTTCACAAAGTCTTCATAAATCTGCACTATTTGCCTTCTTGAATCTGCTCAAATATTTTCTCCAATATGCTTCATAACTCTGCTCCAAAATCTGCTTTTATCTTCTACTTAAATCTGCTCTAAAATCTACGTGATTTCTTATTAACTGCTTACTTTTCTAACTCCCATCTCTTCTCCTTTTATACCATTTAACATGCCTTTACCAAAGGGAGGCGACTATCCATAATGGGGGTCGGCCACATTAGAAGTATTAAATTAAATTAAATTTCTTTTAATTTCTCCAAAGTAATGTGACTCCTTAGAAGAGTCGGCCTATCCAAGAGAGGTGGCGCTTCCTTAAGGGGTCAGCCCCTATGAGTTTATTTTAATTTTATTTCAATCACCAATATAGGCGCCACTATTTGCAGGTTGGCCAACATTGATAACTTAGATGTTCTTCATGAAACTTCATAATCGACTATTAAAATATAATAAATATTCTCTCTTATGGAAATCTCAGTGCTGCCTTTGCTTCTCATAGTCGGCCAGGAACAGTAATTAAAGGATGGTGATTTAGTGGCCTTTGGACTTAACAAATTCTTATCGTTACATTCAATTTCCTTCTCGATACTAAGGACATTTAAACAGTGATTACCTTTGACATCAATGACAATTAAATTTTCCAACAATGTTAAGCAAGATCTGGGGTTTCAATCCATGCATGTCCAATTGCCATTAAGGAGAATTTCCAAGTGTGGAAGGGTGATAGATTCTTCCTAGCTTCGGGTTTTCTCTCACCACATTTGTTGGTGTGAATGTAATAAGAATTTTATTAATGTCCTAGCACTTTATTGTATTGTAGATTATCGTTTGTAATGTTTTTTCCTTATTGCATTTGGATATTTGGAAATTTGGAGAGGGATTATTGAGCATGTCCTGTTATTAATATCATATATCTTTTGTAAGTTTGTGTTTTGTGTCTTTTGGTAATTATGACCTTGTAACCCAGTATAAGGCATCTGTCCTAGACATGTTGACCCTCCATACACCATTAAAATGAACAAAATCATTAGCTAGTAGTGTAGGATTAGGAAGTTAGTTATATTGCATTGCATGATCTACTATCATACCTAGGGAAACATTTGAAGTGAGGCATATCAGTTTTATGACTTTATCCTTAGAGGGTCATGTCATGCATATTTGCATCAGCTTAATAGATGTTATAGAAATAGGTTAGTCTTTGATCTAGTGACAGAGCTTGAGGTCAAAGTGTACGTTTAGATACTACTGCAGTTTATCTATGTTGTATCTATTCAATTGCAATCGAATCTTGTTAAAGATTACCTCTAGAAACACCCTCCTAGGTTTAGCTGAACCGAAAGTGAACGAGAGATTATCCACTCTCAGCAATTGACTTGTCATCACTCACTCTTTGTTGATGAGCTAGTCTATCTACCTTTATGAATGGCATATCCTTGGCCTTGAAGCAGATTGATTCCTCTAGAAGTGTGATTTTGGGATCCAATAGATTGGAAAAAGGATTGAAATCCATTGTGGCTGTTCCTAAAGGATCGGTTTTGTGTTTTCTTTTCTCATGGATTTTGAATTCCCTATTTTTTGACAAAGATGGCACCTTAAGGACAAGCATTTATAATCTAGTTCCTTGTGTCATGTTTCAAAGTGTATGAAAATTTTATAGTTGCTGGGAAACTCCATTTTGGGAACATAGACAACATACCAGTCCCCGTACCCAAAATTTCCGATGAATCATTTACATATAAAATAGCCGTCTCCTTATTCATTTAACTCACGTACCCTAATTTGATTGGCGTCCCTATCCTCGTTCCAGTACCAGTACCCTGCATCTCCTAACAACTATGGTTCAAAATTTCAATTGTTGTTGGAAAAGCTTTAGAAATTTTTATTTTAACAATAATCAGTCTATAGGTGGCTAGATTTTTTTCTTTGTGACATGAGCTATGATAACTAACTCTCCAATAGGATTCCCTATATTTTAAAAAATTGAGTCATTCCACATTTTTTATGGTTATTTAAATATCTTAATTGACATAGATGATTTTGTCATTATTTCCTTGTCTATATCAAATTTTGGTGTCTCTTGCCATAAATATAACCCCACCTTTATAAACCAAGTTTTACCCTTGTAAACCATATCTACATCCTCCAAAGTTTGAACTCTCAAATATGGCTAGGAAGAAAGTCTTTGACATCAATCTTATTTCTACACTTCCCCATTGTTTCTCTACCCATATACCCAATTCTTCTATAGTAGGACAACATACGAATCTTCCAATTGGTGCATTGATATTTAGAAATCTTACCTCTGTTTCTATTGATTCATCCCCAATCACAAGTTTTGGGGTTCTTTAATTTTTTTATCCTTTGTATATCTTGTCTTGATTTGCTGGTTCCTTGCTTTTTATCCTTTCTTTCCACTTATTGTTTTCCTTGGAGCCTCTCATTTCTTGTTCCTTGTTCTTTCTGCTTTTTCTTTAGATCCTATCTCATTGTGCTCATCTGCCATTCTTCTAGAATTCATAGGGCTTTCTCCAAAGTGTGGTTCGGTTAATATCTCATGCTTCTAGCTCTGATCTTTCTCTTCCTAGAATTCGTTGCTAGTTTTTTCATTTTCCTTTTCAAATCCCCCATCTCCTTTTGCCAATCTTCCTTTTTATTTGTATGCGTGAAATAATTTGATGAAGTATTTCAAAATTTAAATTTATAATCAATTTTAAGTTTTAATTAAGTTCATTCAAAAATAGTTGCAGACAAAGTTATTGAAGTCTCTTATTTCTTTTTAAAGTTTTTTTATATAAGAGAGGTATTACCAAAATTTGAAATTTCACTTTGAAGGGTTAGCATTTCACAAGCCTTTTATGTGAAACTTAAGGGCACCTTGCAATTTTCTAATTCTTTTTAGTTTTATGATTCTAATTTTCTTTATTGAAAATACTTATCTTTTATGAGTAGATGTAACCGTAATATAATAACTTGAGGTTGATATAATTAGCAATATTTATTCTTGTTCAAGGTTTTGTGTAATTTTATTAAACTCTTAGCATACGCATGAGGATCCCAACTTACAAATGTATTACATTGTCGACAAGTGTCATTTACCTTCCTTGTTTGATGATGTTATACTTTATAGCCAATGAATTGCATTTGGTTTGAGTTGAAGGATGTGAATATTAAAGCATGTCTTGGTTAGAAGTTATATCTAACTTCATTAAATGAAAGAGGATACGAATATGAAAACACATATTGATTTTAAACTGTATTCAACTTTAATGAATGAAGAGGATGGAATTTATGAAATCCAAATTGTATATGTGTATATATATTCCAAACACATTTTGGTAACTGCCATGACACTGATTTGGAATTTTTGTTTTTTACTATTTTAATTTTATCTTTTTGGATGTATAGATATCACCAAGATTTTTAAAATTCCGCTTTAACCTCACTAGATATGATACCTGTATCACATACCACTTATGTTTCTGGAAAACAATCTTTCTTCACGAAATTTTTCATGCTTGACATGTTTTCTAAAGTATGATACTGCAATGTTGTTGCATATGCCTTAATTCAGTATATAAAATAATAAATACTTGATATATTCTGCTGGCAGGAGGAAATATAGGACCTCTTGTTGACAAAGCAGGCCGGTTTTACAAGCCTTTACAAAATAATCAAAGAGGACAAAATGAAGTTGAATTTTATAAGAAGTTTTGGGCTGATCAAACAATACCACCCATCGTGCAAGATCTCTTTCCAAGGTTCTACGGCACAACGTCTGTTCAAACTTCTGATGAGACTGGGATGTGTGATATCCAGACACAAGTTAATTGCAAATGATTTTATATGCATGTTCAAGTAAAGATTCTCAATAATAATGTTTTCTAGGATATACTTTAGAAAATGAGGACAATGGTTCACATTCTATGATTTCAAACCTATTAAGATAATCCATAAATGAGTACATCTGAATGGCAAATATGAGTCCTGGTTCTTTAATGTTCTCAATCTCTTTTATCAGGCTTTAGTTAAAAAAAACTGCGCTGCCTCATAAACTGATTCCTTGTTATTTCTTTCCTACTTTTTGTGGCTACAAGTTTATAATGACAGAAATAATTTTCCTTTATGTCAATCGGGATTGACAGTTTATTATCTAGATGGGTATTAGAAATTTAGAACTCAATACCAATAATAAAAAAGTGCCCTTTAGGATTTCAAATGTCGACTTTGCAAGAACGGATAGCAGTGCTGTACTTAATTGCTGTTCTTGTGTCTATGACACTTTGCTGTCCATTTTAAGGAAAGCATGTGACAAAAAATTGAGGACAACTTTTGGGTTGGTGAGCTTGAGTTGTCTAATTCTTCATGCATTATTTTTGCTAGGAATTACATAAATGCTGTAGTAATAAAGAGGTTAGAATGTAAGTATACTGTATTGGTCAAATTTGTAGAAGTCATACCTACATCAATGGCTCACAAAATCTATTTTTCATAATTCTATAGATTAGTAGATCTCCTGTGTGTTTGTGTATAACATGTATACACCTTTTTGTTTGAGTTTACCTTATTTTAGTTAGGTAGCTTATGTTGTATTATTTCATGCAAAAATTCAAGTTGTAAATCTGGATAATTTATAATATCCATCTCATGTAGTTGAACTGGAAGCCAGTCCTCCTTAGTTCACTTCCTATTTGAACTCAATGTCAATTAGATGATTGAGTCCACTAAACTCATCCCATGAGTTAACTGTCGATCACCTTGAATCAAGGGAGTTAATCACAATCAAATTGTTCCTAGGATAGATTTATTTTATCACATTATAAATCTTACATAGATCTGTCACCTTGCTTTATAATCCTTGATGCCTAAGCATAACTTTTAAGCTGGAAATATTTTAAATTCAAATGGTTTTCAGATAACAAAATTCATATAACACCATTATTATAGGTATATTTCGGATCATTTGAGTTTTTCAAATTAAATCAACATGAATGGATATGCTGTTAAATAAGAAAATTATAGAACAAGAGGAAGTTGCAATGAGTCTACATTATGTTAGCCTTAGATAAGGAACAAATTGGAACTATAAATATGCCAAACTAGCATGAAAAATGCTTGGAACATCTGGGAAGCAGATACTTTGTAAAGTACATGGAGGAGGTAAATTGATGTCAATATGCGTCACATTATTTTTGAACCTCTTAAAAATTAGTTTAGGTTTCATATATTTTAAGAAAACGAAGTTTTGACCATATACAATCTTCAAAGTGGGAAACTACTATTTATTCTCTTAGGTAATGTGCCTTTTAAAGATATGCATACTGTTGTCCTGTTGGGATATGATTTAAGATTTTCCACAATAGCATACTTTTAGACTGAAATATTTAGTTCAATGACAATGGTGATGTTGTTTGTACTAAGGGTTGTGTTATCACAGCTAATAGGAAAATATTATTTATATGGTGGGATTCGTGTGGTGGAAATTGAGAAGTCTGGCTCGATTTATATTTACAAAGAATGGAGAATTTTGATAAGAAGTTTAGTTTCCTTAACATGCTAGCACAGTATGCTGTAATGGAGGACTTAACCTATCATTTTCATCATCCTTCAGTGATTGATATCAAGGTACTTTTGGTCTCTCCATTATGGTGCAGTAAGTGATTGGATGGATGATTCTTAGATGGTTCTGTCTTTGTGTATAAAATTTGTGGAATTCTGTAAACTGATGTGTATATTGCCATTATTCTAATGCAGCTGTATGGTATTTGCAGATGGGGTCACGAACATGGTATCCAGGGGCAACTGAGGAGTATATCAAGAAGTGCTTGTAATTTTATTGAAACATACTAATGCTTCTGGAAAATTGAGGAAAATCACAATGTCTATTATTTGAGCAATTTAATGTCCATATTATTTGAAATATTTCTTTGTTCAGTACTTCTAGACTTTCTGAACTTACAACATGACTTTTAAGAATAATTAACTTGGTGCAGAGATAAAGATAGAGAAACAACTTCTGCTCTTCTAGGTTTCCGCATATCAGGGATGCAGGTCAGCAGATATACTACAAAGATGCCGATTCCTATTTTAGTGCAACATTTAAATATGTTCTATACTGGTTGATTTCATCCAATGCACATGTATGATACTCTTAACACATGTTTCCACAGGTTTATGAAACTGCTACAAAAACCACATGGAAGCCAGACAAGAAGTGGTGCAAAGTATTAAGCACTGAAGATGTTAGGTTAGCATTGAAACGATTTGTCTCAACAAATCCATTTTCTGAGACAGACCCAGATGGCTCACTTGCATCTTTAATTTATGGTGATCCAGGAGGTGTTCTTTCACAACTCTTAGAGCTGAAAGCTTGGTAAGACATGAATTAAACACTTTGATAAGATAATAATCTTGATTTATTGCTTTGTGTGGGCACCCAACCGGTAGATATGATATACAAGAAGATAAATAAATATAATGCATTGAAATAGAACAGCAATACATGAGAGAGAGAGAGAGAGAGAGAGAGAGAGGATCTGACAGTACATTCTTGCTCATCTCATGACAATGCATGCCAATACAGAAGGGGCAGGGGATGGCATACACACACACACACCCCACTAAACCAGGAGTTAAAGAAAATGATCTCCAGCTGATAAACCATATACAAATGGTTTTTCAATAGAGAATGTCACCGGCAATTAGGAGGATCTTAAGGCTCAGCCAAATCTATAAATGGCTCTCTCCCTTGCTGCTAGTTCAACTGTCTCGAGGGAAATGGTGACCCTCTGCAGATATATGCTAGAAAGAAGATTGCAGACATCTACAAGAAAGAGGAAGTTGGCTACTGTTCAAGGAAGCATAATTAATATGAGTACGGAGGGAAAAGAATTCAAAACTTCAGAACATGACTACCCTCTCACCATCATTCTGGATGAAGAATGCAAAGCTGAAGAGATTCCAATATGGAAGATGGCTCAATCCACTCAGATAGTCTTTGCTAGCTGCACTGAACACCAAACCTAAAAGGATCAGAATATGTACAGTTCTGGATTTACTCCTGTTGATCTTATCTCACAGAAAATGGCTTCCCAAATCTTATCTCCCCTCCAAGAGTTTGTTTGTTGCTGCTAGCTTCTCCAACTGTTGAACATACCGTCTACAACCCTACACTACTGAAAAAATTGGCAGCCACCTCATGCTATGTGCCCAACCTGCAAATCCCACAGTTTCAAATGCCAATTATAAACAACCTGCCCGTGCTGAAAACATTACAGCCAAACAATCCACTTGAAAAGAAACTACAATACATTTTTCCCTTGCAAACATAAATGGCACTCTCTAAGGATTCAAAAGTGTTATGGAACTCATAAATTACCATTAGGAATTCTTCAATCTTCTGCTAAACAACCTCCAAGGAATCAAGGATAACCAGTGAGCCATAATCAACTGTCTTAATAAGCAGGAAAAAAGGACTACCATCCTAAGGATTTGCTACCGAAGTTTCCTTAATAGGATTGAAGCAATAGAAATGATTCTAAGTACAGAGAGACTCAGGAGGGACTACAGAGTGACCGATTCTCAGTTTCAGCAATATCCTACTTCCAAAAGGCAACCAACTGCCATTTTTTTTAATTTGGTGACCTGAGAGGCTCTGCCGTCCATTCAAATACATTGCAAGGAAGTCAAGAAAGACCTAACATGGAATAGTAATGAAATGGTGAAAGACGAATAGTAGCAGGTCCACATAATGCAAAATGCCATAGCTCCATCAATAAGATCAACAATTGAAGATACGAGTCAATGATATAATCCAGGGTTACCTCAAGTTTCCGGGATGGGCACGGTAGGGGACGGCGGGATGAGTCCCCAAGTTTCCAATTTTTGAGGCCAAAATTAGGGACGGCAGGGGACGGCTATATAAAAATATAGGGAAAATTTAAAAAGTATAGGGAAATTTTAAATATTCATATGATAACATGGATAAGGCATGCATAATACACATTATAGAACATTAACATATAACATTTGTGTTCAACATTATGCCAATACTCAATACGCATTCAAAATTAACATACACGAATCATGAAACAACCTCCAAGTTATAATTTATAAACTTATATCAAAATGCCCAAAGGCTACATTGCTGCCATATAGTTTTAAAGTTTGCTATGAAAATCAAAATTCAATATCGTATGACAATAATGAATACAAAATAAACAAAGAGCACTGCTGCCCCTAATCATCTCTCATAATCGCATCAAAATCAAAGTCGTCCTCTGAGTCATTGCCACTGTGATGCTCCTCCTCAACCAACAGAACCCTAACCAAACCCTTAGCTGTTTCCTCCTCATCTACCTGGGCTACGTCCTCGGGATCAATATCCCACCGTAGAGCTGGAGTCTGTCGATACTCTGGAGTCTGCCGATCCTGAAGCCGAAAAGCACTATGAACTGCCACTAGCTTCTCCGCTCGTCTAGAGGTAAGTCTATTCCTCTTGAGGGAGTGGATAAAGCTATAAGTGGACCAATTCCTCTCTGCAGCAGAGGAACTGACACCTTGTGCAAGAAGGCGAGTAGCAAGTGTCTTCAACTGCGGTGTATCCCTCCCATGATATCAAAGAAATGCCTTGTGGTATGCCATGTTATGGATTGCCATGGCATTCCATCACCATGAGACCACATTTCTTTGAGGCATTTTTTCAAACAGTTCACTGCCTTGTCTATGCTATTGCTTACTATTATGCTTGGATAGATAAATTTTTTCCAAGCATCCATAGCTTGTTCAAAAACACCTGTTTTAGGCTTTTAGCCATAGCAGCAAAGTGAATTGTTTGATAAAATGCTTTGGTAGACATGTATGAAAAATGTGGTAGCATAGACAAGGCAGTGAATTGTTTGAAAAAATGCCTCAAAGAAATGTGGTCTCATGGTGATGGAATGCGATTGCTATTTGCTTGTCATGGCATTCCATCACCATGACACCTATTAAAATAAACATATAATTTCAAGGCTGATACCTGTTGATGTGATTTTTGTGACCGCACCAATCAGCAGAACAAAGTAATCCGAAGGCTACTCCATTCTCTCTTGATCAAAGAATTTTGTGCGCTAAGATTGCAAGAAAGATCGCACGTTCAACTCCAAGGTTCCGAAATGCTTTGGAATACCCTCAGTAGGTTCATTGTGATATGCTGTTTACACGAGGGGACTTACACAATTGTTCATAAGGCTTGCAATTGACAACAGGTTAATGATTTGAAGGGAATTTTGTGCGAATGATTTGGCGTTGAGGTATGAATTTTCCTAAAACTAACCAGAAATAAACTGAATTGAATGGCTGCAGGGATTTGAAACTATATGTTCTATCTAAAGACGGGACGTAGGATCAATTTCGGCAAACTTCAACCAAACTATGCTCCGCCTCACGTTGGACAACTTACACAAAATTGGTGCAATCTTCAAAGGGATGGCAAGAAATTTTCAAGTCACAATCCGGCATCAAGACACCGTCAAGACAACGCATACCAAGACGTGAATTGTAACTGAAGCTAGGCTTATAAAATGCTCTAGTTGACCACACAAGGCAAACTTGTCATCAACAAGCTGCTAGTGGTATGGACTAAAACGAAGTTGCCTCGATTAACATGACAAATCCACAGCTAAATCTACTTGTATGAAATGAAAATTACGCTACTTTACGCTACTTGAAGTAGAAGGGATGAAGAAACCTCGCTAGCTATCCATAACAAAGACGAATTTCACCATCAATGAAAGATCTTTTATTATGAAAGTTTTCATAACAATCTCTTACAAAAGTTTTCAAAGGAAAACTTTCCTTCTTCTCCAAACTATACTAAGCTATCAAACTATCTCTCTGCTCTAACAAAATGTCTACTCTCTGATGTCTCCTCTAATCTAATATCTACTAAGTACAAATGAGGGGGACTCCCCCTTTTATAGATAGCCCAGTCCAATGGACGGCTCAGATTACAATCAAATAAATGGCTAATATTAAGCCACCTCAGCCCTAACCCAAAAAACTGCTAGAATAGGGAGTGGTACAATAAATGAATCAAAGATTCCCACTCACTTCCAAAATAGTAAAGGTAATTAAGCCCACAATCAGTCCTATAGAAGGTCATCTTCTAGAAGTGCATTCCCGTTATCCTTCTCCTTGGCTGCAAAATCAATGAATCTAGTAATCACAGCCCCAACCTCCTGAACTGAGATAGGTGGAATATGATCAAGCTGAAATTCCAACACCGTGACTGACTGTCCATGCCGTGTGCAAGATTTTCTCCAAGCAACCAGAGCATCCTATGTATTCTGAATCAAGCTGGAGAAAGTCGAAATGTTTTCAAAGTCATCCTGTACAAAGCTCTTCACCTCTGAAAAGAAAGGCAGCAGCCCACTCCTCAATCCATCAGCAGTCACCTCATCAGGATTCAGCCGTCTAGCGAAGATTGCCTCCAAGGTGTTCAGGACTCCATCAATGATGTTCGTCATAGCCTTCCTGACTCTAGCTGAATCCGCCTGAGCTGCATCGAAGAATCCACGTCCTGTGACTACTAAAGAGTACCATCTGGCAAAATCGTACCTATCACCCTCTTGAATAACTCCTCCATCAATCAACATTTGTAAAGGACTATGCATCAATGCCTCCAAACGCTGAATAACCTTGCTCTGATAGACATGAGCATCACCCCAAGCTTGATCAACTGCCTCCACTCGTGCCATAATGTCGGAAGCTTGCTGGTAAGCATGAGCAAGATCTTCCATGAATTTCTCTGTCTCGGCACGAACACCTGTAACCCATTTGTCTGCCTCCTGTGCCATTTTTCTCAAATCTTCTAGGCCATTAACAGATTCTCTAGGTAACTCTGCTGGAAGCTCAAGTGCTGGAATCTCCTACCCACAAGGACGAGACAAATGCTACATATATCCTATCAACATTTTATGTTCCTTCTTCAACTTCTTGTACTTTCCCTCAGTCTTGAGCAATCTGTCCTTAAGCGCTTGATAGGAGTTATCACACTCAATAATCTGTGCACCTGTGGGACGCTCTAACTCCATGGTTGTGATCACATAATTTTCTAGCACTGCTTCGTCTCGATCACAATCAACTTGTGGCACAGCTACATGAAGGGTGCGAGAGCCATCCTCATCAGTTGAGATCTTCGAAATTTTTTTGGCTCTCTTCTTTGGTGGAGGTGCACTAATCCGACCCAAAAATTCCTCCATCTCAACCACTGGATTGGCCTCTTCACTGGGGCTCCTCATTCTATCTCTGAGCCAATCAGGTACTACCTGTTGTATAACAAATGGCTGCTCCTCTCTAGCTTCCTCCTCACGGACTTGTTCTACTTCAATTTCATTCTAGCGAGGCTCATTGGCCTCCAATGGCTTAGTATCTCCTGAAACTGCATCATCCTCTAGAGCCGTTTCTAACTCACGCTGGAAGTGTGTATCAATAGCAGTCTCCTCATCTTCCTCCTGCTGATTATCTCTAGTAGGTGCATTAACACTTTGGCCAACTGATTCTCTCCGTGGTGGCTGATTTTCTTCATGTACCTCCTGCTCTTGATTCAATGCATTTCTCTGATCAGCAAATAGAGAAACCTCCTGTATACTTGGAGCATGCATCTCCAATGGCCTAGGTGACTCAACCACAACTCTCGGAGGCTCCGGCTGGACTGGCTCTGGTCGAACTGGCTCCTTCCTTCGAGATTCTGGACCTCAAGTAATCTGTTTCTTCTTGCTGGTAGTGGGTGTCCTATGATCTCCCATCAAGTTGTAAGTCAAAGGAATTGACCTACTCTTCAATTTGCTCACATGCCTTTCAACCCATGCTCTGGTGAAAGTCATGACTGGGATACAAAGCTTGTCCAAATCAACTATCTCTGACTCTGACCAATTTGGTGGTGGAAGTGGCGTGTCTCTCATTGCCTCATAATTTGGATGGAGAACGTTCATGTCCTCGTCCACCTGGTCTAGCACTGGAATGATTTCACACTCCCTGATCATACTCAATGGTAGCCTCGAGAACATTCTTTTTCTAACCTCAGCCTCATCTGATGCACCAGCCCAGTAATCCTCAATATTCGCCTTATGCTTGAACTCTTCTGACAGTATCCATCTGATATTGTTGTGTGGGTCATAATGTTGTCTGCTGGTGTGATAAGAAAAATGAAAGAACTGAAGCTCACTTTCAGCTTCTCTGGCTGCCTGAAGTGAAGGACACACCTCGTCCGAATTCCCCATGACAATCGGGAAGTCAATCCCTCCCTTCGTTCTCTTCTGAATCTTATCATAAGCAACAAGTTGCCTAGATATCTCTAACATCAAAATTTCATTCATTGGGTACTTAGGCAATCTATATGGGTACTGTTGTGACCTTTTTCACACATCGCCCCATTGCAAATGGGGACCCCCTAATTTTTGCTTCGTCTCGAACTTTTGGCTTGATTTTAGTTAGTTTTCCTGTTGTCTCTCTCTCTTTTTGTCCCTTTTCTGTTGTCTGTCTTTCGGGGTGTGCCCGTCTGATGTGGGATTTTGGCCAAGTCGGTAAAATTAGGGTTTTCAACTTTCCAACCAGTTTGTGGTCAAGCGAGGTGAATAAATTGAAAATTGAGACTAACATTGATGTCAGTATGCGTCATACAGACTCTCAGCTAAATTTCATCATATTCCAGTCACTTACTATTTTTAGTAAGTGTGTAATTCCAAGCGTTCCTTCAGCGTTCTTGAAGTTTTTATCGTCACACTGCATCCAGAACACATCAAGTTGCTCGCGTGCAAAATTTGAGCTGAAACCGACAACTTACTATTTTTAGTAGTTCGGCTTCCAGAGCAGATTTCAGGGTTTATATGAAGAATTTTTCAACGCATGTCTGGAGATTCCTTCTGGGTTTTCAGAGACCTTCGCGATGGTGTGACATGCAAAGTGAGATAACAACTTTCAGAATTCAGCCTTTCGAGGCTATTTTTAGGGTTTGCATGTCAGGGTTTTCTTTGCATGTCTGCATATTCCTTATGGGTTTTTCGAGAGCTTCGCAGTGATGTGACATGCAAATGGAGATAGTCACTCACTTAGGAACTTACTATTTTTAGCAGATGCATCCCGGCAGCTGCTTCCCAACACTTCAGAATCACGAACTGATCGCAATGCAACAGAAGCGAGAACTAACAGAGGTCATTTGATATGCATGCAAGATGAATTAGGGTTTCCAGGGATCCAAAAGGAGGGGTAAAAAGTCAAAATTTTCGAAAACCGGTGTATACCACCGCGATCAGCGTCTTCCAAGCTATCTGCTGATAAAATTTGAAGGCAAACGGAGCACTTACTGTTTATAGTAAGTCATTTCAGAAACTGGCTAAAAATAGAAAGTCAGTAGCAGGCACCGATGTTAGTAGGCAGACCACGTGGTGAGGAGCACTTCATTCAGATTTCAAGTCAAATAGAGTTATGGAGGTATTAGAAACAAGCAGTTACTATAAATAGCAAACTACCTCCAAAAATATGCTATTTTTAGCAGGCCAACTCAGAATAGCAGTGTCAACAGGTTGATGAAGTCATGAAGATCCAGTGTTCAAAATTTCAAAGCAATCTGAGCCTATGAGGTATGAAAATTGAAGGACTTACTATTTATAGTAAGGCATGGGGAAGCTGACAGAGGAAGGTAAAAAATGTCTAAGTTTGAGTTTCATCCTGTAGACCCCTCCATATGCGCCCAGCTTGCCAAGGAGAAATAAGGTGGTGACAAATATCTTAAGTGTTGGTAAAATCCTCCTGCCACCTCCAAATGCGCCCACCTCAAGTCATGCATGCAAAAATATTCCAAGTGAAAGTTTCATCCTCCTACCTAGCTAAAATGCGCCCAAGGAAAAGCTGGTGAAAGTTAAAAAAATTTCAAGTATGAGGAATATCCTTCAGCCTAGGCCAAATGCGCCCTCCTCACAAAGCAAGGTATGTGAAAAAGTTTCTAAGTACAAAGTTTCGTCCACCTCCTATGGCAAAATGCGCCCATGCAACAAGAAGGTCAAAGAATTCAAAAGAAGTCAAAATTTTCATCCTTCATACATGGCAAAATACGCCCAAGTTCACAAGGAGTCAACAAGTCAAGGGCGTTGGGAGTTTCATCCTCCACACATAGCAAAATGCGCCCAAGTAAGGCCATGTGAAGACAAAAATAAAGAAGCTCAAGAGTCACAAGTCAAAGCAAGAACGTTGAAAAGCTTTATTCCTCTCCTCTTGTCATATGCGCCCATCCTTTACATCTTGCTATATGCGCCCATGTTTGAGAAGCTAAGAAGTCAACAAGTCAAAAGGGAAGGCATTAGAAATGTTAAAATGCGCCCAAAGGGGAGAGAAAATATTGCTAGGCGTGTTGATTATTCCTCATGAAGTGCCAAATGCGCCCAAGTGTGTAAGGTGGTGAGTGGAAAATGAAGTATGCTAGGCGTGGTTAATATTTCCCCTTCAGGGGTGATATGCACCCAAGTTGAAGTAAGTAGAAGGTGAATAAAGAGTGTGAAATTTAAAGATAAATGTTGCCTAGGCGTTGAAAATGTTCCTCATGATATATGAAGTAGGCCTAAGATTTAAATGGAGAATATTGCTAGGCGTTGGAATTCAAACATTCTCCATGATATATGCTTTCAAGAATTTTCTAAGTGAATTGAAATAAAAAAATTTCTCACCAAGGCAAAATGGATGAAGTTGAATAAGATTTCTTGAGGCAAAATTTTCAAAATGATTCAAAATTTCATCTAAGGCAAAAATATTTTCTTCCTTAAGAAAATATGCCTAGACTTGGAAGATGATGAAATTTCCTGAGAGATGAGTTAAAATTTGTCGGAGATGAAGTCCGATGATGCCAGCTGCGCAGGGTCAATAAATTTTTTTTTTTCAAGTCAGAGCAACAAGAATTATCTACAGATATGAAGAACGGGATTAAATTTGTTAAAAATTATTTTTTCCAAGGTTGAAATCCAAGATAATCAAATGAACCCGTTTGTTGTACACCCATGAGTTCGACGCGTTTTGAAGAAAATTTTCTTCTGGGTATTGGAGATCTTCGATGAGAAGTTGATTTCCAAGTCTTCCACGCTCCGCTAAAGCCTTCCAAGGTGAAGATTTTGATGGGCACCAGGTTGATGAATTTTTCTAAGGAAAATTTGAGAAATTTTCTAAGGCAAGGAAAGAAATGTTTGTGAAGATAAAATGCCTCGGCGGATGAATTTGAAGTTGGGTGCTTAGATAATTTTTGATCAAATTCCTGATGAAAGCATTTTTTCCCGAGCCTGAGTCGGATGAAATATCAGAGTGAAGTGCGCTGAGCAAAATGCAAGATAGGTTGGAAATTTGGCTAAGGCATGAAGAATTTGAACGCAAAGTTGGCTAGGAAAAACGATGAACCCTTGGAGATCAAAACATGAAAATCCAGGTAAGTAAGTTGAGTTTATATTGAAGTGTTCTGATACTCTTCTCCTTGCTTGTTTTGCAGGAGGAACGTCGAGACCAAGCGGTGATGACTTAAGTGATGAAGAAAATAATCCAAGATGACATTTCAACCTTGAAGGAAGAAAAGTTGCAAGAAAATGGCTAAGTGTTGAGACTTAGTGACAGAGAAGAAATGTTTTCAAAACTCAAGATGGAGAAAAGAATGGAAGCTCGAGCAAAGTTGAAGAACAACGTCAAGAAGATCAAGGGCAGTGTGAACGCATCTCTAGATTGGAATCTTCTAGAAGGATGATGGACATTAATGGCTCATTTATTACCCCTCCTCTTGGTGGCGTTTTTAGGGTGAATCTTGTTTAGGGCTGAGGTGGCACAATCTGGGCCATCCATCGATTGTAATGAGCGGTCCATTGGACTTGGCCATCTATAAAAGGGGAGTCCCCCTCATTTGTAATTCATTAGAAATTAGCTTAGAGTTAGACGATAGACGTAGAGTAGAGGGACAACTTAGAAGTAGCTTAGTATAGATTGATAGTGTAGTTGAAGAGAAGGAAAGTTTTCCTTTGAAAACTTTTGCAAGAGATTGTTGTGTAAAACTTTCATAATAAAAGATCTTTTCATTGATGGTGAAATTCGTCTTTGTTATGGATAGCTAGCGAGGTTTCTTCATCCTTTCTACTTCAAGTAGCGTAGAGTAGCGTAAATTTCATTTTCATGCAAGTAGATGTTAGCTGTGGAATGTGGTCTTCAATTTGAGCAAAACTTCGTCTATCCATACCACTAGTGGGCTTGCTGATGGTGAGCTCACCTTGCGTGGTCAACTGGAACATTGCGGACTTAACTTCGCTTGTGATTCACACGTTGGTATGCGTCGTTGTGACGGTGTCTTCGCATTGAGTTATGATCTGAACACCTTGAGCTACTCCTCTGAAGATTGCACCAGTTCTGTGGAAGCTGTCTGAAGCGAGGCAAAGCAGAGCTTGGTTGAGGCTTGTGAGAATTGATTGCCATGTCCCACACTTAGAATAGATTTAGGCTCTCTAAACCTTACACCATTTCAATTCGGTACTTTCTGGTTAGAATAGGAGACCCGCGCTTCATAGACAAATCTTTCGAGCATTTGAATTCCTTTCTCCGCTGTTGAACAATTCCGTAAGTCCCCTTGAAATACCAGCAAATCACATCGAGCCAACTAAGCCTATTCGCATTAAAGGAACCTTGGAGTTGATCGCATGAACTCTCTCGCAATCTTAGCGTGCTGGATACTTTGATCAAGAGAGAATAGGGTAGCCGTTGGTGACTTTATTCTGTGTTGGTGCGGTCACGAAAATCACATCAACAGGTACGAAGAAAAACCTTGCAGCCTGATATAAGAAAACTTCAGAAACTGAACAAACCAGCACCCATACCTTTCTATCAACTCCTGAGCTTCCCTCGAGATCCTATGATGAGTCCGCTGCTGAAGTGATCTCGTTATGTGCATGGTAAAGGCATCGTTGACTCGCTTGTAATAGGAGGTACTCGTCAGGTGCAACTGCGGACAGGCCTCATGGATTTTGAACTGATGAGAGCCACAACCAACTGGCTCCTTGTAAGAAATTCCCCTATACTTTGTCATACGAGCCAGCATGTAAATGATGTAGGAGCCCATGTAGAATGTCTTCGTCCTCAAATTTAGGAGCTGCTCATGCAAGTTGTCACTAATCATCACAGCCCAGTTGATGTGTTCTTTTGCTTCTAGCACGAGATTCATGTAATAGAACATCCATGGCTCAAAAATAAATGCTTGAGGGCAGCCTCCAACTCTGCTAAGCATCATGATTAGGTCACAATACTCTTGCTTCAAATCATCTGATATAATCTGCTTCGGCAACTTTGTACGAGAGGGCTTGGGCTTGTTCATCCAGCGAGCGTTGATCATGTCGACACATCTCTCAAATGTTGAAGCATACATTCGTTCAACACGCTCTCTTATCTTGTAAATCATCCTCTCGTGCGTTGGGATTCCAAAAGTTTTGCCGATAGCTGCAGGAGTGAGGTTGGCGAATACTTGACCATCTGGTGAGATAATAGACCTGTGATCAAGATCATAACAATTGGCACACTCCATCATCAGCTCTAGACACTGAATAGCTGGCGAAAAACCAGCAGCTGCATACAACCCACTTCGAACAATGTTGTGCGAAGTGATTGAAGGACGATGACTGCCAACTCCCATCATCCGACTTTTGAAGGCCTCCATGTTGAAAGAGCCCAAATTTGTATCAGCCAGCCTGCTCAACTTTGAAGTGAATTTTGACTCTAGCAGGAAAGGCTTGCTCAGCTTCTTGATGACAGCCTACTTGGATGCAACATTGCTATCTCTGCCAGTTGCTCTTACTTCAGCCATCCTGCAAAATATTAAACAACCATCAGCAATTTAACTTAGAAAAATAATAAAATAACATGGGGCCTGCCAGTCGACTTTTAAAATTGAGAAGCTACAACATCATATTTCATTTGCAAACCTCAACTTCTCCTCTAACAATTTCGAACTTTCAACACTTAGAAAGTTTCCTGCAAGCTTCAGCAACTTCACAACTTAAATAAAATCGGTCAACTCTGCTTTCAGCAACTTCAAACTTCAAGTGCGAATTAACTTGAGCTTCAGCACACAACAATTCTTCTTCTTCTTCAAGTCGAACTTCTTCACCAACTTAGCTACTCACTTGCACTGCAACTTCAACTTCAGAGTTAAAATTGAACTTGCTAGCACTTTTCAAATTGCAGCCTTATAAGTTTTCTCTACTTCAGATCGAACTTCTTCAACAACTCTCAGCCTGCACCGCAATTTGCTATTTCAGAGCTCAAGTCGTACTCTTCAATTGATGGAGAAAAATGAATCAATTCTCAGCTCATATAGCTAAGTCGAATTCCAAGTTTAGCTAATTCATTAAACCTCCACTACTTCACAGCAGGAATTCGAATTTCCTTCCCTCTGGCAATTTCAACACTTGTCACCTGGCATCTAGAATCTTGACCTTCTAGAATTTCAAAAGATTCATCTTGACTGGCGTACTTAGCATTTAAATTCATTTTGAAAACATTCACTTCAAATTCACTCTTTAAGAAATTTAATTCACCAACTGAAGCTCTGATTCTCAATTTTATTCATCTGTTGCTTTGGAAGATTCATCCCACGGAGGATTCAATCAAATTCATCTAGGCAATCCATTTCAAATTCATCATCTGAAGCATTTCATTCTTGAAGACACATTTTATCCATTTTGCCTTAGAAAAATTTTAAATTTCCCTTAGGAAATTTCATTATTTTAAGTGCCGATCAAAATCTCTATCACGAAAGCCTTAGCGACGCGCAGAGGACTTTAAAATCCACTCCTTGTCGAAGATCTTCAATACCCAGAAGAAAATTTCCCTCAGAACGTGCTGAATTCATGAGTCTACGAACAAAGGGGTTCATTTAATTTTTGAATTTTGAACCTTAGAAAAATATTTTTCATCAAATTTAATCCAGTTCTTCATCTCTAGGCGTATTTTCCTGCTCTGACTTGAAATTTCCAATCAACCTCGTGAAGCTAGCATCCTCTAACTCATCCATTGCCAAATCATTCATGCCTTTGGAAATTTCACATCTTCTCCAACTTAGGCGTATTTTTCCTAAGCAAGTGAAATTAATTTCAACACTTAGGAAAAATAAAATACTTTGTCAATATCACCAATATTAGGCATCAAGGAGGAATTTGCTTTAGAAAATTTTCATTCATCTTTAATTATTTTGCCTGTGAAGAATTTTTTTTTATCAACACTTAGCACAATTTTCCTTTAACACCTTGGGCACATCTTGTATGTCATGGAGGATATTTTATTTCAACGCCTAGCATATTTTTTATTCATCTTGTATCTTGGCACATTTAGCACATCATGGGGGATATTTTATTCCAATGCCTTCCATAGTCAACTTCCATCCACTTTACCTTGGGCGCATTCCACATGTTGAAGAGGATTTCACCACACCAAGGTAACTCTTTTCGTCAACTTCACCTTCACTAAACCACTTTTCACCTCAAATTCATCCTAGACTTTGGCACATTCAAAGGAGGGAGAAGAAAGTCAACCACTTTGTCCTTTTCCTAGTCCACTTGGGTGCATTTCACAAATAGAGAAGGAACAACCTTCATTCCACCTTGGGCACATTTTACATAGGGAGAAGGATGAACTTTCAACGCCTTTGACTATATTCTTGACCTTGCTTACACATGGGCGCATTTACCATGGTGAAGTGGATTTAGCCTTCAACGCCTTAACTCCTTTGACTCCATTTTAAGCATGGGCGCATTTTGATATATGAGGAGGATGAACGCCTTAGACTTTTTCATGCCTTAGAAACTTTTTTGCATGCTTGATGATGAGGGCGCATTTAGGGGGCTAGCAAGATGAGATTCAACATTTAGGAATTTTTTGTCAACTGCCAACTTGATGAGGGCGCATTTAGCCTATGGAGGTGGATAAGCGCCATGCCTTAGAAATTTTTAACACTTTCATCCTTGAAGAGCATGAGGTTGCATATGGAGGGGGGAGGTGGATTTAAGTCTTTACTTAGAATTTTTTATGACTTCAAGGCAAGTTGGGCGCATTTGTGGGGGGAGGTGGACATTCTCCAACACTTAGAAATTTTTCCAACTGCCAGCCAGCTGAGGATGAGGGCGCATTTAGAGGGTGGTGAAGGATGAACTTCAGACTTAGGATTTTCTTCACACTTGCTTATGCCAGCTTATCCATGCCCTGCTATAAATAGTAAGTCTTTTGATTTTCATGTCTCTGAAGCTCGGATTGATTTGAAATTTTAACCACTGGATCTTCATGATCTTGTCAGTCTGTTCACACCGCCATCTCGAGCTGACTTGCTATTTATAGCATGTTTCTGAAGGTGGTTTACTATTTATAGTAATTGCTCGATTTTGATACTTCCCCAACTCTGTTTGACTTGAAATTTGAATGGTGTGACCCTCATCGGTAGACTTGCTTGTTCACACTGGCACCTGCTGCTGATTTACTATTTTTAGCTAGTTTCTGGAATGCCTTACTATAAATAGTAAGTGCTCTGATTGCCTTCAAATTTTACTGGTGGATAGCTTGAAAGATGCTGATTGCAATGGGATACACCGGTTTTCAAAAATTCTGACATTTTACCCCTCATTTTGGGTCCCGAAGCTGGAAACCCTAATTTGACTTGCATGTATATCAAATGACCTCCGTTTGACCTCATTTCTGTTGCACTTCACCCTGTTTGTGGTTCTGATGCGATGGGCAGCTGTCGGAACGAACCTGCTAAAAATAGTAAGTCACTAAATACTGATCATCTTGCTTTGCATGTCACACCACTGCGAAGCCCTCAAAAAACCCACAAGGAATCACTCGACATGCGCTGAAAATCCCAACATGCAAACCCTAAAAATAGCCTCCGAAGGCTGAATACTAAAAGTGATAATCTCATTTTGCATGTTATATCGTTGTGAAGGTTTCAGAAAACCCAGAAAGAATCTCCAGACATGCATTGAAAAACCTCGCATGCAAACCTTAAAATCTGCTCCGGAAGCTGAATTTGCTAAAAAAAGACAGTTGTCCGTTCTGGCTCAAAATTTGCAGACGAGCAACTTGACACATTCTGGATGCAGTGTAGTGATCGGAACTTCAAAAATGTTGGAAGAACGCCCTGAATTGCACACTTACTAAAAATAGTAAGTTGTCGGAATTCACTGAAATTTAGCTGAGGACCTGCTGGAAGCATACTGATTGCAATATGAAGCTCAGATTCCAACTTATTCACTCCATTTGACTTCAAATTGACTAAGAAAGTGCAAACCCTAATTCTATAGACTTGGCCAAAATTTCATGTTTAAGTTCACAGATGGGCACATCCCCAGAAAGCAGACAGCAAAAAGAGACAAAAAGAGAGAGAGAGAGAGAGAGAAAACCAAAGCCAAAAGACCAGAATGGAGCAAAAATTAGGGGGTCCTCATTTTGAATGGGGCGATATGCGAAAAGGTCACAACAATACCACATAATATGCTGATGTAATATCAGAATACATGTATAAAAATGAGAATTATGTCCTGACCTTTAAGCTGTAGCTTGTAAGGTTATGGATGATGCTGGTCTAAGTACAAACTCTTCTGAGAATGCAGGAACAACTATAGTAGTTATTTGTGCCTTTAAGTTCTAAACAACACTGGTATGTGTAGATATTTGGCCCTTTATTACACCTATTACAGCAGTAACAAATTCCTTATATCTCCCAAATTGATGCCAAGAAATCAAATCGCCAAAGTGGAGATCTTCACAAACTCTAAGAAATCACTAAACTCCTTACTTCCCTTTTAATACTTGCTAAAACTTTAGCTTAAAGGTGGTGGCCAGCTTGAAAGTCTGTATATTCTAAAGACTAGGATAAAAGCATCAATTCCTCTTATTCCTTCTTAAATCTCAATCACCTCTCTCCAAAGATATATGGTATGGCTGTCATCTACTTAGTGTAGTGGTATGGCCAATTTATCTTGCCAATCATTCCATAAATGGTACGACAGGTTAGGTCAGACTGTGTAAATATTTTTACGATTGTTCACACCTAGGTTTTGACCCTTTCACAAATAAAATTTCATGATATCTTTAACTTCAAAATATCACACTTATTTTTATAAAATATCTTCAAAATCTTATTTGCTTGTCAATCATAAAAGATTTCTTCCTTTCAAGCACTTGCAAACAGAGATGTAACTAGAAAGATAAAACAATACTTGCACAATATTCTTCTTTCAGCTCACCTACGAATCCTGAATGAATCCACCCAATATTGGTTAGGAAGAGATCTGAAACCAATCTTCACCTTAGGGTTTTCATCCTAGGGCTGTAGAAAACTACTCAACTCCACCATTGGGGTTTCAAGAAAATATCAAATAACTAGAATATCAAAAATGAGCTTTCTTTCCTCAAATCTCCTTTTATGAACACTTTGTGGAATAATAAAATATTATTATTTGTGTCTTCTTTTTTTGCTTCCAAAAAGTGACTTTAGATTCCTTTTAAATAATTAACACAAGTTGTCTTTTAATTTTTACTTTTTTGACAACTTAACGTTTAACTATTTAATTATTTTCCACACATCCAACCAAGTTATGAAAAATACTAAAATAGACCAAATATGAATTTTGATCACGCCAAAATACTCTTAAGCTCTTAGGATATCAAACTTTATGAAAATGGTCTTTTCCAAAAATAGCGAACTTCTCCAAGAAGTTTGGAGAGCTCCCAGAATGTAGAAATTGCATTTGGAAAGTATTGTTGAACTCAACTTGATTTCTTGAACTTACTGCCACTATTAGAATTCCTTACCAATAAAGTTGGCATTCTCCAAGATTCTTGGAACTTTCCAAGATTGTTGGAATGGACAAAAAAGGGACATTACAAATTCAAAGCTTGACAAGGTCACTCAATTTAATTGAACTTAGAGAATTACAAACACAAGTTTAACAATTATTGAATAACAGTAATAGTTGGGCAATTTCTGTAGCATAAGATTTACCTTCACTATCTTTCACTAAATGTAAACACAATGAATTGACTTTAACTTGCAAATTGTGATCTCTATAGCATAAGTTTGCTCTCCATTATCTCTTTTTAAGAAGCTTAAAGGAAAAAAATAATATAATATTCCCAATAAAACTTTGCTTTAAAGAAAACCTAACTTCATCCATTGCAAAGAGTAGATAAAACACTTAAATAGCACAAAATAGGCCCTTCCCCTTTTTAATTGTGCTTTCTCCTTAATATAGATTGCCCAAAAAAAGAGGCAATTGTTCATTGATTTTTTGCTTTAAAAGACTTGTCATGGCATTGAAAACTTGAAGTTGGTGGACTGAGGTAGGAAGGTGGAGTTACAAACTACACACAATTCTATCATGTTAGAAATTGCCCTTAAGTTAGGCACCTTTCCCTTATGTACCTGCCACTTATCTTATGTTTAGGCATGATTTTAAGGTGGTGACACCAAGACAAAAGTGTGACATTGTAATGTCCCCAATTTCCGAGTAGCCATTGTGGAACATAATTTAATTAATTAAATATTAAATTGTCTTGAAATTGTTAGTTTTTTTTTGGATCAGATTTAACAGAAAGCAGAAAAGTAAACATAGAACAATGAACACAGAATTTTATCCTGGGGAAACCCTCCTACTTGAGGGAGAAAAACCCAGCAGCAATTTATTCACTTATAAATTAGAAATAATAGTGTAGAAGATCACACATAGGATCATGCCAAGAAAAGGCAGAATACAATAATATAATCCAGCACTGTAAGAATTCAAATCTCTGAGCAGAAATAGGTCTCCTTCTTGTGCAGCAAATCTTCTTCTTATTCACCAAGGAACGAATGAATGGAATGATCATCAAATGAGGAGGATCTTCCTTCTATTTATACAAGTCCAAGTATAAGCTTCCACTTGAGCCAACCTAACATGTATGGTTTTTGTTTATAATTAATTTTTGACTTGTCTTTTGACTTGAGCCGACTCAGCATGAATATATAGAAATTTATAATTAATTCTGATTTGTCTCTGGCCGACTAGGGCAATACCTCCTGAAGCTACAAACATCAACACTCCCTCTTAGCTAGGGAGGTATTGCAGAGGCTATCTTGAGTCCTACTCAAGGGTAACATGTCTTGTCACGGACTCTCTCAACATGACGTCCACAATGGCTACACCCAATTGTGGAAAGCACAACTTAGTCTCAGAGATGTGATCTGTACAAGGGCTTTCACCTCATATTTCTCTGTCTCAGAGAAATATACGCTACAAGGGCTTTCACCTCATATTTCTCCGTCTTAGAGAAAACGCTACAATGGCTTTCACTTCATATTTCTCCGTCTCAAAGAAATATACGTTACAACAAATCTTAATGATGTTGTGACTCCCTCTGGAGCTCCAAGTACCCGCATCAACCTCCTGACCTCCTTGTCCAAGATTGCCTGCAATGCTTGCCTTAGAGGAACGGTTTCCAACACACAATTCCGGCACTACTGACTTGCGAGAGTCCAAGACTTAGTCCTCCTCGACCTCATCCCAAATCACCCTATTCTGAATAGGTTTGCGGTGCTACCAATGTCAAAACAAGGTTGACTGTCTTGTGCAATTTCGTTCTCTACACCTGAAGAGGCCTTCCAAAGACTTAGCACTTGGCCTTGCAACACTGCAACCCACTTGGCTAACATCTTCACTTCTTCTCAGTGAGTCACTCTAGTTCCTCGAGACATAGGACTCCATTTTGTTGAACACAAAACTCCCACTTGATCCCTGCCTCAATACATAGATTGCAAAAAAAATCCTCTGGAAGTGAACTCCCCTCCATTGACTGATCTTAGAATCTTAATCCTCTTCCTGGACATGATCTCAACTCGTGCCTTGAATTCTTGGAATTTAACTCCCTCTGAATGGCAGGAGTGTAATCGAGGGATGAATCCATATCCATTTGCTCCTCGATCCATCTTGCATTTTTAAAGAGATTAATAATAGTTCATAAAATCAAACTACACTGATACAAATGAAGCATGTAGTCATCTAGCAAATATCATTAGATAGAACAATTAAATGAATGATACATAATAGAACTTATCTTTGTGGAATCAGAATCTCTTTAAATGCTACACTTAAATCCTCTTCAGGTCTGCTCTTATCTTTCCTTTAGATCTGCTCATATGTATGCATTAATTTTCCTTCAATTTGCTCAAACATTCACTTTAGATCTATATCTAAAGTCTGCTTCAGATCTAGTTGATGCCTTTGAAGAGCAAATCTCAAATTTGAATAAATTATTTTGGACAGTCAGCTTAGCTCTGTAAATTTTCGCCCCTAGACTGAAACCACGATTTGCATCCAGAATGTTATAGAAGACGCCTCCACAGACAACGATTTATTTAAATAATATTTGTTCCTTAATCGTGCGCCTAGAAATTCTGAAATTACTCCTATATCGAAATAAGCTCTCCAAACGAATAAATTCTCCACAAAATTGAATTTATCATCACACAAAGTGTTGCACTCAGTAGTAATGTTTCTCCACAAGAATTACTATATTATGTATCCTTTAATTGGCTACGCCACTGCCCTTGAGGAACCACGACCTGAGGCAGTATTCGCCCTTCAAAGGTGCCAGTCAATGTACCACTATGTTGAATTGATCCTTCTAAGCTCAAGTATTTCTTCTTCAAAACAATCAGTTCTCTAATAGCCGATAGTTTTGCTAACTCAAACTCCTTTATTGAGTAGAATAGTCAGCAATTCGTCCGACCTTCATATAAACAGTGAAGATCTGTATTGTCGTTGAATGCCCAATCAAGATTTACAATATGCCCGATGTCTCCAGTTTGTAAACCATGGCTCTTAGAAGGAAAGACTGGCAGAAACTCATTCAACAAGCCATCAATTGATTATCTTGGTCAGTGAATAGCCAGAGATATATCGGAATTCCTCTTAAAGACAGACGACACTAACAACATTAATGGTGATTGTCCAAGTCCTGCTGATATCATTCAAAAATCCCGATTATTAAATGTTTCCTTGAATATGATTGCGCTCATGCCATATCACGACTCCCTTCAGGATGACATCGACCACAATATCATACAAGACCGGTATGGCGCCAGCGATGTTTCACGAACTCGTCAATACCTCCGTCTCCTTTCTGTATTCATGCTAACATTGGCTCGCTGGTATTGTATGAGGGAAGAATACTTGGATCAAAAACTATAATATTGCAATAGAAGCCATCGCGACTTCCCTTGTATTGTAGTTACCGGTGCATAGTATAGGTACTCCTGATAATTACAAGCAGTTTCAGAACATAGACGGGAACTGCATTATAAGATGTCCACCATCGAGACTGAATACTCTTCCCGGCGCTAATACAGAGTAATGAAAACGTTTCGAACAATACAAAGTATCGGGTAATGTATTCCCGATAGCTTGTTAATGATATTGCCTCCTGTGATATGCAAGAAATGCCAAGCCTCCATCGGCAACCTCAATAAATACTGCTTGTGGAAGACACAGGCCCAATGTTGGAATGATAGAATTCCTCCACATCAATGAACTATTCAATCAATGATCATTACGAGCACACTTGATCATCATATAAGACCTTCGACCAACACTTACACGACACTGAATAACATTGAGTTGCCATACTTGACCATCCCGATTCTCTCCCAATTGTTTCTATTAATCGCTCATACAAGAACTATATTACAGGAATATCACCTATGGACAAAACCCCTATCTGTATCTGAAAGCAAGTCCAATGCTGTGCCTTGTTTGATTACTATGTTACAATCCGACAATGAGAAGAAATTTATATGATTATGAAAAATTGGTCACACAAGGTTTTCGTCCAACATGACCCCTGATCTCTGCAAGTTTCCATTCTCAGAATATGCAATATAAATACTACACAATCTTCAATCTTCTATGAGTCAAATTGCTTAGTCAAATCTGATCGAATATTCCTGAACCTAGCTTTGATACCATGTTAGTTTTTTTTATTGGATCAGATTTAACAAAAAGCAGAAAAGTAAACATAGAACAATGAACACAAAATTTATCCTGGGAAAACTCTCCTACTTGAGGGAGAAAAACCCAGCAACAATTTATTCACTTATTAATTAGAAATAATAGTGCAGAAGATCACACTTAGGATCATGCCAAGAAAAGGCAGAATACAATAATATAATCCAGCACTGTAAGAATTTGAATCTCTGAGCAGAAATAGGTCTCTTTCTTGAGCAGCAAATCTTCTTCTTATTCACCAAGGAAAGAATGAATGGAATGGTCATCAAATGAGGAGGATCTTCCTTCTATTTATACAAGTCCAAGAATAAGCTTCCACTTGAGCCGACCTAGCATGTATGATTTTTGTTTATAATTAATTTTTGACTTGTCTTCTGACTTGAGCCGATCCAGCATGAATGTATAGAAATTTATAATTAATTCTGATTTGTCTCTGGCCGACTAGGGCAATACCTCTTGAAGCTACAAACATCAACAAAAATAATATTTTTGACATTTATAATTAATTAATTAATTATTTATTAAAGTAACTTTATTAAAAAGGAATGGAGAAAATACTAAATTAAGTTACTTTAGTGGAATAAAATATTAAAAGGTGGAGTATAAAGGTGGTGGAAATGAATTCATTGGGATCTTTTTTGGAAAATTAGTATTCTCGGGAGAAAATTGGAGAACTTGGTTTTACAGGTTTTGTAGTCTTGGGGACGAAAACCCTCTAGCTTGAAGGATTGGACGAAAACCCAAATCCTTTGCAGGTGAATTCATTTTAGGATTCACATAGAGATTCAAACTAGTTTGGCAAATTGTGCGAAATATGTGAAGTCTTCTACAAAGACAAATTTCAGAGAATAGTTTATTTCAGATATTGAAGGGTTTCAAACTTTCATGGCAAGGTGGTTTTGGAAATTATATTGGAGCTTTTGTAGAATAATTCCATTATCAAATATTGTAGTTGTTCTAGGTGTAGTGAAATAAATATTATTACATATGCCAACAGTGGTTTATAAGAATGCATTTGGAAGGGTCGAATAGTTGGTAGGTTGGCTTACAAGTGCACCACTTGTATATATCCTAGCCGCTATTTGATTGTATTGCGCCATGGTTTCTAGTTCAAGAATAAGTTAGCATTGCATAAGGAGAATCATGATGTTAATGAAATTGATATAGTTACATGTGGAGCCACCATCTTGTGAAGTAGTCAGGATATTGTAGCTTCAACGCCACCTTTCTAAATGTGTTGCACACTCTTATAAGAGACTATTGTAATTTTGCTAGCCGCATCCCTTATAAAGGAATGCAAGATGATGACTTGGAAGGTTCATGTAGGAGGTGATGATTGAGCCGGATAAAAGACAAGGGGAAGATGCTGATTTCCTAGCCGTTGCCCTTCATTGCAGCCACCACCTATCCTTATAAGCGTTGCATCAACGTTTGAGGGAATTGAGTGTTAATTGGGCATGGACACTAAGACATATTGACTCTATCGCCTATCACTTTACCTGTGGAAGGATGTAGAATTGAGTGTTGCTTTCCCTTTTGCTATTGATGTGGCAAAGACTATGCCATAGTGACCTATGACTATAAGGCATTGAAATAATTATTAGGCGTGGGGATTAGAGATCATATGCAATTGAGTCGATATAGTAATTGTGTGTAATAAATTATAGCAATCAATCTATTATACATATATCAATTAGAGTTGTAAACTGTTGTTATATTATGTCCTTACATATGTACCTGCTCAATTGAAGAGGTGAAGTAAATGAATTGTCAAATTGCTTAAAATCATTAATTTCAGTGATCGACATTCCAAATTATTTCATCTGCTCTTGCACTTAAACTATTTAATGAAATGCCAATATAATGAAATTGGGCAAAGGTTAAAAATTTATATAGAGCTCTAGGTCAGAATCTTACATACATCCTCTATGTGTTTTTGAGCTGACTTTGGTTGGCACTATTCACTAATGTCTTTTCCAATGTTAAGATGTGGTTTTGCTATGGCTCTGCCACTTGAAAAGTGCAATTCCTTCTTATCTACTTTCACTTTATGTGCTAGTCGTGTTTTCCCCATTCTTTTACCACTTTGTATTCATGGTTTTCTCATGGAAAAGCCACTTGAAAGTTGCAACTTTCATATGTCTTATCCTTGCTTGAAGCTGGCACAATTTCATCTAACATTGGCACTTTGGGTGGAGTTTTAGATTGTCCTTGCCATCAATAAAGTGCAATTTCCCTATTTGTTGTGGTTTACTTCTCTATTTCACCTTGATCACCATTTTAGATTAGCCTTGCCACTTAAAAGTTGCAACACCACACTTAAACAAAATTTCTATTTTCGTGGAGAATAATAATGAGTTATGTCAAGAAGTTTAGACAAAGCTTAAACTTAGTGTTGCTACTTAGAAAATGTAGTCTTCTATGACTTATCCTCAATTTTCCTTATGTCGATGTGTCACTTGAATGGAGTGTTGAAGGGTTTACCATTTTCCAACCTTGTCTTTAGATTCATCCCTTTGACATCTTTCTCTCTTCCTTTTAATGCTTGAGTCTCCAATATTTAGGAACTTATCCTTTTGCTTGGCATGGTGCAACCTCAAACAATCTACAAGAATGCTAGTTGAAAAGCTAGACAATGACAGGACAATTTGGAAATTTTACAAGGGAGAAATCCAATTGACATTGATAATATGACAAGGACATCATTTAAGGCTACACGTCTCATTACAAAAGGAGGCCTAAAACAAAGTTTTGTAGGTATACCAACATGATGCAAACAACCTTGCAAGTTGATTCAGAATGTTGGTGTGAATGGAGTATATTACCTAACTAGTTCACCTAGTAGGTCCTATTCACACATGTTCACATGTTAAGTTTATTTAGGGGTCTAGGAATCTTTCTAGAAGTCACTAGTACACGTGATCTTATCTTATCTTATCTCTAGTTGTCTCATGAAATAGGATTAAGGCACTTGTCACAATCTTGTCTTGTCTTATCTCTCAACCTTGCCTATATAAGCAAGGCCTCATGTACATTATGTAAGAAGTACTATCATTGATCCATTATTGATCATTGTACCATTATTGCACCATAATCAAACAATCTATCCTCTTGCTCTACTCTCTTGTGGAAGGCTATCTTTGGTTTTGTAGGTGATCTTGGGGGTATTAAAGCTCTAAACTGTCCAAGCACCTAGATCCCCTAATGGCTGATCATATGGTGACCAACACCTAACCAATATGGGGCCTAAATTTTTTTTATTGCCCAAAGTAGCTGTTTTTTTTTTAAGCTATAAATTTCCACCCAAGTATCAGATTTTCAACTTCTTATAGTTGTTGGAAAGATGATTCTATGTACTTTCCAATGGTGCAGGTCTCATTATCAGATTTTGTTAGTATATTTTATTGCTGATGGAAGTCCAAATCTCTTTTTTGACCTCCAAGCTCATAAATTTTTGCTTGTTTATCTAATTTTCACGGTTCTTGCGGCATTGAAAAGGTATTGAAGAGATCTTTAAATCTATCCATGCACTTTTTCTAGATTCAACTCCAAGTGCATTTTATTTAGTTTGTGTGGGTTTTTTACGCTTTGATTGATTACTTGGAGATCTTGACACTTGGATAAGTTTTATCTTTTTGGGCGGCTTTATTTTCATTATTGATCATATTGGGGAGATTCCAATTATTGTTGAGGGTTTTTGTCTTTGTAATTTGGAGATCTATCATAGTTCATTATGGGTTTTTCATTTCATCCTTCGCTGATCGTCTTGGAAAGGGAAAACTATAAGGAATGGAGAGATGGCATCTTGAAGCATCTTTGTTGGCTTCATCTTTTGTCGCATTTGTGTGGTCTTGTTCCCCAACTAGGTTCCCCTGGTGAGAAATTTGTTTGTACAGCTAAAAATAAACACATTTTGGAATTGATTGGTTTCCATGTTGATGGTGATACTTTGAATTCCATTGCACACATTGAGTGTCCTCGTGCTCTTTGGCACAAAGTTTGGGAGATATATAGAGATTGTGATACACAACCATTCCTAGATGATCCAGTTTCAGATTGTCTTGTGCCTCTTGATGATTCAAAAAATATACCATATGACTGATACTATTAAGCAGTTTGATTATTTGAAGCACTTCACATCTTTCGATGATGAGGTTTCTTCGGATTCTCCTTCTCCTCCTATAGAGACAATCGTTGATCCTTTACCTTAATTGATTCCTTATGCAGAATCATTGATTGAGACTCCCCTCATTCTTGCTTCTTTAGAGTTTACTTCAATTCAACAAGATAATCATAGTCTTATTCAGCTTTGTGGGATGCTTACTTGATTGTATATCAAATTTGTCGTATGAGTCTCATATTGCAGATTTGGAAGACACAGATTTGGAAGACACACTTGAGGATATTCATTTCCTCTTTGATGACGGTTATTACACTACTCTTGTCAAAACATCATTTGTCTTTGGAGATTGTTGTTCATGCATTTCCATAGTCTTGATTTATCATCTTCTTTGATTGGGGTAGCACCTGATTTTGTTGTGGCATACTCTAGCATGGAGACACTTGATCAATTTTCAGAGGCATTCATCATGAGACTTCTTCCCCCATCTCTCTTCTTGGAGTTGGAGTTTCTTCTATCCACCATTGGTCTTGTTTCTTCCTAAGGGGAGGCATGTTGTGTGCAAGCACTGTATTGTATTTTGTCTTCAAGTACTCACCATTGGTAGAGGAGGTACTTCATATTGTGGGGGGTGGCGGGGGAATCTATAGTCTCACTTTTTCTCTCCTTTGGGGGGAATATCTATTGTATATTTGTGATGGATGTAGTCCTTGGTGGGTCATGTTGAGTCCTCCATTCATCACTTTTTCCATCACTTGGTACATATTTGTTTTTTTGCATTCTCTTTTTTTGGTATGATCCTAATATGATAATAAGGATATACATTTCTAAGTATAATATTCCACTTGTATAATATTCCTAAGTATATATTATACATTCTTTATTGTAATAAGGATAAGCAGTTGTGGCATGCTTAACCCTAACATAAATATTAGTTAATACACTAATCCCTCTTAATTAGGATGAAGGGATATGTCCCTACATATTTAAGCCTATAAATAAGGAAGATAATTCTCTCTCTCATATCATTATATCATCAAATATTGAATTTATATATTATTAATAATTATCTGATTATTGGAGGTAACCCCCTTGAAGTGGTCTGCTATATTTCTGATTTTTACAAATATTTCCAAGAAATATCTTAACAAGTGGTATTAAAGCTACGATTTGGGTCAACATTTTTGTTCCACCATAACTTCCAAACCAGTCCAAATTTGGATTTTTTTTTTTTTTTTGGGGTTTTGAGATATGTATTAGATAAGCTCTCAGGAAAAAATTCAGACTTTTAAGGTACGCTTTCTATAATTTATTAATATTTTATGTTTTTTCGTTAATTTTCAGTATAGGCTGCAATTTTTCTGATTTTTTTTTTTTTAAATATATTTTTGGAAAGATGAGAAAAAATAGGTAGGGTTAGTTCTTTGTAATTTATTATTAGAAATAAAATAAGTTAATTTAGTGGTCAAAGTTTAGTCAAAACTTTCATTAATTTACTCTATAGGTTGCAATTTTTGGAATTTCTTTAAAAAAATTACATTTTTGGAAAGCTTATAAAAATTTAGGCAAGGTTAGTTCTTTGAAATTTATTTTTAGTCTTTAGACAAAAAAGAAATATTCCTAAATTTAATGGTCTAAGTTTAGTCCAAACTGAAACATCAAATTCTCTCTTACACCAAATACTTTCCTACCTTAATAAATCTTAAAATAAAAATATAATTAAAGCCATGCCATATTTAGGATTAGAGGACCTTTCTACACATATGAAATCTAGGGACCCATTTATTTTCCATTACCTGAAATTGAGGAAAGAATTCCACAAGGACATGAAACAACAATACATTTCATCAAAGATAAATTGTTTGATCCATTTGTAAAATCCATAAATGAGGGTTTAGATAGGCTTACGAAGGAATTATTATCATAATTAAAGTTCCAAAAAAATCACCAGGGTGAGTACAACTCTAATAAATGAAATCAAGGGATAGGTAAACCTTTTCGAGGTCAACAATTATACTATCAAGAATAAACATTCATAAATTTGATGGTAGAAATGTAATTTCTTGGATAAGCCTTATAGAACAACAATTAAAACTTCACAATATACGAAATAGTGCCATGGTTGACATAGCTTTACTATATTTAGAATTAGGACCTTACCAATGGTACTGATGGAAGATGAGTGACAGACAAGGACAAATGTTTAGTTGGCAAGAATTTAGTAAAGAATTAGCAACCTTCTATAAGCAACCATGCATTGAAAACTACTTTACCCAACTAAAAAATTTAAAACAATTAAAGTTTTTTAGTTGAATATAATGTTGAGCATTTGAGATTGACACTTAGAGCTCCTAAGGTGACACCTTACCAAAGGCTGGAATTGTACATCAATGGACTTAAGGACCAAATTCAACATGATGTTCGTTTGTTGGAACCTTGTACAGTTAGGAAAGCTATGCAACAAGCATTGCATATTGATAAACAAAACACCACCAAAGGTGAAACCATGATAGTAACTGATAAAAATGTGACTAATCCTACAAGCAAAAACATGGACAAATTCTTTAACCTAAGAGAAATTAGTAATCTCTCTCCTCAACAAAAGATAAAGATAGGAGAAAAAAGGCCTATGTTGTAATTGTGATAGCAAATGGTCAAAGGATCATAAGTATTCTAGTAGAGAGAAAAAGAATAAGGTTGAAGAAGAGGGAGAAGTACCTACAAAAGAACTAAACATAAAACTTAAGAATGAGGATTCCCAGGAAAAAGAAAGCATTACTATCTCCCTACACGTGTTGAATGGAACAAATGCACCACAAACACTTAAAGTAATTGCCAATATAAAAAAGAAAAATGTGAAAGTGCTAGTAGATATTTGGTAATATACATAACTTTATTGATAGAAGATTAGTTAATGATCTCAATTGTTTTGTTTATCTAGTCTCTAATTTTCAAGTCATGATATCTAATGGGAAACAATTACCTTGTGGTGGAAAATGCCATCATATAAAACTGTCAATGAGAAATTATCAACTAGATTTAGAAATGTTTGTTATACCTATTAGGGGAGTGGATGTATTTTTGGGTGTGCAATGGCTTAAGCAATTAGGAATAATGTCTTTCAATTTTCAAGACTTATCCATGGCTTTTAGGATATATGGGAAAAAGTATGAACTTTTGGGAATTAAATCACCACCATGTGAAATCATTAGCTCCCATAGGATGGAGAAATTATTCAAAGAAGGTTCTTATAATCTAGGGGCACAATTACATTTTATAAAAGCACATGATATGATAACTCAAGATCAACCAAAAATTCAAGAGATTATTTAACACCACCAAGTGTTTCAAGAATCGAAGGTTGTACCTCTAATTGGAGACCATAATCATGACATTGATTTAATACCAAAAAGCATTGCTCATTCGAACAAAAGTTCCTATTTATCCCCTATGCTTATGCTTAACAAAAAGGATGATCCATGGAGAATACATTACAAGAAGCTAAATGAGATCACTCATAAAGACAAGTTTCATATTCCTATTGTTAATGAATTGAAACATAATAAAATTTATGCAAAAAAATCCAAATGTGCTTTAGGGTGAAAGAAGTAGAATACTCAGGGCATTTGGTGTCACTTAATGGTGTTAAGATAGACCCTAAGAAGAGAGGATTTTTGGGTCTAACAAGATACTAGAGAAGATTTGTTCATACCTATCATCTTATAAAGAAACATTTCTTTTGGGAAGGTATTAAAGTGAATGTCCAAAAATTTGTGGTGGAATGTTTAATATGCCAACAAAATAAATGGGAAATAATAAATACTCCAAGCCTCTTAGAGATATTAGGCTTTCCAATACAACAGTGGGTAGAAATATTAATGGACTTCATTATGGGGTTGCCAAAGTCAAATAATCTTGATGTAATCTTTCTTGATGTGGATAGACTCATTAATAATAAATATTTTTTTGGACTCTCTCATCTATTTCCTACTAATACTGTGGAAAAAGTATTCATACAAAATATACAAAATCTTCATGGAATTGCCAAAATCATATTGCAAAATAGAGCCACTTCAAAATTCCTAATGGAGTGGAAGAATTCACCAATTGAAGATTCAACATGGAATAATGAACAATTCATACAAAATATTTTAGAGTTGCTAAGCATTGAGGGCAATGATTTTCTGAAGGGGAAGGGAATGTTATGATCCTAATATAATATATTTCTAAGTATATAAAAAATATATACTCTATTATAATAAGGATAAGCACTTGTGGCATGCTTAACCCTAACATAAATATTAGTTAATACACTAATCCCTCTTAATTAGGATGAAGGGGTATGTCCTTACATAGTTAAGCCTATAAATAAGGAAGAGAACTCTTTCTCATATCATCAAATTATAATTTGTATATTTCTATCTGATTATTGGAGGTAACCCCCTCAAAGTGGTCCGCTATATTTCTGATTTTTACAAATATTTCCAAGAAATATCATAACATTTTTGGAGAGGGTTTTTTTTCATGGGGTTTTTCTCTCTTTTCCATTTGTGAGAGATCTTTTGTAAATGGGTATCTAATATGGGCTACTAGTTGGGACCCATCTTTGCATCTTCTATGCATATTTGCATTCTTGTATTTGTTTACTTCTCCCTAAGTTGCATTTAAGAGGGGGTGTTGGTGTGAATGAGGTATATTTACCTAACTAGTTCACCTAGTAGGTTCTATTCACACAGGTTCACATGTTAAGTTTACTTAGGGGTCTAGGAATCTTTCTAGAAGTTACTAGTGCACATGTGATCTTATCTTATCTCTAGTTGTCTTATGAGATAGGATTAAGACATTTGTCACAATCTTGTCTTATTCTATCTCTCAACCTTGCCTATATAAACAAGGCCTCATGTACAATATGTAAGAAGTAATCATTGATCCATTAATGATCATTGTACTATTATTGCACCTTAATCAAGCAATCTATCCTCCTGCTCTACTCTCTTGCGAAAGGCTATCTTTGGTTCTGCAGGTGATCTTGGGGTATTGGAGCTCACTATCAGCTCTTACACGAAAAACACAAGTTGAATTTGCTTCAAACAGAATGACTATTTTCTTGACATCAAAATGAAAAATCAAATGCATACATTGAGTTTTGTAGGGGTGCACCACTATAATGAACACATTCAACCTTTCATTTAATGAAAGTGAGAGAAGCGCAACACTCCCTTGCACATGGTTTCCTATGCATTGAACCTAAAGTAGTATGTGCAAAGGCTTGGCAAAAGATTCCCCTATAGTAGACGTTGAGGTGAAGAAAGACTTCATGAAGGCAATTTATAAGATCTATGTTGTTGAGGATGCCACCACCATTCATCATGAGTGGACCAAATTTGCCATACTTATGGAATATCTATAAGAGGTAAAGCTGGATGGGCCTCATTCATTGACAACCACACTAACCATTTGTCTCTTGTCCTAGGTTTCTAATTCTTTTGTCATCGAGAGGAATTGGTCTACATACTTCTTTCACTTTATCAAGAGGAATAGGTTTACCTTAAGATGGGTAGAGAAGCTTGTAGCTATACATAGCGTCTTGCATTAAGTGAGGAGAGTCTAG
Organism: Sequoia sempervirens; assembly: GCA_007258455.2. Lineage (NCBI taxonomy): Eukaryota > Viridiplantae > Streptophyta > Pinopsida > Cupressales > Cupressaceae > Sequoia > Sequoia sempervirens. The sequence continues at coordinate 451,601,534 of VDFB02270651.1, forward strand.
CAGCACAATGGGATTTAGGGCAAAAGGAGCCAGCACAAATTGACAACGAGTAGGCACAACTATTGTTAGTTGTTGTTCATTTGGAGGAACTTGAGCTAGATGGGTCCAATAGTTTCAACAATGAGGAGTTTGCCATGACCTTTGGGGATGATGAGCAAAGTCTTAAACCACTAAGGCATTGGCCAATTGTATCTCAATGTAATCATACTAAATTTTTTATTACAATACCATATTGATATTCAGCATTTTCAATGCATTGTATTTAGTATTTTATAGTTTCAATTGTTATTTCTTATACATTTTTAATAACATTTTTTTTAGGTTCCATATTATATTTGCATTGCTCCCCCCTACCCTCCCCAAATTTGGGTCATTCATCCTCAACGTGTCCCCATCCCTTGTCCTTGAACTCCATGGAACATTGGGATAAACCTTTATTCATTTTTAGATCATCAATCACCCATGGAGAGAATTCACATATCACTAGGGCATTAATATCTAAGATCATTAGGACAGCAGAGGCATTTGCAATTTTGCTTGGCGTGTCTCCCAAATTGTTCAAAATCATTAAACTGATCCAAGGGTTTGATTAAGGAAAAAGGAGGGGAGAAAGTCACCTAGCACAAGCTCAAATGGCATCTTTAAGCACCACCAAGCTTAGATAATAGAGGCAAACATATTTCTAAAGACCAAAAGTTTAGGGATGAAGGCCACAATGACAATACCATAGATATTGGGTCAGATTTGCAGTTGCAAGGATCACTTCTGCAAGTGTGAGGTTGAACTTGGATCGAGAACAAAACATCTTTCAGTTTGTCAAAGTTCTATTGTCCTGGGTTTGATAGCAAAAGCAAGAGTGGGTCACTAAGTGTAGATTATAGCAGAATATCTCTATATCACAAATGAAGGTAAGTACACTAATCCTCTTTGTTAATTTCAAAAAGTCTGTTAGGGTATTATTTTTGTCTAACACCGTTTGAATTGTTTTAAATTTTAGTTCTAGTCTTCCTACTTGTGTCCTGCATGTTAATATTGTATTTAAAGGAGTGGAAAGTTTCTTAACAAAATCATAGAGAGGTTGCCTTGTAAACTGGTAAATATCATGTGTGATCCTATAGGGGTAATTTGTATTTGCAATTTTTGCATTGGCATACAGGTAAAAAAAGAGGTATTAACATAAAAGGGGGTCCTAAGATTAAGAGTATGTTGTAAATTTTCAAATTAGGGGGAATATTTAAGATCCTTTGATCACACATGCTATGAACCTCTTTTAACAAAGTAGCATCCTTGTGAAAAGAATGTGCCATGTAGTAGTAAAGCTTTTTAATTGCAAATGATCAATGGTTGTCCTTTTTAATTGCTGGAAGGACTATAGATAAAGTTCTTATTCAGCAATGTGGCTACATGTCATGTCCTATTTTCTAGTCAATATAAGTATGTACATATTAGGTATGTACTTGTGTCTTCCCTGTTTCCATCTATTGTGCATTTTCCCTTCCTGAGTATGTCTTTTCTTCCAACTTTGCTCTTCCCTTCTTCCTATTAGAGTTCCGGACTTCTCCATTCTATCATGCCTTTTACCTATCGCCTGGCTTGCCATTGTATTTGTCGGATTTCTCCATCCTATCATGCCTATTGCTTAACCCCCAATGCCTTGACCTTTAGTTGAGTCTTGTGTTGGCCAACCCCTAATCCTTGATATTTCTGCCTATGTTTCTGTTTCCCTCCTAACTTCCTAGCATGTGTCATATTGTTTCCAATATGTTTTTTGACGCCATTGTTTTCAAATAGGGATCTTTCCTGCCCATGATCACTTTTCAAATTTGAAGTTGTGGGTGCGTGGTGGCTGAACTATCTATTTCTGGAGGATATAAAAGAGCAAATGTTTTCATCCAGGATCATCATCTACACTTAACCAAATTCCTTTCAAAATCTATTTTTAGCACTTGTGTTCGAGTGTGGGAATCTTAGGATGAAAACCGTAGTGATTTCAGAGGGTGATCTCAAAAAGAGTTCGCATTTGAGCTTCATTGGACATGGGCTCCAGCCGCATTGTGTTAATTCGATTTACCATTGCTATTGTTATAAATTGCTGTTGTAGTTACTGCTATTGCAGAACTATTTGAATGTAATACAGCCATTATTCTAATAAGAAAGACAATGGGATTTACACCTGTTATTTTCTGTTCATAATAAAAGATCGAAAGTTATTTTTGTCATTTGCTGTTTGAAAGGTAATGATATTGCTGATGCATAAATAGTAATTTTAGTCTGAATTGTCTATTTGAGTGAATGCTAAGGCCGATGGTGCTTTCATTCAAATAATGAGTGTTTGTGGAAGGTTAAGAATTGGATTTGCATTATTGTTTTGGCCCAGGACATTCACTACATAAAATGGGTTTGAGTGTAAATTTGATTGCTTCACTGTATGTTCATAGGTGGTTTTCCAGCAATGTCTGAATTATATCTTCCGAGATTTTTGTTGTAAACTGCTTTTAATATTTGGACTGCACTAGATTTTTACTTTTAAGTCACAGTGTTTACAGGTTCTCTAGCCTCTTTTGTGTTTAGTACATACTGGGGGACCTTTTGTTGTGAAGTAGCCCCCAATAAGGTTTATCTTCATAATTTGAGTAAAATTTTTTGTGTTATTTCTATTGGGCCCTTTTCTACTTTTGTATTCGAAATGGAATTCAGTATTATAATTTTGTTCTTCCAAGTGCATATGCATTAATGGATTTTAGCAGAAAGATTTAACCTTTTTATATTCCTCCATTGATGGAAAAAGCACCATGATACAGATGTTTTATGCAGAATCCAAAAATGTGTTTCCTGTAGAGTTTTATTTTGTGCTTTGGATAAAATATTAATTAATTTTAAATAGCTGGTTCCAAGGAATGATGATATCAGATTTTTGGGTATGCATCCTTTTATCTTTGCAAGAAAGAACAGGCTATTAGTGGAGGAAGGACCTACGTATGCCTTCATGAAGCTATGTTAAGTTGTGATGTTTTCATGACCTTGTGTACGCCAACCATGGATTTCTGTTGGGTTTGGATAGAATTTCAGTGGCATAATATAGGCTTTTAGGGTTATCTGTAGAGCTTGTGTCAGTGAGCTGCTGACGGTTATCTTGGTGCAATTTGAATGTAATAACCATGCTACACCTGCTTAAACGAACTGATATGCACAATCTGTTCCGTCTACTCCTCCAAGTTCCAATATTGTGGGCGAACTAGTGACAGAAATACTGACAGGAATCTTTTTTCTGCATTCTCTCTTTCTAGTTTCCATGTCTCTTTGTTTCTGATAAATCGATCTCATTTTGATGTTTCATATGTTCATTCTTTGCTCCTTACAGGTTTGAAGAGCAAACATGCTTTCATTTCTCTTCAGCATCCATTCTGCTGATTTATGAGGGTGATACAAGCATCACTGAAAATGCTCATGGATCTGGTGTATCTGTTAAGCTGATTGACTTTGCTCATGTCATAAATGGTCAAAATATTATTGATCATAATTTTTTGGGAGGCTTGTGCTCATTGATCAAGGTTGTTTCCCAAGTAATGGCTGACCTTGGCATGAAGCTACCCAAAGAGTCTCTCTTGACTACTTAAGTCATGTTTGCATGAAACAAAAAGCTAATTAATCAAAGGCTAATCATGACTTCGCTTTCTTGAACAGAAAGCTTGGACTCCCTTATTAAAAGAATTGCCTAAAACATATTGTATGGGATGGTGTGCATGCACTCCAAACTGTCTAGAATGAATCTGCACCTTATAAGTTTGGAAATCTTTGCCACTTCAGTGATCTTTATAAAAATCTTTGTTAGTTTCTTCTGGAGAGAAATTGTAATTCAAGGAAGGCCTTCATATAAAAATGAAAAGCTGTGTTATTCTAAATGCTTAGAAAATGTGTTCTTTATGTTTAATTTTTGTTATGGCAAGGTATTATAGTAATTTATATTTGTAAAGGGTTTTAATAGTTATTAATTATACTATTTTCCAACCAATTAAAATTAAGATTTATTATTTTATTTTTATCAATGCAAATATTTTCTATTTCTAAATGTAAATATGTAAAATTGTTAATAAACAATAATAAAAATAAATAAATTATGTGCATTGTGGTTAACTAAATTTTTTGAAGTGACATGAAAAGTCTTTAATTTCATTTTTTTTAAACTTCAATTTTCAAGTTAAGACAACCCTTTATAAATGTCTAGGTGAGTAGACACCACAATTGATTAAGAGTGATTGCCAATATTACAAGACATAAAAAAGTGCAAAAGAAATTATTTGTCCACACACTCTAAATAGAAATTGTGCTTACATTTTAATAGTACTCTTACTCTTTAGTGTTACACTGATATGGTAACATCAAAAAATATTTTTCATTCACATTGAACTCTATTTAGAGGTTAACTATATCAAAATTAGGTATTTATTTGTAACCATTTGATTTTTGGAAGTGCAATGTATACTAGTTGTATGGATCGTCTAACCAACATATTATATGCACATTTGACCATCAATAATAATCAACTAAAATTATAAATAGAATAGTTTTTAAATTTTAATTGATTATTATTTATAGTCAAATGTACTCAATATGCTTGATAGACATTGCCTTACTCAAGATGCTAACAAATAATCTTTTTTTAATAAGGGCCTATTATATATTTCCATCATTTAGCTAGTTTGTAATTCATTCTTTTATGAAGGAGATGAGTAGTACTCAAATTGTTTAGTCAGCACTCAACAACATTCAAAAGAACAAAAATTAGTCTGTTAAAAAATGAATTTATTTCATTTTTGGTTTGACTACGGATCTCAAGCGAGTATTTTTTATACATAGGTTGCAAACAAGGATCCCTATAATAATGTTAGTGTTTGATGGAGTTGCTTGCAACAAAAATAGTAAAGTTACCAATATTTCTATGCAAAACAAAGGGCTCTCTAGAGTATACAATGTAATGCCTTAAAAAAATTAGAAAACCGTCATCTAATTTGAACATATATTAGATAATGAAATACCTTTGTCTAATCCATTAGGGATAATTACATAGCCTAAAAATAATAGACTTGAATCAAGTAGTTTATATATATATTCTTAAAACAAGAGAAATTGTATTAAGCCCTAGAATCAAAACTATTACGAATTTGACAAGCTTCCCACCATCTATAACTTCTATGCATTCAAAGAACCATAAATACATAGAAACACATTGTAATGAGAGCACCTCCACAACACATGTTGAATTATAAGAGATGCAATAAGCTAACAAACTTTACCTGATAATGCCAATTAAATTGCTTTGATGGTATTTTTTGTCAGCTAAATTTTAGTATATAAGAATTTATGCCTCATTTCTCTTTTCATTTTCATCATAAAATTGTGTGACCATTTAATATCATCTATCCATTGCTATTTTGTATCTAATCACTTGGTTCCTTATTTTTACATCAATGGTTGTAACAATCAATCTTATATAGTGTATAAGATTTCAATTTTAAATAAAGCATTATATTTCCATAGTCCATTGAAATATGATTTGAAGAGTTTCTAGAAAAAAATATGTTTTCTTTTTTTAATCAACATTTTGGATCACATTCTAATGTGAATTTTAATAGTATTGATCAATATCAATATTTTTTGACTTGATTAATTGTTTCTTTCTTGAGTCTTTCCCTTTGAATAATTTCCTTTTAGATTCATCACTTTTGGTATTTAGTTTTTTTATCTTTCAAGGGTGTCCCTTATGTTTGAATCTTCCCTCTCTCTTTTTAAGAAACTAGTCCATAGTCTAATTCATATATGTTTCCTCTTTCTAATGATGGATTACAAAGTGTGATCCAAAACATTGATCTAAAAAGACTTACATAATTTTTTCTCAAATTTCTTCAAATTATATTTGAATAAGGATTCTTTAACCGAGAGAAAATTTCTTTTACATATTGGTAATCATATCTCACATTAATGTTAAGACGTATTTATAACGCATTCCATAAATTAAACTAGGTTCTAGCAAAAAGTAATGGACACCTTGAATGGATGTTTTAGGACTTCGAGTATTAATCTGAAAACATACATATGTATACAACATATGCATATACCTATTTATGTATGTAAATGTATAAACATGCATACATACATGTACATATACATATATACATACATACATAGAAAAGTTGTCTATCTCACAATTGAAGATAATTTTGTATGTGACCTCAAACATTTTCTATTAATATCTTTAAACCAGATTTTATTTTATTTTCTAATCAAAGTAAAAATATTATTGTGTGAATTTAAGCAATAGATGGCAACTATCAAAAAATATTGAAAAGTGACCAACAAATTTAGTAAAATGACTACACCAAATATTTGTTATCAAGTTCTTATTGTTTTATGGTTATGTGTTGATTTGGGGAAGGATTTTTTTTGTTTGTCAAAACTGGGGTCGAGTTCTTAACTCCCCTTGAATCCTCGTGAAATATTTTTTATTTGTTGACCTTTTTCTTTTCGTTCCTAACCTTTTGTCTCAACCCAAAATATGAAAAAAATTGAAGTTTTCATCTTCATCCACATTTTGAGATGGTTCACAAACCTTCCCCAATGTCTGACATACAATCAGAGAGTTTGTTGGCTATTTGAGGTGGTTCTAGAGCCACCCCCAGAGCTCGACATGGTTCCTATCTTCTCTTTGAAGTAAAGAAAGGAAAGAGCAATTTGATATGGTTCGTGAGCTGCATGATTTTGCCAACAGACAAGCATGAAAGGACATGTTCTATAGTACAACAGAGATTTGGAGTGGTTCACTAACCATCCAGGGTTCCCAAAACAAGTTCAAGTGCCACCCTGATCCGTCGACAAGCAAAGATAAAGGAGGAATTTTTTTTATGTGGCAGAGGTTTGAGGTGGTTATGGAAGCACCTATGGTTATCGGTGAGAGGTTTTAGCCAACGTGAAAGCCGACAAAGTGGAGGCATTTTTTTTAATGTAGTCGGGTATTTGGGGTGGTTTTATAACCTCCTTCAAGTATCGACATGGTTCGATCTTCTTCAAAAGCTCTGGTTCATAAAGAATGTAGTGATTGTCGTCTATTTGGAGTGGTTCCCGAATCTCCTCCAAATGTCGACATGCAAAGGATGGAGTTTGCCAGTAAAATAAAGGGAGAGAAAAGGCGTGGGGTTTCATATGGAGACTGTCGAGCTTTTTCCTCGATTCTAGAACCTCGTCCAAGCCCCAACGTTGAAGGATTGTTTGAATGAATGAATGAATGTTTTTAATCACGTCCACGAGGCCAAGCAGCCTATGGGACCCAAAGATAGCAAGCGAAGAGACGTGAACCCCAGAAAATGCAAAAAAACCTATGTTTCTTTTTCTTTCTGCATCTTGGATCTTCTGCTGTGTATCTTGATCAGAAAATCTGCAAACCCTATTATCTTCTCTTCTTCAAACAGATCACCCAAATTGTTCCCTTTTAATGTCTCAGTATAATTGATCCGAATGTCCTTGTAAGCCGAACATTCCCTGATGTAGTGCCATTCTGTCTCAACCACTCCTTGAGTGCAATATCTACACCTTCTGTCTGCCCACTCCTCTTTAGGTATCATCCACCTTCCGGTCTCACATCTAAGCTGGTGCGAACTTGTTCTAATCTGAGCTATCAACATTTTCGCTTTCCATTTTATTTCCATTCCGATGTAGGTCTTTTGTGTGTGGTCATGTGTAGGGTTAAAATGTTTGACATAGTATTCTTTCTTCCTCCCAAGTGGCCCTTTCCACATGCTTTCTTTGAACTTTCCTTGCACATACCTTTTTATTTCCCTATTGGCATTTGGACACTCACTTATGCTAATACCCCACTTGCTCATCCATTTGATATTCTGTTTCATCCACGTGCTCTTTCTTCTATCTAATTTTTCATTTGCTGCCATTTTTGGCCAGCGATGAGTCTCCATGTTATCTAGTCTTCTTAGATAGCTTAGCAACCGAGACATAGCAGACGCTTCAACAGGGAAAGCCCCGGCCTCAGCTAGAACAATCTCGTAAGGGACAGTAGATTTAATCCTGAGACTCTGTGTGATTAAATGTTTTTGTAATCTCTCTATCTGTCTCCACTTTTTTGCTGAGGTGTTGCTACCCCAAACTTCACAACCATATAGCACCACTGGAACAACTAAAAGCCCAAAAAGAGTTTTCTTTGTCTTCCAATCCCATAACTCGGCCCTTCTGCATCTATTTTGCAATGAGTGTAAAGCTTTCCATCCCCCTTGTATCCTCTTTGCTCTACACGTTTCCCAGCTGAGTTTGTTGTGGAAATCAAGGCCAAGATACTTATATTCATTGACCACCTGCAAGGGGCTGCCTTCAAAAACAAATTCCCTATGAACCTTCTTTCTCTTCAAGGTAAAGATCATGACCTTAGTTTTGGTAGTGTTCACTTGCATCCCCACCTGATGGCAAAAGAGCTCTAGCGCTTTTAAGTGTTCCTTCAAATCTTGTGCTGTTTTTGCCATTAAGACCAGATCATCCGCATATAAAAGCAGCTTTATGACATAATTGGTCAAGTAGACCCCACCCCCACCAAACTTATCGATCCACTCCTCTAATTTGTCAATGTATATCCCAAATAATGTAGGGGATAAAGGGCATCCCTGCTTGACCCCGATATCGCTTCCAAAACGTTCTGAGAATCCTTGTTTGGTTCGAATTTTGGCCCAAACCTGTTCATACAGCCTATGGACAGCAGCTCTATAGTGTATTGGAATTTCCAATTCTTCCATCCTACTCCATAATTTTCTCCTAGGAACCGTATCAAAAGCTTTCCTGAAGTCAACAAAGCAGCAAAAAACCTCCTCTCCTTGTTTATCCCAGACTTTCTCGATCAAGTGTCTAAGAGTCATGCAATGATCAATAGTAGAATGTTTTGGCCTGAAGCCCGCTTGCCCTTTTGCGCGTTTTCCCTCCTTTTCCGCCCAAACACTGATCCGCCTTTCTATCATACTCCCAAAAAGTTTGCCAAAAAGAGGGTTGATCATTATAGTGCGGTAATTTGAAGGGTTGTTGATGTCACCACCTTTGAGCAGAGGGATGACAACACTAGTCGTCCAATTTGCAGGAAACCCATATTGAAGGACCTCATTGAATATTTTTTTAATATGAGGCGTGAGAGCCTCCAATCCCCATTTTAAGTGTTCTGCCTGTAAACAATCTATATCACGAGCTTTACCCATTGCCAACCTTTTTATTCCTTCTTTAATGTTCTCCGAAGAAAAAAGTTTAACCCTTGAGTCAATTATTGGAGGGTTGTCTTTATCTTGCCCCCTCTCATAAAGTTGCTTTGCATACTCTAACCATTCAAGGTCTGAAATATTGTTCTCTTTATTCGTGTCTTGTTGCTGCAATTCTCTCCAAAAGCCCCTTGGATTGTGCCTCCCAAGCAATATTAACTCCTTCCTTCTAGTTTGCATATACACATCTTTTTTCAGTCTGACCAGCTTTACATATTCTTTGTTATTTCCCCATTTTTTAGCCCTTTTCCTTGCTGCTTTACAATCCTCATCGTACCATGGGTTAGCTGGAAAGCTATTTTTATCACTTTTTTTAGGCCTAGACCTTTTGCAAGAATTGAGGGCCTTGAGAATAATAGAGGTCAACATGGTGCTATCTATACTTTTTCTATTTGAGTTGAACATCCCATTGGTTCCCACCTCGTGTAATTGTTTTTCCAGCGTTGTTCGGAAGGTTTCTTGGTTTTCCTGCGTCAAAAGGATTGAACCTTGAGTAGCTTCTTTCTTTTCATTATACTGCGTCATCTCTTGCCGTTGAATACCATTTTGTATGCTGATTTTCACCTGTATTGGATTGTGATCTGAATTCATTTCTATGGGACACTCCTTTACCTCCATGCCTATTAGACTTGTCACGAGTTTCTTTGAGCTTATAACATAGTCCACCACACTTTGGCCATTGTATGTGTGACATGTGATGTTCCCAGAACTAGGCCACATTTTTAAACCATTGCATATAATTAAATCATACAAGCTGCACATGCCTAATAATTCTGCCCCATACAGTGTGATGTCTCCTTTTCCATCTTGAGATAATCTTTCCCACTTTTGATTCCCTTCTTCTTCTAGCCATAAAGGGTTGTCCCCTCTTCCCATCTCAATATCAAGGCAAAGAGACTGGTTATTTGCAGTTCTAGCATTAAAATCTCCAATTAAGATGATTTCCCCTTTGTGTTTATATGCTGTTATGTCATTTTTCAAGGCTGCATATGGGTCTTCTTTGTCTAATTTCTTCTTCTTATAGAATTTTGAACCATGGGGAGCGAAGTAACATGCTGCAAGATAAATTATGTTCTCCTTTAACTTTATTTTTATCCATATGTACTGCTTATTTGTATCTTCCTTTTCAACTTGTATGATTTTTCCCCAAGAATCTCTTACTAAAATTGTTACCCCTCCATATCCCTTGCCGCTTTTGGTTAGCTCATTCCAAACTGACATCTTTGTGTAACCTTCAAAGTTCGGAACCTTGCAGCTCTCATGTTCATGTGTTTCAAGGAGGGCAATTATGTCCATCCCCTCAGCTATGGGCCCTAAACCAGGCCCCCTCCTCCAAGGATAGCCCCTACAGTTCCAGCTTACCAGTGAGAGGTGTGCCTGGGGGGCCCCGCCTTCCTATTTATCATGTGTATTTCTATTGCTGAATTGAGCTTTCCCTCTATACATCCAAGATTCATTACCTGCATTTCTTGCTACTACCACTTTTTCCCATTCTCTTCTTCTCTCTTCTAATTGTAGTGGGGTTAGATCTTCATCTATGTAGAATTGTGTTCCCTTGAGGTCGTTCTCTACATAGTGGGGTTTTGCTATCAAATGTTTGAGATCGTTCTCTAACCACCTCCAAGTCCCAATGTAATTTCAAAATATTCCCATAGTGTCGACAACCCTTAAGATGCACCGCATAAACAAAGATGTTGGGAATAGGCTACAAAGCATTTTAAATGGCAATTGAGTGCCAAATGTAATGGTATTGTGTTTACTCACCCACTTGTCATTAATGCAAATGAGCTCTCCCAACTACCCTCAACACTTCAAATGTCAGTCTTTCAATTTGCGGCGCTCGTTTTTGGTGAGAAGGATTTCATGCCCTTGATTTGATATAGTTATAGCACAATCTTTTAGGGTTGGTGCCTAACAAGGATAAGGAAGGGTTTTTGGGCTCATTTTTGGTATTGGATAGTGCAAAAATAGAAACAGAACAAAAAGAACATCTAGGGGCTTGCTCAAGAGAGGAAAAACTAGTTTTTGGCACAACTATAAATATGCAAAGGTAGTTACAAGGTACTAAAGATTATGTAGCATGTGTTATTCATTCTTGTTTCTCCATGAATGTATGTGCAAACTCAAGAATATATCTATTTTTTATGTATTTTCTTTCCAAAAATTTATTGTTATGATTTTAAATGTTTATGGTGAATGCAGACAACATTTTAGACTTGATATAAGTTTTTGCGACAAATCATTTTGTATTTATACATAAATTTGTGCAACTTATTGGTGGATTACTAGGTATTTAGAATTTCATAATATTGTGTGTCAATGCATGTAAATGCTTATATCACTTAGTCTTTGTTATCTCCTCTCGTGGTCCTCTTTCTATTAGTTGTGACTCTACAACCACTTAGATTGGCATTGGCTTGACCTATATTTGCTCCAATCACACAAATCAAATCAAAGTAGAAAATAAATCAAGAAATCAATATTTTAACGTATTTTGGAGATTGATGCAACTCATGTTTCCACAACAAAATAGGGTATAAATTTCTATTAACTATTGTCATTAACTCACCTTGTGGCCTATAAGTATTGCCTCTCATCCTACACTCATTGCAACAATGTTGAAATCGGTTATAAAGAGGTCTTTAAGATAACTAATTGTTCTTGGCTCAATGACAATCTTTGGAGTCAAGTTAATAGATTAGGTTTAGTTATCACCATTTTTGGTTGTCCATTGTGTTTATCAAACCTCTAGGAACACCCTCGTGAGTCTAAGTTGAGCAAAAAGCATAGGAGAGAAAATCCACTCTTATAGAGTTGACCTGTAACCCTCCATGGTTTGTGGATTAATAGGTTTCACCTTCATGATAACAACCTTGGCCTTAAAATAGAGATTTTGTTCTAGGAAATGGAGCAACAATTTTGGGACCCAAAACAATGTATCAACCAATTTAACTAACAAATACACACAATATAGATGGGAAAGAGATACTTGTGGTGAATTTTTTGGCATAATTATATCACCCTTTAGTAATAGCTTTCTCCTAGTGAGTTTTGATGACTTTAATTGAAAATTTGGAAGTAAAGAGATAACCTACTAATTCAAGGTGTTTATTCCTAAATTGTTAATCTTGGTCTGTGCAAATATTGAACTTCATGTCTTCAAGTCCTTGCACTTTTGTATTCTTTATGTGATTCCACATGTACCTATATATTCTAATTTGCAATGGTAACAATGATTTAGCAATTGCTCATTTTAGAAAGGACTAAGAATTAGGGTATAATTGTGGGTGTCAAATACTAGATTAGTCAAATTTGAGTAAATTTGAAAAGAACATATTTATACTACATTGGCCATGTTAGGGTTGTCCTTAAAATTTTCAATGTAGCACAAAGGACTTAAAGCAAATTAAAAGGTCTTAGAGGGAGAATAGAGATAAATATGAAGGAGTTCATTAATTCATCAAGGTGTAGATATGTTTTTTTAATTTTAGGTACCTAAATCATTCTGACACCTAGTCATGATTACACAATAGAGGAGATCTTGCTAATTCTATGCTAGTCTTGTGATAGATTATTTGTTGGCTATACAAAGTGTCAATAAGTATTTTGGAAAAATAATAGTGCATATATAGCATGATTAACATCTTAGCTACATTTTTAATTTACATAATGCAAAATATGCACAACTATAAAGGGTACAACTTCATGAAAATGTAAGAATGTGGAAGCACATTAACATCTAATAGAAGATGTTACACTTCATTCGACATGGCCTTTAGTTTTAGGACTCATCAATCATTTAATATCACTTGTTCATTAATATTTGTATCTAATAGTATAATACATTAATATTTGTATCTAAAAATATACAAATAATTATTTGTTTTAATGTATCTAATTGTACAATTCATTAATATTTGTATCTAAAAAATATAAACAATGTGGAACATAAATAATTAGCTATAAGGAATTATTTGGAATAGTGATCTCCCCTTTGGTCAAAAAATTCTTTGCAAATTTCAATGTCTTTGACTAAAACTTTGGAAGGGAACAAGTAGTCTACTAAATTAGGAAGGTGCTTATTCCTAAGTCATTGATCATGATTTTTAGCAAATAGTCAAGTCCAAATCTTCAAGTTCTTTATCTTGTGTGTTCCTTTAGAGGAATTCTTCCTTGTCATTCTAAGGGGATTTAGTGAACCACAAATAGATTTTTTGTAATTTGCAAGGGTAGAGATGATCAAGTGGTTTTTTTTGTTCAATGGTGTTAATGAATAGTATATAAATATGGATGTCAAATCAAGTCATAACTTATAATGTTGATGTGACTAGTCATGAAAAATGTAATAATCTTTGAACAAAGATGAACTAACATATTTATCCTACACATACCATGACTAGTGTCATCGGCCTTCTAATGAGTAATACAACACAAGGGACCCAAAATGGCTAAAAGGGTCTAGGAGGGACAATATGATGCTAGATGACAATCAAATGATTTATCATGATTTGAAAGAGTGTTAAAGACCAATGTTTAGGGAGCTGAGGCATGTTGAGGGAACTTGAACACAACTATGTGACATATTCTCTAGGAAAGTCAACCTCCAACCTCATAATATAGTAATGATGAGAAATGTATAGAGCTAACAAGTCAGTTGAAAAAAAAACATTGTGATGATGGAATTTGCATGAAAAATGTATGTAATGATGGGAATTTGCATGAAAAATTTATGTAATTATGTAATTATGGGAATTTATGGAGGGGTGAGATGCTCCCAATATTCACTTGTGATCCTATGAGAAAAATTTGGAGCAGTTGCAAAGATGCCACTAGTTGGATCTACTTCTATTTGGCCAAAAAGTCCTTAATGGACTGCATAAAATATATTGCAAAGGAGGGTGTTTCAAACTGTGGAGGATGAGAATATTGTTCTTGCTCTAAAGAGGCAGCTTTATATTTTGCTTCTTCCTTGTGAAACTTTTGATAGGATTTTTCTATGGCCTCTTTGATCTCTTGTTGGATTGTTTGAGTGATCTTTGGTTTCTCTATCATGAGTTTGTCTAGCCTCTACTTAGAACGAAGCTATTTGGTTTGTATTTCTGCTATCCTTTGCTTCTAGGGAGGTGTAATTGTAGTAGCTAATTCCATAATGGCCAAATATTTTAGTTTCTCCTCTTCCTTAGTTTCTTTCTATCTTCTCCTTTTGAGTGCAATGGTCAAAGAATCTAGGAATCGATCCACTAGGCCCTCCAAATGCTACCATGTGCTTGATTATTGTGATTTTTGTGATCAATTGATTTGTGAGTGTCATATTAGGATATTTTTGGAGGGTAATATCCAAGACTTCTTTCTGGAATAGACTGCTAAATAATTGATCTTCATCTACAAGTGGTGAAAATTTGGGGATAGGTGTGTCCTTTGGTAGAGAGGTGTCCTTCAGTATTGCTTGCTCCTTCTCCTCTATGTCCACTATTTATGGGGAGACCTCCATGTGTGCCTTCTCATTGCTTCACCATGGTTTATTTTTTGCACTCATATGTAGGAGGACCTATGTTGCTTCTTCTTTTGATTGTTCTTTTCAAGGAGGCATGGTGGTGAGTATTCTCTTCCTTGGTATACTCTTTTTACCTTGTGAATGTTTTGAAGGGATATAACTAATATGGAGCCCTTCGGACCTCCAGGGAGTGGATACACTCTAGTCCTTTGTCTCTTTCTTTGATAAACCCCACTTCTCATGTAATGTCTCCCAAATTTTCTTGACATGTTCTTTTGATATCTTCTTAGCCATATTATCCATATACTCCTAGTAGGTTGTGAATTTTTTAACTTATGGGTCCTTGGGAAAGATGAGGAGTGTAGAGGCATAAGAGTGAATTTCTACATCTATCACCTCATATGGGAGTTGAGGTATCCAGGATGTTCTAGGCTCAATCGCTTCCATGAATGTATAGTCCTTGTCAACAAGGAAGACGATGTCTTTGATGTACTTGTAGACCACCTCATAAGTGATGTGTTCCCTAGCCTATAACTTATGTTGTAGGGATTTAAAGAATCCCTAGTAGGTTGCAATGTAGGATGTCGCATCTTGAGGGTGTTTAACATGCTCCTGAATTTGGGCTACAACCAACTAGGTGGAGTCCCAATTATTTCTTGCAAAGGCCAAGAGTTGTTGCATGAAATAAAAAGTGAGGAAAATTAATAGTGTTCCATACCTAAATTGGTAATGATATTGTTTTGTATGTTTGAATGTTATCTAGGAGCTCCTTTTACAAGACCTCGCATAGGTCAATATCCTTCCCCTCAGTGACCATTTGGTAGGCTTTGTGAATGGCAGTGGTGGTAGCTAAGTCCTCCTGATTTGTGTAGTACACCTTGCAAGTGATTCCCATGGTGGCATACTTGATTGTCAGATTTGTTATCTTGGTGATATCAAGGCTTCAACCATCGTATGTTGTTATGGTTAGTTGTGTGACTTTTCCATTCTTGATGGTGTATTTTGGTGATACTTCTCCTATTCCCAAAGACCAATTACTGCTTTGTTGGTGCCTTTGGTGATTTTGTAGGGTGGGTCCAAGTATAGATACTCATCATGAAATTGGATTAATATGATTCAGACCCAATCTTCTTGCGTCTTAAGTCTTGAAAATCCTTCCAAACATCCAATCATTTCTTGGAGATATTCCTGTACTGTGGTAGTTATTGTTGTGTGTTTGGTTGCATTAGGGTGTGCCTTGGGTCTTCAAACTTAGTATGCTACATTTCTATGAGGGGTGCATGTATATATGTCTAGATATCTTCTATGTGGATGACATTTGTGGGTACCTTCAAGAATTCCCTTGTTGAGTTGGTCTCCATTGCTTTGTATGGGAATATCTTATATTTTGGCCTAGGTTTGTGATAGATGTCGACGATCGTAGGTGTAGCCATTTTGGGAAGCTAAGATTTGTAGTAGACTGAGAATTTTCTTAGGGTGGCTTGAATACACAAGTTTTAGAAAGTGTAGAATAAACAATAAAAATGGAAGAGTGAGTGATGTATTTATAGTTTTCTTGCAAGGTGAGTTCATTAAATGGTGTAGCCATTTTCTCATCTTCTCACATTTTTGTGCTCATTATTTTCTTATGACTCTTTTTTATTGGGGAGTTATTTCCTATAGTTGGTGTATGAAAATACTATAGTAAATTATGTTCTAACTTTATTGGAGCTAGGTTAGTTTGGTTGTATAATATTCTTCTCTAATCCCTTGTTTTATCTTTTTATGGTTAGGTCAAGGAAATTAACGTTCAAACTTGGGCCTACTCAATATTTGTGGAGGATGAAGCCTGAATGTTAAAGTTGTAATTTTCTTATTAGTATTGGTCCTTCTATGTTTTATTTCTTTTTTGGTCTCATGTTTATACCTTAGGTAGACTTGTTTTCTAAAGAATATTGGTTTCCAATATAGTGAATCTTTTGGTTTATTATATGTGGATATGCCCATAGGATGTTTGGTTAGTAGTTTTATGTTGGATTTTTTTAGTTGTGGTGTGTTCCTTATGTTTGTGGTAGTTTGTGAAGGTCTGATTGGCTTCATGTGTACCATAAAGGCTCTCTAAAATCCATATACCTTTCGAGAAGTTAGTTCCTATTCTCCTTGCATCCATGTGTCTAGAACTTCTTCACTATTAATACTATCCTTGTTACTATCAAGTTCAATTTCTCCTAAGATATTGGAGTATTCTTCTATGGTAAGAAATTTTGAGATAGAATAGAGGTTTGTTGGATCTTCCCCCTCTTTGTCTTGTTCAATTTATTCTACATAAATTTTATCTTCCCTTTCTCCTTGTGGAATATGGACTATATTATTGTCATTCGCTAAAGGTATTTCTTCCTTTCTTGAGTCTACTATTCCATTAGAATTGGCATACCATCTTAAGCCTAGCAATGTTCTAAAAGTGTTAAATGGTTCCTTCATTTCAATGACTTCAAAGTCAGCAATTTTTTTCCAATCCTTTGATGTTTATTTCCACATTCTTCCATGTTCCTAAAGTCTCCATGTCGAAGAGATATTCCAAACTAATGTTCATTGGTGTTTTGATCAACTTGGGTTTTCCCAACCTCTCCCTAGTTGTTGCCAGAATAATGTTTAGGTCTACATCTAGATCTACCATCATATGTTTGACTTTAGTGTTAATAAGGTGTGTAGTGATAAATAGAGTACCATTCTTCTATTTCTTGTCTTTTGTGAGTTGATGGACTTGTTGTTTCTTTTTGTTTGAGTATTTTCCCAACTATTTGAGTTTGACTAGGAGGTCCTTTTGTTGGGCTAGAGAAGCTAAATTCTTCAACATCATTACTTCTTCCTCTAAAAAATAGGCTATGCCATCCTTTTTTTGTTGTATAATTTAATGTTTGGTTGTATCTACTATCTTATCATGTTGTTTGTTTGGTCGGAAGTAATCATATTCCTCTTCTTCCAGACTTGAGTCCTCATTAACTATTTTAATTTATCTTTGTTTATTTTTCTTGGTATCAATTCCTTGTCTAATCAGTATTGTGACCTTGTTTTTATTTGTTATGGATTTGTTCTTTTTCTCAAGTTGTGATTGTTGTTCTTAACCAAAATATTCTTCATTCAATGTATCAAATGATCATGGTTCCATTCTTTGACATATTTTAACTCCTTGTGATGGTATTCTCTTGATTAATCTAGCTCCTTTATGGTCTTTTAAGTCATCACTTCTAGAGTGTGTTGTATTTTGATAATATTGTTGTGCTTTATCACATCTAAATATGTCATGAGAATTGTCTTTGCAAAATGGACATTTCCTTTTCTTCCCAACACTTTGTAGCATATTGGCTTATCTTTCTGCAGTTATAACATGTAGCATCACTTCTTTGGTAGTTGTTTCTATCACTTCCTCTTCATCCTCTATAGTTTGATTCCCTTTTATCTCCCATGTAATCTTGTGGTGGGTTATTTTGTAATGCATAAGCATTTCTATTCTCTCTAGGGTGGTTGTATGTAACATGCATCGTATAAAGGACTTTCAGAAAATCCCTTAACATATGCCATTTTTTGTCTATGTTTGTGTCATAGTTCTAGTTCATAGGGAATCTTGGATTAGGATGACTTGTTTTATTTAGTATTTGGAATTGGTTTGTAGGGAAATCCTTACTAAGATAACTATCCCATTTGTGGAAAGTTTCACAATATAATATATTTGTTTTATCCAGCCTTGTTTTTGATTCTACATGTAATGTTGTTGCAATTCTTTCTCCTTGGGATTTAGCAAAATTATTCCAAAGATGACCTTTTCTTGAACAATATGTGCACCAAATTTATTTTCCTTCCTTTGCTTCTCCTCTTGCTAAAATTCCATTTTGTATGGTTTGTTTCTTTACTACTAATTTCAATTTCTCAAGGTTCTCTCTGATGTCATATTTTTGAGGTTTGCACCATGTTTGAGCCTCTATGTGGTATGCCATTGTGATAAATTTTGTATAAGTATTAAATATTCTTCCATCTAAGGTTTCTCTTAAGTCTTTTTGTAATCTGAAGATGAACCATTCAATCTTTTTTCACTCTATTAGGGGTTCCTCTAATTTTGTGATACAATTTCTTAAATATTTTGTTGTAGATCTTCACTGATTCTTCTTCTCCTTGCACTAGGTCCCTCATTTTTCTAACACTCTTTGAAGGATATCTGGAGTGTTAAAATTTTCCAAGAAATCTTATTTTACTTCATTCCAACATTTCCCATGCTTCAGATAAGTCTTTTTGTACCAATCTAATACCTCCTTCCTTAGTGAAGATACAAATTCTAATAACTTTGGTTTGTTCTCATCAATGTCTTGTCCTTCCCATGGAGATTATATCAAGAATATGTGTTATGCAGCTTATGTTGTATCTCTTTCAAATATTGGGATTTTGATTGATTATTCCATATATTATTTTCTTCTTTTTGTTTTGAGTTCTCATATTTGTAGGCTACTCTTTTCCTCCTTTTCTTTATTTACTTTTCTAATGGTATGGGGCTTATGCTCTCTACCCTTATCTCTTGCTAACTTTATGTCAAAGTACTCTTTCCCAAGCATCTCTTCCCAATCTACTTCTTTTCCTTATTGTTCTCTTTTCTTTTTCCTTTGCAATGTCTCTTCTTTAAAAATTATTCTACTCTTATATGGCTTAGGGGATAGGTCTTGGTCAAGGGGTTGTGACTCCTCAAGATACATTTCACTTTCTTATTTGTTAATGACATTTATTTGTTTGTGAACATAATTTTTTAGCCAAATTTAGATCGATCTCATTACTTTTTCTTATTTATTCTTCCTTAAGTTTCCTTATACTTCTATTGACTAATTCCTCTAAATATTCCTCTTGAATAGATAGGGCCTTTTCTAGAGTCTTCAAAAAATCAACACATCTATCATCTAAGTTAATGGTTAGATTTGATAGAAATTATTTAATTGTAGGAGTTTTGGATAGTTGTAGTGGGAGTGGTGTTTCTATATTAGTGTAGGGTCCCAACAACAACCTTTTGGATTCTCCATAGTCATACATGTTTCTCTTTAAATTGGTTATGATTTTTCCTTCTTTTTCCCATCATAATTCTGAATTTTCTAGGATCTTCCCCTCTTCTTCTCTATTCTCTTTTTATTTTCCCTTGGTAGCACCCACTTTGGCACGCTCAAAAACACCTTCATTGGTGCGCTCACTTCTTATTTTCTCTAGAATTTTCATTCTTTTGTAATGTCTTTTTTCTCTCTCAATGACCTATTTTTGTCTTCTTTCTTCTTAATTTGGGCTTGTCATGTTCACTTTTCTTGCTAATTCAATTTCTTATCTAGTCTCTCTTGTGTTTTTCTTATCGAGCCTTTTTCCATGGGTGTGTTTTATTTTGGATTGAATTAGTCATTTTATTATTTCACATGTTAGTTATTTGGTGACTTTTCTTATTGGTCACATCTCTTCGAGGATCGCTTTCAAAATCCCTTTCCCTTTCCATTCTCCATCCCCTTGGTGCCTAACCCCCTCTCATAGGGTAAGTGTCAAGAGGATAATTTCGCAAGTTTTCATATCTTAATTTCCTTTTTCTTGTGTCTATTTTAAAATTTTGGGTATTATTGTCCTTTATATCACCTAACCATAGTCTCGATAATGGAACCAATATTAGTAAGAAAATTGGGGTAATATAGACTAGAGTTCTAAGTCTCCAAGTACTTTATGAGTTTTGTAGTTTATACCCTAGAATTGGTCATATAAAGGTAGTAATGATTTGATTTGGACAAAGGATTAACTTAATCTATTATAGATTCACAAAATGTCAGATAACATCATATGTATAAAAATTTTGTATCATTATATTAATTATTTCAATGGAGTACATTCATATATCTTCCCGTATACTTTATATATATTTCCATTCTTACATATATTCCTTCATACATACATTCTTACAAATATCTTCTTATATATATATATATATATTCCTGCATACATCCTTGTTCTACTTTTATTCATATACCCTTGCTCTAGATGGTATTCTTTCAATATTATGGTCTGCAAGCTCTTTGTGACAAGATGTGATAGGATTTGGTCGGTGTTGTCTAACTATTTCTCTTGCTTTCCAACACTACTCATCTATATCTAGACTAGGTGGTGCCTAGAAGTACTAGTAGGACCTACTACCAAGTGGGGAACCTACAAATTGTCTTGATTATAGTCAAGCCACAAGTACAAATTCAACAACATTTTAATATGATTGAAGGCATGTCGTGTAGAATGCTTAGGTATATGTTCTTATATATGTATATGTTGATGCAATGGTCAATCTAAATGTTTGAGAATGGTGCTTTGTAATGATAATGTGATGATAACTAAATTTTATGAGACTATATAAATGGTCTAGGGATTTTCCCTTTTTAATACAACACCCTAACATTCAAATTTAAATAATTCATGAGTGAATGAGAAATTTCTACTTAGGGTCAAGTCAATTTTGGTCTATAATTAAATTTGGATTTGTAAAATGGGGTCAGGGATGCTTCCTTATTATGAATTATATAACGCTCGAAGGGTGGTTTAAATATATTTATTTCTATCTTCCATTGCTTAACCATTTTAGGAATAAGTATGTTATTAGCTTTCCTTTTTGCTTGTTATCCTCGATTGAATCTTTGATTAAGGAAGCTTTGGATGTGTCAAAAAAACCCTAAAAATCCTCTAATCCCGCTCCATTAGGGGCTCATTTTTTAGGGTCTACCACTTTCATTTGGCTCTATGTCCACCTACGACTATTAGGGCTTGTCTAATTGATGAATCCCTGCTAGATAGCTTGCTTGTCGAGAACCTTGTTAGCTCTCCTATTGAGAAGTTTGAGACAATAGGTCTAGTAAAGGGAAGAAGAAGACAATGACTCCTCAAAATATGACCCCCTACATGAGCCTAAATTTTCCACTCCTCAATCCAATTCTACTAAAACACCCCACACCTCCATCTAGAAGCTCACTACAGTGAGTTTATGTGACCTAAATAATAGCCTCATTGGAATCTAAAGTAAAAGAGGCAACACTAGAGCCAAAAAAACCCACATGAAAGAAGAAAAATAAAAACTTGGTTAAATTTCTTTTAGGAAGCCAATTCTGAAGAGGAGGAGGCGGATAATACTAATTAAAAGGAAATAATAAAATAAAATAAATGAAATAAATGGAAAATATTAATTCAAGAGAAATTGTTTGAAGGAGAATATTACCATCAAGATGAAAACATGAAGTAAGTACACCAATATCCAAGAGGAGGCACAATAATTCGTAAGAGAGGGAATGTAAAGAGAAAACCCCCAATACTATGAAGATGGAATAAAGCCTAAGAATATTAAACAAGGAGATAATGTGAGAGCTTAAGCATAGAATGCTACTTGTGAAGGAGAGAAGCACCTCAAATAAATAGAGGTGAGAAAGGAGTTGCATAAGTAACTCCCATGTCTATGCACGCCACCTTTCATCCTATGTGTGTGTAAGGTGCTAAGATCCTCATAAGGAGGAGGCTACACCTAAGCCTTAATATTCCTCCAAAAAGGAATTATGAAAATGAGTCATCCTCACACATGTGTGAGGATACTCAAATGAGACAAAAGACTTGTAGGGATTCCTTTGGAATATTCCTACAAGTAATAAAATAATACAAATAATAAATAATCTTCACCTAAGTAAAGATTAATTTCTAACACTAATGTTGTTGAAACGAATGAGGTTAGAAGTGAGCTTGAAATTGTGAAGGAGACAGACAACCCTAATTTGAGTGTTAGGCGGTCTCACAAGTTGGCCAGCTACTCGACCCATAACCTTAGTGTGGATGAAATTTCAAGTCAATTGTCAGGGAGAGAGGAGAATGATGAAGAAAACAATAACACGGATGAGGAAGATAAGGAGGTGGATGCATATATTGAGGGATTGAGCTTGCTCCCTAAGCTGAATGTAATGTTCTCGAACTTCAAGGACTTGGAAACCACCCTTATTGTGCAACCTAATTAGGATACATGCCCAAAGTGCATAAAAAATTATGAAGGATGTTGGTGTTCTAAAGAATCATGTTGATGATTCGGAAGGGATGTTGAGAGGTATTTATCACTTTACCTTGAAATTCATTCACCATGTGACGACCACTCTAGGTTTTGTGTTGAAATATGAATTTAAAAGTTATGAAAGCAATAAGAGATCAAGTACCAATTCTAATATTTGGGATCTATTTAAATTCCTCAAGGAGGATTGGGAGAAAATGTCTGATTAATCTAGTGTTCTCCCAGTTTATGTCTTTATGTTTTAAAAATACTTTGAACACTGTTGTTTTAGTGTTGTCTCTGGCCTGTGGCCTTCGTGTTCTTTTTGTTTTATGTTGGTTTTTTTTGCCCTAAGGGCCTTTTGTATAAAGGGTTCAACATTCTAAATTGTTGCTTATATTATCAAAAACATAACATTTACTTATGCCTAAATATATACATTCTATTAGGTGTAAAGCTAATTACAATGTTAAACATATTTTATTAAATCATAACGAGTGTGATAATTTTTTATCATCATAATGAAAAGGTGTACAATTATCAACATTGAAATACACACATACACACACTTGTATGGTTAAGAGGTACCAATAGGTTTGTTAATAAAGAATGTGGATGTGTGCTAATTGAAAGTATTTTAATATAGTAAAAAAAAATTTAAAAAAATCATAAAATAAAACAATTCCAATTACTAAATAATATTTTTTTGACATGAGATAATTTTTTGGATGGTTTTAAAGCTTGAAAGCTAGAAAAAATTTAACCAAATATTAGAATTTATCAAATAAATTAATTATATAAATAAAAGATAGAATCCTTTTATTCCATTCTCTTATTTCATATGATAATTATTTTGGTTAATTAATATATTTTATAAGTTTGAGTATAATCATTTATCAGATAAATATTAAGTCTTCTAAAATTTTATATTCACCCATTTTTATTAATAAGAGAAAAGTGAGAATTATGCATTTACATGTTTAAGAAGAAAAGTGAGAAAATGCATAATTCTCACTTTTCTCTTATTAATCAAATATATCAATCATACGCTAAAGAAAATCTAAAATTGATTATAGACATTTACTTTTAAAATCTATTAATAATTAAAATTTATATCATACAACAATTATTTGAGCATGTTTGTTTTGCTAATAACAAAGAAAAATGGTTAAAGAGTAATAACAACTAAATTGTTGATATTATAAAAGACAAGTGTGAATGAGAGGAGATAACAAGAGGATGAAATATTTGTCCTAATAATATAAGACACATCATAATAAATGGAACACATGTTAACCCAAATAAAATTACAAATATTTGATATTAAAAAAAAATACATATTGATTTACAAATATTTGGTATTAGAAAAAAAATACATTATAGTTGGTCTTTGTATGAAGTATTTGCATTTCAATTTATCTAAGACATGTTCTACAAGAATTAAAGAAATAGATACAATTTATGTTTTCTTACATCATATAGGATGTTTTCATTGTGATTTTTTTTTTTAATAATTTAATTTTAAAATTATTATTTTGTTAAGCATCTTCTATGTACTGAAAGAATTAAACAAATAAATTTAAATTATGCATTGGTGTTTATTTTTATCTATATTATTTATTAAATTATTTTTCTAGAATTTGTGTTTTTGGGTGATGGTAAATCTTATCTTGTAAGAAACTGAAAATATATTTGTCTATTTGAGAGACTCTTAATTGAGTAATTATGACCAAAAATGTCTTTCCACTAAACTTGCAAATAGTTATTCCCAAAAATTATATTAGTAATATCGATCTATAAAGACCTAAAAACTTCATTTAATGTGTTTACCTCATTGAAGGTCTTGATTGATCTAAAACAAAACCGACAATGCAATTTGTCTCATTTGTTTCTCCATCAAACATTTTATCAAGCACTCTTTTTGCCTCATCTATTGATAAATCTATCCTTTAAATTAGAGATCCAAGAATGTAGAATCATAGTATATGTAAAAGTTCAAGTTCATAATATTTATAAGACAACTCAGATTATTATTAATGATATGATGATTGATCCCTTCCCTTTACAAAGATCTATTCAACAAGGATGTCCCTTAGCTCCATATCTCTATGTGCTCACAGCTAATGCTTTGGGTTATATGCTTCAAAATGCCTCCAAAATGAAGCTCATTTAAGGAATCTCCATCCCTCAGAATAATGTTGTTATTAACTCTCATTATGCTAATGACAGCTTGTTATTTTTGCAAAATTCTGAAAAAGACATCTCTAATACAATGGATATTTTGGAATTGTGTTATATTGTTTCTGGGTCTAAGATTGCTCATGAAAAAGCAGAATTTTTGATGATTTGGGTTGAACCTATCCCTCATTGGATACCTTGAGAATGGAAACAGATTAAACATGGGGAAATTATGAGATATCTTGGGATACCATTTAGTTTTGGGGTTTCTCTCTCTGATATGTGGAGATGGTATCTTAACAAAGTAAAAAATAAACTCTTTAATTAGGGAAACAAATTCCTCTCTTTAATTGGCAGAATTCAAGTTGCTAACAAAAAAAATTTGGCCACTCATGTTTACTACTCATCTTGTTGGATGCCTTCCAATAAAGGCTATGAGGACTTAGTTAAAATTATTCGACAGTTCCTATGGACTAAATGGGATGGTAATATTGGTTTTATTGCCACTTCTTGGGATCACTGTATTCAACCCATACATAAAGGTAGCTTGGGATTAATAGACCCAAAAACACAAGGGATATGCTTAGCAACTAAATGGATCATTAGAGCTATCAAAGGTGATGAACCTTGGAAAATTCTTATACGGAATAGAATTCACCTTGCCTTGATTAAAGGAAAATGTTAGGTTGTGGGTTGGTTAGATAAAATCCTACATGCCTCATTTTTGTCAGTTAAAGCATCACCTCCCTTTCAATCAATTTGGAAGGCTTGGCAATATACTAGTCACTTTTTAAAATGGAGAGATGCTTCATTTCAGCATGGGTTCAGCTTCTCATCTTCATCTATCTGGTGGAATAAACATATTCTATACCAAGGGCAGCCTCTAGCCTTAAGTTTTCCAAAACAGTCTTATTTTCTTTATAAAAAAGGAATCAATAAGGTGGGAGATCTTTGGGATTTTAGTACTTTGAATTGGTTTTCATGGCTTGCAGTTCAAACTCAATTCAATTTGAGCAGCAAAAATAAAACATTTGTGATCTTTGTACAATCATTGGTTCTGCTAGAACTCTCCATGAAGCTATGCACTCCTATTCAATGTAACTTTTTCAAAGATTGGCTATGGTTATCAACTTATCCCTTCTTATTTTTTCCTTTAAAAGAAATATATCAACAATTGCTCCCTGTTTTGCCTATGAAATCTCGTCTAAACATGAAATGGAATTGCAAATTTAATGAAAAGTACTGGTCAAAACTTTCAGCACAAATTTGGAAGACAAAAATCAACTCAAAGATTAATGGCTTGGAAGATAATACATTGCAAACTGTCTATTGTGGGCAGGTTGAGGTGTATTATGGTCCATCCTCTTAATTGCCCCTTTTGCTAGAAAAGTGAAGATATGAGACACATTTTTTGGGGATGCCAGGTTGTAAAGAAACAATGGAACTCTGTGTTTCACACCTTGCCTGCTATTTTTTATCACAAACTTAATTGGAAAGAAGCTTTGTTTGGAATTGGGCTTCATAATAATATTATTGTTGATGGAGTTCATCATGTTATTTTGTTGCATCTATAGAGAAGTAGATGTAAAGCAATGTTTAATTTCAATAATGATCATCAGGAATTTATGGTTTTTAAGCTTTATTCTGACATATTTCACTGCCTTGCTTCTCTCTTCTTTCTTCTACAGGCGAATTCCAAAAAGAATGTAAAGATTTCTTATCAAATCCAATGCATCAAACGTCAAGTAGATCAACTGCTCAGAAATCAGAAGATTTCTATTGCCCAAGGGTTGAGGTCTTTCTTGCAACAGTGATCATTCCTTCTTTCTGTTGTTCGTTATTCAGCTGGTTTTCTTGTCATGGCTGTCATATGGCCATTTGGACTACTCTTTGCTGGTTTCTTGTTGCTGTCCAAACTTTTTGTATATTTGATCTTGTTGTATTGTTGCTGTACTAGAAGAGGCTGCTATTGTAAACCTTTTTGGTCAGCCTTTTTGTTTTCAAGCTGATATCTGTGTTTGTAATCAGCTTCAGCATTTTGTAATCAGATTGTTGATGTAGTTTGTTGGTTTTAGTCTGGTGAACAACAACTTTCTCTGCAGTTTTAACGTATTCTGCATTATTTCAATTAAAAATATATTTGGTACTATTGTCCTTTTCAAATATCTACTCCTAGAGAATGGAAATTCAAAGGTCCAAGGTACCTCCTTTAAGACAACCTTGCTAAAATAAAATAGGTAGCTAGCCACAGGACATCTCTTCAATTACATATTTTGACCATTTTCTTTGTATCAAAAGACTCCCATGAATACCAAGTGCAATTTTCCTTATAGCAAGGTGTGCCTACTATTATTAATTTTATAGGAATTGAATAAAATCCTTATCCTTCTAAGGTTTTTGACATGTCTTAATGTTAGCCATTTGATTCCTTGGATTGCAAATGACAGGTACTTATTCATAATAAAAGGTTTATGTCTAGAGTTTATTTTATATATTAACTAGTTTGATTCATATTTTTGTTTTCTTTAAAGTTTTTGTTTGTAGATGAGCATTATATGATTTGAGTGGGTAGACTTTTGTGATTGGAATATTATTGGATTGTTTCTTGACCTTTCATAAATTATTTTATTTAATAAAAATAATATTCCATTATATTATCTTGTATATTCATATGTCAAACAAAAGAATATGATATTGAAAAAATTGATTATGTTCATGAAAACAATATTTCTTTCTTGAATACTATCTAGATTAAGGAAAGATTGGATTGTCAATACGTTGGGTATTCTTAGATCTATGTCTAATGTTGAATATATTGGCAGCCCTCACATTATGTTAAGTTTGATAAATATTCGTTTTACCCTTATTATAGTATGTTTACAATGTTCATTGTATTATATTAGGTAGGTGGTGTTATGTATGATTTCATTCTAATAATTGCATGTATCTTAAAGTAAGAAATGCCACAAAAGTTTTATTTGATTTGGTAATTATTCTAATAGAAAATAAAACCAAATAAAATATTTGTATTCGTGTTGAGAAAATTACTTTAAACACTAGGGTTTGATGATAAAACTTTTTTAATATTGAACCTTATTTGTTAATAATTGCATGAGCTAAGATAAAAGTTAAGGTAAAAGATGTACATGAACAATCGCAACATGGAAATGCACAACTCACTCTTGAATAAAAAATATTGATATGACGAATATACACCATTGTCACCTTTCTCAGACAACTTCATAATTTTTAAAATTAATTATTGATGTCTAAAGTCAACACCAATTTGTCACATAAAGTACTCTTAATATAAACATAATAGTTGAAATACAATTACAAATATCTATGTAGTGTATAAGTGAATTGCATACAATAAATGTATTAAATGGTTTGTGTAATACATATATTTTCAATTTTACCCTCTCAAAAATACGACAACATATATATGCTTTTGATTTAAAGAAATAGCATGGATATTATGTTTTGTATTTAATTCTACTTATGTATATGCTTATATATTTGACCAGGACAACAATACATGTCCTTTATATTGTTGTTTAAAGTACAAATTTGCTACTTGTTTGCACCACAAGTTTAGAAATTTCGTCTTATTACAAACTAATTTTTGCAAGCCACATACCCAAACAAATAATGTATCTATTCAACAAAGACAAATAGAATTTGTCTAAAATGACTCAAATTCTCTACAAGATCTTTATATGGGACAATCTAATTGCATTATAAGCTCTCTAGAATGCTCTCCAATATTTCAAATCAATTGTACATTTTTCATAACTTTGATTTGTAAAAATATAAACAATCTATTCATGTTAAAGTAATCAATAAAATTATTCTTAAATTGATTAATTTTCTTTTAAAATAACAAAAATCAATATTAAACCATTTAAAGTAATTGTTATACCCACATATCCCAACATGTTAAA
This sequence comes from Sequoia sempervirens, assembly GCA_007258455.2. Classification (NCBI taxonomy): domain Eukaryota; kingdom Viridiplantae; phylum Streptophyta; class Pinopsida; order Cupressales; family Cupressaceae; genus Sequoia; species Sequoia sempervirens. The sequence goes on from VDFB02270651.1 coordinate 451,630,493, forward strand.
GCTCAAGCACCATTTTGTAACAATAGCGATGGTCTCTTCACAATAACAATTAGTTGTATAAGCTACACTTTGTTTATTGTATCTAGGTTGGATCAAACCAATTACCCATTACTGACATTTTGTAAAAACTAATATTTTATAATATAAATATACAAACAATATACCTTCTGAAAAAAAACAAAAAAAAAAAAAACATTTAATCAAATATCTAATATTTATTTTTCATTAATTAATACATTAAAACTATTCACACCGAACATAACCCAAAAACTAATATAAATCTTGAAACTACTTTTCCAACTAAAAATTCCTTCTACCATAATATAAAACTATTAATCACATTATTAATAATTTTGATGAATTGACATTGATTGATTGATTGCAAAGCTACTTTGCCTCCAAAAATTAAAGATTACTTTACATTTATGTGGACCCAAAGTATTACCAACTCTTATGACCCGTGATTTGTTTATTTATGACCAAGGGAAAGATCAAGTACTTAAAAAGGACCCCACATTTACACCGACTTTCCCTTTATATTTTCTTTGTTGATAATGTTCCATGTATGTATTTTATTTTTGTCCCCACTTCTACTTGTAAGAAAATCCAATTCTTTTTTGTTTTACTTATGTCTTTCATTGAGTGGACACCTTTGTCTCATTCTAAAGGTAAACTTCACCATCCAGTCTTATCATAAAGTTAAGAAATAAGTTATATATTTAGTAATTGAGTGCATACATAATGTGTCTAGTTTAATTGTGAATTGGAGAAAAAGGTATTTATTATGTTAAATTTATTTGGGAATGATTTCGTTTCGTTTTTTTATAGTGTCTAGTCAATGTATTTTATTTTGATGGGATTGTTGTGAGATAGATAATTTTGTTATTAATATAATGATCATTTAACATAAAAATTAATTGTGGGTTGAAGAGAAAAAAAGAATGTTTATTTTATTGAATATATTTAGGTATGACTTTGCTTTCATTTTTATGATGTTTGGTCGATGTATTTTATTATGATGGGATCGTTATGATCCAAAAAACTTGACTGTTAAATCGATGACTACTTAACACAAATAATTAATTGTAAGTTGAAGAGAAAGGGGTATTTATTATGTTAAATTTATTTAGATATGATTTCGGTGTCATCTTTTATAATGTTTGGTCAATTTATTTAATTTTCATGGGATCGTTATGAGTCAAATGTCTCTATTAGACCAATGAATAGCTAACACAAACAACTTTTGAAGTATATACTTTTTTTAAAATTGATGTTTATGATATTTTGATAGAATATATTGTTTGACTTGATGTAACAAAATTGACAAAATACTTCCAAAAGGTGTTTGTAAACATTACAAACTGTGAAAGCTCAAAATATTTGACATTTAGTTCTTTCTTTTTTAAAACTGTTAAAACCATAACATACATTAGGAGAATAGTTGGAAATCAAACAATACCATTTTTGCAACCATGGCATTGGGTTAACATAGTTTTTTTGAATATTATATGTATTTTTTATTGGAGGATTTGAAACATCCTACAATACCATTTTTGCAACCATGGCATTGGGTCAGCATAGTTTTTTTTTAATATCATGTATTTTTTATTGGAGGATTTGAAACATCCTACAATACCATTTTTGCAACCATGGCATTGGGTTAACATAGTTTTTTTTAAGTTAGTTGTAAATATTATAAATTATGAAAGCCTAAAAAATTTGACATTTAGTATTTTTGTAGCAATGACATCAAGTGTATAAACGATCGCCTCATTCGCTCAAAGTCAAGGTTCTAGGGTTGTCCATTCCACCAAAGTCACTTAGGGCATGATCCTAACCTCATCCAATAAGGATTTTGAACCTTTGTGCTCAATAAAACTTGATCCTTGGTGGGTTCATTGTGAGTCATTCAACTTCCCAATAGACCAAAGGCCACTTGACAATATTAAACATATTTCAAGAATCTAAACTATAGAAATGAAAAGAAATAAGGTCAAGTTTAAACATTTGATGATGGACTAACTAAACTTGGTGGTATATTTTTTTACATGTAATATGGATGCACATAAGAAATGTTGTGTTATTTGAATGTTATATGTTGATATTATTCTTAAATAAATTTAATAATTAATTAAGTGAAGAATTCTAGACACATTTTTAACAAGATTTTTTTAAGGTAAGATATGAAACTTGTACTTTATAGTTATCTCAATAAGATTTTGATAAGTACATAGTACGATTTTATCATTGTAATGATAAAAATCTCATACCTTACTCATTTCCCCTTTGTTTTGAACTCATTTTGACGCATTTATATTTGATGTAATGACAAGCATAAAATGGTGTGTTTTTTCTTGATAGTTGGCTCATAACCCAAGCCTTTGCCTTTTCTATTGGAACTCATCCACATGAGATAGTCTTGATCCTAAAATTCAATTTGATCACACACTAGGTTAGATTTACAATTTGCAAATGGCCTACAATCAAGTACATAATTATGGAAATGACTCTTGAAATTTCAAAATCTAAATTCAAATTTAGGGTCAACCTTACCCTTCCCACATGATTTTGTGTGTGAACTTGATATGTGAAATGTTTCATTTTGTATCCCTTATTGTTGTATTGAAAGAGGTAGTCCTAGTTCATTTTAGGACACCAAAATCATTATAGATTCATTTAATAAGAGTATTCAAGATATGTTAATTGGTATGGTCAAGATCATTTATGACTAAATTACCTACTTTCATCAATATTTAAGGCATTTGATGCATGTTTATTATTGTTTTTAATCGTTTTAAAATTATTGAATCAATATCCTTATGGGATTTCACAAAATGGAGATACTTTTATTGTCATGTGCAAACTCCCAACCACACAATAATTTTTTTTATGTGAAAATAGGTATTAAAATTTATGACAAAACTAAAGGTAGGCATGTAAATATTTATAAAGATCAAAGTCGTGCATTCAAATCAAATATGCACTTATACAAGTGTGATTCATAGGTTTGTGATCGGTCACATAGCTATAGAAGTGAACCTCATTGATAGACACAAAATTTTATTTGTTCTATAGAATTTATCCAATTATCACTCAATTTATTACACATGGACAAATAACTTCCATCTAGTTGTCACATGACACCAACATTTAATTTATAACTAAGTATTTTATTTTATTATTTTATTTTCATGTATTTAATCTTGTTCTACTATCATTAATAATTATATTTTATCTAGAGAAATTTTTAAATATTTAAATTTATCCTAGATTTATATAAGTGAGATTTATTCTTCCTTTCATTTTGGTGAACCCCTTCACCCCTACACCCCCTTAGGTTTACCTTTAGGATTTTATGCATCACATAAAGAGGTAGGTGTGAGACTAGTAATGTGAACTTAGGGGATGAGAATTAAGTGTGACATTAGTAGTAGTGAGAACATTAGAGGAAGGAAGATAAAAATTGAAAGTCATACTAGAAGTGGCAACATGGTAAATAGGAACAATGAGAAGATCTACCTTGGATTGAGAATATAAAGTATCAATGGAAGAGTAAAGATGGGTGGATAAGGGGGATGATGCATTGTACAAATAGTTAGAGAAGTCCATCATAGTGCCAATTCCATGAAGAATATTTGTACTAAAAATTACACTAATTAATAAAGTTTGAAGAGGTGTGCTAACTATGAAGGAGAAGTAGCATCAACAAGCTCTTGAAAAATTATTATCTATTGAGAGAGAGATCTTTCTTATCCACATGTGTATCATGATCAAAATAAAATTATTCGTTATGTTTAACCTTAATGGGTGTCTCTTTATCAATGAAATGGGAAGCCATATTAGGGTTTAAGAGAGCACATCTTTTGAAATGTAAACTATGGTTTTAGCCAGCTCTTAGAATAAACAAATCCTAGAGATCTATAGTTAATAACAAATCAAGGGTATCTATGAATATTCAAACCTTGGAAATATAGCCAATCTCAAAACAAAAATTAGAAGATAAAACCATTTAGTGATGTAAGAGCAAAGGGTGAGAATGAAATCCCTTTTAAAAATAAAACCCTAGGGTAAAATAATTACCATATGATTAAATAGCAATGATAGTAGCTATTTGGAAAAATGTATTAAAATAATATAAAATTTAAATAAATAAACAAAGGTACTTAGTTAGAAAAGTTATGTGGATTTAATGTAAAAGATTGTTGTTGATGATTTGCTAATATGTAGAAGAATCAAGAATGAGTAGACAAATGCATCAATATTTAAAATCAATTGCTTACCATTGTAGGTCAGTTTTACAACTATGGGATCAATAGTGCACATATTGATATGATTTGTGCAAGTGTGGGTCTAATCTATGTAAAAATATTGATATTTTCTCTCATTTTCCCTAATGCTTGTATCTTTTTTGTGTAAAATTTGGTTATATATTGTTAAGAGTTTGTTAATGATAGGGAATATTTCATCCCTCATTCAAACTCCTAGGATATTAAGTCAATGATTTTTAGAAAGAGCAAAGGTAGTAGGCAAGCATGCAAAAGATTCCCTAAATGTTGATAAATAAATGATGCAATATTAGTCTTCTAATAACATGTCAAATAATTATAGCTTTGAGGCTCTCTTATTATTTCTAGTTGCGAATAAATGAACTAGGTTGATTTTTTAAGTACAACCCTAAATGTGGCAAGTGAAACATTTCTGCTTCAAGTTAGCACACAACAATTAATTAGAAAGGTTAGATTAATACCAAATTTTAATTTAAAATTTAAATAATTTGAGTTCATTTATAACAATTATACAACTAACCTGAGTCACTTGTACTTATGATGGATCTAAAATTGGGTAGAAAATGGGTAAAACTAAGGATCAAAATTTATTAATGAGAATGAGTACATATGGGAGAATAAAGTTACTTGTATGTTTGTTGTTACATAAAGATTAACTAAATTAAAATGAATCCAAAATAAAAGAGAAAGGTAGCTCGAGTATATAATTTTCACCATTAGATATGTTAAGGTTAAAAAAAATTAAAAATATGTTTTTTATTTTGATTATATTAATATTAAAAAAAATATTGAATATATAATTGTAAAAATAACTTTTTAAACCACAATTTAACTAAAAGTATTTTTAAACAATATACTAGTAGAAAAAGGTTCAAAAATATCTACCCTCATAGAATGACAATGTTATATCCTTAACGATCTCCCTCAAGTATCACTATTAAATGCTTATTGAATAATATTATTTATAAAAAATATATATTAAATGAAATCACATTGTGAAATTCATATAGACTATATATTGGAGAAACTTAATTGTTTAATTATAAATGTTTCAAAACTAAGTAATAAAAATATTTCTTCTAGTTATCAAGAAGATCTTAGCTATTATAAACTAGTTATCACCTACATAATGACTCATTATTTATTTTTCTCATGAAATTGTGATGTATTTCTCAAATAAAAATAACTAAACTTAACTAAAAGAGCTTACCATCATCAAACTAACCTAAATCACCTTATGACATCACTAAAAAAACACAATTATTCATAAGAATTATGCTTATCACTATAACTATAACCAGATGTACACCCTTAAAAAGAAGATTCTCCTTATACTTTTAACAAATGGATTCCATTGGATAATAAAAAAAAACATAAGTAATCATTCCTCAATGCAAGCTTTAACCTAACTACCAAATTTATTAGTATATATTTCCCATAAGGATTCCTCTACTTAAATGCTCTCAATTATTTCCTTAGGTTTTTCTAAAAAAGATAAAATCTATCTTTCTTTATAAAAGGTGTATTTTTTTATTCTTTCAAAAATTATATATTTATAACAAAGTGGTCAAAACTATTCCCTTAGGATTCTCGATCATGGAAATAAAAATCCTTTGTTTTTAATTATTTTATGACTAATGTGTCTACACCACATGACATTCTCCTTTTATTTCTTTATAATACAAGAATAAAATAACCCAAATCTTTATCTTAATAAATAATTCTTGTGCAATTCCAATGCATATTATTTTTTAAATAAAAGTTAACATCCTTTTCAAAGGACATAGTCAACAACCTTAATTTTAGGGTCTGATGTCATTTTGATCAATAGATTATACTATAGTTTTTATACAAGACTATATAAAACATATATTCATAAAAAGATGGGTCATGCTTATACTCTTATTTTAAGACTTTTGTTCCCTTAATAAAATGCCCTGTGTTATATTTTAACCCTTGTGGATGCTAGAAAGCTACATTGTGGACCCTGAGTCTTTTAACATTCCTACCAACTATTATGAGCAATGATTTGATTTGTATATAATACAAAGTTTTGTATTATTTTGATAGAAAAGATTGAAAGCACTTAAAAGGGCCATATATTCTTGATTGTTTATTTTGTTGACTTTAGGTTTAATAAATTGATTTTTTGTCCCAACTCTTATAAGTAAAGATTTTCTAGTTAAAGATATGAGTGTATGTTGGTATGACCTTTATGTATTAAATGGATTTTAGGAATGAGATGTTTGATTATACGTGTAAAGACTTTTGAATCTCAACATCAATACCCTAGAATGCTTCAGTGTAAAGCTTTAATAATGGAATAAAATAACAATTGAGGTTTATCTAAATCCAATGTATGGTTTTATTAATAAGGGTAAAATTTGTATGTTTTATTTATTTATTTTTGAATTGATTGGATTGTCTTTAATGTAATTATTGATGTGTAAGCAAAATTTTATTGTGTAAAAATAAAAATTAATTTGAACATAATTTGATTATATTCTCACATATTTAAAATAAAGACAATTAGGATTCTAATAATATTTTCATAATATGATTGGTTGGTAGTTGAGGTAGATATCCATAGTTCATTGTCGGATTCATTCCAAAGCCCCAATATAGCATCAGAATTGCTAACTGGGGAAATCAACCTCAAAACTTTTAATTTTAAATTTAAATTTTGGCCCAAGCTAACTCATTTCCTACTAATCTTTACTTGTTGGTGCAAGCATGTGATGTGTTAATTTGTGTGTGGGGGCGTTGTATAAAAGGATAATCTCTAATTCACTATGCCATCCATCCATCATTTGGTAAATAAGAGGAACACTGGTTTACATTACATCATCATTAGAAGAGTATAACATCAACATACACATGTCCTAGTTATTACAAGATTTAGTGTTGTTTCTTTGATCTTTGTCCCAAAATTGTTACATTAGATTTAAGGGTTTGACATAATGAGACAATCCTTGCTTAGAAAACTCTCAAAGGTGTTTGTAAACACTACCTATTTTCCATACATATATTTCAAGTAGCAAGATGATTAGATTTTAGGCAAGTGAATATGCACATATCATTTTTGTGATCATGATTTGAATTTGTAGATATGATTCATTTTTGTAAGTATAGAGATCAGTCTTACTAGTGTGATTTAAAACAAATCAAAGCACAACAAATTTTCTAGTTTGAAAGGTGTTATCTGAAAATTAAGTACTAAAAAACTAGGATGAATTGTATATCATCATTAATCATAGAATATCTTACATTGATTCCAAGAGCTAAGTACCCTTATCCCTTTATTAATTTATTTTGTATTTATGGACAATTTTATATAGCATTATTAGTATTAGCTCTTTATTATAAGATAATTATTTTATCATTATGGATTAATTAATTTATTATAGGATATTTATGCAAGAATTATTTATTTTCCATATATTGATTGGTGAATTCAAACAATCTAACACTCCTAAGGTTTTAGATTTAGGTTTCATTTTTTTATTGTTTTTAGATCAAATCATTTCTATTTTTTTAATTAGATTTTAACTTTAAAATAAATCCTTATATATTTTTCATGATGATTCTTCTTTTTTCTATCATGATGATGTTATAAGCAATGATTGAATTTCTATGATGACCCCTTACATGATATCTTACCTAGGGTTCCTTATTAGATGTATGATCTTCATGATGCAAATATTTTTACAACCTTAAATAGGATGTACCCTATTATGTTTACACATGTATGTGTCTTGATGTGTTTCTTTCATTTACTATTTTATAATGTCATATCACTTCTTACATGTTACCATTCTATGATATATTCTTCAAAAAAAATGGTATCATTGTATATGGCCTAGACTGATGTCCACTCTTACTTTATATTCTTCTAGTGGTCATATCTTATGGATCTTTAGGGATCTATACATATTTTGTAATTATTTTATTTCTTTCAATATTCCTCCTTCCTTGATGTTCATGGGCTATTTATCTTTAGATCTATTATGGGGTGTAGTTCATTCCATAGCCTCATATTCTCCCCATATTATAGTAGATACCCTACTTGATTCATCTCAATAAATCCCTCCTACTTTTCATGCAATATCTATTTCTCAAAGGCATCATTCAATGGGGCATACTTACTAAAGAATGGCTAGGGGATAAAAACATTTTTCTAAATCAACCAATTTTTCATTTAGTGATATGGTTTTACCTCCACTTAAATTGATAGAAAAATTATGGAAAGGATATAATTTAATTGATCAATATAAGAAAATCCTATAAAAATGTATCTTTTGGATCTAATGCTTATGTCTTTTCTATATAGAAATATTTTAAAGAAGACCATAGAAAAATTTCTTATCATAAAATTTGATTTAATAGAGGCAACTACCATTCTAGAGCCCATTTATAACAACATTTCAAATATTTCATCTTGGCCTCATGCACTACATAGAGCTACAATTTAGGAGCATTTTTTTGTTGTATATTGTGGTTAAGTTTGGAGAAATTAACATCCAAAAAGATTTAGTGGATAATGGATTTGGTTTTAACATTTATAAAAAATTATTTTTGGATAAATTCAATGTTACTTCAATGAATTTCTATAAATTAGTGTTCACAATTAAAGGATTTGATAATGTGAATTTGGAATCACTTGGTGTTATTAGTTTACCCCTTATGTTTGTGCCACTTATATTTGATACATCATTCCATGTGATGCCCAATAAATTAGTGTATAATATCCTTTAGGGTTATCCTTGGATACATGTAATAGAGGTACTACTCTTTACACTCAATCAAACTTTAAATTGTATTCATAAAAATAAGAGAAATATGGTACATGACAATGATAACCCTTATCAATTTTTTCAGCTAGTTGAAAATATAATATTTTGATTCCTCTAACCATGTTAATCACACAACATTCACCATAGCAAGAATATCCCTATTCATATAAACCTAATTTTCATTCAAAGGACGATTGAACTTTATAGGGATCCTTATATATATAGACAACAACCTACATCCTTACATAATAGTAGTATAGAAGATCTTAAGGATTCACATGCTATTCGTAGTGTTTTTTTAGAGTAAATCTAATTAGTATTTTACTTTATCACATAACATCATTGATATGGAAAAATCTTTGAAATATTTCATAAATATTGTGATAAATATTTGGCTTGCATGAATGTCATGTTTTAGAACCTATTGAGTCATGACAACAACATAATACAAAAGCATTTGGTTATACTCACAATATGGATAAGAATATGAAAGAAAAATAGAGAGAATAATTTTAGTCAACATGTACATTTATTCATGAGATAGATTTATAGTTGGTTGACCTATCTTTGGTTTATTATACTACTATTTTAGATCAAGTTTCTAATGTGAATCTAATGCCAATATTAGGAGTTTTATAAGGATTTACCTAAGTTTCATCATGATAGAATTTTCTTGTATGATCTTGATGATTCTTTCTACTTTGGGGAAACCTCTCCTTAAATAGGTTCTTTTGAATTGTTTGATTGTCTACCTACTATGACATGTATTGAATATTGAAGAACTCTTGAAGTGGGTAGTAATTTTTATGTTATGATGGATAAAACCAATATGGTAAAGTGTTGAAAATTGGTGAATATTTATCTAATTATGAGCAACATAAAATTCTACATTATCTAATGATTATAATGAATTTTTTACATGGTTATATTAGGATATGCATAGAATTTCCAGTGATATAGCTATGCATAATATTGTTATAATCTAGATGGTAAACTAGTAGAATATAAAATAAGAAAGATGAATCCTAATTTCTTTATTGTTCAAGGGATTGAGAAATTGTTAAAAGTTGGCTTCATTAAATCAATTTATTATTATCCATGGATTTTAAATATATTACTTATAGTTAAATTTACTAGGCAATTTTATATTTGCACAATTTTTTGAGATATTAATAAAGCATCCTCTAAAGATCATTTTCAATTATCAAATTTATTGATGTGATTGTTGATTCTACTATTGGACATGAGATGCTATCATTTATGGATAGATTTTCAAGATATAATCATATTCTTATAATTCCCCAAGATCAACATAAAATTGGTGGGACATTCTTTTTATGTGGTCATGCCTTTTTGACTTGTAATGATAATGTTACTTATCAGGGGGCTATAACACTCATTTTCCATGATTTCATGCATAATATCTAGAAGATTATGTTGATGAAATGATGCAGGATCATTCGAGCGCACAGGAAATCCTGCACACCAAAAATATGTAATTATATTCTTTTGATTTTTTTTGTTTTGGCTTCTTGGTTTGTCTTGCAGGCAAGAAATTCTTTTTATTTAAAAATCCTCAAATTTGAAGTCATCCAGTTGAATTTGAATTTGATTCAAATTCAAATTGGGGATGTTGGAAAGTGGTAATTGATGGAATCTTGGGAGTTACAAAAGTCCCATGTTCAGGCATGAGGAGGAAATTCCTAGCATGTTGTAACTCCTCTACACATTCAAAATTTAGCATTGAATTGATTGTGGAATAATCTAGGTTCCTGGGAAAGGAGGTAGTGAAGTGGGGTTGTGAAGAAGAAAATTAAGAAAATGAATTGATTTTTTCCATGAAAGAATTGGAGGGAGGAGTTTTCCAATGCCCAAGAAGGAAAAGGAGGTGGTAATGTAGCCAAGAAGTCTAGAAAAGCCCACTCCCAACAAAGAAGAGGAGTCCAAAAGAAGGAAATAGAGAAAAATGCAAGTTTTGGAAAAGGATTTAACTGTGAAGACAAGTGTGGATGCCCAAGAGCAAAGTTAGAAAAGTTGGAGATTATTTTTGTTGCTATTGTAATTGATTAGAGTTGTCGTGTTGATGATATCTTGTTATTGAAGGCAATAAACTTGCTTGTAGATGATTTCTTATGTATTGCTTAACTCAATAGTCTGTCATTTCCAATTCTTGGAGAATGTAATGAATAAAATCATAAAGTTGTTTTAAAATTCTTGTCATTATCAATGTTGGAGAATTTGCATTGATTTTTTCAATAGTTTATTTTTTGTCATTTTCCAGCTTGTTTTCCTATGTGTGTGAAGGAGTTGCAATAACCAACAATCCAATAGGGTTCTTGGTTATTGTTCTACATAAATTGGTATCAGAGCAGTTATTTTGAAGAGAATATGGCATATAGAGTATGGGGTATGTTGGAACTGTAAAAATCTGATGATTTTACATATTGTTCACATTCATATTTTTCCAAATAAGTCCCACCACGAGTACATTTTTCTCATGTAGCCCCACAAAATCCATCGGTTCATGCATTTTCCATATTGCAATTCCTATCGGCATAGGTTCATGGCTGTCTCCCTGACCCATGTTGTTTTTGTGCTAACATTTGTATGCTTCAGGTCTGTTGGCAAGACTCATTTGATGTCACGGCAATCAGAAGTCATGTGCATTCATCATTCGGCAGGACTTTGTCATTGTCTCAACAACAGGATAAAATTTGTCTATCGGCAAAGGGTGTTACCGTCAGAATAGGGTCACAGCAAAATTGTTATGTCTTACCGACCAGAGGTAGCAGGAGATGTATCGGCAAGAGCCAAGGGTCATCGGGGTAATATTTCACCGAGTACTTCATTTCTTACCGACCTACGGCAGGAGGAACATATCGGCAAAAGATTTTAGCATCGATGTAATGTCACAACAAACTCGATGTGTCTTACCGATTAGCTCATGTGGATTTACTTTGGCTTGAGTCATGGTATTCGGGATAGGGTCTTGGCGAGACCTTATTGTCTCGTCAATCGTCGACAAAGAGGTGCTCATCGGTGAGATATTTTCTTTGGGGCAACGTCTTGGTGAACTCACCCTGTCTTGCCGACCGCTGATAAAGGAATACATATCGGGAGGAGTTTCACTGAACAATACATGTGGTTTCATTTCGGCCAAACAAGGGGTTTTCAGTGTGAAGTCATAGCGAGGTCTTATTGTCTCACCAACCGGAGGTAGAAGGATTGACTTATCGGTGAGAGTTGGGGCATCGATATAAAGTCATAACGAACCCTTTTGGTCTCACCGACAAACACATTAAAGATTCATTTCGGCCTGACATGTTGCTTTCGGTGAAAGGTCTTCATGATTTTACAATGTCACACCGACTAGTGGCAGGAGGATTCACTTTGGTAAGACTTATGATCTTCGATGTAAAGTCTTGGCGAGCCCATTGGATCTTGCCGACGAAGTCTAATGAATGGATTTCAGTGAGAGGTTGGCATTGTCTTGGCGACCTAAGGATGAAAGGAGCATATCGGTAGGAGTTAGCGATATCAATATGAGGTCTCAGCGAGTGACCTTCGATCTCGCCGATGGAAAACAAAAGGGTCTTTGTCGGCATGAGAATTGACTTGTCTCAGCGAATCAGTTTGGATGAAGACTTTCGGTATGAATCAAAGCATTCTACAAGAGGTCTCCCCGACATTGATATGTCTCGCCGATAATGTGCATGGTGAGTATGTCATTGTGAGAATTGCTTTCTCTTGGCGATCTATGGTGAACTTGGTGCTTTCGGTAAAACAAAAGGTATTCTGTATAAGGTCTCCTCGATAACAGTAAGTCATGGTGACCCGCATGAGATAAAAGATTACATTTCGGTAAGAAAATAGATTTGTCTCAGTGACACAAGATGGTGGGTGACTTTTGGAAAAAAAAAGACTTGTCTACATGATGTTTCCTCGACGGTTGAAGGTTACAGCGACATATAAGAGGAAAAAAGGCTTTCGGGGAAACGTAATGAAATCTATATGAGGTTTTCCCGATACTATAAAGTCACGGTGAAAGCGAATAAGAACACGAGCAGACAGCGATTTAATTGCCTTCGGCATACTTACTGGGTTGTTTTAGCGACTGTTTCAGTGATGATTAATTGGCCTGATTGCAACTGTTTGCCGACATTGGAATATGAAGCGATATGTTTCCTAATGCTGGTGTATAAATATGCACTCCTGATTGTAATTGAAACATCAAATTTTTAGAGGAGATCTTAGAATAGATACAGTAGATTAGATATGGACACAGTAGAATAAAGTTCTCATTCCAGAGACTATGTTGCATATTTTCAAATGGCGATTTCAATGAAATTCAGCTAGTGTGGTAGTTTATTTCTGGTATCAATTGTCTAGTGAGTTTATTGAAAAGTATTGCTAAGCTGTCTCCAAGTTGATTCTTTCTGGTTGTTTAAATTGATGTAACAAGTTTATTTTCAGTTTATCAGTGCACATTTGTTGTATCTGTGTGGTTAATTAACTGGTTCTTTCAAGGAGAGATTAAATCCTTTTGGTTGATTACAGTAATCAGGGAGATTCATCTGGATCATTAAAGTAGAGCTTAGTAGTCATCATCCTGCATGTTTATACAAGTTGTAAATAGAACATATGCCAGCAATTTGATTTTCTGCCAGAATAGGTTACCCACTTTTGTTTCATTTAACTCTGCATACCCAATAAGGCACTGGTCTCTACACTTCATCATTTTGAATTCATTCAGTTTCTTTACATTTGAGCATTTTAGGATTTAGATCAGAAGATTGTTATTGCTATCAGGTTTGATTTCATTTGTTCACTTCTATCTGCCATTATGGACAAAGCATTTCAGAAGGATAATCATAAGTCAAGTCTGCTTCATTCAGAAAGGTACACCCGCCTAGGTTTAGCAGCACCTAAAGAGTAGAAGGTTGAGTTCTCTTGACCTTGTTTGTAACCCTAAAACGTATCAAGAGATTGGTAGCCTCTTGAGGTATCTTTACCTGCATTTTTGAGAGCTAACAAGGTAGAGGAAGAGCCCCACGAGGAGAAGAAAATCCAACATTTATGGAGATGTTAAGGGGAATCACTTAAAGGCTAGAAGTCATAGAAACATCCCAATGAAGAGGGATTCATATTGAATGATGCAGGAGCATCTAGGGTGTAAGAGAAATCTTGCATCACCCAAAAAAATGTTGTTTCTTTTCAATAAGGGCTAAATTTGGTAGGGTTGCTATTTTTAGTAAGTTTGCATTTATGCACAGTTGGACATGAAATCTTACACAGACCTTCAAAATGGTAAATTGAATCCAATGGCGAAGAAATAACTTCAATACCATTTGTCATTTGAGAGATATTAAAATTTCAATTTCTAAAAATCCTATGAAAATCTTTGAAGTCAATTTTGAGGCACTTAGAGGTTCCGGATGGGCCTAAAAATTGGCAGAAAATGAAAGTGGTCATCCTTTAGGCCCGACTTTTTGTAAAAACATCTCTCAAGAGCTTTCTAAAAAAGGTATTATAATAGAAAATTTGACAGTTTGATTAAAAGTATTGACCCCGCGAAGTTGTACTACCAAAATTAATAAAATTTCAAAATATCTTCTTGAGGAAGTTACACTTTCCAAAAGATTCTAGGGTGGCTACACCTTCCGAATAAAGGATGTGAAAGGGGACCATAGAAGAGAGGCCAGAGTAGCGTAGATGGTGGCTCCGATTTACACATTTTCAAATTTATGTAATCAAAAAGCCCATGTGATGGCAAATATAATGTAATTTCATTTTTCATTTTAGTGATAAGAGAAGATATTTGCTTCCTTCTTGCATTTTGTTTGTACCATTACCTATTGTTTTTGTGAGTTTTATATTGTAAGGGGAGTACCCTTCATCATTGAAGATGTTAGTGAAGAGGAAGAGGAAGTACCAAAATTTGCAAAGGTAGGAGGAGAAGATGCATAAGAGGATAGATTCCTGCAAGTATTAAATCAAATCTTGGAAGTAAGCCAAGTATGGATCCACCAAGCTATAATGGGAGTTTGAATCTAGAAGAGCTCATTGACTAGATTGCAGAAATGGATAAGTATTTTTATTTAGAATCCATTGAGGATAAAAAAAAGGTGAAGTATGCTTGCACAAGGTTGAAGGGACATGCATCCCTATGGTGGGATCAAACACATTTTAAAAGACGGAGAAAGGGAAAAAAGTAGATAAAATCATGGGACAAGATGGTCTTGAAGTTGAAGGCCGGATTTTTACCTATGGATTACCAAGTCAATTTGTTCAAGAGGCTACAAAATCTGAAATAGAAAGATTTGAGTGTTATGGATTATATAGAGGAATTCTATAAACTAGGCATTCATGCTAGACATGTTGAAGATGATGAAGAATAGGTTGCAAGATACATGAATCGGTTGTGGATTACTATTCAAGATGTACTTAGCATGGTCACGATAAGGATGGTAGAAGAAGCCTACCAGTATGCAGTTAAGGCTAAAGAAAAGTTAGGAAGATCACAAGAAAAGTTAGCAAGAAGATCACAAGGATAAATAAAACATGTGCCTTTATTTTATTAGTTCCTTCAAAAATTGTTTTCCAGTGATCATACACACCTTGGCATCATTGTCCACTTCATTTTTATTCTCTCTTAATGGGTTCAAGACACACTTTTTCTTGTCCTTAACAATGGTATAAGTATTTGTTTCACCATTATGTATGTATTTTTTATCATATTGTCATGGCCTACCTAAAAGGAGATGGAAAAAATCCATCGGCATCACATCACACATAACTTCATCCTGGTAATTGCCAATCTAAAAACTCACCAAATATTGTTCGCCTACCAAGAGTTTATTCCCCTTTTGCAACCAAGTACAACCTAATATGGGTTCGACAATTTATTTTCTCCAACTTTAGCTTCTCCACCATCTCTTGTAACACCAAGTTATCCATACTACTGTTGTCCATAACTATGGTGCAACACTTTCCTCTAAACTTGCAAATGGTTTTGAATAGACTCCTTTGTGCCAATTCCTACTGCTCTAATGTAGAGGAAGGACAAATCTTAATAAAACTTGACTATCTCAAAGCATTCCCTTAAAAACTTCATAGGCAAAAACATATGGGGCATCTTAGTACACCTTGTCACAATTGATAACTTGTTCTTGAGGCTTGAAAGATCTTTGAACATGATCTTGGACACTTCTTGGTGGTGATGACCCAACCATACAACAACTCATTGGCTTGCAACTCCTTGTATTGTTGCACCTAGTAGAGACAACTTCATTGGATTGAGAGTCAACAAGAACAAATGGTTTTCTTTTAACACTTAACCACTGATGTGGGAACCCTTACACCTTGCATACAAGTGCTTTCAAGGATGTTTTAAGGTCTACACACACCAAAAAGGTTCACACTTGATTGGTCACGACTTGAGGGCTTCAATGTCTCATGCAACCTACTTGGGACAATCATGACATTTTGTCATATAAAATTCAATCTTGATATCCAACGCCTTTACCAGATGTATAGGACCTTCTAAGACCCCTTCCCAACAAAGGATATGCACAAACAACACTTTTAGACTTAGATTTGTTCAACCTTCAATTGTTGCACCAACATTGTCATACACAGTCCTTATAGGACAGTCATCACATTTTGTCAAATAATTGCCAAGAAAGCTCCAAAACTCCTTGAATAGGTTTGTAATATCTTCATACACACTCTCAATTCCTTTCCCAATCACAAAACACACTAAACTTGCATTGAAGGCATACAAACTACCTTTCATTACCTTCACAGTCTGATACATACATAATATCAGACCTACAAACCATTAGAAGCATGTGCAACCCTTAACTTGGGCCCTTGTAAGCTTGGAAGATGATAAAGCACATATATATAGTTCTCTCCACCCATTGTGGGATTTTTTCACTAGTGGGAGACCAATTTGTACCATTTTTAATGCTCATTGGTTACCCTAGGTAGGGTTTTACCTGTCTTTAATAAAAACACAATAACTTTCACTAAACTAAACCAAAATTGATGAAACCAAAATAAAAACAAAGTATATTCATATCTTAGAAAAATCCAATGGTTTCCAGATCATTAAATGGGTCGTACAGGTCGTACAAGAAAGAAGAACAAAACTGCAACGTTAGGAACCACATAAAAGCTTGCTTCTATATAACCAAAACTTCAAAAATCAGTTTTTCCACCCTTCATTCAACTTTTTGAGAGTGTCTTCCTGACTTCCCAACCAATCCCAACTGCTTGTAATGTTTCTTTCTTTGCATGTAACAGCTTCTTGCTTTTTGACAACTTGGACAAAGTTGCATGAAAACTTTTTGCAACATTTGACAACTTTTTACACTTTTTAATCAAAAACCCAATTAACACTCCAAAATGAATCCATATGATTCCAAATGGTCATAAATTACCTTATTAGACTCTAAAACACTCTAGCAAACCTAAAACCAAAAATGACAAAAGATATGCTTCTGAGGCCCTGATGCACCTGCACCATACACCCAAGGGGGAGAAAACTTAAGTCCCACTTGAGTGCAGGTCTGCAACAGTATATCCATGCTTGATAATATTAGATTCAAACATCCAAGTGGCATCTTCCATAGGAAGACCCCTCCACTTGACCAAGTATTGAAGATATGTTGTGTTTCTTATCTTCTTGAGTTCATTTGTATCAAGGATGCACTCCAACTCTAGAGGTTTGTTGGGAGGAAGGTCTTGGATCCATTCTTCATCTTCAAATGCTTGGGAACCTACTACATTACCTACAACAACATCCCCTTTGAAAGGGTACAAATCAGATACATTAATGTGAATGGTAGCTCTAGACCTACTCAAACATAGACAAACAACACAATGTTAGTCAATAAACAAATCTAAACTAGCATTCCCCATGAGATTCATTCAAAGCACAATGAAAAAGAAATAAAGCAAAGAAACCAAATGAAATCTATTTAAATCCTATTCAAATACTCAAAGCCAACATCCCATGGGGGAATTAGTGCTACTTTGGTGTAGAAAGTAGCCCTTTCCCAATTCCTTGCAAGCTTTGATGATTAACAATGTGATCCTTGATGAAAATTCTCAATAACCTAGCTATGGTGATGAAATGCTATGATAACTTTGATGAAAGTGGACGAACTTTGCTTCAAATCTGTAGATATTGACTTTTCCCCAAGTTGTGGATCCAAAATCAATAGAAGAGCTCTCCATTTATAGGAAAGAAGGATGGAGGAATGCAAAACATGAAGGAATTGAGACTAAAGATGAACCAATAACAATGTGCCACTTGTCAACATGTTATTGAAGAGAGGTGGAGCACATTTTGATCAATGTGCAAATAAATGCAATTAGGTGGAAATTTAAAATTCAAAATATGGCTTGTGGAAGAAGAGATGGAAGAAGAGTTAATGCCACTTGGCTCAAGAAAAAGGGCTTGTAAGAGGCTTAAATGCCATGTTGGAGGACAAGTCCTTTTGGGAGGGAGATTTCAAATTAGAGGAATATTCCAATGAGATGCCTTTTTGAATGAAAATAGAATAATTTATAAATCAATTAAATTAATTTACTTGTGCATGTTGCAAAATCTAGAGGATTTGATGGATTAGAGTTAGAGTTAATTAGGATTTAATTAACTTAGATGGAAATTAGTTTGATTTGACATTTAACTTAGATTTTTAGATTTATTTAAATCAAATGAGAGGAATATTGAGATATTAGATTTAATTAAATAAATTTTGATTTATTTAATTAAAAGGGATGGTGTTAGATTTAATCAAATAAAGGTTAATTTATTTAATTAAAGGAGATGAACTTAGGATTCAATTAAATAAAATGATTTATTTAATTAAAAGAGAAACATTAGGATTAATTAAATAGAATGATTTATTTAATTAATAGAAGATGATGATTTAATCAAATAAAGTGGATTTATTTAATTAAAAGAGGAAATATGAGGAATTAATTAAATAAGGATTATTTAATTAACTAGTTAGTAAAGAAAGGATTTGGGGAGAACTAATGTTAGTAAATCAGGATCAAGTGCACGATATCAATCAGGATAATTTGAATGTCTACAATTAAATATAGGTGAAATGCCAATCCCACTTGGTAATTCAATCTCATATGCATTGGAACCAAACTTGTGAACAACCCTGCAAGGTCCAATCTTCTTCATATGTAATTAGGAGTATTGTCCCTTGGGAAATCTCTTCTTGTTGAGATGAGCTAGAACTAAATGTCCAACCTTAAAATTGACTTCTCTCTTCTTTATATTAGCTTGTTGTTTGTATTTGTCCACACTTCTTTGTAGGTGGTCCTTGACTTTTTGGTGAATCTCCTTAATAGCCACAACAAATTTCCCACCCTCAGCACTCATCCTCTCCATTCCACTGATATCCCTTAATTCAAAGACTCCTCTAAGCTGCAAACCATAAACAATTTCAAAAGAACTCTTACCCACACTTCTATTCATTGAATCATTATATGCAAATTCTACCTAAGGCAATATCAAATCTCATTGGGTAGAATTCTCTTTTTTAAGACATCTTAAGAGGTTACCAAGGCTCCTATTAACCACTTCGGTCTTTCCATCATTTTGAGGGTGATAGACAGAGCTAAAACTAAGGTTAGTGTCATGTTTCTTACACAAAGTTCTCCAAAAATGCCCAACAAATTTACTATCTATGTCTGAAACAATACTCAAAGGAAAACCATGAATACTTACCACTTCTTTGAAGAAAAAACCTACAACATAAGAGGCATCCTTTGTGCACTTGCATGGAATGAAATGTGACATCTTGGAGAACCGGTCTACTACAACATCGATGGAATCAAAACCTCTAGGTGTTTTTGGTAAACCCATTACAAAATCCATAATTATAGACTCCCAAGACCTATTTGGAATAGGAAAAGGCTGATACAAGCCTACATTTGTGCTACACCCCTTTTCCTTTTGACAAATAACACATTTCTCAAAAAATTTCCTTACATCAATTTGCATTTTAGGCCAAAAATAGTGTCTTCTTAGCTCCTCCAAGGTCTTATCAAGACCAAAATGACCTACAAGACTACCACTATGCTTCTCCTTTATCAAATTATCTCTCATTGAACACTTAGGGACACAAAGTTGTGCTCCCTTGAACAAAAAATCATCTTGAATTAGGAAATCAAGCCACTTATCATTATTGTTGCTACAAGGCTGCTTACAACATGCATATATTTCTTTGAAATATGCATCTTCAAGATACATACCTTTCAAGGATTCAACTCCCACACTTTGCAACTAAATTTCCTACACTATTAGTGCCCTTCTACTCAAAGCATCTGCTACTTTATTGGACTACCCCTTGTATTATTTGGTGAAAGTAAAACCTTGCAAATATTCCACCCATTTAAGATGCCTATGACTGAGTTTCTCTTGACTATTCAAAAATTGGGGGGCATGGTTAGCAGTATAGACTATGAACTCTTTGGGAAGTAGGTAATGTATCCACTTTTTCAAGGACTGAACCAAAGCATACATCTGTAGGTCATAGGAAGAGTATTTTTTCTTAGCCTCATTAAGTTTTTCACTAAAGAAAGTAATGGGCCTGCCCTCTTGACTCAACACTGCCCCTATGGCACAGCCACTTGCATCTCACTCAATAGTAAACACCTTATTGAAATCTGGTAAGGCTAATATGGGCTGCTTTGCTACCTTTTTTTTCAAATACTCAAAACTCTTTTCAGCTTCACTAGTCCAAGCAAACTTTTTCCTCTTATCCCCCTTTGCGGTATCAATGATTGGAGCACAAACATGACTGAAACCCTTAATAAACTTCCTATAAAAACTTTCCAAACCATGGAAACTTCTTACTTCAGCAACTAATTTGGGTGGAGGCCAACTTAGAATAGCTTCAACCTTGCTTGGATCCATTTTCAAGGTGCCTTTTGTAACCACAAAACCAAGATATACCAATTTTTTCTTCATAAACTCACATTTCTTCATATTAATCATTAGTTTCTCTTCATTCAATCTTCTTAAAACCAAATCCAAATGGTGTAAATACTCTTCCTTACTTTTACTGAAAACGAGAATGTCATCAAGATAAACCACTATAAACTTACCAATAAAAGGCTTGAGAACTTCATTCATCAACCTCATGAAGGTGTTGGGTGCATTTGAGAGACCAAAAGGCATCACAAGCCACTCATAAATCCCTTCATTTTTCTTAAATGGTATCTTCCATTCATCCCCTAGTCTAATCCTGATTTGGTGATACCCACTCTTGAGGTCTATTTTGGAAAAGTAGCATGCTCCACCTAGACAGTCCATCAAGTCTTTCATCTATGGAATGGGGAATCTATATCTGACTGTAATCTTATTGATGGCCCTAGAATTAGTGCACATCCTCCATTCACCTCCCTTATTTGGTGCTAGGACAGTGGTAACCCAACAAGGACTAAGGATTTCTTTGGTTAGCCTCTTATCAAGCAATTCTTGGACTTGTCTCTTAATCTCCTCATTCTGTTGTGGTGTCATCTTATATGTTTCCTTATTAGGAAAACTATCCCCTGGTATTAAATCAATGTGGTGACTAATATCCCTCATAGGATGCAATGTGTTTGGGAGTTCATCCACTACTATACCAGCATACTTCTTTAGCAAGTTCTAAATCTCCAAAGGCAACTCTTCTTTCTTTGTTGTTGTCACAACAAACCTAGGATTGACTAAGATGGAAAAACCCATATTCTCCTTTTCCATGGCCTTTATGAATTCCTTCCCTCCTACCAACATCATATTGGATTCCATTTGTGGTGTTTTATCTTCATCTTTCAATTGTGTTAGAGTATATGAAACTTCATCCTTCTCTATGACATATGTGTTCTTCCTACCATCATGTTTGGCATTCCTATCATATTGCCATGGTCTACCAAGAAGCACATGAAAAACATCCATAGGGATGACATCACACAAGACCTTGTCCCTATAACCCCCTATATGGAATTCTACCCAAGTTTGTTTATTCACTAACACTTGTTTCCCTTTGTTTAACCAAGAAACTTTGTATGGAGTGGCATGAGGCAATCTTTTCAACTTTAACTTATCTACCATTTCAACTGAAACCAAATTGTCAGTACTTCCAAAATCAATAACAATTTTACAAAATTTACCTTGACATTTGCATGTAGTCATGAAGAGTGACTTTCTTTGAGGCGGTTCCTTCTCCACAGGCACTTTAATCAAAGTTCTTCTCATCAATAAGGACTCTCCAACTTTTGGTTCTGCATTTTGTGATGGTGAATTAACACTTCCAGCATCATCTCCACCTTGTGCAATCTAATTTCTCCTTTCACCTTTAAAAGAAGTAGATGGCTGCTCCTTAGGGCACTACCATGCTTGATGGCCTAAAAATTTATAGCATTTGTAACACTTTCTAGTAAATCCACTTGAGCCTCCTCTATTTCCAAATTTTCCCCTAAAATTTGGTCTTCTTCCTCTAAAGCTACCCCTTGAATCTAATGTTTGTTCTTGTGAGTTACTTGTCTCTCCTTGAGACCTTTGGGACTATCCTCTACTAGAAAAAGTCCCTCTTCCTCTAAATTTTTTCCTTCCCCTACCTCTACTTTTATTTTCTTGTCTCCTTTTCAACTTGTCTTCAACATTTATGGCCAACTAATAGCACTCTTATACGGTTCTTGGGCTTGTGAGACTTAGTTCATCTTGTAGGTTGTACTTTATCCCATTCAACTACCTTGCAACGTTGTCAACATCTTCTTCCATGTGGCCTGGCCAAATGCTTAGTTTGTAGAACTCTTATGTGTAGATCTTCATATCCATGTCTTTTTGCTTCAAATTTTGCAACCTTCTATACAGCTGAGTGGCATAATCACTAGGTAGGAATTTACCTTTCAATTTTGCAACCATTCTATCCTAAGATGTAATTTTTTCTTTTCCTTTCTTTTTCCTTTCTTCTTGTACATAATCCCACCATAGGGATGTATGTCCTTTTAGTTTTGTTCTTTCCTTTCACTTGTTTCCCCTCAGGTATCTCTTCAAACTCAAAATACTTATCTAATTCTCATATCCAATCTAGGAGTTCTTCTCCATTCAAACTTCCTAAATATACTGTAAGTTCTACTTTTACCTTGGAACCATCATTCTTAACTGCCTTTAGCAATCTCTCCAACCTCCTCTCTTCAAAATCCCTTTCTTCTTCATGTTCTTCTTCACCCACTTCTTCTCCATTTTCTTCCTGGTCACTCAAATATCCTATGACCACTCCTCTTCTCTGGTTGGTCTCAACTGATGTGAGTCTTGCATCAAGGCTTTCTTTTATGGCTCTTAATTCTGGGGCAAGAGCATCTTTCACCTCTCTGATTATTCTTTCCACATTCACCCTTGGAGGCATCTTGGCTTGACTTCAAATCAACTTATTTATACCCTCTTACTGATCTTCCTTGCTCTGATACCAATTTGATGTAGAGGAAGGACAGAGCTTAATAAAACTTGATTGTCTCAAAGCATTCCCTTAAGAACTTCATAGGCAAAAACATATGGGGCATCATAGTACACCTTGTCACAATTGATGACTTGGTCTTGAGGATTGAAATATCTTTGAACATGATCTTGGACACTTCTATGTGGTGATGACCCAACCATACAACAACTCATTGGCTTGCAACTCCTTGTATTGTTGCACCTAATAGAAACAACTTCATTGGATTAAGAGTCAAGAAGAACAAATGGTTTTCTTTGAACACTTAACCACTAATGTTGGGACCCTTACACCTTGCATACAAGTTCTTTCAAGGAGTTTTTAAGGTCTACACACACCAAAAAGGTTCACACTTGACTGGTCACGATTAGAGGGCTTCAATGTCTCATGCAACTTGCTTGGGATAGTCATGACATTTTGTTATATAAAATCCAATCTTGATATCCAACCCCTTTACCAGGTTTGTAGGAACTTCTAAGACCCCTTCCCAACAAAGGATGTGCACAAACAACACTTTAGACTTAGATTTGTTCAACCTTCAATTTCTACACCAACACTGTCATACACAGTCCTTATAGGACAGTCATCACATTTTGTCAAATAATTGTCAAGAAAGCTCAAAAACTCCTTGAACTAGTCTATAATACCTTCATACACACTCTCCACACCTTTCCCAATCACAAAACACGTTAAACTTGCATTGAAGGCATACAAACTACCTTTCATTACCTTCACACTCGAATACATACAAAATATCATACCTACAAACCATTAGAAGCACATGCAACCCTCAACTTGGGCCCCTACAAGCTTGGAAGATGATAAAGCACATATATATATAGGTCTCTCCACCCATTGTGGGATTTTTCCACAAGTGGGAGACCAATTTACACCATTTTTAATGCTCACTGGTTACCCTAGGTAGGGTTTTACCAGTCTTTAATAAAAACTCAATAACTTTCACTAAAATGAACCAAAATTTATGAAACCAAAAGAAAAACAAAGTAACTTCATAGCTTAACAAAATCCAATGGTTTCTAGATCATTAAATGGGTTGTACAAGTCGTACAAGAAAGAAGAATAGAACTACAACATTAGGAACCACAGAAAATCTTGCTTCTATTCAACCAAAACTTCAAAAATCATTTTTTCTACCCTTCATTCGACTTTTTAAGAGTGTCTTCCTGACTTCCCAACCAATCCCAACTGCTTGTAATGTTTCTTTCTTTGCATGTAATAGCTTCTTTCTTTTTGAAAACTTGGACAAAGTTGCATGACAACTTTTTGTAACATTTGACTTTTTACACTTTTTAATCAAAAACCTAATTAACGCTCCAAAATGAATCCATATGATTCCAAATGGTCATAAATGACCTTATTAGACTCCAAAACACTCTAGAAAACTGAAAACCAAAAATTACAAAAGATATGCTTCTGAGGCCTTGATACCCCTACACCATGCTCCTTCTTTGGTTTTAAAAGCACTTTCTTCAACATGAGAATTTCTCCATCTTCTAGGTCTATTGGCTCTATTTCATCCTTAGCTTATGCGGTAAATGTCTTCCTAATATTGGTCCTTCCACTCTCTTTTTTTATTTGAGGGAATTCAAATTCCTAATGACCTACTTCTCCATAATTAAAACAAGCTTCGAAAACACCCCTTCCTCTTCCATATTCTCCTCTACCCCTTGAAGTTTCACCTCTTCCTCTACTATAATCTCCTCTTCCCCTTGCACTTGGGCCATAATTAATTTGATTCTAGTTGGTTTCTTCTTCTTTAAGTGGTTGTCCTCTTCCACTATTTACTTGTCCTCTACATTGTGAAGGCTTTCCCTTTCCTCTAAAATTTCCTTGTGATCTTCTTGCTAACTTTTCTTCAGCCTTAAGTGCATACTAGTAGGCTTCTTCTACCATCCTTATCATGACCATGCTAATTTCATCTTGAATAGCAATCTACAGCCCATTCACATATCTTTCTACGTATTCTTCATCATCTTCAACATGTCTAGTTTGTAGAATTCCTTCATATAATCCATAACACTCAAATATTTCTATTTCAAGTTTTTCAACCTCTTGAACAAATTGATGTGGTAATCCATAGGTAAAAATTTGGCCTTCAACTTCAAGACCATCTTGTCCCATGATTTTATCTTCTCTTTTCCCTTTCTCTATCTTTCAATTTGTGTTTGATCCCACCACCAGGGATGCATGTCCCTTCAACCTTGTGCAAGCATACTTCACCATTTTTATCCTCAATGGATTCTAAATCAAAATACTTATCCATTTTTGCAATCCAATCAATGAGCATTTTTCGATTCAAACTCCCACGAGAGCTCGATGGATCCATCCTTAGCTTACTTCCAAGCTTAGAAAAAATGTGTAGGAACCTATCCTCCTATGCATCTCCTTCTCCTACCTCTACAACTTTTGGTGCTTGCTCTTCTTCTTCACTAACATCCCCAACAAGAATTCCTCTTTGTTGGGATTTTTCTATAGCTTCTAACCTCAATGTGATTCCTCTTAGCATCTCCACAACTATTGAATTTTATTCTCCTCATAGGGCTCTTCCTCTACCCTGTCACCTATATGCCATGTTCTCTTCAATCAACCCACTCTGATACTAATTGATGTAGAACAATAACCAATAAAATCCTATTGGATTTTTGGTTATTGGAGCTCCCTCACTCAATCAACATGAAAACAAGCTGGTTAAAATAAAAATCAACTACTGAGAGCTTAATCCAATCCTTCCAATGCATGAAATGACAAGAAAAATTAGAGATAACATGTTGATTTCATTGATTTAATTCATCAAGACATGTTGATTTCATTGACTTTACAAGCAAGTCTCTTCAAAAACTTGTTTTTTCCCCATTTTATTTTGTTAGACTCTAATCCTCTACTGGGTGTGGCTTTTTTCCTCCCCTCTAGGTTGCAACACCACCTGTTTTCCCTCTTAGGCATTGGCAAAAACCACTCCCTCAATTTCTGCCGGCAAAAATTCAATTTAATTTTCTAATTTTTCCCTACACAATCCCACTCCACCACCACTTTTCCCAGGCACTGAATTTCTCCACTATTAGTTCAATGCTAAATTATAAATATACAAAGGAGTTACACCACCCAAGAATGGTCTCCTCATGCCTAGGCATGGGATTTTTGTAACTCCTAATATTCCATGAAATTCCACTTTCTAGCACCTCCAATTTGAATTTGAATTAAATTCAAATTCAACCAAATGACTTCAAATTTGAGGAGTCTTAAATAAAATGAATTTCTTGCCTACAAGACACAACCCATGAGCCAAAACAAAAAAAAAAAAATCAAAAGAATAAAAATTAAATATTTTTGGTTTACTAGATTGCCTATGCACCCGAATGCTCTTGCATTACATAGGAAGCATGAGAATATCATTAATCATGTAACGGAAGAACATAACAAGGAATATGTGAAAACATAAGCAGTATACATGAAACATAAGAACATATAAGAACCAAACAAGGAACATAGAAAATATAGGAGATGGATAATAGATTATTGGAAAGCATGGGAGATAAACATGGAACATAGGAAAGTATATGAGCTAAAAAAAGAACATATTAAATCATAAGAGATAAATAAAGAACAT
Organism: Sequoia sempervirens; assembly: GCA_007258455.2. Lineage (NCBI taxonomy): Eukaryota > Viridiplantae > Streptophyta > Pinopsida > Cupressales > Cupressaceae > Sequoia > Sequoia sempervirens. The sequence continues at coordinate 451,657,710 of VDFB02270651.1, forward strand.
AGGAAAAGATAGGAGCTTAAAAAGGAACATTGGAAAGTGTAGGTGTTGAACATCATAAATATGTAACACAGATAAAGTATAAACTAAATAACTTAAGTATGCAATAAAGGATCTAAAGTAAGCACATAACAACCAAAAGGAATATGAAACCAAGTGAGGAATAAGTCATAAAACACAATATAATAAGACAAATAGGAGCAAGGAGATACACAAAAAAATGGTATAAACAAAATGCCAAAGTGTAAGGACATGTAAGGTAAATGGAATGATAAGGACCTAATCACACATACATGGAAAATTAAAAAGGCTATAGTAGAAATGAATAAAACGTAAAGAAAAGTGAACTGAATATCACAACACATTTTTAAATCTACTTGTGTCAACATGCACCACTAAAGGCGTATTTACATCATCCACATGTTAACTAGGAATATGAAAATAACCCAACATAAAGCCAAGGAAGGAAAATGACAGTACAAAATATTGCAATTAGTAAGAAATAATAGGTGAGGTTATCTAACCAATGAAGTTGTCCTTGTTGGGTGTGTCTATAATATGCTCTAAAATTATCTCACTAAAGTCAATGCCTCTCATGGGATTGTCCATATCATCATAAACCATATTCTCATAAAAAAAATTGTTTAATGTGGAGATACCCAATATGATGTAGTCTTAGAAAGAACCGATTTAGGTGTTATATTACATACTTTATATTTTATATTATATGTAACCTCAACATATTTTGGCTATAATTAAAAAAAGTAATAAGATGACTAATATTATAAGGATCCCCATCACACAATTCCATATGATTATCCTCAACCTGTATCATATCTTTATCTATAAGATCTTGACTATGATATTTTCTTATTGATCTATCTATAGTATATGATGATGAGCACAAAAATATTCATCCTTGTTTTATGTAATGTTAGAAATGTCTATTTCCTTGAATAGAGGTAATCTAATAAAATTGTGTCCCAAAACTTTTTCTAATACAACATGTGGAGGATCATCTAATATATCAAGTTCTCTAATTTTGTTTGGTTTTATATGTGCATGATTATCACCATTAGGTGAAACCTCATTTCCCCCATCATCCAAATGTGATAATTCCATTAGTTTGTGAACATAAAGGGAAGTGTTAGACATATGTTGTTATAAATGAGGATCATCTAATAAAACATATTCACGTTTATATGCATTAGCACATAAATTTACAAATGAATGATAAGGCTTATAAAAAAGGAAACCTTTAACTTGAGTATAACTAAATCATCAATAAATACATATTGAAGTTCAACATCCCATAACATAGATCTCACATAAGTAAGCATAGCTTGAAATTTGAAAATTTAATAGTTAATTAGCAATATTGTTCTTGCTTGTATATCAAAAAATTCATGCAATAAATGTCTTGGGCTAAATAGTTTAACTAAAGTATACTATGAAAGAATTTTCCAAATACCTAAAGGAAGTGTTTGAAGTATGAGGAAATGAATAAATCCATGTAAATGCATGGCCACTCATGCTTATTGGAAATAATTTAGCAAGCAACTTATCCTTGTGAAATATTTGAAGCATATAGTTTGGAAAGACCTTAAACAAAATAATAGATTATCTTTAACATCATAATTTATAAAAAAAGGTACCACATATCCACTTGGTCAAGGATAAGCCAAAGTGTTATGTACACTAATGGATAATTCCACATTTCACTAATATTATATTTTTTCTTAAATCTTTGCTTTTAAGAATTGATACACTTTTTTATATGATCAATCATATAGGTGAGAGAGCTCAAATAAGTAAAATATCATTCTCAATTTATCTTATGTCTATATTTGTATAAACATAATTTGTAATCATAGGATAGGATGGGAAATATATATCCTCAATTAGTTGCATATTATCCTCACTTTTCTCTTGCAAAATATCATGTCATTATTTATATTTATGGATGTCTAAGTTGTGTTCTTTCAATTGAAGGTGTAGAAAAATTCTCCAAAAAAACTCAAAGATATGTCACAACAAAGCACCAAATAATTTAAAAGAGAGGCCCCGTGGTCATAAAAAAATTCTATATCATCGTGATGTATTGAAAAATTCATGGGATCCCCTAAGGTAATTCTACTAGAAAGGAAGGAATGAGAACCATAAGAAAAAATATTATGAGACCAATAGTAAAGTAATATGTAAAGGCACATGAAAAAGCATGAAAGGACATATAATAAGTATGACATGAATTAAACCATTGTTAAGCTATATCAACCAAAGTACCACAAAATGTACTTTTCAATAGAGAATCATTGTGTATAAAATCATATTATCAATATAATAAGGATTTATCATGTAAATTTGCATCTTCATTACCATTAAATGAATATATCCTAAGCTTTTTAAATGGATGTGCATCATAAACAAAATCATCATGAATCAAATAGTTGTCAACCACATCATGTGCCTATCACTAAAAATATAATAAATATACCAAGAGCCACAATAAAAGAAGGGCCAAAAATCACATGTGAAGTGAAACAAGTATGCACACATCACTAATATCCTTAAGGAAAGATGAAGAAAGAGAGTTACAAGTAGGATAACTCATGAGTGAAAAAGTAAGTTGGACCATAATAGATATTATCACAAGATATATCATCATTATGTAAGAAAGAGGGTAACTCTTGTAGGGAGCTATCCTTGGAATTTTCATAACATATATGATTAAGGAACATGAATTTAAGGAAACAAAAAGATATCTATTATGATATGAAGAAATAATAGAATCACAAAACTCAAATATATCATAAATAGCTAATGATGGTGTAAAAGAAGGGCCAAAAATCACATGTGAAGTGAAACAAGTATGCACACATCGTAATATCCTTAAGGAAAGATGAAGAAAGAGAGTTGCAAGTAGGAGAACTCATGAGTGAACAAGTAAGCTAGATCATAATAGATATTCTCACAAGATATATCATCATTATGTAAGAAAGAGGGTAACTCTTGTAAGGAACTATCCTTGGAATTTTCATAACATATATGATTAAGGAACGTGAATTTAAGGAAACAAAAAGAGATCTATTATGATATGAAGAAATAATAGAATCACAAAACTCAAATATATCATAAATATCTAATGAAGGTGTAAATGTATCATATAAAGCATCACACCTAGATATATTATTAGAAGGTATGACTAATTACTATCTCATCAATATCCATCAAACAAGGTAATTCATCATCATGAATCAAAATATGTGAAGGAAGAGTACTCAAAGGTAAAATATCATCATGCCCATCAATAATATTGCCACTCACTATAAAGAAGTGATAATCAAGATGAAGCTCATAGACAATAAAGGTGAGTGTATCTGAAAAGGATAAGCAATAATGAAATATATGGAGGAGAGGTCACAAACATGAAAAAATCACATATCTATAGAAAACACATCCCCATCCATAAGTTAAAATTTTGAGAAAGCATCACAAATGAATTGATCAAATGAAACAAAGAAAAATAACACATCAAATTGGTAAGACATACATGAATAGAATCTAATTGAAAGGTATATGATATTCTCTGATAAATAATATTAAAAAATTACAATACAAGGGTGGGTGGATTATGATTAAATAGATAAAAAACAATGAATATACAAACTCTAATCAATAGAATAAAAATGTAGTGAAAGTAAAAGGGTAGATACAAACCCTAATTAGATCAAAATTAAGATATATATTATAAGAAAAATCATATCTACAACCCTAAAAGAGAAGGAATAACAATTTCAAGGACAAATCTAGGGATGTAAGAACTTCATGTTTTCCAGAATTATAGGGGACAAAGCACCTCTCACATAACTGTCAAGGCTAATTAAATAATTAAAGCAAATACATGAACACTTAGCCTGAATATATCGATTGGGATAAAATAATTAATTAATTAAATTTAAATGTGACACTTAGTTTGAGGCATGACTATGGAATATACTATTGAAAATGTTAAGAATGCATTTTCCACTGTGTTATAATTTCAAGGCTTGATCAAATGACTACCTCATATTCTACAAACTAGTTATGCTCTACTATGGTTTAGCTTTGTAACTATATGATTAATATTTACACCTACAAAAGTGAACTTATGTATAGACCTAAACCTATACTTGTAAGAATAAATTATTTAAAATTTGGTGATAAAATAATTATCCTTGATCTTTTTATGTATAAAATTTCAATAAGGAACTAGTAATGTTTACAAACACCTTGAGATAATCTACAAAATCATGAGGTCCATTTTTTCCTTAGTTAGAGCCCTAGGATTATTGATTCAATGGTTATAAACCAAGATCAAGGACAACAAACAATCATATATTGTTCCCAAGTTGATACGAGTAACATAATTGCAATTATTTAATGTTAATATTATGCTTTCATGATAATCATTGATGATCTAAATGAATTAGGGTTATTCCTTAAATACACCATCCTAGCATGTAATTTTAAATTAGTTACACTTTATTCAACTCCTAATGGCTAGTAAGGGAGGAAAACATGGACCCAAATTAAGATATTTAAACTTAAAAGTTTGAGGTTTAAATTTATGTGCACATAAATAACCTCTATTATTTATGCACTCTTAGATATGAATGATGAGTAGCTAGATATGGAGTTTGGATCTAAATCTTAGGGATGAGTGAGGATAGGGATAGATTGGGATAAAATTATTTACTAACTTCCATGTAATATATGCATAAAGACAACCTATTGATCATAGACCCAAAACATAAGGGAAAAGGGCATGAATATGTGATTTTACTATTACAATTATAAAAAAATAGATATGTTATTGGAGAATGTGTAAGTCATAATCTAGGCCATTTAAACTAAAAATTATGTATATTTATTATCCCCATCAAGTAGTGTAATGTGATCATCTATAATTCCATTAGATATTTAATGTGAGTTGGTAAGTTTCATACTCATGATCACCTTTTCAATGATAAAAACATCACACAAGTATTAGACATAATCTAACTCAAAATTGATAGTGATCTCAAAATACAAAAAAAAATGATTTTTATTTTAATATCATTTCAAAACATCTTTATACTTTTTATTTAGATGCTAAATTGAGGTTTTCCACTTCTTTTCAATAACCTTTTCTTGAATATCTTAGTAATTTAAGAATTTTTTTACCAACTTATTTTTAATCACAAATGGTTTGAACATGATTATTAGTAAGATCAGAAGTGTGTCTTAACTTTTTTTAGATAATTTTTTATTACATAATAAATATTTTTGAGTTCAACTTCATATGGGAAGTGAACTACCTTATTTGAGAACAATATAGTAAGATACATTATCCTTTATATTAAAAATGCTTATTGACAATATACTTATGTTTTATTTTATTTTATGAATATCGTAAGAACATAAAATTATATTTTTTAGTTATAAAATTTATCATTTTAAAAATCATTTTTAATTTATTATATATATATATATATAAGTCAAAGTCAAAGTCTATATATTATATTATATTATATTATATACAATGAGAATTACAAAGATAAATCAATATAGACAAAACCTAGAAGTTACATTTTGCATTACATATAACCTACTAGAAGCATAATGTAGATAAAGACTATCAATCTAAATCTCCGTGTGAGGAGCATAAACCATTATATATTATGAACAATATATACATAACTGGAAGCTAGCAACCATCTTCCCCTATTCTTCCATATTGCATAAGTCTACAAAGTTCTCCCCTTATTGTTCCTGATTGGAAGATTCACCATGAGCTTGTTGGGGAGTTTCAGAATTGGAAACAGAGATGAAGATGGGATGACGCTCATGAGACAATAGAAATGCAACTGCATGATATTTTTCCTTAAACTTTGATGAAATTTCACAGCCAATTTTGTTTGCATTACGGTTTAGTGCTCTTTGTAGGAATCTAACATTTCTCATTTCAAATGAATGCTTCAGAGCCCACTTGTGCAACAAGAAAAAACCCCCTACATAACCCTAACCTTTCCAAAAATGATAAGCTTAAACAATTTTCAGAAGTGCATTATTTTCTACAAAGATTTTGTTTACAACTTCATTTACAATGTGTTGAACAAAGATAAAACATTACAACAAATCTACCATATATATATATAAATATATAATTTAATTTATATTTAAATTTAATATAAAATATATAAAATAGCTTAAGAATAAATATTAAAAAAATCAAAACTATTCTATATTTAACCATCACAATTTAAATTTTATCAATATTAATTTAATAATTTTTTATAAAATAGCACTATATCATCAATTTAATAATTTTTATAAATTAGTACTATATCATCAATTTATCCAACAAGAATGATTAATCCATGTGCATCTTTCATTTTCTAGGTTTTCACATATCCACGTGGCTAATGGAGACTACATGAGATATATTTTCATGAACACTTTTTGGAATATGGAACATATTAGCCTTTGGCTATGTTTCTCTTTAAAAGGCATAGATGGTACCTTTTACATATTAGCCTTTTCACTAACTACCTCACTTTCTTAAAAAAATGATTAGTTCTAAATGACTTATAGCACCTCTCTATAAACTGTTGGTCCTTGATAATATCATCATAAAAATTATTACACTCAATTTAATTTGAAATTTTTATTATTTGTTTGATTTTATGTGTATATAATTTTTTTTAATTGAGGATAAATTTGGTAATTTTGTTTAATAATAAATTTGATAAATTTTTTTGAGTAAATTTAGTTTTGAATTTAAAAATATTTATCATATGATATGTAAATTAGTATTCTAATATCTTAATAGATTTGTATTTTTTATTCATTTCCAAAGGTTTTTCTCTTAAGATAGTGTTAAGGGATTCTAGAATCAATTTGAAATGGGAGATGAGTTTTTATATGAGAATGTGAACAAATTATAAAGTGTTAGAATTTTACAACTATATTAACATTTAGTTCTCAATTTATTATGTTTTTTAGATTTTTTTTTAGATAAGAGGCAAGATGTCTATATATATTGATATATAAAATAAGGGTACAAAAGAAAGTACGATTGCCACCTAATACTGGAAATGTAATTGAAACTATGATCATACATCCTCCATCAGTAAATATATGTCCTAGCCCTACTAGTATCAAAAATTTATCTATCATTTTGAAATGCTCAAAACCCAACCGATTCGGGTTTAAATACAACTGCCCACAAAAGACTATGTGTTAACAAATTGACCTTTTGTCTTCGAGCTAACATCACCACCAAGTCACTTTGACACTTCATTGTTATCGGCTCATCGGAGTTTCAGAGCTATCAGAGCATCGAAGGATCGGGCGCTGAGCAAACATTGCCAAACATTCCACTCAAACCCCCTACATCTCCAATATGTCGACACCCGACTGTCAAACCAAGGCACCATTGAAGCAATCAAAGGTTGAGGATGTCAGAGACTTCGCAACATTTAAGAACTTTCAACGACCGAACTCCAAGCATTGATCCATCTAACCGTCGATCGTTGATACTCCAAAGCAAACTAAGTAACAAGTCTCAATCTTAACCAACTTAACACGCGACCGTCGACATGTCGATGCTCGATCGTTGATACAAGCCAGTAATTTATTATATAAATATTATATAATTGATTAACTAAAAATAGTAATAAAATAACTCATTTGCAACCTATATATAATAGTCAAATCAAGAAATTAATTACCAACATCTCAAAATAAAATCATCTTTAAGTACCAAAGCATAACAATGAATTATGTAATTAAATAGGTCCAAGATACATAATTAAGTGCCTAAATATAAATTTGTTAACATATTTATTACATAGATTTGTGTTTGTAGTGAATATAAAACATTTTTTATCACATAGATTTATGTTTCCGTCATCAAATTTAAGAGTACCAATCAAAGTCTTAAACTATATAAAATGATTAAAATTAAGATTAAAACAAAGTACAACCCCCTTAAAATGGTTTAAACTCGTAATGTTCAAATATTATCCCATTATGATCACTTTAATTGATGGGATTTGTTCATGTGGTACTTGAAGGGGTGTCATCATAAGGAGGTACCAACTAGGGGAGTTACACCATGACAAAAACTATGTTGATGGGATTTGATCTTGTGGTACTCAAAGGGTATCATTTGAAAAGGTACCAACAACATTAGTTACACCATGACAAACAATTTTCAACTATAATTTTTAATATGAGAACATGAATAAATTGTAAAGTGTTGACGTTGACATTTATATTGACCTTTAACTCTCAATTTATTGTGTCTTCTTTGATTTAGTAAGCATCTTACATAGTTTATGATATAAATATTATAATAATATTATTTAATTGATTATCTAAATAGAGCAATAAAATTACTCATTCACAATCTATATACAATAGTCAAATAGAGAGATTAACTACCTATATTACAAAATTAAATCACCTTTAAGTACCAAAACATGACAATAAATTGTGTAAATATATCTAAGAAACATAATTAAGTACCTAAATGTAAATTTGCTAACATGTCTACATTGCATAGATTTGTGTTTGTAGTCAATCTACAATGTTTTTTAATTACATATATTTGAGTTTCCATCATTAATTCCAAAGTATCAACCAAATTTATAAACTCTACAAAATGATTAAAGTTCCAATTTAAACAAAGGAAAATCCCTTTAAATTGATTGTTAAAACTCATAGTGTTCAAATATTGTCCCTTGATGGTCACTTTGTTTGATGGGATTTGTTCTTTTGGTACTCAAAGGGGTGTCATCTCGACAAGGTACCTACTAGGGGAGTTAGACCATGACAAATTATATTGACTTTTAGCCCTCAATCTGTTATTCCTACATAGTTTCAACATCCACCTTAAAAGGTTGACTACCTAGATAAATAAATAACTACTCAATTTACAACCTATATGCATGAATCAAATCAATTAATTGACTATTTATATCTTGAAATAAAATGGATTTAAATAATAAAATTATATAATTAACCATATCTAATAATAATAATTAAGCACCTAATATAAAAATACTAACATATAGATACAAATATGTTTGGAGTGAATCTACAACATTCCTTGATATTAATATTTATGCTAATTTCATCAAACTCCAAAGTCCTAACCATTTTTCTTAACTCTATAGAAGGATCAAAGCTATGATAAAAATAATGTACAAACCCTCCAAATTTTATTGTTTGAACTTATAGTTCTTATTTTTCATATATGGTCACTTTTAATTCATGGGATTTATTTTTAATATGATACTTAAAAAATGTGTCATCTTATGGAGGTACCAACTAGGATATTTACACCATTAAACAAATATGTGTCATCTATATTAAAATATCAAGATTTACCATTACACAATTTTTAAAAGTTTTTTTTTTTAAGCAAAAGGCGGGGGGGGGCCTATAGATATATTAATAATAATAACAATTTAAAATAGGTAATAGTTTATATGATCCCAAAAACACCTTTACAATGATGAGGTATCTACCAGCCCCAAGTTTTCTACTAAAAATGGGCTGATTATACAAAATATTCAAAGATCCACAACAAAACTTATTTTTTCACCCTAAAACTAAGATAGATTTGGGCATGAAGAAAGCAAACTAAGCACCCTTGCACGGCCCCTGGACAAAATTATTCCTTGGGTCTTCCTACGCTATTAAGATCATGTCTGGGACAGGACCCTGCACCCTTCTTGCTCAAGCCAAATTTGATCTGAATTTTTTGAATATGTTGCTCCAGAACTTGGTGCTCCAGAAATTGTTGCTCCAAAACTTTGGCCTCGACAACCGCATTCTTCTTACCCTTAGTATACTCAATATCAAAATCATAGGACTATATCTTATGAATCCATTTCTTTTGTCGCTCTTTAAGGGCTTACTCCTCTGATACCATTGAAATATCTCTAGCCAAATCTAAACTGTGTTTGTTGAATCTGTTGCTCCAGGACTTGGCACTCTAGAAATTGTTGCTCTGAAATTTCATCAAAAACTTTTCTTGTAAGCTTTGCAGTTGTTGCTTGTCTTTTCTTTTTATATTTTCAATATATATGAAAAGACTGTCCAGAAGGGTGAGCAAATAGCGCCACAATATTTGTTGTTTCCACCTTCATCTTTCGCATGTGGCCAAATTCGTGGCTTCCTTAATAGCTATTGTAGCAACTTTTGGGTATGCTTGCAATTCTATGTCATTATACACAACAATTTATTTCCCATCATATCCCATATTCGCCAATTTGTTTGTCATGCCATTCCCCTCTCTGTAAGTATGTGAGATGATAAAAGTTTGAAATTTGTCCAACAATAAATAGATTTTTTGTAAAATATATTTCAAACACCAACTATGCACCTTTCTCTCCTTGCAAGAATTAATTATAATTAAGGAATCCCCCTCGATATGAACTTGTGCAATATCCAATTTGAGGGAAATTTACAATCCTACCAGGACTACCTAAGCCTTAGCCACATTATTTGTGCCCATTGGAAGTGAAAATGAACTAGCCACTATTACTGATCCCAAAGAGTCTCAGATAGAAATTCCTGCCCCTGAGATGCCCATATTTCCTCTCAAAACACCATCAAAATTAAGATTGAAAAAATTAGAACATGGGAGTTTCCATTTGATTTCTTTTCTATTCACCTTCACTCTGCTATTTTGATGTAAACTTCCTACAAACAGAAAAATTATGTTCTTCCAGCTCTTCAAAACAAAGTCATCCCAACTTGTGAACAAGGAGGACGTGTTCTTATGAACATAAGCATTAACCACTTTTGAGACTGCTTTTTCAAACTTGACTTTGATGACCTCAATTGAAGAACTTAATTTCCTGAAAAATGCGTAAATTGTGTTCCCACCATATATTCCATATTACTAGTGGTGGAATAACTTGCCATATAGAAGCAAAAAAAGAGGTTTTATACAATAATGGCTAGCTCTCGAAGATGTCCCAAATAGAATTTGGCAAAGGGTTGTGTAAGTTCAACTTGCTCTTTACGAATAGCCAGCAATCCTGCACAAAGTTACATTGAACAAACAAATGGTCTGCATTCTCCAGCTCCTCCTCACATAGAGGACACTTAAAAGGATCGGCAATTCTCAGTTTAGTTAAGTGATCACTCGTTAAAATTCTCTTTCGTAAAGCTAACCATGCAAAACTCCTAGCTTTTGGGAGGATCTTGTTATTCCAACAAAATGAACAAGCCCTCTGTGAGACCAATTGATCCCTATGCTGGATTAGAGCTTGATATCCTTGCTTCATAGAGTAGGAGCCCTCTTTCAAAGGAGCCCACAAAATCTTATCAAGCTTCCCCAAGATGAACACAATTCTACTTTTTAGAAATTCTTGAAGCAACAAAAATTGGTTGGCAAAAAGGGATGAATCAAAATGCTTTTTTCCAGAATACTTTACCCGTTAGGCCTTTTGTTGAGTGTACATAATCTAGAAATTTTTCACCCCATTCTCTTGATAATACAACCCTTACCTGCTATAATTCTTGAATGTTTTTCAAAGGAGGTTTACCATTCCACGAGTCCTCCCAAAACTTCACGCTTTTCCCATCATGAATTTCCCATGTAATGAATGAAGTAATAATCAACCTGCATGAGGTTAAGAAATTCCACATGGTCGATCCTAAAGGTGCGTTTGAAATAGTAAGAATCCTCAAGGGGTTTGGAGTGTTAAGATACTTAGCCTGCATTAGCTTGCACCACTTCGTTTCAAGCTTTGTGTACATTTTCCAAACTAACTTGGCCCCATATGCCTTGTTCCTGATTGAGATATTGTGAATACCTCCTCCTCCTTGAGATTTTTCCAGTGCCATACTATCCAAGGATATTGGAGGCACTTTTTTGCAATCATTCATATTACCCTTCCATAGAAAATTTCTGATAATGCTCTCAATTTCAAGGATAACCGACTTTGGTGCCTTGAGAACTGCCAGAAAATAGTTAGGGATTATAGATAATACTGATTTTATTAAAAGAATTTTGCCTGATAATGATAACCATTGTGCCTTCCATATTAGAATCCTTTCCTTTAATCTTTCTATTACTTTAACCCAATAAGTAGGTTTATTTGGACCTTTGAAAAAAGGAATACCCAAGTATGCACATGGTAACTCTGCTTGCCTAAACCCCAGTATTTTAATTATCTTATTTTTTATAAGCCTCTTTTGTATTGAAAACATAAATTTTGGACTTGGAGGCATTAACTTTCTATCCTGATGTTGAGCAATACCTGTCAAGCACTTATTTGATTTGAATGGCTTCATCCACAGTTGATCTACCAAAACAAATGGTATCATCTACAAACAGAGAATGAGTTATTCAAATATTTGTGTTTGAAATAGTAATGCCTCTCCAAAGTCCCAGGCTTTGTTTAATAGTAATTAATCTACTAAGCGCTTCAAGCATTATAATGAATAGGAAGGGGGATAATGGATCCCCTTGTCTCACTCCTTATGCTGTTGTAAAGAATACCGTAGGTGAATCATTTAGGATGATTGAAAACTTTTCTCCTGACAAACAAGATCTAATCCATCTATGCCATTTTCCTTTGAAACTGAATTTCTCAAGAACTTTGTTAAGGAAATCCCAATCTACTCGATCGTAAGCCTTCATCATGTCTAGCTTAACAATGAAAGAAGGTAAATAATCAGAACAAATTGAGTGAAGAGTCTCATGCGCAATTAGCGCTCCTTCAGATATTTCGTGGCCTGGGACAAAGCCTCTCTGCTCCTGAGAGATAATCTTTGGAATAAGAGGCTACAATCTGAGGTATATGGCCTTGGTAAAGATCTTATAGATAGTGTTGCATAGTGATATAGGCCTAAAATCTTCAAAGGTTTTGGGGTTTTTTACTTTTGGAATGATTGCAATGTTTGTCACATTGAACTGTCTGAGCATGGAACCTATTCTTATTGATTCTTCTAGAACCCACAATAGATCATAGCACAAAAAATCCCAACCTTTTTGAAAAAATATTGTTGTAAATCCATTTGAACCAAGCACCTTATCTAGAGGCAATGAAAAAACACCTTTAACTTCATCCAAGGTAAAAGGTTTGAGTAGGGCATCATTATCCTCATCTTGAACTAGAGAGGGAATAACTTCCAGAATCTCAACTTCACCTTTCCTACGCTGATCATCTTTGCCTTGCGGGGTTGTTAAAAGTTCAAAAAAGAATCTCTCAACTTCTCTCTTAGTATCTTCTTCCGACGTTAGCCAGACGCTTGAAGTCATCTCTTGAATTGAAAATATTGTTGAAGTAGCTATTTTTATCTGCATAGAAGCATGAAAATACTTTATATTTTTGTCACCCTCTTTAATCCATAGTTCTCAATATTTTTGGTGCCAATATATTTCTTCCTTAGCACATAACTCTTCCCAATCCCTTTGCAATTGTTTTTGCTTCTCAAATAGATTATCATCTAATCCATTTTGAATAATCTGCTCGTGGATCGTCAATAACTCTTTGAAGATGTCCTCTTTTTGCTTGAACACCTGTTCATTCCATACTTTTATTTACTGTTTGAAATGTTTTAATTTTTTATAAAGCTGATACATTTTTGAACCCTATTCAAACGAAGCATTTATCCACCATTGACGCAATAGGGGCAAGAACTGTGGGTACCTAAACCACATGCTTTCAAGTTTGAAGGATGATTTTCCTTTAGGAAGGGAGACATTTGATATATACAAAGAGATCGCATAATGATCAAAGCCAACAAGAGGTAGGATTTCAAATTCCAAACGGTGCTGCCCTAAGAACCAGTTTGGAGATACCAAGAACCTATCTAATCTTTCAGCAATTTCTAAGAAACCTTTTCTATGGTTTGTCCAAGTTTGCTTTCCCTTGAAAGGCACAATGTCTTTCAAAGAATTGGTGAGAATAAAAGAATTGAAATCTTCAATCACTCTCAATGGCAAACTAATACCTCTAGCTTTTTCCTGTAGTGAAACAATGGCATTAAAATTTCCTCCCAAAACAACTTTAGCATCACCCAGACTGCTTAAAACACAAGTTATTTCATCCCACGGCTCTTTCTTGTCAAATGATGAATTAGGCCCATAAATATTAAACAACCAATATTTTAGGCTAAATTTAGAAACCTCAAGCAACTGTCAATTAGATTCATTCCTTGTTGAAATAAAATTTACTGCTTTAGGGTTCCACAAAGAAATCATCCCACCAGAGGCCCCCTAGGTCGGAGAGTGGGTCGATTTCCTCCTTGTCCATTTTTGTAGGGAGGTTTCATAAGATTGTATTGAGAGTTTAGACTCCTTAAGTAAAACAATATCTGCTCCACAAGCATCAATTTGATGCTAAATACGAGCTCTCTTGTCAAGGGAATTTATGCCCCTGACATTCCATGAGACGACCTTCATTGTGCTTGAGGAGAGCAACAAGCTCTCCTCAGGTGTTTGCTTGGAATAGAGTCATAAACAGTTTTTTGAACCCCTGCTTCAATCTCCTCCTTCAATTTATCCAAAACAATTTTTAAAAGTTATAATTGATAAAATTATCATTTAAGACTAAAACACTCAACAAAGATAGCCTTTGCATTATTCTTAGAAAAATGATTGAAAAGGTATTGGATGATCAAAGGTAGAAAATATTTTTTCTTCCTTGAACTTCAAAATTCATGAAACATGGTGCTAAAAAACTCTAGAGTGAAAAAATTGGGCCCTTTTATGAGTATACAATTATGATCCACATCCTCTTTGACCAAGTACAAGCTAAAACTAGAACATCCTTAGGAATTCTAAAATACTTTGGAAGTGAGATCAATATTGGAGAAGGTTAATAGCTACCCTCATATTATTTTGGATATACATAGACAAGTTAGAGAAGTGAATAAAAAAACATAAGATTAATATTTTTACATAACTAGACATGTGAAAAAATTAATCATATATGAGGATGATCTTAGCTTAATTATAAAAATCTTATAATTTAATACAATACTTAAAGAGCCAATATTTTTTTATAACGTGATACGGGCACAAGTAAAATCAATAAAGCTAAAGTACTAGTATTTTCCTTTAAAAAAATAAAGAAGTGAGCATCATTTTTAAGGAGGGACTTGTTAGAGCTAATAGAAGAAAGTAAATCTATCTTGATTTTCATAGCAAATAAAATTTGATTTCCATAGCACATTTAGTTAGGAGGAATGTGAGAAAATAATAATAAGAGGATGGATATTGTTATACTCACAAAAATGGATGTAAGAATGTTGGATTATTTAGAAGATATCTATAGCATAGAGACTAATCACTATAATCCCAAAATAGTAGCTTGGAAAGTTAAGTAGGAGGAAGAAAACTTGGATGGGGTGGATGAGTGGGTGAGACATAACTTTATGGGAATGTGCAAACACAAACAAGAAAATAAAAAGGATTGTGAGAAATTTTTTTAAATTAATCATTACAACATGAGAAAAAGAGAGATTCATGCAAAAAAAAGTTAACCTCACATGACAACAAGATCAAAATAGTTGTGTATGACCAAAACTCAAATGCTTGAATTTTTATAGTTTGGAATGGTAGATAAATTAGGAAAAATTAGGGAAAAATAACATGCCTATTTTATACTTTGGAATGGTAGATAAATTTTGATAATATATCATTAAAAAAAAAAACATTTATAATGATACTTCTATCACTTATTAATGATAAAATAAAGGTTGATAATCTTATTAGATTTTTTGACAAATAAAATTTAGTCAAAACAACAAATTGTTTGTTAAGGCTCATAGTAAAATATCCAACCTCAACAAAAAATAACAATATTGAAGAATTCATTAGAATTTTATTGTCTACAGTGGTTTTTAGTGTGACACATCCTAGAAATTGCTCCATGGTTTCATTGATTGCTTGAATTCATGTACATTATTACAAATAAGGGTATGTGCAGGATCATGGGGGTCCAAACTAGGCCCTAAGTGGCAATGAAAATTTAGAAAAACAAAGTTAGGTAACTTGACAAAAAAAAATTGAATAGGTTATTAACATAATTTGAAAAATGTGTAAGAACAAAACTTGTAGCAAATTGAATGTAGTTTCTAGGCTACTAGTCCTTTTTGAAAAAAAGTAAATCTATTTTGCAAAAAATTGAAATTTCAATGCAGTGGTACTAAATTTTTCAGGAAAAAGATAAGAAGCAAGTGTATGTCTAACCACCCTAAGTACAAGAAAAAAAAACTAAAACTTTCAATATATGTAGAGGACACATGCTTGGATGTGTCGGATTTTTTTTTGTAATTTTTTTACATGTAAATAATTCGTTATGATTTTTTTATTCAAACATTTCAGAATTATTAAAACATGTTTGTCTGACCACCATAACTTGGTCAAAATTTTATGAAATTCAATTTTTTTTATCCTATAGTATGCAAAGCATAGAATTCGATGCATCTTTTAGATTCAAAAAATTTGAAATAGTTTGAAAGTTATAGAATTTTTTCAATCAGCCTATCAATCAAGATATTAGTCGTAATGTATGCAAAAAATCAATAATAATTATTTATTAAATTCAAAATAAGGTATATCTTATATTGGTGGAAAGCTGACAATTTTTCTATAAACCCTTTTTGTTTCATGAAATTCAAATAAAAAAAAATTGTTAGCCACAAGGGCGAACTTCGAAAAACTAAGGAAATTTTTTAAACACATTTTTTTAGTTGACTTTTTAGGTTTGGTAATCCCAAGCCAAAAACCAAGGCAAACCTGAGGGAAATCCTAAGGCTGCAAATTTTGTCAAACAAAACAAATATCCATTTGAAATGGATATCCATTTCAAAACAGATATCCATTTTGGAAAACGGGTACCCATTCTTAGGTCTTCAAAATAGATATCCATTTTGAAGACCTAAAAACCCCTCTTTAGTAAAATGGGCATAACTTTTATGTTTCTTATCAAAATTTTGATTTTTTACAAGAGTTGGAAAGGTGATTGAGAGCTCTATGCAATGGACTAGGTAGTGCTTCTATATTGTACAC
Source organism: Sequoia sempervirens (assembly GCA_007258455.2). Lineage (NCBI taxonomy): Eukaryota > Viridiplantae > Streptophyta > Pinopsida > Cupressales > Cupressaceae > Sequoia > Sequoia sempervirens. The sequence goes on from VDFB02270651.1 coordinate 451,674,772, forward strand.
AAAAATAATTATAATCATTTGAACTTCATATTTCATTTTTAAAACATCAAATGCTCACTAATTTCGCATGCAAAGTCTCTTTTTCATGATTTTTTTTGTAACACTCATCTCAAAATACTTGAAACATTAGAAAAAGTAATCAATAATGAAATATTTATATTTTTTGTAGTAAGGAGATGAACAAATCTTCATAAATCATCATATCTCTTTGTCCCTTTCTCTACCTCTCTATATTTCACACTGTCTCCCCTTAAGCTTTGGACCTATCCCTCCACTTGTTTCTCTCTCCCTCCCTCCCTCTCTTTTTACCTCTTTATACCTCTCCCTATCAATCTATTGAACTCTAGACTTAACTATCTACTTCTCCATCCCTCCCTCATTCCTTCTCTTTGTCCCTCTTTAGACCTCTCTCTCTCTCTCTCTCACACACACACACACACACACCATCTCCCTCTCAAGTCTCTCTCTCTCCTACTCTCTCTCCATCTCAATTCTCTCTCCCTCTCCCTCTCTCCCTCTCCCTCTCTCTCTCCCCTTCTTTGGTCCCTCCCACTCCCTCTCCCTCCATCTCCCTCTCACTCTTCCTCTCCCTCTCTCTCCCTCTCAGGTCTCTCCCTCTCTCTCTCCATCTAAACTCTCTCTCCCTATGAAGTCTATCTCCCTCTTAGGTCTCTCTCTCTCTTAGGTCTCTCCCTTTCTCCCACTCCCTACCTATCTCTCTAGGTACCCTATATAGAGAGATAGAGGTAGAGAAAAGGAAAGATAAAGAAGTAGAGATAAAGAGGGAGAGATAGAGGGAGGGAGAGTGGGAAATATATAGAGAGGGTGTAGATAGAGAGATAGGTTGAGAGTTAGAGAGAGAAGAAGAGGGGCAGAGATATATCAATATATAGTGGGAGAGGGAAAGAGGGAGAGATAATGATAGAGGGAGAGATAGAGAGATAGAGAGATAGGGAGATAGAGGTATAGAAATATATGGATAGAAAGGGATAGGGGGAGAGAGAGAGGTAGAGATAATGAGATATAGATAGATATAAAGAGAGAGATATAGATAAAGGGGGAAAGAGTGAGATATAAAGGAGGTGATAGAGACAAGTAATAGAGATAGGGAGAGAGACATGGAGAGAGACATGGAGAGAGGGACATAGATAAAGAGATAGATATAGGGAGGCATAAATAGGGTGTGTATATGAGTGAGAGAGATAAGGACATAACTTGATGAAAATGTAGATTATATAAATAGATAGAGGGAGGGAGAAGGAGAGGGAGTGAGAGACATAGAGAGAGAGAGAGAGAGAGAAGTAGCGAGATATAAAAATATGGAGTGATACAGATAGAGGGAGATAGGGAGAGATATAAATAGAAAGAGGGAGAGATATGTAGAGATATATATAACCTATGAAAGATAGAGGGGAAGAGAAAGGGAGAGAGAAAGAGAGGAGAGATATAGATAAAGGTAGAGTTAGGGAAAAGTGAAGAGATAGGTAGAGAGGGTAAATTAAGGAGAGGGGGAGAGAGGGAGATATATATATGTGTGTGTGTGTGTTCTCCTAGTTCAACTTGGGTAAAGGTGTGCATAGGATCAAAGACAACAAGGAGTCCTTCTATAATGATTTATGCAAATTTTTACTCTCCTTACTAAAAATAAAATAAAATTCATTATTTATTACTTCTGTAATGTTTCAAGTCATTTAGGATGATTATTGCAAAAAAAACCCATGAAAAAAAAGACTTTGTATGCAAGAATTGTGAGTATTTAAAATTTTAAAACTTAAGGAGAAACTTAAAATGATTCTAATAATTTTTTTGCACTCAAAATATCAAAATAATCTTATCCATTGCATAGAGCTCTAAATCACTTTTCCAACACCTATAAAAAGTCAAAAATTTTGATCAATAACACAAAAGTTATGCCCATTTTACTGAAGTGTGCTTTTTTGGATTTTCAAAATGGATATCCGTTTCAAAATTAATTTTGAGAAACGGATATGCATTTAGAATGGATATCCATTTCAATTTGGTATTAAAACCAAAACATATATTGTACCCAACCCATACAAAAATTCAACATTTTTTTTTTGCAATTTCAACGAAGTAAAAAGTTTTTTCCTCATTGCCACTTTTTGGACCCCCATGATCTTGCACATGCCTATAAATATAAATCATTTTATTGAATGATGAATGGGATATTTTATGGTATCAAAAATATGAAATGGTTCAAGGGATCACTAAGAAATAGATGGGGTGTACATATGGTATGATAAAGTAATGATTAAGATGTGGAAAATATGAACAATTAGGTCAAGGTCCCTCAACCTTGGCTTGTGATAATATCATTTATCTTGAGTAAATTTTCTATTATTGATTTTGATCAAAATGTTAGATTTAATAATGAATAATGAAATAATATTATTAAATATTTAAAAAAAACAAAACAAAATTACGATGACATAAATTCAAAAGAAAATAAAAGTTAATAAATCAATAAATCTAACATATGTATTCAATATTATGTAAAAAAGGAAATGGACTACAATATATGGACTTTAGGCATGAACAAGTTAGAGTGGCAAGTATCTTAGAAGGAATTAGCTAATTATAGGATTGAATAAACTATAGGATTACACGTGTCAAGTGATCTCATCGTGATGAGGGAGATGAGGCACCTACCTATCATTACTTAAGGAGTTGAATGAGGTAGAGGTGTAAAATAGTTTCAACAATTAATGGAGCTAACAAGAGTTAACATGTACTCTTATTTCCTTATCAAATCAAGTAAATACATGGAATTACCTAAGTGAGATTAATAATAAGGTGCAATAAAGCATTGCATCAGCACCCCCTTTAAGTTTAACTAAGGTTAAAAATAAATGGGTCTCAACAAGACAAGCCATATTAGGTAACCATATACAATTTGAAAGAACCCCAAAGCACAAAGAGAGTGTAACCCCTAAAAGAAGAGAAAGAGAAACCTATAACAAAAACTTTATCCCAGAAGGAGAGGAATATGAATGAATGAATTTGAAAGATACTTTTGTACCTTGATACAAATGGTGAACTATGGCTAATCTAATTGATTGGATCAAGTGTCATGAATATTCAAGAATAGTAGCCCTAAAGAAAGGATCTCAATTTAATATGTGAACTAGAGGATCCAAAATAGTTGATGCAACTTTATGTGAGAATTCATCAATATGGAGATAGAATCACCATGTACTTCATGTGACTACACTAAGTTCCTCCCATGATATGTCCTGTGTTGGAAGACTAGAAGCTCGTCGATTAAACCTCCTTGAGATGGAACTTTAATGAATTTTATTTATTCCAAAATACCAATGTATTAGCCTTCAAATGCATGTACATATGTGATGACACTTTATAAGTTTAGTGAATTTACATTAACACCCACAAATTTCTTAGTTTAGACACTCTTAGCAAGTTATAATATTTGGCACTTTAAAAATTAATGTGATTACGAAGTTGTAGATAATTTTTAGATTTTTACAATGTCTAATATGGATGATAAAGTTGAAAGCACAATCAATTTGTAGAACAATACTAAATAGCTACCATTGTTATGTACTACTTAGAAAATAATCCACTTTCAAAAAATGGAACTCAAATTTGAGTCCATTGTGAAAGTTATGAGGCTTAGAAGTTCAAAAAAAAATGTTATTGCACAATGAATTTTGAGAGAAAATTGATATTCTAAAAACCTGGGAATTATGAGTAGAAATGGATTATTTATCATTAAGTTCATGAATTCTAAGCTTTTTTTAGTGGACCAGAAATAATACCTACATATGATGAAGATTTTCTTTCCAAAGTTTCCTTTCAAAGTTAAAATTGAGTTGAGAGAGGGGTTCCATGGTCTAGTGGCATGTGATGGTGCTTAGCTAGAGAACCAATGATAAGATGGTTGAGCCAATTTTGATGGTGGTGATCAAGTGCTATAGTCGTATCCAATGGGTGGAAAACTAATGTAGCAATGGATTATTTGAGATATATAACATATAAGCATAGATTTGGCTAAGTGGTGGTGGTGCTTTGGTGGTTCTTCATAATGAATATATTGTTGTCTAGAGAAGTGATAGACCTAATGGAAGAGTGATAAGTAGTTTTTTTGGAGCCTACAAGGCTTATATAGAGGGGTTGGTTTATCAAAAGTAGGCATTAGGCATTAGAATCTACAGGTTCAAGGGTTGTACATTGTTATGGTAGGGTATGGGGTACCCCTTGCTTCAACACTACAAACACCTTTTTTTTAAAATTGCATGATTTTCAATTATATTTTAATATTTAAAAAAGAAAAATAAAAATTAATTACAAGGTGATGTATTTTTTAAATCTATACTTACTCAATATCGTGCAAAGAGGTCATATGAGTTCCTTGAGCAACAAAATTTTCCTTTTCTACAATCTACTCCAAATTATATAAATTTTATATCAATTTATAATTGTTTGGCCACTCGAGGTGCAACAATGAAGTCTTTTTTGCACCAAAGTTCTCTAAAAACCAAGCTACCTAGAAAAATAAAATAAAATCATACAAGTAAAAATCTAGTTACTTGACTTCATAATGTCTAATTAAGATGAAATGAAAGCCTAACCTAGTAAATCTAACACTTCTAGATGTAATTGAATAGTCTATTTCTTCTCCAAAGGCCTTGTACAAAGGTTAATTATAAATCACACTAATTACAAGAATAAATGTAAGAAAAATAATACAAAGGTAAATAATAAATCTAGTTACTTGACTTCATAATGTCTAATTAAGATGAAATGAAAGCCTAACCTAGTAAATCTAACACTACTAGATGTAATTGAATAGTCTATTTCTTCTCCAAAGGCCTTGTACAAAGGTTAATTATAAATCACACTAATTACAAGAATAAATGTAAGAAAAATAATAGTACCCCTACATCTAAAATTTAAATGCCAACTATATATTCACTACTCTAATACCATGTTAGATTAAATAATTAATAATAATATTAAATCTTCTTATCAATAAATCAATATTATGATTGCATAAATTCAAAAGCAATTGAAAGGCAAGAATTAAATAATAGAATTGTAATATATGCTTTCAATATTATGTAAAACATGGAAATGAAATACAATGTATAGACTTTGGGCATGCACAACTCAAGGTAACAAATGTCCCAAAGGAGAGTGCTAAACTATAGGACTTAATCAACTATCTAGGTAGAGAGGTCAGACGAACTCATCTTGATGAGGGAGGTAAGGCACCTACTTCCCATTAATCAATAAGTTAAATAAGATAGAATAGAAAAGAATCATGTTGATTAAGAGAGTTGACAAGAGTGGAGATGTGCTCTTATTTCCTAATTTAATAAATTAAATAAATAAAACTACCTAGTTAAACTTACTAATAAGGTACAAATTATTACACCAACAAAAAAAAAAGGAAAAGGTAAACTTGCTTCCTCAAATAGACAAGTCAAAATGTAATTCTTGAGTTATCAATATAGTTAACTTGGATGTCATTGTAAGTTAGGTACTCCACGAGATACTGCAACTTTACTTCATACATAATATACAAAATAAACATTCTTCATGAGATGCTATCCATCTATCAAATTTATACTCACAACAACTTATACTAGTTTGTAACTAAGATATCAACCTTTTTTCCTTCCACTTTATTTTTGGGCTTATCTCTAGTATTTATTATCATGCCTATGTGTAGGGTTGAATTCATTGATGTAGCAATTTTTTTTTTCAATTTATATTTTGCACATAATTTTCTTTTTATCACCTTTATTTTTATTTTCTTATTGATATTTCAATATTTATGATGACTAATCCTTAATTTTTATTTAATTGACCATAATTTATTATAATATATTTATCTATTGTTTAAGCATTTCATTTTCCTTAAATTATTCTATATTTAAAATTTTCCTCTTTAATCTTCTTGTTCTACACATTTTTATCTACCTTTAATATATCAAGTCTTCTTTTCATTGTCACATAAACTTATTGACATATAGTTTGTATAGTGACAATATTAAAGGGGTTTATATCGGTCTAGTAAAATCTCATTGTCTTGACTACATTTATTTTTATGTTTTAAAGTATGCATCATTTTATTTTTGTTTTATACAAAAAATTTAAATCCCTTCTTCACCTTGGTTCTCTTTGTCCTCCAATTATATATTGTCATTGTTAGGAAAAGTGGTTCACTCACCCTACAATCTTATGTATTTATTAAATATATTTAATTATGTAGATGATAAATAACATATGATAGCCAAACATGTTGGAGTTGAAAAATGGGATGATTGTCTGTGGGTGGGGAAATTATGTATGTGTATGCATGTAAAATGGATATAATAGAAATATGCATAAAAATAGCTTAAATCAAACCAAATGCATGCAAAGCTCAAAAGATTGAATGTGGTTGCTCATAAATCAATAGAAATTCTAGCATAATAACATTAGCCTAGAATATGTTGATACAAATGGGATGGGAGGCCTCTCATTTATAGAAATGAGATGGAAGAAATGGAGGGTTTGGATGCATTCATGATGAATGGCTATGATTGAATGAGAAGATAGGGTTTGGATTGAAGTTATAGTCATGTGACAAGTGTCACATGAGGGACAAGGGCTAGGTTTAGGGAAACATCTGTATATGGATGGCTAGGATTAAGAGGTGGGATATTAAATGAAGGGCTAAGATGAAAAGTTAGTTTGACTTTTAGGATAAAGGCTAGACATGTGAAGGGGACACTTGTCATTTGGTGACAAGTTTAGATTGTGATCCATGTGAATGGAATCAATAGATAGGATTAAATGGATAAGGATAGGGGATAAAGTGGAATTAAATAATGGAATAAAAGGGTAATGGCATTAATTAGCCTAAATTAATTAATTTAGCTAAGGATATGGGGATAAGGCTAGACTTAATTAAATAAATATAAAATTAATTTAATTAAAGGTGGGGACTAAGGATAGTGGATAAATTAATTAAATAAATAATAAATATTTAATTAATTAATTGGCTAGGATAAAGTGAGATAAAGGTGATGGATAAATTTATTAATTAAATAAATATTATTTAATTAATTAATGGGATAGGATGGACTAAAATGAGGTGTGGTTGGGTTAGGAAATTTTTAGATGTCTACATTTTTTCCCTCTTTGAGATGATGTTGCAACTAAGAGAAACATCATTTCAAAGAATAAAACGTGGTGGGTAGGAAAGGGATGAGGACTAGAAACATGATGCCCCAATCACTAGCGAGGATGAGAAAGGATGATGAGGATGTAGTGGTATGCCCCCTCAAGAGGACATGTGGGTTCAAAGAACACAAATGTGCTCTCAAAATGGATGAGAGGACTAAACGATGAAGGATAAAATGAAAGAGGAAAAAAGATAAGGATGATGAAAATATGGATGGAGAGGGAGGATGGAGGATCATCATGTTACAATGATATGAGAAACCTATATTTAATATTGTACTTAACATTATGCACCAAGGTATAAGGAACCAGGATGACAATGTGCCAAGTACGTGATTAAAAAGGTCAAGTGCAAACATATGCCCCATAACACCATTATATGGAAGACCATGACACCCTTGTGACAGTGGAATGCAAAATACCATGAGAAATTCAAACAATGATAAAACACACAAGCAACAATCAAGCATGCACACCAAACCAAAAGCAAATAAGGACTATGCTCCAAGTCAAGCTAAAAACCGATTGATGGATTGATTGATGATGATGATGATGACATTGTTTGATATGGGAAGGACACATCCTGAAACAACATGAGGATTGGGAAAGACATGTCCCTATGATGATAATATATTAAAGTGGATCAATAGATTATCAACTGATTTGGATTGAAAATGGATTGCTTATGTATGATGCACTAGATTGCAAGATTGGATTGTATGGATTACCATTGATTGCATTTGGATGGACTAGATTGGGATGGTTCGAGGATGGTTGGATTGGAAGGATAGAGGATAAATGGATTGGATAATATAAGATAGGATGGAGGATTAAATGATATACAATGACAAGGGAGAACCAAGACATGGTAAAGGATGGAAGGATGGAGGAATTCCATGGATAGGAGAGAAGATTGTGGATAATGGATGGTGATGGGAGATAGGATGATGGTGGATGGAGGATAGGAAGATGGAGCTCCAAGGACTAGTTGCAAAGGACTAAGATTCCCACACTAGAGGTAGTGTAATTATGGGTAGAAGATGATGTGTGATGTATGATATGGAAGGATATGAATACATTGATATTTGACCTCTAGTTTTATAAAGATCAAAGGTGAAAGAGGGGAGGAATGAGATAGGATATGAGGATGGAAGTATATAATGCATGATGTATATGAAGATCCTTAGCCTTGTCAAGATCAAAGGAGGGAAAAGAGGGGATGGATTTAGATAGGATAATGGATAGGAAATGAGAAATAAAGGGAGTGTGGTAGGTAGGATAGCATATATAAAACTTGCCCCCAAGTGTAGAGTGCAAGAGGGTAATGGATTACACATGACACCTATTTTCAAATTTTTCATCATGGTACCCATACAAGGTGCCACAAGAAGTGTTTTTCACCATTGGATGAATGATTTCTCTTTACTTTTTTATTTTTCATTTTTTTTCTCTTTTCTCTTTTTTTTTAATTTTTTAATTTTTTGAGAATAGGATGGATGGAGAAGGATAATGACTTGGATAAGTGGATTTGGAAGATGGTGGATGCATGATAGGGAGATGAAGGCGGGTGGTGTAGGAGCACCTGGGAAACATTGGGTTTTCCAGAAGTTTCTAGAAGGAAGTTCAATTTTTTTTGTGTTATCATAAGGTCATGTTGACCATTGTGTTGGGTGATTTGGGTTGTTTTTGAACTTTGGGAAAGAAGGTGACAAGTGTTAGATAGTTTTGCAACATCATTGTGCTAAGTTGTCAAAAGTTGGCAAGGGGTTAGAAAACACAGTGTGTTTTATAACACTCACCATTAGGTCATCTATGAGCTTGACCCAAGCATCTAAATTGTTTGAAGGCCTATTTAAGGCATGCTTTGACCATGAGATAGGGTTGGAGGCATTTTTTTAGAGTGACAATTTGTAAAGCTGAAAGAAATAATGTTTTGGAAGTCAGTTTCTTGTGTTTTGCATTTATATTGAGCTTTAATGGAGTGACTCTATTGTTTTTTTGGTTGTAGTATGTAGTATTAACATTGAGAAAGCTTAATGTGTTATCTTTTTGGTTTTTTAAATCATATTCATCTTGTATTTGTAAATATTTTTGTTTCCTGTGTTTTCTGGCCTGTAGCAGGCAGTTTTGAAAGAATGGAGTCCTAGAGCACCTTCCCACCGTAAAAATTGTACGACCCTTTGGTATTTGTGTCTAGGATCCCTTAGTGTAAATATGATAGCTATTAGGGTTTGTGGCAGTGCAGGAGTTGCTAGCAAAATGATGCCCTAGGCGAGCCAGTGCAGGTCCAGTTGGGGCAGACTTGGAGTAAAAGAATCATAACTTGCAAGGGAGTTGAGATTTTGAAGAAATTATTTCTTGTGAATTTTCTTGAGGGTCTTAGCTATGCTTGAAGGTCAAGAGGAGGTTCTAACAGGCTGCTTGGAGGGAGAACTCTTTGAAAGTCTTAAATCAGCCTGAGAAAACTTAGAAACCCTAGGTTTTTAACCATTTTTGAGTGTGGACAGAGTACGGGCTGTACAGGGCTAAAACCCTAAAAATATTTGAGGCACATGCATGAGAAACTCAAACTCTAAACAAAGAACGTAAGTCCTTTGGTGGGTTTAGAAGAGAAAAGCACTTAACCTCTGTTTAGAGACCTAATTGGGGGCTCAAGGCTACTAGCCTTTCAAAACCCTAGGAAGGGATTTGTGGAAGCGATGGTTAGTGCGAGTCTTGAGAAGGTATAAGAACCCTAGATAGAGTCCCCTAAAGCTGTTTAAATGTGTTACACCTCTGCAAGTTATCAAGCTAAATGTGGAGAGAATTTGGTCTTTAAGGAAGAGTAAGGGCCAATGGAGAGTATATGGCGAAGCACCAAGGTTAGCTTGGTAGAAGGGAAGCTTGTTGATGGAAGATGGGTTGGGCAGACAAACCAGGGGCACCTAGTCATGAGTAGGGGTCTATAGGTTAGATTGGTGAAGCAAGCACCAAGGAGGTCTTACAAGGAAAGGCCAAGAGCAGGAATCAGTGATTGATTCCTCCAACCCCACTCCCTATCAGCGGGGCTCAAGAATCTAGTTCCATGGATGGTATCCCTTGAAGATGTACTCCATTAGACCATGGACAATTGGAGTTATGCTCATAGACATTGGTATAATGATGGTAAGGAGACTGAAATGGTTGGAAGGGGATAATGTTATGGAGTGGATGGGACATCTTGATCTTGATTGGGATGGGTATCATTAGATGGGGTAATGGATGGAAAGCTTTGTTCTTGTGATGGACTTGGGTCATGCCATGGAGGTGGTATTATAGGATCATGATATGAGGTGGATATGCTAGGATCATCAAACAAGTTGGATATGGTAATATTATGAGATAGTATAGGGTCATGCAATAGAGTTGATGGACTAGGATTATGGCATGGAGTTGAGAGACTTGGGTTCATGAGATGGAATGGGATCGTGAGAGGGATTACTTTTATCTTGACATAAAGGGGGATCTATAATGTCATGCTTTGGATAGATGAGGTTAGGTGAGTGACATGGTTGACTTTGTATAGGTTCTTTGAAGGTGGAAAAACATGAAATGGATGAGGTGCATAAACATGGGATGGGTGAGGTGGAAGTGGGTGGAACTAGAAGACTAGGACTATCATTTTGTGAAATAGGATTTTGCATGGGTTCTTGTATTCCTTTGAGGGTGAATTTTTGTGCTCCTTGGAGGGTGACTTTTGGTTGTATTTTGATAGTGTTCTTTGGTGATCTTTTGATGTCTCTCTTTGACTTGATGATGGGTTGAATAGGATTTTAAGTGGAAGAGATATGGTTATGGATGGGTGTTGGTTGAACATGGAAGACATTTTAGTTTCCCTTGTCAATGGAGGGAAAGGATGACATGGAGGCTTGGATGGTGTTTAGGATCTCTTGGAATCTACTTATGAGACACATGATCATGGATTTTATGTGATTATTTTTTATAAAGTAAGTAGAATTTTTAGGGTTTTGTACCCTTCACAGAGAGCCAATAGGGATAATAGAGTCCATGATCAAAAAGCAACAAAACAAACCACCAAACCAAAAATAGACACAGACTAATAACACTTGGACCAGTAACAGACTAGCTGGTATTCTCCTAGTTCTTTGACATAAGCTGAACCAAATCATCACCGATCCACTCCTGGTGGTCTTCAACCTTCTTCATCTCAATCTCATCCTTCATGACAGCCAACAAGGTACTAGTGACACAATGAACTAATTTGACCATGAAACGGGTCAAACCCTTGAATTTTTTGTCCATTTTGTCCATTCTTTCTTTCAGCACACCGAGCTCCTCCCTGTCGCCCATAGTGTAGTTGAGATCATTCTGCTCAATATCCAATGGTTTTGATGAGTGAGAGGTTGAAACATCCTTCTGAGCTTTACCCTTATCAGGAATGGAAGAGGGACCTCTGGCTTTCTCACCTTCCTCACCTTCTAACACCTCTTCAACTTTGTTATATTTTCTATTTGATAGCTCCTCTTTAGTGTCCAAATTCCTAACCTGCACTTTTTTCTTGTTCTTTGCCAACCTGCCAGAGCATCGAATGATGGCATCACATCCAATAGCCATAGTCTTCGCCACCACCATATCACCCAACAAGTACTTGCTCACAACATTTTTCCCTTTATTCAGAGGCTCCTTCTCCTCCTTACCTTTCTTTTTTGGGGTAGGCTTGTTGGAAGTCTTAGCAGGGGTAGACTTGAGGTCACACAGGCTAACTGCCACACTGGTTTGGGCAGCTCCCTCGATACCCTTAAGTTTTTTGGTAGCAAGTTTGGGTTTCTAAAAATCAACAGGGACCGAGTGACTCTTCTTTGCAGGGCCTTTAGATTCAGTCGGGGATAAGTTGGACTCAATGGGAGGCTCAATTTCCTTAATTCGAACAGCCAAAATGGGTTTTGGAGGGAATAAATCCAGATGAAAGTGGTAGAGTCTTAGGATAAGACCCTGGTGGAGTGGCAGGGGAGTAGGATCATTGGGATTTAAAGCACCAGACTCCACACATTTTTCGACTGAGTTTTCAAGGTCCATTAGTAGAAAAAATGGAAAGCTCAGTAAAAATTTATGCCTAAGGTGATTTAACAAGGGAAAATGGTAGAAGTAATAGGTCTTGTACCTTCCTTCTAGCGTGACATATTTCATTAGCGCAAGACACACCTAACTCCACAACTGAGGAAGAGCCTCCCATTCAAACCCAGACTAGTTGCGCACCGGCTTATCATCTCCCACAAAGAATTTGTCCATAATAACATTGTCTTGGGTCTTCAAATGTTTAGGATGCTTCATGCCAGAGCACTAGAGACCCATCACCTACGCAATCACTTCCTCATCCACTGTAAAGGAGATGCCTCCTAGAGACACATGTTGATTCTTCCAAGAGTTGATGAACTGGGTCGACAGATTAGGGTCATAGCCCACAAGTCTCTCCATTAGAGGAGCAATTCCACCTTCAACACAAATGTGCTAGACCAGTGGATCCTTGTAAAATTCATTGCAATTATCTGGCTTCGTCTGCACCCTATCACCCCCCATGATTATGCACCGCGCACAGTATAACTAGGAACCCTAAAAAATAAGAATGTTAGAGATAATAACAACGTGAAAAATCACCTGCACAATAAGGCATTTAAGCCATAAACGACAATCTTTGGGAATCAATCCTAAGGATAGGTCACACGCATGAGTTAATAATTTCCCTAAAACAATCTTAGCATAGGCATTAATGAGGATTTCCTAGCATAAACGACTAAGCAAAAAGGACATGATCAGAAGGGAAGGATTGCCTTCCACATAGCGTAAGTACTAAAATCTAGGTAGGATAGTCGCGGGGCCATAGTTAGAAATCTCTAAATTGATAGCAATTAGGGGTTGGTCAACTTTAGTTATACCATAGATAGAAGCTATAAGGTGCAAAACCAAAATACTAGATAAAGAAAAGTCAGAAAGGAGCTTTGTCTCATAATTACAAGTCACATCAAAATTGAAGACAAAGAATTTGAAAATCCGCAATCTTAAGAAAATCCCCATAAGGAGATTACGACAAGTACGGTCCAACTTAGAGTTAATCAACCGGTACTTGTCGCAGAAAAAATGAATTCCTTTTTCCAAACGGGCTCCATTCTATAATTTGAAAAAATCCACTTGTTATCCATCCCATCGATACAGCTAATCATCCATCTCATCAAAATAATAAGACCACAAAGCCCAACGAAAAAGCATGTGGACCCCCTAGAAATCCAGCTAAGCACATGTGTTTTCATCATGGGTCAAGTAAGGACTTTGTTCCTTCACTATAATACTTTGAATATTAGGTGAAAGTAGACTTAAATCATGCCAACATTTGGACAATTTCCAGTGGGAGCCAAAATTGGCTAAGGCATCAGCCACTTGGTTCCCCTCTGTAAATATGACTGGCCACCTTTAATTTTAATTTTGACACCAATAATCTAATGTCAAGAAGAATATCCTTAGTGTTCCACCCCAACAGTCTACCAAAATTAATAGCATCAATAATGGACTTAGAGTCGCCTTCAATGTGTAGGTTCTCTATCCCCAAGGAAATAGCTATTTGTAATCCCTTTAACAGCGCTCTAGCTTCTGCTATCATAGAAGAATGGAGACCAATCCCCCTAGCATAACCTACCACCAACTTTCCTTTGTGATCCTTGATCACACCTCCTATACTTTCTATGCCTGGGTTGCCCTTGGCAGCCCCATCAAAGTTTAGTTTAAACCAACCCTTGTCAGGGGGTTTCCAAATAGTGGCTCTCCTATCAAGAATTTTGGAGTTGTCATACAAATTGGCATCCAGGTTCTGATGCCAAGCTTTAGCTATGCTAATTTCCATCTCAATGGGACCCTTATCTGGGGTTTTCCCTTTAAAAAGAGAGATATTTTTTGCAATGAGCCATGATCCTATACTAAACACCTCTTTCAAGTTCATCTCAGTGTTTTTGAAGATCCTATTGTTCTTCTCTTTCCATAAGCACCAACATATAATGGGAGGAACTTGGTTCCATATTTCACCAGTTAACGGATGGGTAAAGGGTCCAGACCAACTCAAAATAAAGGAAGTGATGTCCTTACACATAATCTATTGTATCCCCAACCTTCCAAAAGCCAGCTCCCACACCTCAATAGCAAAGGGGCAGTGTAACAGCAGATGATCAATCGATTCTTCATTGCATTTACACAAAAGGCATCTATTAGGGATTTGGAATCCCCTTTTCCTTAGATTATCCTGAGTTATGACATACAGTCCACCAAAAGAAGTTAACTTTCGGTATCATGTATCTATTCCAAACCTTTTTCCATAGATTATTGACCACACCCTAATCAGTCAATTTTCTGCAAGCAGATTTAACAGTAAGATCACCCTGATTATCATGGATCCAGAAGAATTCATCCCCACGGTGAGAAGTGGGTATCCTGGTGAGAGAGAGTAACTCCTACAACATCTTGTATAGAAGACACAAATTAGGGGATAAAGGACAACAAAGGATAATGTCATTTCATTTCCTAGCTCTCAAGGGTCCAAAAAGATAATCACTAATATATATACCAAACACTTGTTGGGCCTGACCCTTAAGAAACCTGAATTTAGAAGATTCCAGTGGAGAGTCAAGTAACCAAGAATCCTCCTAGAATATGATTTTATTACCATTACCTATCTTCCATTTGATCCCATTACTCATAAGGTCCTAAAGACTGCAGATACCCTTCCAAACCAAGGAACCCGTGGGGTGGGCCTCCGAAAGGTAGTCAATCAACGGTCAGTTCAAAAGGTATTTGGCACTCATTATCTCACACCAGTCCTTCCTATCCCTTAGATGATCCCAACCCACTTTGTCCATAAGAGCTTTATTATAATTAGAAATGGTTCTTATCCCAAAACCACCACAACTTTTCGGTTGAAAAACCTTATCCCATTTGACCAAAGCGAGTTTCTTTTTTTCCTCAGTGCCTGACCAGAGGAAAGACCTTTGGATTTTCTCAAATTTGTCAGCAATATATCTAGGTATCTTAAAAATGGATAGGAAATAGATAGGGATACCTTGAAGAACAACAGAAAGAAGTTGAAGCTTACCAACATGGCTAAGTAAAGAGCCTTTCCACCCAACAAGCTTCCTTTGAATCCTTTCAAGGATATAATTCCAAAACACAGGAGTGACATCTTTGATAGTTAGGGGTAACCCAAGATAAACTAAGGGGAGAGAACCACTCTTACAACCTAGAACAACAGTCACCTAATTTTGCACTTTAGGAGTGTTGTTGAAGAAGTAAATCATGATTTTATTGTAGTTAATGCATTGTCTAGAGCAAGCAGCATAATTGTTGAGATAATTTTTCTATTTCCTGGCTTCCATCACCGAGGATTTCCCAAATAGAAAAGTGTCATCTACAAATTGTTGAATCACAGTCAGCCCAAGGGTGGAAGTAACCTTAATTCCTTTTATGGACCTCTCTACCTACATATTAGAAAATTTTATGCTTAGCACATCCGCCACCATTATAAACAAATAGGGATACAGGGGGTCTCCCTGTTTGATACCTCTCCCAACATGAAAAAACCCAAAAGGAGAACCATTAACCAAAACATAGTACTTAACAGTAGTAGCGCATTCCATAATAAGATTGATCACCAATTGATTGAAACCAAACTTAGCAAGAACTTTAGGGACAAAATTCCAGATCACCTTATCATAGGCCTTAGATATGTCCAGTTTAAGGGCCATTCCAACATAGTTGCACCTATCCATGGAGTGAATTAGTTCATGTGTTGTGATGGTAGCATCAAGGATATGCCTACCAGGCACAAACCCTTTTTGAGTAAGGCTGATAATTTTATCAAGGAGAGGTTTGATGCAGTTGACCAAAAATTTTGAGAGGATTTTATAAAAATTATTGCATAGGCTGATAGGGAAGAAGTCTTCCATATGTTGAGGATCAGCCACCTTGGGAATAAGAGCAATGAATGTGTGATTTAGTTGCTTAAGAATCTTACCAGATTTGAAGAAATCTCAAGCAGTTAGAACAAGGTCCTCACAAATGATCTCCCATAAGGTTTGAAAGAAAGCTGGAGGGAAACCATCAGGGCTAGGAGCTTTGAAGGCCCCCATACTGAATGTGGCCAGCTTAACCTCTGCAGGCGTGACAGCACTGAGAATCCCCAAATTTTCATTTTGGGAAATTAAATTCAGAAGCGAGTCAACCAACAAATTGTCAAGAGCCAAGTTAGGAACATCAATAACAGCCGCATAATCCTTCTGGAAGTAGTCCACAACCTCTAAACCAATGAGGGAAGGAGAACAGACTACCTCACCCTGAGCATTTTGTAACTTGTTTATCTGGTTCCTCCTCTTATGTTTGACAACAGAAATATGAAAGGAGGCATTCCTATCTCCTTCTTTCAACCATTACACCCTGGATTTTTATTTCCAAAAAATCTCCTCTTTCTTAAGAATTTGCTCCCACTCCCACCGATTCTCCTTCTCTTTGTTGCAAGTGGTAAGACTGATATCACCCTCCTCCATTCTCTTTTGAACCATTTTCAACTTTTCCCCAATGATTTTTTTCTCCTAGAAAACATCCCCAAAGACCCTTTTGTTCCAACCTTTCACCATGCATTTAATGTGTTTTAACTAAAAAAAGATTTTGCACATGGGGGAACCACGTACAGGGATATTCCACCATTCAACAATTTTCATTTTAAAATCAAGGTGGGAATTCCACATGATTTCAAAGTGGAAGGGATAAGGACCAACATCAGATTGATCACACGAAGTTAACAGCAAAGGATTGTGATTAGAAACAGTCCTAGGTAAGGCACACAAAGTGGCACTAAGTAGGCCAAACTAGTTGCAAGAACAAAGGAAGCGATCCAATCTAACTTGAATTAAGTCTTCACCCATATGTCTGTTGGACCAGGTAAAAGCTTGGCCTGACAAAATTATATCAATTAGGCCTGTAGAACTCAAAAGTGTGCTAGATTAGCCATGCTATCAAAGTAGTCAATCAGACCACCACTTTTCTCCGAGGGAAATAGGGGGAGTTGAAGTCCCCAACCACCAGCCAGTGAGAACAACTGTTGTTTTTTATTCATTCATCAAGAGAAATCCATAGAGGTAGTCTAGAATTCCTTTGGTTGGGCACATAAACATTGATAAGTGACCAAGAGTCACCAGGGAAGGTAAAAGAGACACCAACACTATTCCAGCAGCAGAACAGTTCAGTGCCATTTATTCTAGAAGGGTTCCAGTGCACCGCTAGACCTCCAGAGGCCCCTTGAGCATCACTTTAAAAGTAGGAGGCCCCAAGCCATACATACTTAGCAATATTATCAAAACTAGCTTTCTTCATTTTAGTTTCTTGTAGGAGTAAGACAACTATCTTATGTTCTAGAATATAATTCTTTAAGGCAAGTTGCTTATGGGAGCTATTCATCCCAAACATATTCCAAGACATGACCTTCATTTTTTACCTTTCTTAGAGGACACTTCCAATGTCCTCTATTTTCCCAAGGCAATCTCATTTGTGGTTTCTCTTAATCTCGTGGATCTTTGGGTTGGCCTACCTAGCTTGGAGTCACCTCCCACATCCGCTTTTTTCTTCCTCCTTTTTTTCTTTGGAGTTATCCAATTCTCCTCATCGGCAATAGATTCTTGTTTCAAATCTTCTGAGATGAAATCAGGCACCTCACCCATGCCCAAATCCTCCCATATTTCACCCTCTTCACCAAAAATCTCACTAGTTCCAACGGAGGCCACCTCTGACAACACACCACCAGAATGGACCTCATCCCCATGAGTCATGCTAGAAGCTGGATTATCCACTTCCAACACATTAATACTAGCCATATTCTCAGCAATGGACAGGTTAGCAAGGCCCTCAGCTGGATCAATCCTGGTCATAGACTCAAGAATAGGAAAACCAAGATTAGGAAATTCTTCACTAGCCACTAACTTGGGTAGAGGAGTCTCAGAGCTAGGAATATTAGAGCAAACTATCAAAGATGCAGAACCATCTTTGGACGGGTCTTCAATACCAAGAGGAGAACTAGAAGGAGCAGCAGAGTCTCCCTTGATAGGATCCTTTTAAAGGTTGACTTGTAGTTAGAAATAAGGTGCCTGGGTTTGGCACATTTCTGACAAAATACCACAGTATGTTTATAGCACACAGGTTGAACCTAGGACCCGAATTTAGAAATTAGGATTTTCATAGCATACAGATTGTTAAATTAGTTGGCAAGGAGAAATTCAACAAGATCTTGAGGTATGAGATGGAAGATGGAGGATATGTTAGGTTCATCTTGATCCATGGTTTTTTGGTGTTGACGATTGAGGATTGATTGGTATTTAGCTTGAATATGAAGGATATCAAGGTAAATTGAAGACATGGTCATGAGTTTGGACTAGGATGGATTAGGTTGGAATGGTGTTAGGTTGAGAATGTGATTAGATTAAGATGATGATAATGAAGGATGTGGATTATGGGTGATGATGGAGATTAAGGATGCTAATGGATTAGGAAAGGATTTTGATGTGGATTATGGAAGGTGGCTATGATAATGATTAGGAAATTAATTGGATTATATGAATTAATTAAGCTTAGGGTCCTAAATTATTGTTTAAGAATGGATGTGGATGATTGAGATATTTGGGATGATGTGGATTAGATGATTGGGTATGATTAGGATAAGATGGATGATTAGAAAGATTAGGGAGATAATTAGGATGATAATGAATGATAATTATGGGGTGATAAGGATGATTATGAATGGTTATGGATGAGGTGATATGGATTATTATGATGGATAAGGATGATTAGGATGAAGAGAGATGGTTAGGATGAAAAGGAATGATTAGGATTAGAAGAGATGATTATAATGAAGGGTGATTAGGATGAAATGATTAGGATGAAGGGGGGATGAATAGGATGAAATTTGATGATTAGAATGATTAGGAAATTAGGACGAGGGATGATGATAATAATGGAAGGGGATGATTAGGATGGAATGATTTGAAAGGAGATAACTATGATGATTAGGGATGTGTTGATTGAGATGGAAATAAATGATTAAGATAAGATGAAGGATGAATAGGATTAGAAGGGATAATTAGGATTATTGTGAAAGGTTAGAATGATTATGGAAGTGATTAAAATGATTAAGAGGGATTAAGATGGGAAGGGATTATTATGATAGAATGAGATGATTAGGATGAGGAGGAATGATTAGGATGGAAAGGATTGGTTAGGATAAGGTGATTAAGATTATTAGGATGAGATGAGGGATGGCTATGATGACTAAGATGGGATGATTAGGATGAGGAATGATGATTAGGATAGGAAGAGGTGGTTACTTGATGAGGTGATTAAGATGATCAAGATGAGATGATGGATGGTTATGATGACTAGGATGGGATAATTGGTTTGACTTGGATGACTAGGATAGGATGATTAGGATGGGTAATGAGGATGGAAAGTTTGACTTGGATATTATGTGGATAGCTTGACTTGGAGGACACCTATATTTGTTTGTTTTTGAAATGTTTCTAATGTTTTTTGGGTTTTTGACTTTTTAATTTTATTTTATAATTAAGAATGCAAATTCAAATGCAAAAATAAATGATGCAATAGAAGGTCCTAAGGCTCAATTTAGATAAGGGTCCCCTTGTGGTTTCAAGTGGGAAAGGTGATCTAAATATTCAAGTACATAAGACACATTAACAATCCTAACTCAAGTGGGATATGGCCAAAAGTCTCAACTAGGCTTTACAAGCTCAACTAGGGGTATCCTCCATATACCACAAGGGTACGTGAGGCTTAATTTGTATATGAAAGAGAATATTTCCAAATAACTAGGAGGAAAGGGTAACCCACTCTCCACCTTCACTTCTTTAAGGTATAAAGTTCTTAGAGACTTAGCCCAGATTGAAAATATTCTACTTCCAAGAGGTGTGACTTTCAATGCACCCCCCGCTCTTTATACTCTGTCGAAACATGAGAGCTAAGGTCATCCCCTAGAGTGATCACTTCTCTAGGTAGACCCCCTAAGAAGATTACACAAAATTGATGCAAATAATTCTTTTGATCTCCAAGATCATATGATAACACAGGGACAAATCATACGCATGTATTTTATCACACAAGCAATGCCCATTAACCTTAGAAATTGAAATGTGTGATGTGAAAATGAGAGTGTTGAAGAGAGTATTAATGTCAAAAATGAGCACACGATTTCAATCCAAAAATATTAGCACTAGTGTTGAAGAGTGATTTTGATTCCCAAGATCATATGGAAATGAGAGGGAAGACCATACGCACCTCCAATCACAGACAAGATCACCAAGCAATGCAAACATTTGTTCTTTTTAAGCCCAAATTGAAAGTGTGATTTTGAGAAGACACTTGTTCTTTTTAGATCTAAATTGAAATGTGACGTTGTAAAATAGATTAAGATAAATATATGAGTTGAAAAGTGTGCATATGGATTTTCTTTAGCTACAAATTTTTGTCCACTTGATCCAATTTTCCCTTTGAAGAGTTTATTTTTCTGCACATTAATAAAACCAACAACAAAGCAAAACCCTAACAAGATAATTGATCACTAATATTAGATGGTTAGATTAAAAATTAAAAAAAAAGAACTTAGATCTAATAATGACAACAAAACTCCTCCAAAGATCAAAAAATAATTTATGACGCAACAAAATAGATTTCTATGAAAAATATGCTCATCACTAGATTGTAATTCCATTTTTTTCACCTAGTCAAAATAAATCTATTTTTTTAGAAATGTTTTTGGCACCAAAAATAAAAATAAAAAGAACAAACCCCTACTGAAATTTCAAGAGCTTTCTGAAAATGCATGAATTTCTAAAAAACATTATTGATTTGCACCCAAAAATATGGAATTATGAAAACCCCTAATTAACAAATATTTGATTTTTTAATCACTATTTTCAACTCAAAAATAAATCTATAAAGAACAAACCCCCACTATAATTTCAAGAGCTTTCCAAAAATGAAAAAAATTCTAAAACAATTGTTGATGTGCACTCATAAATGTAGATTTATTAAAAATCATAAAATCATCATAAATCACTCAAGCATAATGATATGATCTTAATTTTTCTGCTATAGCTTCCTTAAATGGTCCATAAACTTCACCTAAAATTCCATGAAAAAAATTGTGTCCATTTGAAATATATGGTGTAATCTTTGAAAGTTAGGGTTTTGTCCAAAAATGTCTCAAAACTTGCAACAAAAAGCTAACAAAACCTACAAAAAAGCAAGCTAGATCAAGTGAAGTGGGTCCAACTCCAAAATTCCTCAAATTCCTTTGTGGGAGAAGTAGAATTGAGATCATTCTTGTCCACAATGAGAAATTAGTTGCACTGGCAAGACAGATCTAGAGAATATGCACAGGCAGAGAGGACTGTGGGGTTGCAAATGAGATATCCTCATAGAAAGCCTTTCTTTTTCAAGGCACAATTTCTAGGTGTTAGACTTAAAAAAGGAAGTATAGGGAAAATATAATAACAACCTTCGGCTGTGCCAAGAACACTTCCAAGAACAAGGGCCAAAATTGATAGGACCAACTTAGCATGCATGTGAAGAGCGGTATACCCCTCTCCCTATGCATCTTAGGAGAAGGGAAATAATGTCACCCCTTAACATTAGATGGTCCTACATAAGAGTTGTAGCTTTGGCCAAAATCTTGGAAGAATTGAAAATCAGCTAGATTGGTATGAGGTACAAACCTCCTCTCCTTCTTTCACCACCT
Source organism: Sequoia sempervirens (assembly GCA_007258455.2). Classification (NCBI taxonomy): domain Eukaryota; kingdom Viridiplantae; phylum Streptophyta; class Pinopsida; order Cupressales; family Cupressaceae; genus Sequoia; species Sequoia sempervirens. The sequence continues at coordinate 451,696,793 of VDFB02270651.1, forward strand.
CCTTCAAAATACACTAATTTGGACCAAAGTAATGACAGTTTTGCAAGGTGGAAACAGAGTCACTTTTCATTAGGGATTCTTGAGAAACCCAGAGTAGCTAGATACAGAAGCAGATGATTTGTATGATCTAAGTGCCAAGTATGAGGAAATGAATAGAAGGAATCAAGGGTCGGGAATGCACCAAAGAGCAGGAGGATCTACTCAGGCTTAGGAAGGGGAGGAAATGATGAGGTAAAAATAACCTCATCAATATAATGGACTCAATATACAAACCTATACCTTTCAACCCAATTTACCCTGCCAATTAATTACCCTTAGGATAAATAATTGCTCTCTTTTTATGAATAAGCGTGCAAACTTTACTTCTTGGAATTAGTCGAATTAAGCTAACTTGTGTTGATTTAATGGTTTAGTCCTTGAGCATTTTACCAGTCAATTTCCACTCCCGATTACCACTCCAGTCAAAAGGGGAAATGAACGCAGATCTTAACAGTTTTGAAAGAAAGCGAGCGGGCACCAAAATTCCAGGAACAAATGTTATGGGCCGATTCTTTGTAATTCTATTATTTTCAGTTTCAAAAACTTTATGGCTTGTGTTGAGCCTCTTTAATATTTCATGTCATGGGCTTTAAATTCCATTAGTTATTAAAGACTTTATCAACTAGAAAGTAGGATTTTGTTAGCCACTTTCATATAAAAACATGTAACTGTCACAAATAATGAATACAAAAGAATATTGTTATGTTGCCAATATGTCTTTATGAGAAAAACTGCTATATGAATGAAAAATGAGTTTTCTCGCCACACTTTGAATTACTGAGCAATATGAATGAAGTCTTTTGAATGAAGTATCGAGCAGATTTCCAATGCATGTGATCTAAGATATTTGTAGACACGGCCAAGAACTGGCCACTCGAGGATTATAGATAGATAAGTATTTTACTTTTCATTCTGCACTTTCTTTTAATAGATAAAAAATTACAGTTGAAATTCATTTTCATGTGTGTGTGTCATACTGTCAGTGTCAATCCTACAGGTTGTAGCTAAGTCCATAGTTTCTGAATTTAGAATATGAATTTTTGGAGCACCTTCCTTCAGTTGTTTCTGTTAAATCATTTTATGTTAGTTGTTGAATTGTTATCTTTTGCACTAGATCAACATTTCCTAGTTTTTTTACCAGTTTTACTTCTTTAGCAATTTACACGTTCTTTAGATTAATTATTTCTATGCTTTCTAGCTTAGTGGTGATGTTTTTCTGATTCATAGTTTTCTGCTTTCTAGTTTAAATCATTTCCAGCTTTCTAGATAGATACTTTACTACTTTCAAAGTTTAGAGACCCACTAGTTTAGAGTTTTATTCAGCCGTTTGGTATTTAGGAAAACTGAGAGAGAGATAGTTGAGATGTCTTCTATTGCATACAACCTTTGGACACTACCCGATCGATATATGAATGTGTTTATTAACTAAAGTGTTAGGACCTGACGACAACCTATCACTTTTTGGCATTGTTTTTGGGGAAGCCTTTTTCTAGTGTTAGTAGGAGATATCTTAAATACCTCTTTTAGGGATAGAAATAGTCCTTTGGCTTCTTTTCTGCATGGTTAGGAAACGAGGCCCCCATAGTATATTCATACCAAAATCCCCCTAGTCAACATACCAAAAACAAGTAGGGAGGAAGGCAACTCAAATCAAGAACTTACTGAGGAATTGACCAAACAAGGTCAACCTGAGACCTTCCCACACACCCCAGAAAGAGAACATACAATTGTAGAGGAGTATATTCCTTTGGAAACTCTAGAACCTCACCCAACTAGGAGAATTTTGGAAGAGGATCGCATCCCTTTCAAGATCATGGGTGACAGTAGAAATGTCGCTAATGATAATGATAATCACCACCACGCACATTCACTTACCCTATTGCTATTGATGTAGATGACGATACGACAATGAAAAATATCTCATTGGCTTTCTTTCCAACCTTCAGGAGTTTGTCTACTAAGGATCCTAATCAATTTCTATTTGAGTTTAAAGTCTTGTTTCATACATATGACTACAAGAGTGATAATCAGAAACTAAAGCTTTTCCCTTCCACTCTGAAAGACTTGGCTATGCGCTGGTTTATGGGACTAGCTTCCCAGTCGATAACCTCCTGGGATGAAATGGAGTCTGTCTTTTTGGAGAAGTACCAAAGCTACTACAGGGTCAGCAATAGGAAAGAGGAACTGTTTAAGGTAAGGAAAAATGAGGATGAAAGTTTAGAAGATTACCTAGATAGGTTTATCTTCTTATCTAAATGTTGTGGTGGAGAGGTCATAAGTCTTGATATTCTGAAGACCTTATTCCTTAAAGGTCTCGATGATGAAGCTTAGAGGAGCTTGGATTTAATGGGAAAAGATGTGTCCCAACTGAGACTGGATGATATTATGGAATTGTGTCAGAATTTCTCTCAAACTCGAGGAGGAATTAGGAAGTTGACTCTCTTTAAAGGTTCCAATGATATCAACAAACTTCATGAAGAGCTTGCTAACTTCAAGACTAACATTCTTGTCCAGTTAAACACTACTTTAGACAACATATAGGCTAAAACACGAAAAACTAAAACCTTGTCCATTTATTGCCCCAGATGCGGAAACAAAAAATTGCTAAGAGAATGTCATTTGGTCAAAGTTGATAAGATTGACATTTGCCAAGTGTGTGACAAAAATCACTCCATCGACTAGTGTGAGCTACTGAATGCCATCAAAAGTTCTAAGAAAAGAACAACCCCAGTTGAGGAAGAAGTGAACGATGTGAATCAATGAACTGGAGGAAATTTTTCCTATGGCCAGCATTCTAATCCTAATTGGCGGCCCCACTAGTAGATTTTGACCCATTTTTCGACGACCGTCCGTTAGAATTTCGACGGATGTCGGGTCAAAATTTTGATGTTTCAAATGTCGTCAAAATTGTGATGCAATAATAGCGACGAACAGTCGTCGAAATTTCGATGGATGGTCGTCGAAAAATTAGTCAAAATCTATTAGTGCCCCAACCAAATTGGAACAACAATCAATGGGTATCACCCTGGCCTCAGGCACCACCTCCAGTACCTCCTAATTGGGGAACCTATCCCTAGGGACCACTAGAATTGGGCCAATCAATCTTGGGGTAACCCTTAGTGGCCTAACCAGCCTTAACAATAGTGGTACCCTCAAAATCCCATTCCTCAATGGAATCAACCCCAGCATCAGTTTTACACTGGCCCTAGGAGAATGCCTACTCAACAACAGAACTTTCTACCACCTCCCCAAAATACGCAACAAAATGAACAAGTCAACCAGCCACCACTTCCGGCACAACTAGTTCCCAAGCCAAAGAACAATCACCCAAATACTCTAGTATATTCTACAAAACAAGATAATGTCACTGGACTTAATGCGATACACTGTGGAAAACTGCAATTAAGGTATGGTAAAACACTTTTGCAGCTGACTATTGAAGAAATCATCGATGAACCTGTCAAGAAGTTTGCAGAGAAAAACCCCATAACACCCACATCCGTAGAACTTAAGCCCGACCCACCATCTTCAGTTAGAGCTTCTGAAGGATTCTGCACTTAAAGACAAACGACCTCCAACTAAACTTCTGAAGGATCCCACATCTAAGGACAAAATCAAAGCACCTTTTCTGGAGCGATTGAAACCAATTCCTGTGGAAGATGCTCTGGAAATGACCTCAACCACTGAGACCGCATTGATACAAGAAATTAAATAATTGCAAATTGAAGTTCCCTTGTTATAGGCGATTAAAGAGATCCCTGAGTTAAACCAGTTGATTAAACAGTTGTGTATTAAGACCCCAGGAAGAAAGCCAAAATGAATCAACATCGTCCACATAAATGGGTACCTAGCTGACTTGTTGGCTAGGATGACCACTTCTCCAAAGTATGATGATCCAAGTAGTGCGCTTATAACAGTGACAGTTAATGAGGTAGAAATACCTAACGCTTTAGTGGACCTTGGAGCAGCCATTAACGTGATGACTATTGATTTGATGGAAAAAATGAGACTTACTGATCTATGCCCCACAACTATAGTTTTACAGATGGCAAATCAATCCATAGCTATTCCAAAGGGCATCATTGAAAACGTTCTTGTTAAGGTGGATGGATGGAAATACCCAATAGATTTTCAGATAATTGAATCCCTTACACCCAAGGACAACTACCCAATAATTCTGGGACAACCACGGTTGGCTACTATTGCAGCCAAAATTGACTGTAGGGAGGGAGGAATGACCATCTCGCATGGATCTAATAGCAAACATTTATTTTTGTATCCTCCTGCCAAATCGACCGAACACAATAAAGTATGGGTTGATGAACTAGAAAGCCCCAATGGAAAAGAGAATTTGGCTTCACTAGCTATGGTAGTTATCAAATAGCATGGTGAAGAATTAGAGGATGAATTGGAGAACGACGTGGACAGTCTTACCATGGATTCAGGTAGTGAGGAAATGTCAGATGTAGAAGAAATCCTAGGACACCCAATCAACATAGATCACACAAAATTTGATAGTGCCAGTTTCATCAGATTACCTTGTCCTTTGATGAACTTAGTTCCAAAAACTCACCATTTCTTTGCAAATGTTGCCCGGCTTCATAAAATTGTACCTCACAACTATCCACTTAACACCCTAATAAGGCCCATGTATACTGTCACGTCCAACCATCGGGAGTCAAAACCATTATGTTGTTGCCAAGAAAAACTTTGAACATCAATAGTTGGTTGACTGAGAAGGAAGAACAAAGATTGTTTAACACCCTAGTGAATAGATCTAAAGCGTTCACCTAGGACTATATAGATATGAGAGGAATACACCCTATTGTGTGTACACATCATATCTATACTAAGGATGTTCGACCTATCCTCTAGCCACAACAGTGACTCAATCCTGCTCTGAAAGACATCGTTAAAACTAAGATTGAGAAACTCTTACAGGTGGGATTTATCTACCCAATTTTTGATAACAAGTGGGTGTCACCCTTGGTTGTAGTTCCAAAGAAGAATGGGAAATGGAGAGTATGTGTAGACTATAGGGAGCTTAATAAAGCAACATGCATAGATTATTCCCCTCTACCATTTGTGGACCAAGTGTTGGATAACTTGGTTGGGAGGAAATATTTTTCATTTTTGGATGGATTTAATGGGTACAACCAGATACAAGTGGTAGCAGAAGACCAGGATAAGATGACCTTCACCTGCCCTTGGGGGAAATTTTCACATTCGATTCTTCCCTTTGGGCTATGCAATGCCCCTGCAATGTTTCAAAGGGCTATCCTGGCTATATTTGTTGAGTTGGTAAATGAGTGTGTGGAAGTTTATATGGATGACTTCACTATGTACAGTTCAACTTTTGATGAAGCCCTCATGAATCCAGACAAGGTGTTAAAACAGTGTGAGAATCATCGTTTGTCCCTAGGTCACGAGAAATGTTTGATTATGGTGGAACAAGGAATAGTGTTCGGACATCATATTTCAGCCGAAGGGATTAAGGTTGATCCTAAAAAAATTGAAGTCATACAACAACTCGAAATCCTAAAAACTCAAACTAATGTCAGGAGTTTCTTAGGGCATGTTGGATACTACCAAAGATTTATAGAAAACTTTATCAAAATCGCAACCTCTATTTTTTCTCTCCTTTAGAAAAAACATAGACTTCATTTGGACACCTAAGTGTCAATCTTCATTTGAAATTATCAAGGAGAAACTTATATCTGCCCCTGTCCTTCGAGGACCCAATTGGAGCCTTTTGTTCCATATCTATGCTAACGCATCTGATGATGCCATTGGAGCGGTTCTAGGGAAAGAAGATGAGAATGGAGGAAAATATGTTATAACCTTCATCAGCAAGAATTTGATGCCAACAGAAAAGAACTATACCACAACGAAGAAAGAATTCTTGGTTGTATTGCATATAATCAAGAAATTTTGACATTATGTCATGGGATATAAAGTTACTGTGCACACAGATCACTCAGCCATTAAGTACCTCATGAACAAACCGGTGGTAAATGCAAGGATAATTAGGTGGTTACTTCTCCAAGAATTCAATGTCACAATTGTTGCCAAACTAGGGAAGTCCAACGTAGTCGTAGACTTCTTATCCCAAATTAAACATGATGGCGACTGTGCTCAGATACAAGATGAGTTTCTAGATGAAAATTTGTTTTCCATCTCCACTAAAACCCCTTAGTTTTCCGATATTGTGAATTATTTGGCCACTGCAGAAGTATCACCTCACTTTTCATCAAAATAGAAGAAACGCCTCATCAGAGAGAGTGCCCCTTTCAAATGGATTAATGGAATCTTATTTTGATGTGGACTTGATATGGTTTTACGACAATGTGTGAGGGTAGACAAGACCTATAGTATCCTCAAAGCCTGTCATGATTACCCTTTAGGAGGGCATTATTCTACTAAAAGGACAACTCATAAGATTTTGGGAGCAGGATACTACTGGGCTTCAATGCACAAGGACATCAAGTAATGCGTTCGTTGATGTGATGAATTCCAAAGGGTAGGAAGGCCAACAACCTCTAATGAAATGCCCCTGCAACCTTAGGTAGTCCTTCAACCATTCAAAAAATGGGGATTGAATTTTATTGGCCCAATAGGCCCTCCTTCATAGGGAAAAGAGTACATCCTAGTCTGTATCGATTACCTAACTAAGTGGGCGGAAGTACAAGCCCTATGTATTGCTAGGGAGGAACATGTAGTTGATTTCCTCTACAACAGAATCTTCCTCAAGTTTGGAGCTCTGAGGACAATTGTCATAGACCAGGGCCCCTAGTTTAAGTCTAAAGTTTTGTTGACATTCATAGATCACTTCCAAGTCACAAGAAGTTGGGGTCACTAATAGGGAGTTGGAAAATATTTTAACAAAAACAATTTCTTCGGGAAGGAAAGACTGAGCTAGGAAACTACCAGAAGTTGTCTGGGACTACAACACAACTTGGAAATCAACCACTGGCTATAGCCCCTACGAGTTAGTCTTTGGGAAGAAGCCCCTCTTACCCATTGAATTCAAACTCCAAACCCTTAGAACAGCCATGGAATTGGGCATGGATCTCAAACGGGCCCAAATTGAGAGTCTTACAACTTAGTGAACTAGACAAACTCCGTTTGGACGTCGTCCATCAAACTGAACTGGTCCAACAACAATGTAAGGTTTGGTATGATAAACATATCAAAGAGAAAGAATTCCATGTTGGGGATTGGGCATTATTGTTCAATTCCAGATACAAGGATCATCAAGGGAAACTTAGGACACATTGGCTTGGACCATACAATTTTTTTGAAGTGTTTGCTAATGGTTCAATCCAATTGAAGCCTATTGATGGTGATACCCGAACTCTTCTAGTTAATGGGCACCATTTATGCATCTATCACAAGCATGTTAATAAAGAAGAGTTTACAAGAATGGTAGAAACGCAGGGAGAAATCCACTGCATTGACTCTATTGTAGCGGGGTCAATATAGTTTTGTCAAATAAATATGCCAAAAAAAAAAATCATTATTTCTGCATGTTTCTTCAAATTCTTCATTTTCACCATTTGGACTTGACTAAATTTTGTTTGTATTTTGCAGGACTCCATCTTTTTGGAGAACACAATTTTAGCGCACCCTACTATGATGCTCCAGAATTTTTCAGCTAGTTGTTATGATGCTCCAAAATTTGTTGCTACAATGCTTCAAAATCAACACAACGGACTGGTTTTGCTCCTTGTCCTGATCCTGCATTCTGATGCATCACTCAATGATGCTTCAGGAAGCCAAGGAAAAAATTTCTCATATTTCTTCCTCTGATGACATCTTCTTAGTGATGCTCTGAAATTTCATTGTTTCTTCTTTCTGGCGGCATCTTTTCAGCGATGCTCTGGAATTCCACTGTTTCTTTTTTTCGGTGACATCTTTCCAACGATGCTCCGAGATTTTGTTCGGGTGCTCCAAAATTTTGTTTGGATGCTTTAGAAATTTTAGTTGTTGCTCTGGCTACATCTTTCAACGATGCTCCAAAAATTTTGGTTGCTGCTCTAGCTGCATCTTTTAGCGATGCTCCAGAAATTTTGGTTGTTGCTCCGGCTGCATCTTTCAGCGATGCTCCAGAAATTTTGGTTGTTGTACCGACTACATATTTTTAGGGATGCTCTAGAATCTTTAATCTTGTTACCATGTTCCAATGACCTCTCTCTACAATGCTCCGAAACTCTCCTTTCCTCTACTTCCATTGCATTTTTCGGTAATGCTTCGTATTTTTATAAATGTTGTCTTTCCAATCTTTTTATTTTTCCTAAGTTTTGTGCATGCCTATCATTTGATTTTATGTCGCTTCGAGATCTTCTCCCTAATGATTATTCATCCACATCATACCGAACCCCTCCATAATAAATAAAATTATTACAATACCTTTTTGTCATAATAATTTCCACCACCACTTCAACCATCCCATCTATGCCATTATTATCCGCTGCCATCATCGCCAACTATATGACTATCCAATTACGTTAGCACAAGTGAGTGACATTCGATCTAATGACAAGACATAAGGTACATGTGAATTTATTTATTTAAAAGAGTTAGTACTTATTTTGAATAAAGGCTAATTAATTGGCATGATTTGTTCCTCCCTTTAATTTTATAACTTGTGCCTTTACACGATTGCTAAAAGTATGACAATAGTTGTGCAATTCCCCATGAAAACCCATCATAATTGTTCAGTAAGGTGACAAGAAAGATGATAATTAACTTCTCCTCCATTGGGTATATCGATGCAAAATTCTTCTCGTCTACAATTCAGTAAGGAAAGAATTACAGAGTCTCTAGAATTTCGCCAATTAAGAAGAAAATGAAAACAAAGAGAATGGGAGGAGCTAAGATGTCTAAGCCAACTTCTATGGCTCCATTGTTGGCACTAGGGAATATTGCAGCTTTATTTCAGAAAGATGGGTGGTTGGAATTCATGAAGCAATTTGAAGGGTATACATAGCACCTTGTGAAGGAATTCATTGAGAATTTCGCAGATGGGCAAACTGTGGTGCGCGACAAACAATTCCAGGTAAGTACGAAAACTATTGCTCGTCTTTCTGGTCTTGCAAATAAGGGAACTAATTTGAATGAAAATGCACATGTTCCCTATCAAAATTTGATAGAACTATTTCATAGGGAAGGGGAACCCCAATCTATAATGACCATAAGCACCAAGGGACAAAATAAAGGAATTCATAGAATGTCTTCCAAAACCCTAGACGTCTGTTGTAGCCTGGAAAATTAAGTATTTCACTTGTGAGGGACAAATGACTACAGTAGTGGGACCCCCTTTTCTTCTGTTGACTCATTTATGCCACGACATTGAGGACCCTTCTCTTAGGGTAAATTTACTAGCCTTCCTGTGCCATTCAGTCACCTCTATGATGAAAAAGTATAAATTTGGGACAGGGCCCCTCAAACATCACGGTCGTATACAATTTATATGTAAATATCACTTCCGCAAAAAGCCAAAAAAGAAGTGGAAAAGGTTTCTGCAGAAATTTGAAAATGTAGAACCAGGAAGATCATTTGAGGAAGGGGAATCTTCCAAGCAAAAAGAACAGTCTTTAGAAGAACCCTCCTTGGAGGCATTAGATGCTCCTGAATCCCAACAAACCACCACGGCTCCCAGCAGTGATGCACCAGAAACCTTGACAAATGAGTTAAAAACCCTAGGATAGGAAGGGGAGGTGGAAATTGTGCATTCAAGAGATGAAGAGGAACCTCCTCGCAAGAAGAAGAAACAAAGTAAAGTTACCTTTCAAATGAATCCTTCTTTATGGAGAAGTAAAAGGTTGTCTTCAGGGGTCATTGAAACTGAAACCCAAGATGTAGCCAGTACTTCCAAAAGAAAGAAGGCCATGACTCCAACAAAGGTGGTAGAAATTGATAGTCCACCTGATGGTGAAGAAATAAATGAAACAAAAAATCAAGGTGATCAATTTCCTTGGGAGGAGGACAAGAAAACCCCATCACCCAAAGAATAGGAAGGGGAGGAAACACAACATTCAGAGAAAAATGAATATGAACCTGTGGGGGAATTTTCTCCTTTTCTTGATAGAGTGGGAAGCATACCTGAAGTTGAAGAAAATGTGCCTCATGTTAATGAAGAAGTGGAAGAAGTGCCTTACTCATCCCTTCCTGAGGGTACTGAGGAAGGAAATATGCCCCCTGTTGATGAAGAAGTTCCTCACTCATCCCTTCCTAAGGAATAAAATGTGCCTCATACTGATGTAGAAATTCCTCATTCATTCTTCTTTATGGACACAGGGGATGTAGAATCTAGCCAGAGAAGCGAGGAATTAGAAAAGTTAAAAAGCAAAAACTGTGGAATTAAGAACTAGGCTACAAAATGGCGAAGCCCAAATTAACCAACAAAAAGAAGAGATTGAGGTGAAAAATACCATTGTAAATAAAAGAGACCAGGAAATTGCAAAATTGACAACACAAATGGAGGAAAAAGACAAGCTCATTGAACAGTTGCAGTACCAGATCCAACAATGGAATTAGCAAGATAAGCAACATCAGGTTGCTCTGTGTGATAAAGATAAGTGTATTTAGAACTTGAAAAATAATTTTATGCAATTATTCAGTGCTTTTGAAGAAGAAAAGAATAGACAGGAAATTGAATTAAATGCTTCTATGAGTAAGATTGTGGAACTAGAACAAAATCTGCAAGAGAGTAACACTAAACCAATCATGGAGTCAAAAGAGACACAAACTGAACCTATTGTTATAGATTGGTTCCAGGTACGAATCCCTCCAATATTAATGAAATGGATAGAGCATTGCTATCTTTAAAAGGATGTGAAATTTGAGAATAATAGGTTGAGGGAATTGGTAATGTTAAAAGAATCCTTTCATCAGGCATATAGGGGTAAACAAAATGCTTGTGAAATTGGTGAGCTATTATTAGCTTGTAGAAGACCATCTAGGTTGTACTCCATGTTTCTTAATGAACAACTTTTAAGATGGAAATTACTAAGAATTAGCCAAAATTAGCCACATGACCCTGATGACAAGGAATTTGTAAATATTTTTGTTGAGTCACTCCCTGAACAGCAAGATTTGTTATGTGAGTTCTTTGTTCATAATTTGCTCCTAGAAAAATATACAGATTTCTTTGTTAATTTCTTTGTGGGAGAAGTAGAATTGAGATCATTCCAGTCCACGATGAGAAATTAGTTGCACTAGAAAGATAAATCCAGAGAATATGCACATGCAGAGAGGACTGTGGGATTACAAATGAGATATCCTCATAGAAAGCCTTTCTTTTTCAAGGCACAATTTCTAGGTGTCATACTTAAAAAGGAAGTATAGGGAAAATATAATAACAACCTCCAGTTGTGCCATGATTACTTTTAGGAACAAGGGCCAAAATTGATAGGACCAACTTGGCATGCATGTGAAGAGCAGTATACCCCTCTCCCTATGCATCTCAGGAAAAGGGAAATAATGCCACCCCTTAACATTAGATGGTCCTACACAAGAGCTGTAGCTTTGGCCAAAATCCTAGAAGAATTGAAAATCAATTGGATTGGTATGAGGTACAAACCTTCTCTCCTTTCATCACCTCCTTCAAAATACACCAATCTGGGCCAAAGTAATGAAAATTTTGCAAGGTGGAAACAAAGAGTCACTTTTCATCAAGGATTCTTGAGAAACCCAGAGCAGCTAGATATAAAAGTAGATGATTTGTATGATCTAAGTGCCAAGTATGAGGAAATGAATAGAAGGAATCAAGGGTAGGGAATGCATCAAAGAGCAGGAGGACCTACTCGGGCTTAGGAAGGGGAGGAAATGATGAGGTAAAAATAACCTCATCAATATAATGGACTCAATATACAGACCTATACCTTTCAGCCCAATTTACCCTGCCAACTAATTACCTTTAGAATAAATAATTGCTCTCTTTTTATGAATAAGTGTGCAAACTTTACTTCTTGGAATTAGTCGAATTAAGCTAACTTATGATGATTTAATGGTTTATTCCTTGAGCATTTTATAGGTCAACTTTCACTCCCGATTACCACTCCAGTCAAAAGGGGAAATGAACGCAGTTCTTAACACTTTTGAAAGCAAGCGAGTGGGCGTCGAATTCTAGGAACATATTTTATGGGCCAAGTCTTTGTAATTCTGTTATTTTTAGTTTCAAAAACTTTATGGCTCGTGTCGAGCCTCTTTAATATTTCATGTCATGGTATTTAAAGTCCATTAGTTATTAAAGACTTTATCGACTAGAAAGTAGGATTTTGTTAGCCACTTTCATATAAAAACATGTAACTGTTGCAAATGATGAATACAGAAGAATATCGTTATGCTGCCAATAAATCTTTTTGAGAAAAACTACTATATGAATGAAAAATGAGTTTTCCCGCCACACTTTGAATTACTGAGCAATATGAATGAAGTCTTTTGAATGAAGTATCAAGGAGATTTCCAGTGCATGTAATCTGAGATAGTTGTAGACACACCCGAGAGTTGGCCACTTGAGGGTTATAGATAGATAGATAAGTATTTTACTTTTCATTCTGCACTTTCTTTTAATAGATAACAAATTATAGTTGAAATTCATTTTCATGTGTGTGTGTCATATTGTCAGTGTCAATCCTGCAGGTTGTAGCTAAGTCTGTAGTTTCTAAATTTAGAATTTGAAGTTTTAGAGCACCTTCCTTTAGTTGTTTCTGTTAAATCATTTTATGTTAGTTGTTGAATTGTTATTTTTTGCACTAGATCAATGTTTCCTCGTTTCTTTACGAGTTTTACTTCTTCAGCAATTTACATGTTCTTTAGATTAATTATTTCTATGCTTTCTAGCTTAGTGGTGATGTTTTTCCAATTCATAGTTTTATGTTTTCTAGTTTAAATCATTTCTAGCTTTCTAGATAGATACTTTACTGCTTTCAAAGTTTAGAGACTCTCTAGTTTAGAGTTTTATTCAGCTATTTGGTATTTAGGAAACCTGAGAGAGATAGTTGAGATGTCTTCTATTACATATAGCCTTTGGACACTACTCGATCGATATATGAATGTGTTTATTAACTAAAGTGTTAGGACCTGATGGCAACCTATCAAAGGGGGTTCATGTTGAGTTCACTAAAATGTAAGCATGTAAAATGGATATAATAGAAATATGCATAAAAATAGCTTAAATCAAACCAAATTCATGCAAACCTCAAAAGATTGATTGTATTATGTTGATTTATTGAAGATTTGAATGTGGTTGCTCATGAATCAATAAAAACTCTAGCATCATAACATTAGCTTAGAAGATGTTGATGCAAATGGGATTGGAGGCCTCTCATTTATAGAAATGAGATAGAAGAAATGGAGGGTTTGGATGCATTTATGATGAATGGATAGGATTTAATGAGAAGATAGGGTTTGGATTGAAGTTGTACTCATGTGAAAAGTGTCACATGAGGGATAAGGGCTAGGTTCAAGGCAACATCCTTTTATGGATGGTTAGGATTAAGAGGTGGGATATTAAATGAAGGGCTAAGATGAAGAGTTAGTTTGAATTTTAGGATAAAGGTTAGACATGTGAAGGGGACACTTGTCATTTGGTGACAAGTTTAGATTGTGATCCCTGTGAATGGAATCAATAGATAGGATTAGATGGATAAGGATAGTGGATAAAGTGGAATTAAATAATGGAGGAAAAAGGTAATGGGCATTAATTAGCCTAAATTAATTAATTAATTAATTTAGTTGGAAGATTTGGGGATAAGGCTAGACTTAATTAAATAAATATAAAATTATTTAATTAAAGGTGGGGAATAAGGATAATGGATAAATTAATTAAATAATAATAAATATTTATTTAATTAAATATTAGGATAAGGGAAAAAGGTTAAATTAATTAAATAAATAATAAATATTTATTTAATTAATTAGCTAGGATAAAGTGGGATAAAGGTGATGGGTAAATTAATTAATTTAATAAATATTATTTAATAAATTAATGGGCTAGGATAGACTAAAATGAGGAGTGGTTGGGTTAGGACATTTTTAGGTGTCTACAATATATTTATTACTTATTCTCTAGGATACTTGGGATATAGTGTAAGAAGCCATTGAATTGGTTTATTGCTTGAAAGGGTTAAATTAGGAGTTATTGGGAGACTTAAAAGGTAGGTGTTATGAAAAATTCATTGAATGAACTTATGGAGTTCCTATGAGTTAGAGCTTCTAGACGATTTGACCATTATAATAGAATCTAGGGCATCTAACATGCATAAGAAGTTTTTAATATGTGTAAGAGGTTTGAGGGGAGTTACTTGTATTATAGGTTGATTGACCATGACTATATAAGGGTATTGGAATTTTAATATAGATCATAGTTTTTGATCTTGGTGTTAGTTAACAATATGATGAAATTATATGCAATGAGATGTATTTGAATTTTGATGATTATATGTTATTGAATTAAGGTAATTATTATGTCATGATTTATAGTAGCTAACTAATTGAATAATTTATAAGTGAAATGTAGGACTATTTTCTTTCCCTCCAAAGAGAGAGGGAGAGTATCACTTGAGAGAGGAGAATAGACTTTGGAAAAAAAGGTTATGTCATTTGAGTTCTCGCACACACACTCGCATAGGTTTACCCTAAATCTATCATTGAGTCAAATTTTGTGTTATGTTAAAAATTGAGTTGTGTCGAACCAAATCATTAGGTTAATTCGAAAAGAAAAAATAAAGTGCTTAACATAATATGTTTTCCAATGTTAATCAATTAGATAATCTTGATATTACGATGAGACAATTCAGTTATAATGAATTTGTGATAATGGGTAATTATATATATAAGGGATAAAATACATATATACATATGTATATAGGTATATATACGATAGACGATATATTTTAATATCAATATATGTACATACATATATATATGTAAATAGTATTGGTAAAATAATATAGAGAGCTATATATATTATATATAATATGTTAATTATATTCAAATATTTTCCATGCTTCTAAAAGCATGTATATGTTAATTCAAATATTCATTCAATAAAGCACTTTGAGAGGCAATTAAACCTCTATCGAAGGCTTAGAAGATATCATTAAGCTTAGGGTGATCCCACAATAGTGGCTTACACTTTTTGGTCAAACTTGACATTGAACTAAATTTTTTTAACTAAATCTTCACTTTCGAGAACCTATAGCTACTAAACCATGAGGAATTTAAAGATGATGTAAACTAGTAATTTGTAACATTTTTTCTATAGATTCTAAATATATATTTTTTAAAAAATTTGGAATCAAATTGCATTTCTTTTTCCATCTTCTTTTAATACTAGTTTTTAATAGTAAACAACATTTTTAAAGAGTGATGTGTATTTTCTAACACATAACTTTTTTCTATAAAGGAAAAAATTCTGATTTTTTCAAATTTAGATTTGTAACTACGATATCTAGGGAATTCATTTGGTTTCATAGTGTTTTATTGAATATTTTTCTTTAATTATGTTTTGAAGGCAAACCAATTACAATTTAGACATAGGTTTAATTGCTAACACAACTTTTTTTGTATGTATTAAAATTCATTTTTTTTTTTTGTTGGATCAAGGACATCAATATCAAGGGCATGAATATTTTTTAGATTTTTTTTTATAATATACTATTTTTTCACATGTACAGAACAAAGAGTTTGATTTTCAGTTAAAAACCTACATTCACAAGAAATAAAAAATGAATATAATAATAAAATTAAATATATTTAAAATTATACTTTTTGGGAAGCTTATAATAAATACTAAATACTTACAAAATATAAATTTTAAATGAATTCATTTGATCCCTCAAAAGGTAAATCAATTTTTTTTTTATATACTACAGGGGTGCCCCTGCGACCCAGCCCAGCGACCCAACAACCCTTACCTTGGGTACTTGAAGCAAGCTAGGGTGAGACTGGTTCCCTTTGAGTGAGATCCCCAGCCCACAAGAAGTCCCACCTCTTAAACCTGGGAGTGGAGTCGAACCCAAGACCAATGGGGAGCAAACCCACTACCTAAGCCAACTTTACTACCCGTTCAAGCTAGGTAAATCAAAAGTTGTTTTTATCAGTATTTTGGTAGGTGTAGAGGAGACTCCATTATAAGTATGGTTTAAAACTAGCGGGATTCTATCCAAGGGGGTTTGATCTAATGGGGTTTAGTCAAACCCTCTTCAATTAGAATCCTTTAAATGAAACCTTTCAATTCTTAAATCATTATATTTTCTAAAATTATGTGATTTCAGAAAAAATCAGGGTGTCCCAAAAAGTGTAAACCACTATTATGGGATCACCACTTAACATTAAAGCCAATGGAGTGGGGCATAAGTTAGCACCACTATTTTCTATTGTTAAGGCCGCTATGTAGCTATTTGTATTATTATATGAGTTGCATTATTAATGCATTTTTAATGATTTAAAATAGCCACAAAGTGGCAAAATATGCGGATGTGGGAGCTTGAGGTAGGAGCGGCCTTTACCAAGAAGCCAACTTTCATTTTTGTCATTCACAGTGGGAAATAGAAGAGAGTTGTTATTTTCTCTTCAGTTTTCATTTTAACTTAGGTTTCATATTAGAAAGAGGGGAAGAGAGAGAATGTTGGAGCAGATAAGCTACATACTTTACATTACTGAATTAATTAGTGTATGTTGTGAAGTCTTTGAGGAGCATTAAAAACATTGTGAACTGTATTCTTCATGCTTGGGGTTTTTTGAGAGTATTCACTTTCAAAAGAACGGAGAAGGGCATAAGGCAATAATATTTTTGTAGAGAAAGATTTTGAAGGCATTTATTGGGACTTGGAAAATAGTGTTCATTATTTCTTGGATACCTACATTTGTATTTTTCAAACCTGTGAGGAATAATAAATTATTACAAATTGTCTGATACACACACATATATATCATATACTATCATTCTAGTTTAGAATTGAGATTTTGAAGTCATTCTTCACCTGGAATACTCAAGCTTTTAGACTTATTCTCATTGGAAAACAAGATGAAGCTCTTGGAGCAGGTTGATTGGACACGAGAACTGAGTTTTTGAAGAAATTAAAAGTGTAGAAGCACAATGAACATGTAGGCATGTTTTCATACTTTTTTGTGTAAACTCATGGATTCATTTTATTATTTATCCAATTTTAAAAGCAAAAGATTATCATTATTTTAAACTCATGGATTCATTTTATTATTTATCCACATTATTTTAAGGAATAAAACGATCAAATAATAGAAAGGTTATTCTGGTATTCCATAAGTATTTAAGATTTAGATAATCATAGTTTCATACTATTAAAGACAACAGAGCCAAAAAGTAATTCTCTGCCATATCATATAGAAGAGTTTAATTTATTTTTTCTTAAATAGAGATTAATTTCTAACTTAGGATATAAACATTTTATCCACATATATGTATATATTTATTCATATTGAGGTATATACAAATGTAAATATATATGTGCAAATATATATAGATATTAGCTCATGACTTTATAAAGGATAACTTGGGATATTTGTTTGGAATACCATGAGATTAGTTAGTTTCTTCTCAACTGAGTTATCTAAGTTTAGACAAATTAATAAGCTGATTTATTGGAGGAACATTTAATATTTGAACATAGTTCACTTTGAATTAAATTAGATGATATTTAATATCATGATTAACCATATTTAATATGGTGTTCTTGATGAACAAAACCATAAGGTTTAACATTGAAAAGTTTGAAACAATATTAAGAAGTAATCTTCTATTTAAGTTTAATATTATATTACTACACTTCTTTGACATGCCAATACTTTTAAGATGAGACCACATATGTCGAATCAATGACATTGTGTCATTAATATCAACTAAAGGTGCATAAAAATAGGAGAGTAGTTACTCTCCTAGTTCTAATTAAGGACTTGAACAAGTGGTAGATGCCAAGACCCAAGTGGTTACAAGAACGTAACATGGGTGTTCAAAGTCAGAGAACTTAACCAACCTAGTCATTTATCGACTTAGTGAGTCATCACATTATGAATGAGAATCTTTTTGAAAAGTCAAACCAATTGGCCAAACAATTAGTTTGAGTTAAACCTTAGGTCAGGAAGGTTTTCAAGTCAAGTTAGGGGTGTGTGAACATATGACTCCACTTTTTAATGAAGTGGTTGAAATAATATCAAACTTTGGCCAAAGTAGTGCAAAGGTCTCTACTTGCATTAGTCAATTTACTGTGATTCAAAATTGCATAACTAGACAGTAGGGTCATACTTAGTTAGAGAAGTCTATAGTTGTCTAGAGGTCTGAATTGGTTATGTAGGACACAACACTAGAGACTCAAATGACATACTAGGGGTTCCTTAGTCTATACTCTTTATATACACTCAAAAATTGGTTTGGAGAATATTAATTAAATATTGATTATTTAATTAATAATTTTTTATTCCTCTACTATATAAATAAATTAAATTTATTTACATAGTTCCTTTCCTCTTAATTCTTCTATTCCAATTCACCTCTTTCACGATTTAATTAAAATGAGCAAGTATAAATAATTTGTTTTATTTTAATTAACTTCCCTCTTACTTAATTCAAATTTTTAAATTTGAATTCCATCACATTTCTACATACTTTTCTCTAGCTACCTTCCACCTCACCCTCCAACTCACCATGTGTCACATGAAAATGATTATTATTATTATTTTCTAAATTGGATAATTATTCTCAACAATTTAACCACCTTGAGGACACATGGCTCCTTCATCCAAATGATTCCCTCTTGCACTTGGAAAAATGGTTTTATTAAAGGGAACATTTACCTTGTTTTCTCCATCCTCTTCATTCTTCTCTGTCGGATTCTTCAGATTAAATCTTGATCACTCATGGCTTCCAACTCACCCAATGCCTTAGAAAATTCTATATATTGAGCCCAATTTACAGCTTTGGCATAAGAAGCAATTGCATAATCTTACTCTGCAAAATTTCACTTGAGTTTTTAGAGCTTCATTTGCATTTTTAGCTTAGCATTTAGAATAGATTGTCAATTTAGATTAGAATCATGGCTCCTTTAGATGTTTCTTAGTTTGTTTCAATTTAGAATTTAGAATCATTTCCACATCATTTTCATTAGTTTAATTTTTTTCTACATCATTCACATATCATTTGTATGCAGCTATACATTTTACCATATCACTTTATCTTTCCATCCAGTAATCATCCAATCATGTAGATGTAGGTTTATAATCTGCATTGTAAATGGATAGGCTACTCGTTTCTTAGATGACATCTCAGGGATTTGTGTAGGAATAAGATCTGGAGCACAAATGGCCAGGACATTTAAGATTAGAGGAGGATGCAGAGTTTTTAGAGAATTTTGTTATTAAACTATGTTTGATTTAGATAGGTTCTTTAATATAATACTTCCCATCTAAGTGTGTTTGTTTTAATATAATTCATGCATATTTTCTAACACACACTCTTTGTTGATGGGTAGGTCCACTTCTAGATGGAAGGTGTGCAGGGGACTACCAATCTATGGTTGGAGGTAAAGCACTCAGGTGATGCTCTCCCTCTTGTAGACGACAATGCTAAGGCTTGTGAAATAGAAGATTTATCTAGATATGGAAGACTTGACCTTGAAACTGTATTGTAATTTGTAAAATTGAATACTTGATATTTTTTCATGTATGAAATCGTAATTGGAAAGATGTATTTCATTTACAAGTTGGGATGTAATATTATTTCAGTTTCAAAAGATGTTTTATTCTTTTAATTATGAAATGTGCTATAAATGATGTTATAAAAAGAAAAAAAGTTTACATCCCTATTTTTAAGAAAATGCATTTATTTACTTTTATGGTAAAAACCAAAGTAATTATTATGTTGTATGAGTTACATTGTTACAAACTTGATGTGTTGCAATTTGAAACTTGGCTTATATCCATCAAAATTCAAAATGATAAACCTCCCATAGTTCCCCTTATTGATAATGTTTATAAGAAATTAAATTCATTTTGGTTACCAAAAAGTATTAACCACATACCAAGAGAGATATATCACCCACCACCTAAGTTTTACGGGTTTAATTATTCACAAGGGGATGCTCATGCCAATGCATTTTCAAATTTAAAGGACCAAGTACACACATGAATGAAAATATTTATCAAATCTTTGGATGGGAATGTATCGAGGTGATTGGTTCATTTACCTAACTATTATTTTTCTTCTTTGGAGGATATTTTTTCTACCTTTAGTGAGGAATGTCCATGTGGTGTTAACCCTAACCTCCTTGTCCAAGAACTATCTAATATTAGAGGGCGAGTGATCTTAATCAAAGGTTTGTAGCTATTTTTTCCATCATTGCTAAGAGTGGTAGACCTAAGGCAAATGCATGTATTGAAATATTTTGGAGGCACTTGAGCTTGGTGCAAGTTTTACATCCCATGATTTTAAGCTAAAACTTTGGACCAAGCTTATGGATGGGCTCATGTTAGTGAGGTTTATAAGGGAGATAATGTAAAGGCATGCTCTACTGAGACTAAGGAATACAAACTTAAATTTTGTGACAACCACATGGATGAAGATAGAACACATATGCACATCTTCAATTTAGTGAAATATTCTCTAGGGCTAATGATACTACTAGTGTGCATGGAAGTGTTCAACTCAAGGAATAAAAGCATGATTATTTATTTTATGTGCTCCCTTGCTTTGTCTCCTTTGTGGGAAATGATATTAATGATGGTTCAATCGTAATTTTTTTCTCAAATGGGGATGAGATATAACATTTTACACTAAAAAAGAGTATGATGATAAGAATGATAGTATAGACACAAATTTTTAGTTTGAAGAACTTACCTTTGAGGATAGTGATGTTGGTGATCATGTGGATGCATATGATGATCTATTCATTTGATGTGAGGTGTGTTATCTTCCCTACTATAATTGTGTTGTAGAGAGGTAGAAAGTAAAATTATTCCAAGTGAATGAGGGTGAAAGATAGAACTAATATAAGTCTATTTATAGTAGATTTGTCACAATAGATTTTAATAAAGAGCCTAACATAGAGAGAAAAGTTAAATAATACTACTCTTCACTTGAGATCTCTAATGAAATGTAACTTTATATTAATAGTTTAATTGATGTGTTTAATTATGCAAATGATTAAAATAAGGGTAAATATATCAATGTTTTTAATAGTGGTGCATTCTAGTAGCTCGGGGTCAAAGAACTTGATGAGAATGTAAGTGAGTGTTATATTTTTAATTTTAAGTATTCACTTATTGAAGAGGAATTTGGTGTGCTTGAGGTTGATCCCTTCACTTGGGATTTGAATGCATGCTTGGAGCTAGGTGAGGTCCAAAATCTAATTAAACTTAACTAGCAAGTTATATCTTGAATTAATGGGATATTGGAGCTTGAAAATTTTCATTTTGAGATGCATGAATAGATCCTTTTTGTGTAAATAATAATTCAACATAAGTATAATTGTTTGAGTTAGTTAAAATTGATTTTTTTTTCCTTTAGTTTTGACTTATTTGAGGAAGATGAAAATTAGGTGGACATGGTTAGCATGGAGTGTAAATTTTTTATTCTTCTATGTATGTGGATTGGGTGGTTTATTTTGATGTTTATGATATACATCACACCACCATGGGTGTTCAAAGAACATGTGACAATATGGAATGATTTGGATCATGATCCTATGACCTACAGTTGAATTGTACTAATGAATCAAATGAGTGGTTTAATCCTTATGTCTTAAGAATAATGGGTATGTTCATGTTTGGATATATAACATGCTTCATGTTATAACTGAGAGGTAGATACATTGTTAGGTTAGTGTAGTGCTTTTTTCTCTCCAATAAGAGTTTCTAGCCATCACAAAGGGAGTGAAGATCAATTATCAAATACATTACGAAATGATGTGTATAGAGGTCATATCATTACATAAGAATTTATAAATTTGATGCACAAGAATAGAGATACATCAAAAGGATTTTTAAATAATGGTGCCTATTATTGATCAAAATAAAATTGTATAGGTAAACATCATTTTATGGAAGTGACATTTAAATTAGGACTCACCTTCATCATGTAATAGAAGATGGAAATTCATATTATTATTTCATGCAATCATAAGAAAAATGTTGTGGAGTGCCTATTTCTAGATTTTTGAAGCACAAAAGATACTTATTTGGTCCTTCACTTGGGTTTTGAATGCACGCATGGAGCTAGGTGAGATCAAAATCTAATTAGACTTGAAGACCAGGATGTTATAGCTTGACCTAATGGGATACTTGAGCATTAAATTTTCCATTTTGAGATGTATAAATAGATCCTTCTTTGTGTAGATAAGAATGCAAAACAAGTATAATTTTTTGAGTTGAAGTTAAACTTGAAAGTTTTTGCTTCAATTTTGATTTATTTGAGGAAGACAAAAATTATGTGGACATGGTTAGCATGGAGTGTGATTTTTTTTGTTCTTCTATGTATGTGGATTGGGTGGTTTATTTTGATGTTTACATGATATACACCACACCACCATGGGTGTTCAAAGAACATGTTACAATATGGAATGGTTTGGATCATGATTCTATGACCTATGGTAGATTTATACTAATTAATCAAATGAGTGGTTTGATCCTTATCTCTTAATAATCAAGGGTATGTCCATGTTTGGATATGTAACATGCTTCATGTTATAACTGAGAAGTAGATACATAATTAGGTTAGTGTAGTGCTATTTTTCTCTCCAGTAAGAGTTTCTAGCCATCACAAAGGGAGTCAAGATCAATTATAAAATCCATCATGAAATTATTCATAAAGGTAATATCATTACATAAGAATTTATAAATGATCCACAAGAATAGAGAGATGAAAAAAAGGTTTTTAAATAGATAAAGATCAAATTGTATAGGTGACATCATTTCATGGAAGTGAAATTTAAATTGGGACTCACCTTCATCATGTGCTAGAAGATGGAAATTCATATTATTATTTCATGCAATCATAGGAAAAATGTTGTGGAGTTCCTATTTATAGATTTTTGAAACACAAAAGATACTTATTTGGTCCTTCATAAGAAAACTTATAAAAGAACTTGACAATGGAGAATGGTGTAGCATCCAAATGAAGTACATCCACCAATGAAGGAGGGTACAAGCCACAACTAATAACTCAGCTCTCAGCCATTGCAACACCCCAATTGTGTATTTACTATTTACTATTACTATGTAGGGTAAATGTGAATGTAATTTGAATTCTAATTGAGAATAAATCATGCTTGCACTTTGTTATCAATGAATTATGAATGAATGTTATTTCATTTAATGATATGTCAAGAAATGCATATATGTGAAATGGATGGTTATTGAATTAGATATTCTAACTATGGAGAAATATTATGTGAAAGTATGTTTTTTTGAATAGTTGACTACCATGGGAATGTGTTAGTTTGATGCAGGTATATGTTCAATCCTCCAGGTGTGAGGGGAAGTATCACTCAGGAGAAGATCTTAGTCAGGTAACCAGTAACGTAACCTAACTGAGCTTATACACACACTCACAGTAGAATGGTTAAGTCAAGTTATTATGTTGGGAATTGGTAAATCATCCTTAGTAAGAAGTGTTTGCATTAGTAAGGGTCTTGATTACTGTTGAGTGCATTCTTGGATGATGTTTATATGTTTAGAGCTTATGAGTTCTTCCTTGTATTATAGTGCTTGTATTGATGAGGCAAATATACATGGGATGTACGTATATGTATACATATGCATGTCAACGATAGACCATACACATGCAAGAACACGTACATGAGAGTACATAGGTAGACGTACCTATGCACATTTATGAACATGTTGCTTATGAGTATGGAGCTATTGAATGGACAATACGACATGAATGTGTATATGTATTAATACACCACATGTTTATTCCCTATCAACACAATGGTGATTGTGTATGTGCGTGATTGTGTGATCGAATGTATATATATATATAAGGTATATACATATATCCATATGTATACATGTGTCGATACATACATATGTTTGACAAACAGAAATATCCAAACATATATATCAATATATGTATACATACATATACATGTACATAGAGGAATATATATATATATACAGTCGATATGGTTATTATTATTATATGAATGTTAACTCGTTTGTATTCATTTGTATATTGAATGTATAAATACTTGATTGACATGGGATATGTGTATATATATATGTATATATACATATATAAATATTTATATATATATATGAATATATGTGATGCTTTGAGGGTGATTTCTATATATGAACATAGGTCAATTTATATATATAAACATAGGGCAATTTATATATATGAACATAGGTCAATTTGTATATGAGATATGCAAATTACTTAAAGGTTGAATAAAACATATGTTAACATTGGATAAAGGTCAAACCATACACAAGTATTGTGCAACAATAAAGGTTGATATGGAATAAAACCATAAGTCGATACTATTGGAAATGCATTTTTAAATTATTAACAGTGAATTTGCCTAACTTGGACGCTATTATACCAAGCGATGGAATATTTATGAGCTGTAATATAAAGTGTAAAATGCATGATAATAGGAAAAATGTACAACAAGATATGAAATGGTCATTTGAAGCACCCTTTAAACGTTGTTTTGAAGGGTGACTCATCTTTGATTTGTTGCTCATTGAAACTATGAGTAAGTCGAATTTGTGGGAGTGTTGCTTGTAAACTGTAGACTATTTCAAAAAGTATAACCATGCCAAGATATAAGGAATGGTGGCTGCAACATGGCACCAACTTATGAATGCTCTTAAATTTGTAGAATTTTATCTTGGTTGTAATTCAATTGTCATCATTTGAGCATGTGCACTTTTGAATTAGTCTTTTGCTATTGTCAAATAGAAGGGTTGATCTGTAGCATTTTATGATGAGTTTACATTTAGTTTGCTACCACCTTTTGGTTGTGTGTTATGAGTTGACTTGCATGGAGAGAGTTGTCAATTAGCATGTCTTTTCTTTAGGCTGCAATGTCTCATTTTCCTATATAAATAGAGAGGGTAGTACTCTCATTTGGACACACTTTTACTCTGTAAACTTATTCTGCAAATTTACTTTGTTGCATTATTCTGTGAGATTTGAGAGATATTTTGAGAGAGATGAGAATTCCTTTGTGAGAGTACTCTATTATAAAGTAAAGCTAGGAAGCTACTGTAGGAAGGTTGTGCATCAAATCAATTAATTGGTTAAGCGTATTACAGGCATGAGGATCTAGTGTTCTCTTATTTTGTCTTTTTTTATGAAAGATTGAGAATTGAATGCTTTATTTGAACTGTTTGAGATTACTTGTATTAGGAAAACATAACATTTGTTTTGGAAAGGAAAAAGAAGTTGTTTTATGTTTTTCTATGAAAATACTTGTATTTACTCCATAATAGGAGGGGATGTTTGTCATTAGTATTAAGATACTAGGATTGATTAAACAAGGATAGCTTAAGGGTTATTCATAGCTAAGTTATTTGATTATATTGGATAGCTAGTGAGTTACTCCTGGGATTTTATTGTCCATTGAAGGGAGGGTAACTTGTATTATGCTTTGTGGGTAGAAATACCATAGAGTTTGTGGGAAAGGGAATAGGATGTTTCTAGGGTTAAAGATTACCCATTGGAGGAAATACCTATTATGACCAATGCCATAGTATAGGTTAACTACACTTGATCCATAAGAATTTGAGGCATATTTAATCCACTAAGTATCAATCCCAATAAGACATTCAATGTAAACAAAGCGAAGAAGCCAGTAATCTAACATGCTAAAAACATGAAAGC
Organism: Sequoia sempervirens; assembly: GCA_007258455.2. NCBI lineage: Eukaryota > Viridiplantae > Streptophyta > Pinopsida > Cupressales > Cupressaceae > Sequoia > Sequoia sempervirens. The sequence goes on from VDFB02270651.1 coordinate 451,722,702, forward strand.
TTGAAAAACATCTGTTCTAAGACATTGAAACTTATCCTATTGGGGGAGTGGTGTTGCATTGATGTGGAATGGTGACCCTTTCCCAATCCCTTGGATAATATGAGTTTTTTCAATTGATTTTATTGATTAAAATTGATGGAAACTAATGAAAAAGATGAATGAAAGCATGGTGAAAGCTAAATTAACATGATGAAAACTAAAATGCTTGATGCAAGTGTATGCAAATCTATTCTAAATGTATGCAATATTTAAGGATGTAAGTCCTAATTCCAAAATATGTTAAATGAATGCAACTAAGTTACCATGGAAGCCATTAATGGATGCTTTAAGCTACTATGATCAATATTTTAAACTAAAAAGCTAAATGTGTTCAAGATGAGTGTGATTTTTAACAACATAAGTTTACTATTAAAAATATGGATCCCTATTCAATAGTTGCAAGGTCCATTTATAGAATGGGCAAAAAGAAACTGATGGTCAAGATTGAAAGAATCAATCAATCGTCAGGATGGAAAGAAAATAGAGGCATGGATCATGGATTCCCATCAAGGGTTGAGAATGCAAGTTGATATTTAGTCAAGGGCTCACAATTATGCAAAGAAGCACACTTTCAAAACTTGCTCAAGAAGTTTGTTGAAAGTTTGTTACAAGGAAGAATATTCCTTTTTTCAAATGAGTGAAGAGGGAAAGAATATTCCATAAGAATATTCCCTTTTGGAGGAATGTGCAAAGGAGGAATATTCTCAAGGAATATTCCCTTACAAGTGGGAGAGTTGGAATTAATTAGTAATTTGATAATTAAAACAAAGTTTCAATTATGCAAATTAGAGGAATTTAGGATATCCATTAAATAATTAACTTATTTAATGAAAAAGTGGGTAAAAATGACATTTAATTAAATAATTAAAATTATTTTAATTAAATGAGAGGACTTAGGGTGTTAAAATTAAATATTTTGATTTATCTAATTTAACAAGACGAAAGATTAGCATGAAAGGGGGGGATTAACCTAATTAGCTTAATCAGATTAATAGATGAAAATGATATATTTAATTAAATAGCTAGGATAAATTAATCAAACAAGCAAAAAGAGGATGGATTTCAAGGTGAAATGATGTTAGTATATTAGATTCGAGTGTGTAGTATCATTCACTTGATGTTTTTAAGTGTCTACATTTTGCCCCTCTTTGAAGCGAGGTACCTATTATGTTGGTTCAAAGACTGACGCTTTTCGGATTAAAAATACTACTCAAATAAAAAAAAATGATTTTTGGATGCCCCACTATTGCCCCAGTGGAAGGAATAAGTTGGTTCCCTACCCCCTCGAGAGATCGGGCAAAAATTTTGAATTTTGGGTTGATGTCTTGACAAAGGTAAAATATTAATTTAGGTGCAAAAACATGCCCTAGGATGCAGAAAAAAGGCCTCAGAAATACAAAAAATGACTCAAAATAGGTCACAAAGCGTGGAAATAGGTAAAACATGCTAAAACCTTAGCTTTTGGCTCAAATTAGGCTAAAAAACCCCTAATTTTTTGTCATAAATAGGTGAGAAGGGTGCACTTCCAATTCATTTGTGCATTCACACTAGCAATTTTGTGCATTTGGAGCTCTGACACTTTGATGAGATGGCCCATCGTGTACTTCCACTTCACCTTTTTGAGTGGGTTCAAGAGTACCAACGCCGAGCAGACGCAGGACCATGGGTATGTGACTCAAAACTTTCCTTGGTTTTTAAATTTTAGTTCATTTATTAGTGCGTCAAAATTAGGTTTTCTAGGGCGTCATTATATAGTGACGCACAAAAGGCGTCGAAAGCATCACTATTGATTTTTTAGCAACACACTTGCTGTATAGGTGTAGACATTGAAAAATGTCATAAATGATATCATACACTCGAAACAGGTTTACTAACATCATTTCCTCTTTAAACCTATCCCCTTTTCACTTAATTAATGGCATCATTTTTGTCCATTAACCTTATTTATCAATTCAAGTTAATTCACCCCCCTTCACGCTAACATTTCATCTCATTAAATTAAATAAATCAAAATATTTAATTTAATTTCATAAGTCATCTTATTTAATTAAATAACCCTAAGTTATTTAATTAAGTATCATTTCATCTCCCACATTTACTGAATATCACTTTTAATTCTTCAAATCCCCTAATTGCATGATTAAACCTTGTTTAATTAGCAATTAAACTAATTTTCCTCTAAAAGGGGGAATATTCCCTTATCCCCTTTTTGTACAATTAAGATTTTGTTTTAATTTGCAAAATGCTTTTTATCCTCACCCAAATGAATATTCCAAGGAATATTCTTATTCCTCCATCATTTGAAAGAGGGATATTTTGACTTAGCTTCTAATGCAAGTTTTAACCTTTAACCTTTTGAACAAGTCACCTTTGACCTGTGTGAGCAGGTCAAAAGTGTGTTTGTTTGAAGTAGATGTGAGCCCTTGGTTAAATCCCATCATGCATTCTCTTTCGTTGATGAGAATACATGATCCATGCCTCTTCTTTTCCTCCATCCTTGACCGTTGATTGATCTTTTCAATCTCAACCCTCCATTTCTCATTTGCTTTTCTATAAATATGACACTATTTGGAGACAAATGGATCCATCTTTCAATTGCAAACTTATGTTGTTGAATTCACTTGCATCCACACTCACAATTTACTCACTTTTAGCTTGTTTTAGTTTATTTCTAATTGCATAATAGTTTAAAGCATCCATTAATGGATTCCATGCATCCATCTTAGTTTGTATATGATTTAGGGTTTTCATCTTTTAGCTTAGAATTAGCTTAGAAATTGCATAATTAGTTCATTTTTAGCATAAAATCATGTTAACTTAGCTTGCATCATGTTTAATTTAGCATAAATTAGGTTTTCATCCATTTATCACAATGGTTTCATTGATTCTCTTCCATAGAATAGATTGAAACAGGCTCACTAATCACGGGATTGGGAAAGGGTTGTTTCACATCAACATGACACCAATTCCAAAATAGGATAAGTTTCAAATGGGTTAGAGTAGGAATTTAACTGTTTTCCTAGTTTGTAACTTTCAGTTTCAGTAAATGCTTAGTTTAGCTTTCAATTTGAATGATTTTGTTTGTGATTGAGGTTTAGTGGCTAAGTTATGCTTTGATTCATCATGGATCAAGCGTAATCGACCCACCCTGACCATCCTCATCTCACAAGTGGCACATTAGGGTTTTTTATTCTGGCGATGAAATTGATTAGGGTGTCATGCAGTTAGAGTAGCAACACATAAGGTTTTTTGGTTTAGTGTTGCGCATTGCAGTGGGCGACACACTTATCAAATAGTGACACGCCCTCATTTTTAAATATAGCAACACACCTAAATGCTAATATGTAATTGAGTATTGTGACGTGCATCGCCCCAAAAATTTATACAACACACCCTTAAAATATCGATTTTATTGATTTTAGCGACACATTTGATATTTCAAGATGAAAAACCTCTGATTTTGATCAATTTTCATATTTGTAGGCAAATTGATGTTGTGTGTGATGCATGCAGGAGGATCCACAACCATTGATGTTGCAAGAGCATTGTTATGAGATTTTAGCAGTGACCCAAGACTTTAATGACCTAGAGGTGGAGTGGCTGGGGATCCTCGAATTAGGGTTTATCACTTTTATGCCCGAGGTGCAGAATCATTTGGCCATGATGACCGCTCATCGAGAGGTGGCACAATGAGACATCTTCTTTTTATTTACCCACCAACGAGGCCATTATCACACACGAGGATGTGTGGCGGATCCTGAGGCTTCCTATTCATGGGGAGCATGTTATTTATGACATAAATGTCGGGAGAGATACATGTTGTTCACTTTTGTAGATTGACAACATCATTTTGGTTAGTTCACAAATAGATTTGGATCTATATAGAGCTCGAGTACTAATCTTTAGATTATTCATTGCTACACTCATTACTAGCATGATTGCCCCCAACTGACGGGGCAGAGGTTTCAGTCTGGGCTGGGGGTGGCATGGCACGAGATGATCTGTCAGACCACTATGTATGCATGGGGGCCCATTTTACTTGCTTCTTTATACCATGATATGCATCAGGCAATATATTGCTAGGGATAAAGCATTGGAGTCAGGGTCACATTGTTTTACATATGGGCTTACGAGCATATTGCAATTTTGATACCATTGGTTGTTTTAGCAAATGTTCATGAGGACGAGCCCATCGTATTCAAATACAAAGTTCCTATGACATTGCAACACATCAACCCGATAGGTTTCCCATATTGGCGCTATTTTATAGATGACATGACTATCTTCAAATGGAGGTTGTGGTTGCAGGTTCCTGCCTAGTATGATGACCAACAATAGTTATATTTTTCTCATTAAACCCGCTATATCCAGGAGCGAGAGCACACCATGGTGGAGCGGTACCTTGTAGACTGTATTGCGAGACAATTTGGGGAGGTACAAGATGTGCCTCCATAGGATTATACAACAATTTTTGTGAGATATCATATAGAGGTCGAGTGGGGAGCTTAGATTGACTTCGTAGTGGCAATCAATGACTTTTGACAACTGGATGCCCAGCCTTGGGCATATGATTAGGGTTTACCAGATGTGGGGACTACCCTTGGATATGATGCATGGTTCAAAACACTTGTTTGCTTGACATACCAAGCAAGGGGATACCCCAATGGGAGAGGCAGAGGTAGAGGTTGAGATGGCAGCAAGGATGAAGATAGACAATAGCTTGATCAATAGCTAGACTAGTAGAGGGGACAGGTCCCAAGGGACGAAGAGCAACCTTGGTAGGATCAAGGTCATTAGGACCTAGGGCATCAGCTTGATTAGTAGGATAAATAGGTTTTGGGGGAACCATCGCCACCTCCACCACCTCTATAACTAGATCCATGAGATGGGCAGATTGTTGCCCTTATGGCTGAGAGAGACCAGCTGCGGTAGCAGCTACAGGTGATGACTATAGAGAGGGACAAGGAGGTCCAATTGTGGCAACAATTGGACCTATAGTTGGCCTAGGAGATTGGGCGCAGGCAGTAGCTTGAGGCCATGACAGTGGCATCTCAAGGATGGATGGTGTCGGGTTACATGTATAGGGAGGTAGTCACAGAGGCTGCATATTATAGGATGCACTAACATTGCGATGTCTCCAAAGAGATGCAACAACTTGATTATTCTCAGAGGAGCGGGGCAACTCCTAGGGCTAAGGATCGACGTTCAGTTAGACAACCTAGGGAGTCAAGCAACCACCAGGGATAAACACTTTTTAAATTCCCTACTTGATTATTTATACAGATACACATTCATAGGCTCATTTTTGATAGCCCCCTTTACATTGTACATTTGATGATATTTATACACACTGATTCAAATATTGTACCGTGACAATCATTTATATATATATATGATGATGATGATGATTCAGATTCATGATGTGATGTGCTTTTATTTCATGCTTTATGGATGTATGGATGCATATGATATGATGTGATGTTATATTTATGTAATGATTATGTATGGATGCAATGAAATGGATGCACTTCTTTTATTTACGATGCGATATGCGATGATGCAATGTTTATGATATGCGATATTTATAAGATGGACGCAATACAATGTATATGATATTTTATTTTTTAGTATCTTTTTATGATATGTTATGATATGCAAATGATATGATATGCTTATGCAAGATGTGTGGATGAATGTATTTTTTTTTGTGTACTTTTCCCATGTGATTTATGATGTCATGATGTATGTATGTATATGGATGTATATATGGATGATGCTTATATTTTTGCTCATGATTTGGATGTTATGAATGATAATGCAATGTATCAAGATGCTTAGAATAACAAATCTATATTATCCTAAACAACTAAAATGATAATGGTGATGAGTGGATTATGTTTTCTATTATTATGATATGTTGTGATGATGCGAGATGTATGCATGCTAATGATTTTGTAGATGCAAGATGGATACATGATGATGGTTTTATTGATTGTCTTCATACCAAGTTAGCATGGAAAGAAGATAGAAGAATAAAAATGGCTCAACCATTGATTTTGAGATTGATTCAAAAAGTCCAACAAGTCCATGATCCATTGAGACTTTATTAGATATGGTGATGAGATGGATGATTTTGCTCATATTTGGGATTGGGACTTTCTGTCATTCCTTATGTTTGATCTAACACATAGACACGATACATCATTGTATTAAAAACTAGGATGGTGTTGTATCTAGTGTAATGGACTTTGACTCTGCAAACAAATAGGATAGTTCTTGTTCAAACCTTGATGTATGAAAACCTCATCGGAATGTAGTTTAGCAGTTTAGAATATCTCGGACTGAAACATACACAATTGTCAACAAGCTACTCCAAACAACCTCCCTACACACAACTAAGCAAGTATGTGCCAAGATTATTTTACAAGAATACCCACAAACACAACAAACAAATTAAGATATTGATCGATACCCCATTCCTTTCTCTCTAAATTGTTTAGACATCATCGAGAGGTCCTCGAAATGGGTCAATAAGATAAAACATAAGAAAAGATCAAGACAAACAATCAGTGTTATCCATATCTCTTGCCAACTTTAACATAGCTAAGGTGATTTTTGATGTTGATGCCCATTGTTGAAAGGATTCATCTGAGGACAGTTTATCATATGATTTGATTAGGACTAGGTGTGTGATAGGCTGTTGATACAAACTCCACTGACTCTTTTACCTTTGATCAAGACTTTAGATTTTGACACTTAGTGTTTTCACTTTTTGACATGCGATGCTTGTTTTCTATTTGTTTTACCAAAGGTTTGAAAATGACGATTGATTTATTATGGGTGAAAGTCTATTGCAAATGAAAGTGAAATGGGATGGATGGTTTTGATATTTTTTGGAATATTTCAATGTTTTTGATGTTTTGAGGTTGTTTTTGGTATTTTTGAAAGCTTTTGAATGTTTTAGGTTTTCTATTATTTGGGGTTGTTTAGGGTTTTTAGGTTTTCAAATGTTTTTAATGTTTTCCAAGTTTTCAAATGTTTTGGGATTTTTTGAGTTTTCAATTTTTTTTTGTAGTTAGTTCCCTCCCCATGTGGGGTGGGGTCCGAAGGCTTGCCACCTTGTCATGATAGGAGGTACTAACCCTAAAATAATTTTTTAATGTAAAATTTTAAATGCACAAAAAAAATTGCGACGAGTTTTTAAAACCCCCTTTTTAAAAAACCCTTTTTTTTTTAATACCATGTTAAAATTGTAAAAAACACAAGCCACATGATCAAACAACGAACAAAGACACTTTCCACACAAAAGATTTGCAAACAAAGATATGTTATAGGAGCAACCCTAAATGGTAAAAGGATTAGATCATGACAAGTATCAACATCTCATGTAATGAGACAAAATGATTTAATAATAGCTCACTTCAATTAACATAGAAAAACACTTAGTTAACTAAATAAAGATCTCCTAAAATTAGTTTAAGTGCATGAGAATAAATTAGACTAATAATAGCTCACTTTAATTAAGATAGAAAAACACTTAGTTAATTGAATAAAGAACTCCTAAATTTAGTTTAAGTGCATGAAAATAAATTAGACTAATAATTAAAAATTAATTAATTTTAGCTAATGCATGATTACTCTAACAATAGTATTGTAGCTAACCCTTGATTATCTATTTATAATTGTAAATTTGTATTGTTGCTAATCCCATCAAAAAATTGAATTAAATTATAAAATAATTAATAAAAAAAATCACTTTTAAAACTTACACACAAAATAAACATCTTAAATTTACTAAATTAAGTTTCTAAATTGATTATTTAAAACTAAAAAAAATATTCACCATAATCTTATATTTTGAAAAATATTTAAAAAATAATCATTTATATTCTATCTAGATAATATAAGAAATTAAATTATTTAAATATTTTAAAAAATATTCTAAACTAATATATATTATAAATTAGAATAATATATCGTATTTCTTTTTAATAAATTTTATAATTTACTAATAAAATATTATAATTTTTAAGATATTATATACATTCTTATATAAAAATATAAGAAATTAAATTATACAATCTAAAAAGATTTAAAATTATAAAAATACAGTTTAAAATTATTATTTTTTTCCTTGGACCATCAAATTCCACGCCCAAGCAGAAAGACTTTCGAAAGAATTTAAAATACAAACACAAAATACAAAAATACAATGCCACGTTGGCAGCCGAAAGTGCTCTGGTGGGGTGTCCACGTCAGCAGGACATCGATCCTCAACACTTGGAACGTCAGCCAATGGTAGCGTAGCGTGAAAGCGGCGGGGTGTTTAAAACCGGACACGTGTCAGTTCAGGTGGGACCATGTATGCGTGCGAGCAGTTTTTCATGTGCGGCCGGCAGAGCAATGCCGCGTGAATTCCCGACACATCCCGACAATGCCAGCTGTACTTTCCCTTCCACTCCTTTCGGTGCTTCACCACTTTCGCACTTCATTTTATACAACATTTTTTTAATTTTTAATTTTTAATTATTTTTAATTATTATTTTTGTCTACTACTTTATACAATAATTATAATAAAGCAAAAACGCCCACGTTTTTTTCCGAAGGCTTACTGCTTACCTACCGCAGACCATACTATACCTGCCGCTCTGCTGGCCCTCCGTGACGGGCCGTCAATTGTCGTCATCATCACCGCTCGTCTCCGTCAGTTTTTCCCGTCAGAAGTGTCTGTCTCGCTCAGAAAAGCCAGAGGAGTTAAGTGCATCTGCAGTGGTATGTAATGTAATGTGGTGTTCGTCTGCTTCGGAAGCTCCTCCTGTTTTTTTATTTTAATTCGGGACCTTTTTAATGTTTTTGACTGCGGATGAAGCGGGGTTTTTAGGGCTAAATTTAGCGGCGACTCCGCTATTTTGGCCACTTCCCGGAAAATAAACCCGCGTGGAGCAGATTTTTGTGAGGGTAAAGGTTTTAGGGTTTGATTGAATTTTTTTTGTCGCGAGGAGGTCTCGGGATCGAGTCCTCGCTTTGCTGTTTTCGCTTTTCCCCATGGTAATTATTTTTCTGCGGACGGCTGTTGCTGAATTTGAAGATATCTGCGAAAATTAAATCAGGTACCGTATACTATCTCTTTGATACTGTTTTAGGGTTCAAGTTGTTTAGAATCTGTTGAGCTGTTAATTTTCTAGATGAAATTCGCCTTTGGCTTGCATGGCCTCCGATCCTCTTTAAATAACTATAGTTTAACCTTGAGGAGATGTAGCTACAAATTTTATGGCTGCCGATTCTCTTCAAATATTTTTTTGTTAAATTTTTAGAGGAAATTTTGGCTAGGGCTTTAACGGCTTCCGATTCCACGCAAATATAATTCTTTCTGAAACTTTCTTTGCCATCGATCTCGCCTTGAAACATATTTTCTTTCAACCTCTTTGAAATGCTTGGAGGAATTTCGCCTGATACCTTCATGGCTACTGGTTCCCTGGTATTCGCAGCAGTTTAATGTGCATGGTCTGGGAATGACATTCTCGTTTTTACATCCGTTTGGTTTTTGCTTATTTTCTAAGCACGATCAGCCTAGGATCTTTCTTTTAGTTTCTTCTACGGAAGAAGCTATACCAATCTATTGTAATGAAGTCCTGTTTAGTATTGTGTGGCTTGAGGATTATTACAATGGTGTAGTTTTGCGGCAGAATGGTGTATTTTCATCGCTATATGAAGTTCAATAAGTTGCCTTAAAAGTAATGTTTATAAAGGTTTACGCCACAATTAAATCAGGTTTTGTATTTCATTTCTTCTGCTTATAAAGACTGTAACAAACAGTGCACGTTTTTAGTAGAAAGTTAGCTGGTTCCAGTTGTCACAACCCCATATTACCTGGAAGTAGTTTGACCGCTTAAATGTTGAATTTAAGGAAGAAATCTTAGTAAAGTTCTCATGGTTGCCAATTCCATGCAAAATATTTTTAATTCTTGCAATCCTAATTTTTTAGAAGAATTTTACCTAAATTTCCCATTTCTGGAAGAATATTCTTTTGATCACTGCACTGTTAAATATTTAGGATCATGCATTTCACCAACTCTTTGGAAGTATTCACCAACTCTTTGGAAGTATTCATTGTACTTTCACTGAACAAATTCTCCTTCGATTTCTATGGCTTCTGACTACCTTGAAATACTGTTTTCTAAAGGTTGCTTAGCCTTACAAGGGCATTCTTTGTTTCCTTATTGGTCACTTTTTACTTATTTTCTAAGAACTGTAAACTTAGGCATTTCTGCTTGTTTTGGTTAATATTGATTTGGTTGCACTGGAGTTTTGTTTGGTATGTCCTGTATTTGCATATGATACATTATATGAATAATTTTGTGATTAAATGATGAAATTGATTTGTTCTACGAGGTTAAAAGATTTGTTAACAGGTTATTTAACATCATAATTTAGTCTAACAAATGATTTCTTCTTTACTTTACTTCTGAGTTAAATATTGAAAGCCCACTATCACCATCTAAACCCTGATATAATGTTGTGAACGCAACTCTAGCAGGCTGGACTTGCTGTAAACCTTAGGTAGAAAATTTAGGTCTGAAGATAGACAAAGATAGGTGTTCTGCCAGCTCTAGAATTTTTCTGCTATAAAGCCTAGGCCTGAAACTTGAGAAATGTAAACTGAAAATCAAAATAAAATATCTCTGAATCTGCTATAGTGTCTAAGAACCGAAAATGATATCATGGAACTGAATTCTTAAAGACGGAAAGAACCCAACTTTGAAACTGATTTGTTCAAACTGGAAAGAGAACAGAATTTTTGTATATACACAAAACAGTATATAACAGAAAAATGACTTTCGTAAGAGGGTTTGGTTGCCAATTTGAGAAATATATGGATTCTGCTCTTGTGCATGAGAACCTGCTTTCACAAAACATTTTTTATTCAATTTTCTAAGAGTCTGTTTTTAACATTTTCTCCATTTTATTTATTTTTTGTATGTGGGATAATTAGCTTTCTCCCAAAAAATAAATGCAACCACCAGACCATGCCTTATTAACCAACAAAGACAGTAAGTTCAGTTGAGAGGGATGGTCAACTGTGGTTTCTTATTTGTAGAAGATTAGATTCACTTTATTCATGTTAGAATGATCAAATGCTTGGATGTATTTCCATCAGTTCTGGCTCAGGCTTGCACCCGCACAAGGAACTGAAAATAACAGACCTATTTGAGAGTAGTTTGTTTAGTATAATATGGTTGACATATGTTCTAATGTATATAATAGTGTTAGAGTAAGGAATCTGTATTGACCTGTGAGGGTAAAATTTGTTGAGTGTGTTTTTAGATATCATACTTAGGTGGACTCTTCATTCTATCATTTCTGGTGGCCTACTGAGTCAAGAATCAAACTGTTGTGCATATTCACTAGCTAAACCTCGTTAGACTTCTTTAGGCTGTTGTAATGGAGTCTTGTTGTGTACACTGCTTTGAGGAATGTTCTAGTGGACAACTTTATGTGTAGCTGATGAACTTGAAATCTTTTATGAGGCTAAATACTAAATGCATGTAAGTATGTTGTAAGATATCATACTTGAGTGGACTGTATCCAATTTTTCCCATTTTCATTTTTTCCTCTTATCAATCTCTTCTCTATCCATCTCTCTTTAAAAATGCTTTACATATTTGTTACAAACTTACAGTTATAATGAATCCTAGATTAGGGATACTTTGCATGAAATCCCAATTGGACTTACCTTACCCTACATGAGTCCTAACTATGGCTGCATTAATAGAAACTTGTCTTCTTAATTATTTCACATTTCTAAATTATTTTCAATTCGAGTAGAAAATCTAAATTACTAAAATCACTGCAACTAAGAAACAGCTGGTCTCTGCATGCACTTGCGTCATAAATCCTGGTAGATGGTCCCAGGTCAGCTCTCACCAGAGGGGACATGGCTAACTGTAGTTCCTTTTTCTGCAGTGTCACACACACTGCCAACAATGAGATAAGTACCATAGTTTAACACCATAAGTTCTGATTCAATCTCAGACAAGCACAAGGAACTGAAAATAATAATTGAAGGTCATGGTAGTGGTTTTGAATTAAGTAGAACCTTTAGGGGATTGTGTTACTTACCAAGCTTCATTTTTAGGACTTTGAAGTGGAAAAATAATATGCAATGGGTTGTGGTATGTAAGCTTATGTATGACATGTCTGGGCTCTCTTGCAACAGAGAATGTTGGAAGTTTGTTATTTTTCTGGATTGAAGAGGGGACTCTATTGGGTGCCAGGGTTTTCCTATTAATAAAACATTTACATTAATACAGGGCAGAATCTTCCCACTACTAAAATAGACATTGATGTGCAATTGCAGACTCATTTGATTTCCAATCGTTTATAACTAATAAGTAATAAATGAAACCTAATGAAAATTTGAAACCAACATTAAAAGATGTAGCCTAGGGTGATAAAGCAGCCCAATGCAAAACTGATTCAACTGTTAAGTATCAGCCCGTATTCATCCTTAGGATTTGTCTGATGTTTGAAGCTTGAACTGCTTATAATTTTTTTAAAATATTAATGATATTAATTACACATTTCCTGAGAGAGAATTTAGTCCAAAAGGATTCTTGCAAAATTCGCAAGTCCCTCAAAGTGCAACTATCAACATATGTTTTAGTCCATAAGATAATGTGGACAAGTAGAAAAGAATGCACTTAGGCATGAAAAAGCATGAATACTTTTGAGATGAGTTAACTTTAATGACTTTGAGGCCAAATTGTTCTCTCAATAGTTCTTTGGGAATTGAGGATATTGGCAGCTAATCAGAGGATATCTACTTCTTTTATTGAATTGCTGCCATCTGGGAGAGTGAAAATATATGATCTGTCATGGTTGCACAAAATTCTTCTATTTTGTACTACCATAGTTATAAGCTAAAAAGCTAACCCCAAACCCCAACGTAAAAAAGGAAAAAATGAAAAAGAATAAAACAGGGAAATTAAGAGATTATCTATTTATAATTCATTTATTGGTTCAATGCAGAGTAGTGTTACTGTTACCAAATACATTCTCTCCCCTGTCTAGGTACATGCATCCACACATCAAATACCAGATATGGATACAATACTTCTGGAATGGCATGGATACTGTATCTGTATGTATCCACATGTGAGTCAATATCTGGGCCATATCCAATATGTTTGAAAATGGTACCACACTGTCCTGTGCTGTATCCTGTTGAGGGTTTATGAAAAAAAATCTAAAAATTGCAAAAAGAATGTAATATAAAAAAATTCAGTTCATCCTTGGGGTAAAAATGATTGAACCTTGTTCTCCACCACAGGGGCCTTCCTTGCACCACTAAAACCAAAAATAATCATTTTTAAATCACATCTGATCTTTCTAAATTCTCCTTTCATAAATGTTTGTAAGTTTCTTAATACTCATTGTTATTTCCTGGGGAGCAAGCAGGTGAAGCAAAAACAAAGAAGAAATAATTTTAAAAAAATGACAATATTTTACTTTAACTGTGCAATCCTCACATCTGGCTCTCATGCAGTTTACTACACAGCCACTCCTGTGTAACCTTAACACTATCAAAAAAGTTTAAAATTTAAAATATTGAACTTACTATCAATTGATTTATTTTTTAAACCTTCGAGCTTCAACTAGATATAAGAATCAATCACTTCAAGTTCTATTTTTCTGCCAATTCAATTAATTTATATAAATAGGGAACAAATTACTAAATAATTTATTGTAATTTATATTTATATAATATATTTTTTGATATGTAAAGTGAGGGATGTGGGTCCCTCGTCCTTTGTATTAACTTCCACAAGTGCTACATTCTAGTCCTCACATACAAGCAACCATTGCCGAGCCTTAAAGAGCGTTAATTCTAGGAACCATTGTTACCACTTACTGACACACTTTCTACTTATTTTGTGGTTGCCCTTACCTATATTAACTTGGGGAGCCTTTACAAAAAAGACCCTTCTGCAGGCAAAACATGCTCTGACAATTTGCTGTCTATGGACAAAAAATGTAGTGTTCAGTACCATGTGTTGCAACCCAAATGCGATGTGAGTTCATTCCCTCACAAATGAAGGGCCCTCAACACTGTCCAAAGCTCCAGCTTCTCCATCCAAATTCCTCACAAAATTCACGCTTGCAGTTCGAAGAAGAAACTTAATTGCTCTGCAAGCTCATTTTTCCCTTTCTTTGTCTCGGTGTTGTTAGGGATTCAAATGATCACTGCAATGCATTAACATCAAAGACAGGACATCCCCTTGCGCTTGACCTTTGACAACAATGGATTAAAGTCTCTCGACCTAGTTAGCCAAGACATAAAACCTCTGCTCTAACTCCGTAAATGATGTGATTGGGGCTAAGCCCCAAAACTTGGCTCCTGCTATTGGCATAACTCTAATAAGATGAGCATCTGGACATTCCAGTGCTACATCCAAACCATCTCTGAAGTTTGCCCTTACAAAGCTCAACACCAGTACTTGCGTTGCTAGCTTAGGAGATTTGAAATGAACAATGAGGCAACTTCTAAATTGACCCAGCTATAGATGTCTGTCTGCCTTTGATTCATAAGATATGATTAAAAAATCTATGCACAGGGATGTTTCAACATGGATTCTGCAAGAGAGGGCTTCCAAGATTTTGATACCCATTTGTGCAGCTCTGACAAACTGGGCCAAAAATTATTAAATCTACCTATTAAACCCATCTCCACATAATTATCTGCTTCCTCTACCACATCACTCGCCATTTCCAATAATGGGTTCTTCTCAGCAACTTTGATTGTTCTGCCAGCTGCTCCCAGCTGTCCACCAAGCTGGCCATCCTTTATAGCCACAATTGCGGGCAGAGCTCCACCAGACAATGTATGGCTTCCTTGCTATAAAACATCTGAGTACTTGTGCTCATGGTAGCTGTCTACAACAGCCTTTTTCCCTGATTTGCCAAATTCAGGAAATTGCTCTTTGCTTCCAGCATCCCAAAGCCCTATCTGCTCCTGCTGTGTGGCCATCTCTAGATGACTGAGTTGCTCCTGCAAATGCTACTCATTCGTTACATGGAGTTACAGGGCCTGTAAACTGCAGCAATGCCCCCTGCAGTGCAACCTGCAAGGAAGCAGTGGCATTTGCATCTTTAGGGTTATCCAAATCAACTGCAATGCTCTTCATCAGTAGCAATTTTTTTTTCCAACAAGCTATTTTACAAGAAAGTTTTTCAAGTCCTGTTTTATATGTATATTTTTATAATTGCCGTATCTAACTGTATCTGTATTAGAGGATCTTGAAAATTTGCCGTATCTGAATCTGATACTGTATCTGTCCATGCAACTCTGATGCAGAAAAAGAAGTTGATGCTTATTCCCAGGGTACAATAAAACCCTTTCAAGAACTTGTCTTACATTCTAAGTATATCAACTGTTGATTGATGAAAGGTTTGTAGTACTGCAGACCATAACTCATGAGCTTGCTTGGTCGCCAGTCATGAGAATAGGCTTGATAGTGTTGCCATAGTTGTACTTAGAGAGTTCACCTAGATCATGTTGTTACTTTTTTATATAGTCCTTCTAACAACATTAAATTTTCCGCTTTTCATGTATTAAAACTATTGTAGATATCTTAAAATGCATCCTATCTAAAAAATGCCAAGAGATCAATTTGGAATTTTTTTATTTATTTAAAAGTTATTTTATTCTACTCTGGAACTATTTTATTTACTACATATATGGACACAAATTTTATTGTATATACATTGTTTACTCCATTTTTTGATAATACACTTATTTTACTTTTGAAAAAACCGCCATCCATTATTTTGGTAATTCTAATTTAAAAACTCATTAATTTGGATCAAATTTTTTATATTTGTATTTTAAATTTTATTATTATTTAAAAAATTCATTAAAAATAGAAAAGTATAAAATGAGTTTTTTAAAGAGATTAATTTTTCTTAATGTCTGCTAATAATTTAAAAAAATAAAATTTGGTGATAAATTTGATAATGATATAGTAGATTAATTTTAATTAAAAAAAAGAGCTTCTTGCAACACTTTGGAAAGGAGAACAATAATGATTATAATCAATTTTATGTTGATTTTAATGCCGCTTCTTCATATTTAATGTCCGATTCTATACAAAATTGTAGAAAAACATTGTCAAAGATTCATCCAAATCTGATGAAGTGGATATTGTTGATGAGGGCATATCTTTGTTTTTCCGTGCTGCTTATTTTGGAAATATTATGTTTATTTTTAAATATTAATATTTTGACATGTAAAGGACTGCCAAATTTAAGGTAAAAGATAAGAGTTTTTGTTAACACACTTATGCCATCATACTCCTTTTTTAGCCTGCCATTGTAGAGCTTCTGTCATAAATGTCTTCATGCTAGACATGGTTCCATTCCAAATCTCCCTGGCCTAAACATATCCAATAGAGTTATCTAAACTGTTTGTTTGCTTTACAAAATTAGGAGTCATATACCTCAATTGCAGTATATCATGTCATTTGATTCTATAAAATAAGCCACTATAGATGCTCTGTTTTTCTGAAAATTCCTTGTTGCACATCCTTTTATTATCACTAGAATTCATAATTCCTCGTTGAGCGACTATGCTAACTCTTCTTCGTTTCATTTGAAGTGGCTGTTTTTCACATTCTTCAAATTGATTATTTTGCCTATTATTGATAACTATATCCTGCCCCCTATTTAAATTATTAACATTCAAAATCTGAAAAGAAATATTAGTTTTTACTTTTTAGTATTTTACCTTTGTAAAATCATTGTGGACTGTATATTCTTGTTTATTTACAATTTGCTATGCATTTAAACTAATTTTTTTGGCCTTATTCAGCTGTATGCTTCAATGTATCTCTTACTCAGAATGTGACAGAAAAATAGACTGTTATACTTCTACATCAAGTTTCTAGTGCTCATAATTGTATGATGAATTAGTTTTAATTAAAAGAAGAGTATAGCTGCATATTTTTTTTTAATGATGAAGAGTGCACTTCTATATTAAATCATATAAAAATAGAATACACTAGTTCACATAAAAGATGGGTGGAATTGAATCACACCCCAAAAGTCAATGTAAGAGTCCACAAATAAAAGAAGTGGTCACATCGATATGCAGCTTTAGCTATACCAGCAGGATGAGAAGAAGAGTCATGATTAGGGGGGTTGCCCCAACCATCAAGGAGGTCTTGGCCATCAGAGGGGTCCCAACCAGTGATGTTATCCTCTTTGTTTCTTTCTTCTTCTTGTTCAGCATGAGTTGTGCAAACAGGAGAAAAAGAAAGGTCCTGCTGGAGGAACTTTTCACTATCATACCAACCAAGGATTCCACACTCATGTCAAGAGGTAGAAGATTCGTCATGTGACGAATGGCATGGGCCATGATGGTAGTGCTGAGGGGATCCATGAAGCCTATGGAACATTGTGGCTATGGTTACAATGATACTTGCATGGAGGGGAAGCATCCTCGTTGGTAGGAGAAGGCAACACATGAGCAATAGTAATGGGGCATTGATCAAGTGCTTTGTAAGTTTCTATAAGTGATACAAGCTCTAAAGCAACTTTATTGTCTTGGACCTAGATTTGGATTTATAACATAACATTAGAGCATACAATAGCTTTAGTATATAGAGATAAATGGGCATCTATAGCAGCTTCTAAAAATAAAGTTGAATTCCAACCTTTCTATATGTTGAATAGAATTTCAATTTTGAAAGCATGCCAAGTTTGGGTATATCTTGTAGTCATTTTAGGTGAGGAGAAAGCCATGAGTACCCTTTGAAGGGTTTGTAATTCTTATGCTTACCCACCAGTTAAAAAAGATAAAAAACATGAGATGGCCATTACATTAGTGCTGACTTCAATGCATCTTTAAGGAGATGTGAAAGAAAACTTTCAATTCAATCAATTTTGGAAGGCTGTTGCATGATGAAAAAAAGAAGTATTTAGTTGAGAAACCTTTAAATGAATAGGAAAGTGACACTTATTACCTGACTTAAGAAGTCTATTCATACAGGGAATGATAGCATTGATTAATTATAGATAAAAATAAAAAATTATAATAATATCAAGTAAAAGATTAAAGGCAAGTTTTCAACTAATGGCTGACTGTGGTGAAGGAATGTGTTTTCCATAATTGAAGTCACATGTTCAATTTCAGATGGGCATAGGGTTGTACACCTCACAACATAAAGTAATTGAAATATTGATCCTCATGTTGAATACTTGCTCAAGTGGGTTCACATACACCAAATTGGTGTGTCGTCTGGTGGTAGCCTGAAAAACTACCTTTACCTTTGCCTTTCTTATGAAGTTTACTTTCTTTGGAAACAAATATATGCACATATTTAATGTAAGTCTAAGGAATGAATGATTATGTTGATGTGCAGAGCAAAGTGGACTTACAAATTAGCACATGTGAAGTGAAATAATATGTAAAGACTTTGCTTGCTGGCTCCATTAAATGACCATGTCACATCTGAAATCAGCATTTGCAGGTATTTAAAGACAGGAGTGATATTAAGAATGTGCTAATTGGAGAGGGCAGTTTTATCTGCGAAAGGTTGGGAGTTTAGACATCAAGCCTCCTGAGATAATGCTGGACAATTGATTGATTGCTAGTTGCCAGGCTTTGTGATAAACTAAAGTGAGGTGGGCCTGCTTTCATATTCTTTAGAATGAAAGACAACTTTTTTTAACTTATTTTTGCTTTATTTTAACTGCAGTATGACCAGTTGGATGTGTCAAAATTTTCTATACATTTGTTCTAACTTCTAATTCATTTCGATAGCTATAAAACACATGAATGTAATTAATAAGTTGTAAATTCCAATCTGAACAATTTATATGACTATATCACATCAATGAAAATGTGCATCTCTAAAAAGTTTTTTAATATTCAGTGAACTGGATTTACAGAAAGTAGATTTCAAACACAAAGGGAGTCTTTCCACTAATATAGCCATAAGAGTATGCCAACCTGCATATGAATAAAGGAAAATTTGAGAAAATTGTGAGTCAGATTTGTTATTTATCCAGGATAATGTTTTTCTTGTAAACGGAGTTGGCAAGTGCTCAACCTTGTTTAGCATCTTACCTGAGACTGAGTTTCTTTATTGTTAAGTTTATTGAAAGAATGGTTGCTTGTTGCTTGCTTCAAGTTCAAATACAAGACATTCCTTTGCTGATCACACATTATGCCAATGAAGATTGAACATTGAATTCTTAATTCTATCTATAAAAATGTAACTGCTTACTGATTGGCAGCTATATCACGATTAAATATAGTCCTAGTGAGGGTAGTTTGAAGATTTGTAACAGCAATTAGCACAGTTGGGCTAAGCCTTGACATGGACTACACTACGTAACACTAACTTTTGTGTGCATAGAAATAGAGAAGATGACTGTGTTGTCTACATATAAGAATCTGTGTGTACCATCTATGCCCTGGGGCACTCACTTTATTAAAAAGTATATCTCTGTGTTCCAATAGTATAGAATGCAACAAAAAGTTCTCGATGTACAGGAACCTGACGAATCATTTCAATCCAGGAAGAAAATGATTATTATGCTGTAACTGAGAAAATAATAGCACCAATATCTGGAAGTATGGCATTATTATTTTTACATATCCCCTGATTAAATTAATGCCATTTATGCGTGTACTTGTTTGGATATTGTACATTCTGGAAGATTCCAAAGAACATGTTTGATTGATGTTTTCTTCCAAGATCCTACAATGAATCATTGCAATCTCTGTAGGAGTTATTCATTGTGAGAAACCTACAAGAATTTTTGAGAAACCTGTCGTATAAATGGAGCTCAAATGCACACAAATATATTGTAATGTCTCTTGTCTCCTAATGTCACTCATTCATAATTATTTGTGCATTTATTACAGGTTCATCTTGATTTTGAACTTAGAAATTGTTGATATTAAGTTTCCACGACCCATATTGCTAATTAATTGTCGTTTCTGGATTTGATTGTGTTGAGTTTTTTGCATCAACATTTCACATCACACTTTGTGATCCATCATCAGGATAGAAGAGAGCTAGAGGAGAAGAAATGAATTTGTTGCAGACCAGAGCTAGTTAAAAAGGAAGAGGTGGGAAGAGGGGGAAATGAACACGAGGTTCAAAGAATAAGGATTAGATAAAATAATAAAAAATTGAAAGACAAGATTAGGAGATGACTAAGCTTATTTAATAACTTGAACAAATTTTAATATGTTATTAGAGCTATAAGATTAAACTAGTAAATGTAGCCAATTAATAAAGCACATGAAAGAATAAGATTAACAATATAAAAATAAAAAAATTGTTATTAAAATGAAAATTATGTGAAAGTGTTGAGCACTGATTAAAAAATTCTAAAAAAGCTAAAAACTATCTAATAATTTGACTATCTAAATTTTATGCAAACAAAATTTTGAAAAGCTTTTATATTTGTTATAATTCTAATATTCTAATTGCCTAAATTATAAGCTGAAACAAATCTTTAATTTTTGCTTAATGTTATAAAATATATAATATTAGAGCAGTTAGATAATCATGTTGAGAAATTGAGGAACTAGATTTAATAATAGAGTAAACTAATATTTTATCTAGGAAAAATTATAGAGGCAAAAAATATTTCCAAATTTGAAAATGGCTGCATGTTGGAAGAAAAATGGCTAGCGTTATCATTGACACACAAATATCCTTTGCCAATTGAGTGCTTAAAGGCACTCTTCAATCAAGAAGAGAGAAGGCCTTAAGATATTCAATTGAAGATAAATAGCCAAGGGCCTTTACACACTTGACTTTTAGGTTCATGATCTAAAGGACACATTCTCGATAGAGGACGGAGAGGAGTTTCAGATGAAAGCGGCTGCAAGCTGGAAGGAAAGATGGCTAGGGTTCATTGCTTGGATACTATTCCATTGGTTTGACGTCTTGCAGAAGATGGGAGATTTTGGTTGTAGCTATAAAACAAGTGAGGTGATCAAGGGTCATTGAGGACTGACATAAACGTTAGTACTTGACCTACAGTTCTAGGTTTGGGTATGGGTTTAATTGACTAGACTCATTGGAGATTCAATTGAAGATGCAATCAAGGATAAGATGGAGGACTCCTGGCATCTAGATATAGCAAAGGCTTAAGAGTTAAGAGAGAAGGGGCCAATTTTATGCTTGAACACCCTATTGATTGGAACAAAGATCATGGGAAGATATGTTTATCTATCTAAAGATTAAGTGCCTCTCCTTCATTTGGAGATTTCTTAAAGGCCTTTTGTTGGGAGAGTTCTAAATGCTCTTAACCTGTTGATTGAGTTGCTAAAGGCCATCTCCTTCTTGAATTCCTTCATTGGAAGAGTGCATAAATGCCCTCAGTCTATTGGTTGAGTGCCTAAAGACCTTATGTCACCAACCAATTTCCCATAGGTTTAGCAAGGCTTCTTTTGCTTCAAGGGTTGCCCATTCATCAAGACCACCACATCATGACTAGATTGACTCAAAATGGAGCAATATTCATTTGACCAGGTCCATATTTATTCATTTAGGGTTTATTTCAGATTAATCATCTTTGGTTTAATGTATCTATTGAACTAGGTCAGGTTTGTTAGTTGGGATAACTCAAATGATTAGTTAGTTGAGCTATCTTGAACATGGATTTGTTGTGCACAGTTTGGCTTGCCTAGAGTAAATTGGAAACACTACTGGATTGAGCATGTCCCTACCCTCTGCAGCCTCTGAAAGTTGTTTTGATCGAGAGCCTAAATGCCCTTGGCTTATTGGCTGAGTGATGAGTTGTTGATTGAGCCTTCCTTGTTGGAAGAGGCATAAATTGTCTAAAGGTCCTCTCCCCTTTGGCTGGAGTAGATGGGAAACACTACTGGATTGAGCATATCCCTACCCTGTGCAGCCTCATAAAGGCCCTTTGCCTATTGGTCGAGTGACGAGTTGTTGATTGAGCTTTCCTTGGTTGAAGAGGCATAAATTCCCTAAAGGTCCTCTCCCCTCTCAAGTGCATAAATGTTCTTCTCCTCGGTGTAAGACTTGTTTTTGACCTTATGTTTGGGCTGTTAAGAGCTTGAATTGAGCCACTCTTTGTCTAGGTGAGTCACTAGGCCTTTCTGCGCTTATGTTCATAGCTTCATATCAAGGGTGGAAGAATGTGGCCTTCATTTCATATAGCTTCTTCATATTCTCTATAGCATAAGAAGGAAAAAACAACTGTTGATAGAAAGGCAGCAAGGGTGTTTCGTCACTCAATTGCAAGCAAAAGGAACTTAACTTTATTTTGTATGTGACTGCTCACTTGGACCCATGGTGCATAAGTGATAACATCTTTTCTCCCTTGTTTGTCGCTTGAGTGCATCAATGCCTCAACTTGCTCCTATTTGGAGAGGGTCTTCAGGCACTAGCTAAGAGGTGAGGATTCTCCTATTGACAAGGATCTCATTCTCCCACCTTTGAAACATGCCAGTCTCCCACTTGATTGGTTGATTGATTAAATTGGGAATTATTGACCTATGTACTTGACTGAGGCAAGGGCATTTATGCACATTAGGTCAATATCTTGTCTCTGTCATTTGTTGAGTGCCTAAAGGTCTTCACACTGATGAAAGCTCATTCTTGTGCTTGACTATCGAGAGGAAGCTGCGATGAGGTCAGTTTCTGGAAAAAGACAGAACATTGCCAAGAAGTTCTAAAAAAGCAAGCATACATAAACTGGCAACTTAGATTTTATACATGATGTTTGATAGTTTGTCCTATTCTGTGTGTTTATTTGTGAGACCAATTTGAACAGAATTATAACATGAGAGGGTAAGAACAATGTGTATTCTCTGCACAAACTGACATTGGTGAATGGATAACTTTAATATCTGTAGATGCTCAAGAAGATATATGATGGAAAATAGTGTTAGTAGAGTCAAAATAGTCAATTGCCAAGAATTAGGATAGAGGAGTTTCAATCACTGATTATGTAATACTTGATTGCCTGGATGGTTGTTACAATTCCTATAGTATATTTTGTGCAGGAAGTTGATAACACTTAGCCTCTCAAACCAAGTGATATTTCTTCAAATGGTTGCTACATTCTCATTGAGTGATAATATAGATGACACATGTTTTGAGAATGCAATTTTTTAATTTCATTTTCTTTTGGTTAATTTGCATTAGTTTCCCTTTTTTCCATTTAAAGTAGTCTCAATTGGCTTCAGAAATAAAAAAGAGCAGAGCATCTAGCTATTGAAAAGAGGGCCCATTATAATTGTAGCACTGTTATTTTATATAAATACTAAATTTTGATGCTGACAAATAGCTTATTATTCTGAGATACTTATATATTTTATGATTTGCAGGAACAATAAATAGTGATATCAAGAAGTATGCCACCACCCACCCAGTCAGAAGGTCAGTCACAAGGACCTTCTTCTCCGGCACCTGTTTCAACTGAGATAAGTCACCAATCGTGTGGCAAGGGAAAGAAGAGGCCCTGGTTGGAGCAAGATTCAGGTAGTTACAATCAGATATCTTCTCCTAAGCTGGAAAATAGTAGTGCGAAATCTCAGAAGTGTGAACACAGCACTAAGCTAGAAGATGTGTGTAGTGTAATTGAGATACAAGGTGGCATGGATAGTCAATCCAGTGTTGAACATCTGGTGTTGCTTATGCGGCAATATTCAAATAAATCCCCAGAACTTAGACTCTTTAGGAAGATCACAGGTGTGATAGCTGCCACAGAACAAGGTAACTGTTTGAATCATTTCATTCATATGGGTGGGTTGAATTCTCTGAATGAATGGCTTCAAGATGCATGTAAAGGAAAAGTGGTTGATTGTGATAATGTCAAAGAGGAGTTCATCATTGAATTGCTAAATGCACTTGAAAACTTACCCATTAACAGCGAAGCTCTGAAGGTTTGCAATATTAGGAAGTCGGTTAAACATCTCTACAACCACAAAAATTCTGAGATTCAGAGGAAGGCAAAAAATCTGGTTCATAATTGGCAGAAGCAAGTAGATGTGGAAACAAAAGCATTGAATGAAACCAAAGGAGAATTCAACCATGGCACTGTGCAAGCACATTTTGGAGAAAGTGGGCTTGTCCACGAGGTAGCAAACTTAATATATGCTAAACCTGCTGAGCCTTCCATCATTGAAGTTTCTAAAGAACCTAAGGCTTCTGGGGCCGAAGTGCAACAAAATAGAGTACCTGTTGGTTTGGATACGTTACCTGCAGAGGAAGCAAAGGATGGTGTTGTCTCGATTTCTCAGCAGGAGAGTATAGGTGCTAAAGATATTGGATCAGTAGATCTGAATGGATGTGTGATGGAGAGGTGTAACTCTAAACCAACTCATCTAGAGAGCTCAAGCAATAAAAGCTGTATTGATGCAGAAGAAGCTTCTGTCCCTTCTGCAGAAGATGTTGCATCAACAGGTATACAGTCCTCTCCAAAAATTAGGGAGAAAGATACAAAAATGAGTGAATCTCCAGAATACATGGAGTCTGCTGGTGCCATTACAAGGGGGAATTCAGATGGGCATGGTTGTGAGTGGAAGAGTGTTGGTCATATTTCTAAAGCAATGGATGGGCACATTTCCAAAGAATCAGAACTGGGGTTGGATGCATCAACTGGACCAGTGCATTGCCATGAATCAAATATTTGTTCTCCATCAGCTGAGCTTAAAGTTCCTGTAAATGTTGATTCAGGCTCTCCAAAACAAAAAGATGAAACTTGTCAGACTGAAGAAAAGGATAAGAGAACTGAGCCTTGCCAAAAGAAGGGCATTCGACTTACTGATTCAGGTTCTATCAACACAAGTAGGTCATCAATAAATACTAGCTTGTCTGATCACCAGCACAGCATTATACCTGTGAAAATGGTTGATGAGTCCATGGACTGGAAAGGTTTGATAAAGCCAACATCAGAATGTGGGGTTGCAGGGGACTGTGACATGATAAACAATAATTTTGCTTCAGAGGTTTCTGGTGCAAGTTATTCTGCTGGAAACCAAGAGGACACTGGAACGAGTGATGGAAACAAAACCTTCAGAGATAAGTCTGCTAGAGGGACAAGGATTTCTGAAGAATCAGATTTGAAGATTAATATAGAAACACCTTCAATTGAGCCTGATGAGAAAAATTCTGAAATGTGTATGGAGACAGGTGTAGAAACTGACCTCCATTTTCTTGATGATGCTTTAGAAGTTGCTCGGCAAGTTGGAAAGGAAGCGGAGCAAGAGGTAGAGAGTTATGATGAACCTCTATGTAGCTCCTCGTATGAGAAGCATGGTAAAAGGGCACCTGTGCGTTCAGTCACAACTGAATCCGTTGGAGGAGAGCAGGATATCTTTCATGAACAAAATGACACAGATACTTCTTATAGTTCAAAGGAGGTAATTTTGAAAGTGCAGAGAGGAAAGGATGGTGATAAGTCACAAGGAAATTATGCATCAGGTGAAATTGATGAGTCTGGCACAAAGGCCAAAGTTGTCATTCAGGAAGTGCAAACTTGCAAGATTGCAATAACCTCTCAAGAATCAATCACACATGAAACAGATGCAAAGGTAACCAGCTCTAGTGATCAGATAAAGATGCCAATGAAATGTATATTTGATTTGAATGAAGATATTCCAGCAGAAGACATGGAGTACTCTCAGGAGTTAATTCAGGCACCCACTGTTGCAACTACTTCAGCCTCTAATTGCACAATTACCAATGTGTCTACCCCCATTCCAATTGTTCCTACTTCTAAAGGACCTCTCAATCTTCCCACAACTCCTTTACACTTCAGAGGAGAACTTGGTTGGAGAGGATCTGCAGCAACCAGTGCCTTCCGACCAGCTGAGCCCCGCCGTACTCCTGAAAGAGATAGAACACAATCTGCTGAGGAAAATAACTCTCCCCTGAAACAGGGACAACGCTTCCTTGAGTTTGATCTGAATGTTGCAGATGATGATGGTGATGCAGGTATGGGCTTGTTTTCAGGCAGGCATGGTGGAGAAAGGCATGTGCCGGCATCAACCAGTCTTCCTTCAGGTGACTCATCAGTGGAAGTGAGTTCAAGTAGAAGAGCTGAAAGGCTTACTTTGGACCTTAATCGTCTCTGTGAGACTGATGATAGTGTCCCTGGTTTACTTTCTGATTGGAGAGGAGTGGAAAGATTAGGTGCATTACAAAATCCGAATCAAAGCCCTTCTCCAACATCATCTTCTAGGCCTGCAATGAGAGATTTTGACTTGAATGACAATCTTCCTTTTGATGATGTTTGGGCTTCTGCCCATGATTCTGAACAGAAAAAGTACAGCATGAAATCCAATAATAATCCTTCAGGATTAGATGATCCAGTAGTTTCTATATTGGGATCGAGAATTAATTTGGACCCCACTAAACTACCACCAGCACATGCAGCATCATGGGATATGCCTCATGTGAAAAAGGAATTTCCAAATTCAGCACAGTCTTTTCTGGTTTCTGGACCAAGTGCAGTTCCTTCTTTCAACAACATGGGAAGGATATTACCCATGCCTTATCCAACACAATCATTGCCTTTTCCATACAATGGAGTAGCACTTGGGTCTTCTTTTCCCATACCTTCAGCTGTTTATACTCCTGGTCCTGTGCCCTACATTGTAGATTCAATGGGAGCTTCAATTCCACAGATAGTGGCCCCTGCTGCTATCTCTTCTTCTTTTACAAGGCCACCTTATTTAATGGGTGTCCCTGGTGGAGTAGGGACAAGCAATGCCGGGGGAATGGTAAGACCAAATCTTGACTTAAATGCAGAGTCTGACAGTAGGGAAGCAGGAGGAAAAATTAGACAATTGTTTCCACAAAGCAACCACATGCTAGTAGAAGAGCAGATAAGACCGTACCAACAGGTTACAGCTTCAGGAACCCCTTTGAAGAGAAAAGAGCCTGAACGTGCTTGGGATTCATACCAACTTGGATACAAGCAAGTTACAACTTGGCCGTAGCCTTCCAGATTTGGCATGGGTTTATGGGGTTTTCCTAGTGGCTGGTCTAACTACAAATTCTAACTGTATATGGATTGACATCTGTGGTGTGGAGCTTCTAACCTGGACAACTTTTACTAGAATTTTTTATATGTGAATGCTACGAGTTTTCAAGTGTCTTGTGAAGTCTTCTGATAAGCAAATGTCAATTGGCTTGGCCTATGACTATATGTAGATCTTCTGACTAGGATGGCAACTTTTTGAGAATTTCTATGGTGAAAGGAGGCTCAACAAGCTCTTGAAGACCTGTGAATACTAGGAGACATGCATTTATAATTTAGAGATTTAATTCCATTATTTTAGGACCAAAGACATAATGCAACTATTGAAATTGAGTTGCATGTTTTAGAATTTATTTCAATCATTACATATTAGTGTTAAGTTGAAACAAGTCACAATGCCGCTGAAGTTGGCATCCACTGTAGTAGTCTCTTGAATATTCTGTATATTCACAGAAACCGTGAAAATGAATTTGTATTATTTCATACTTAAGTGCTCTTGATGCTTCCATTTTCATCTCTGCCACACCCTCCAGAAGAAACATGTGCAATTGTGTTTATCGTGGGATATTCATTCTATGAAGCCTTTAGATCAGATATAGAATCTCAAAGTTGCAGCTATTTCTCAATTAATGAAAATATGCGTGTCCATTAAAATGCCAATGGTCAGGGAAGGTTTTCGGTCTCATGATTGCAACCTGCAAGTGGACACTGTATGAGGATGATACAGTTTCTGATTAGACATTTGCCATTTTATTTTGTTTTGTTACACCAGCATGATTTATTCCATATCTAAACTACACTCATTTCAAAGTGCATCAATTCTAAGGTGGTGTTGTTTTCCCTATTGGATCCATTTTCCTAACGTTGACATTTTGTTGAGGATCGTTTAAACAGCTAGTAACTATTTTAAAGTTAACATCATCCAAAACAGTGATTTTTAGAGGTATCTCAAACATACTGCCCTTTAGTGGAAATGAGATGGTTGTCATTGCAAATTAGAAATAATCTAGATTGCCCTCACGTGTGCTAGAATTTTTTTCTCTGGGAAAATGAAAGAGTATTATATATTTCCAGTAACAAATTAAATGCAATTTTTATTTTGCCAATGTCATGTCTTTACGTTGTTGTTAACCTTTTTTCCTTCGTAATTGTACTTTTTCTACCATCAATAGTCAACTCTTCTTCGCTTATGCCATTGGCATCTGGGAGATGCTTTGGTCATATGTTAGGTGCCACGTGGGCATTGGCCATATTTTGCTGACTTATTATGACCGGTTGCATCATCAATTTCCTGTTAAGAAATCATTTTAATTTTTTTAGGAAGGAGTACATTTTTGTGATATTATTTAAAGTTTCTCCAAACTCTATGGATTGAAGACAAGCAGTTACTATGGTCTTAGTATTATTCGATAGACAAAACATTCTGCCTTTTAACTCATGCGGTAAGGAGCAATCAACTGATGACCGGATTTAAAGCTGTATCATATCTAGCAGGATCCTAGTCCAACCTTCTTTTACAAAAAGATTATGCTTGATGCTTGGCGTCCGATGGTTGGAAACGTTGTTATTTGTACATTATTACAGTGTTGTTATTTGTAAATTATTACATTGTTGTTTATAAGAATTTATAAAATACTTAGCATGGTGGTGCCATGGGCTACTGCTTTTTTTAAGGCATTGGTGGTGCATGGATATTTTTTTAACATCTCACAATGTATTTTATAAATTCTCCTAAAAGTAGGGAAGCTACAGTTTTGGAAGAACGATTCCAAGAATGAAGGGAGAGAGGCACCTCAAATAATGCAGATGCAGCATGAGCTTTTCTTGCCACTTTGTTCAATGATGTCTTTCCAACAAAAAAATCTTTATATGTTACTTGCAAATTATAATTAGTGTGACTGATGTTCCGTATCAAATTCTCAATTGAAACAGGAGATGATCCTGGTTTCCAATTGAGACGATCTTTGTGCTGGTAAAGTGGATTAAGAGCTTAGAGCTAGTGATCATTTATTATTCTCAAATTTGAACCAGATATATCCTCTCAATGTCGGGGACCGTCACTCATAAAGTTAATTAATGGTACACATATTGGGTGACACGATAATAAATGAGGTGATGCTAATTATTGTGGATGTTAATTAGCAATGAATCTTTGGCAGGTTATCAAAAAAGCATATGACATGATTCGTGAACAAGGTTTTCCTTGTGCACTGTTCTTTTAACAATGGATTCTTGCTAGATGCTTATCAAAATCCTCTAATACACACTAACAAGTGCCTTTAAAGATAATTAAAACAACATAATAGTTATCATCGAAAAATAATCTATATGATCTAAACTTAAGAACTCAACAAATTGAAACACAATCTTAGAGAACACCCAATGTTGGGTGAAAAAAATCCAGCTCTAGAGAACAAATCTTCTTCCATTCCACTATGTAAAGATTGCATACAAATGTTTAGAATGCCACAATGGCTTCCATGAACTCCAACAACAATTAGAAAGCCCTAGCAACACCTACACGTATGCTCCCACTATGAACAAACTAACAATTATGCTTACCACAATCTTAGGATGGACTAAAACCACCATACAAATAAGAGTTAACCTCACGCAAGTCATGGGAAAGCAATACATGACCTCCCCTGAATCTGCCGCCCTCTTCGACAAACAATAATCCAATTGACAAATTGAAAGATAAATGTTAAAACACTTTGTATTCCATGTTTTGTTTGCACAGTAGCAAATTCATCGATCCGCTACTATGAAATTGTTGTGTTGTTTGCATGTTCACCAAAGCATTCACAATATGGCCATAGTATTTGAGATATTTTTGTGCTATTCTATGTGTTCATTACGGTGAATGACACTTGTCTCGGTTGTTGCACATTTATTACTTGTGACGAGCAGTGATTTTGCCAATACATGTTTTTTGAGTCATTTCAAGGTTTGCAACTTTGATTGAAAACTCTCGAAGATGTCCCAAACCATCCTTGGTCATTCTCCAATCTTTTATGTGACAACCCACTAAGAAGTGCCAAATTCCATGTTAACCTCCAGTAAAAATAAACACCACGACTCTAATGGTCCAATGGATTTTGACCCAAAATTTTGGATCATACCCCCATCGATATGAGGCTTTTTGTCTTGAAAATGCTCAAGCTTGAGAAAGAGGAACTCGCATCCCCATAACTCTAGTAGGACTACTTGTAACTTGATTTGGCAATAAAAAACCCAAGTCAATCATCTTGCAATGAAAGATGAACCAACGATGACACTCTACCCCTTAATTGATCCATACAACTCACTAGCATAGTTGAAAGGTACAATGCTACCCATCCTCAATGTTTTCAAGATGACCTCATGCTTTAAACCACTTGTGAAGTACACTTGCTTGCCTTCACATGACATCAATGCACTATGTTGGATATGCTAACCCTTTTCTTGTTGCCTACACCGGTTTGAGACTTCAAAACCATCCTATCAACAATCTGTTCATGCACATTGTCCCTCTATCATAGGACAACTAACTATTCCATAAGCATTGATTAGCTTCTAAGTTTTTTTTTTAGACTGCAAGAATCAGTCGGGTATCCGTCCCCCTATAAATTGTAGTGCGCTAGGTAAACTTTTTTCATGTGCCCGGTGGCGTTGGCACGACACGCCCTCCGATACCATGGGTTTGGGGGGAGACTAGACCTCGTGACCTCTTGCCTGCAACAGGATGCTTTAGCCAATCGAGCTAGGCCTCCCACTCCATTGATTACCTTCTAAGTTATTGAAGTACTAGCAATTACAATTTTGATCTACCAACATATGAATTTAAAGTAAAATCCTTGCTATTCAATTGAAGCATTTATTGATTTTGTTAGGAATAAGATCAGAAAGCAAAATACAATAAAATGATTGCAAAAATAAAATATAAAAATAACACAAAGCACAGAGACACAGATATACATGATTCATCCGATAAGGGCTATGTCCACAGAGAAACAACTAGTCCTTCCTTTATTTCGTCCAACGATATGAAGGGATACAACCTACAACACATCTTTTGTAATTTCCTTTTCTCTCTATCACAGTCTCCTCTCACAATAGAAAACAATGCAATTACGCAGTTGTAATACATTGCCCTCATGAAAGGGGTTGCCTTCTAGGGCAAGAAAAACCAACATAATTTCTACCGTCAGATCTGTGACCTAATGATGAACGGTCCAAATTGATGAATAGTCCCCCCAAACCCTACATGAGGGTACACTCTCTGCACCCCATGCATTATAAATATTAACCAATAAGATCAAGCTCCATAACCAACATATTCTCATGTCTAAAGTGGATAGCATCTCTCACATACAAAAAAGGACTACCAAAAATAACATCATTTACGTCTAATGACACATCAATTATTCCCTTGTCCTTGTACTTTGGATGTGTATAAGTACAACTTGAGTTGATTACTTATCTTGACATCTACTTCATGTTGCAACTACCCCAAAGTGTATGGATGTGGGTGATTCACAACCACCAACCACAACTCACTAACCAACTTGGCGGAAATAAGACCAGATTGTGAACATGAGTCAAATAATATGTATCTTACCTTTCACTTATATCTTGGCTTGGAACAATTGGATGAGCTCTACTTCTCCATGTGATTTACCATCAATCCTTGGAACTCCTATTTTAGTGTGGCACATGATAAATGTTCATCTTCATTAGAGTTATCATTGGTTTTGATGTCTTTATTTACATAAGTGACATTCTTATCCTTACATTTCTTTTCATTAGAAGGTGCCAACTAAGGGTGTAGATTCCAACACCTTTAATTTGAATGGCCATCTTTGTGACAATGTGAACAATGGTAATTCCCTTTGCCTCTACCCTTTTGTTTAACAATGTAAGTAAAATGAATTAACACGCTTCTGGTAAAAACCATCTATGCTTTTTTGAATCAATATTTTAGATCAAACTCCATGTTCCATCATTAGGATGAGGCAAATATAAATTTTCTCATTTTGATGGTGGATCATGGATTTTCATCCAAAACATGACTAAAAAATCTTACATTGTTTTTATTAGAATTATGCTAATTCATGCTACTTCTATTATGAACTCAATGGGTAGAGGTAAAAGGAAGCACCATAGCTCACCTTGTTAAAGTTGATTAAAAAAATCTCACAATTTTTACTAGAAGCATGCTAATTCATTTACAATGGATTATGGAAATATCATGTTGTATTGGATGTAGAAATTTTCTTATCTTTCCCACTTTCTACATTTTTGTCACCACCAAATTGTTGCTCATCATTTTGCTTTTTCTTATTGAAAGAGTTCTTATCTAGCTCAAGATAGTGTGCATGGCCAAATTCCTTGCCTATATCTTATAGCTTAGCTATGATGATTTTCCTTTTCAAGTGACCAAATGGGCCTCCAACATACTTATGAGAGCTTCTCGATCTATTATATCCTTTCCCTTTTGGACTACCCTCTTTCTAAACTTGCTTGTGTACACATATGCTTTATCCTCGACGTTGCCTTAAGTAATTCCATTACATCACCTACCACTCTTCATGGAATCTTTAAGTCTCCCCACTTTGAAATTGGTGGTACTTTCCTAACTTTCATTGAGTATACATAACTCTCATGCCAAGTAATAGCATGCCCAAATTACTTTTTAACTTGCAAAATATATTTTTTTTGGCAAGGAGATAACTAACAACAAGTGAAGTATACCTCAATTCAGGGCACCCATTGGCCAAACTTGTTAGTGCTAGTTTCACCATCTTAAGATTGTATATCTATTTTTTCCTTTGCATTGAAGAATCTTCCCTTGGAGGACTCTCCTTCATCTCTCTTTCTAAATCTTCTTTTGTGTTTTCTTTTGGAATTCTTGACTTGGAGATTAGAACCAACATCATGCTTTCCAAACTATCTACCTTTTCCTCTATGCTATGAATATGTGCAACATTCTTTTAATTTGTGAAACCTAACTTTTCCTATCACCTTCTTTTTTTATTCCCACTCTCATTGACCACTCTCTCATTTTGATTTTGGGCTCAAAAGGTAGAAAATTCTTGTCTCTTCTCAATCTTAAAATGGCATATACTTGCAAACTTTGCAAAAATTAAATTCCCAAACGATACAACTAGTTTGATATTGTGATATGTAAATAGGGGTGGTATCACTCAGACTATTCTTTAGCCATGAATTCTCATTAAATACTTATCAAAAGCCTTAAATACACACTAACAACTGTAAGAGTCACACAATAGACTCAAGTAATCAAGATCACCTATAAAACCTAAAAGTAACCTTCCACAAGAGAGTAGAAAGGAACAAATTCTTGATTACAAGATGAAAAAATGATATAATAATACATAATGTATAAGAAAAGCTTTGCTTATATAAGCAAGGTGAGGAGATATGACAATATAGGATTATAAAATGTGTCATAATGATTTGACATGAGACAAAAATTAAACAACCTAAAAGTGCCCTAAGTAAACTAAACTAAGTGTGAATATGACCTAGACAAGAACTACTTAGGTAAAATATATCTTGTTCGCACTAACACCTTCCCAAGTGCAATTCAGGGAGGACCAAAAATAAATGCAAGAATGCAAATATGGGTCCTAGCTACAAGGCCATGTTAGGTACCCATGAAAAAATATCTAACAAACAAAGTAAAGGCGAACAATTTTTGTAAGAAAAAAGCCTCTACAAAAGAGAGAAAACATGAAAACAAACATGTATAAGTGATGGAAGAAGGATATGGTATGACTCCCCAAGGAAAAAATCCATTAAAAATATACAATCAATAGCCCCCCATAGGAGATCTTTGAGTGATCGAAAAAATGAAGCATTTGGTTGTGTGTGTGTGGGTGAGGAAATGCAGGCTCCTTCATGGTTGCAGACTGCATGTAGTCTTTCTCCTTTGCATGCATTTTCCTTCTTTTGCCTGTGCTTAGTTTCCGAGTTCTTCTTTGTGGGGTGGGTTCTTTATGTGATGTTTTGGGGGTGGAATTTTATTTTGGTCATTTTCTTTTGGGTGGCATTGGGGTCTAGTTTTTTTTTCTAGTGCTTGGTTGTTTGGTGTTGTGTGGAATAGGAGGCTATTCCTCTTGGATATGTCATTATGTCCTTTTTAGATGTCATTATGGGGGTTGATTCTACCCCATATGGTGAAGCTATGGCTACTAGTGGTGCTGGTCCATCACATGGTGGTTTATCTTAGATTTCAAAAGTTAATAGTTGCTTGGTGAGTGTTGATGTGTTTTTTATGCACTTCTCAACACAGGTAATACATAGATGCATCACCTCTCTTGAAAGACAATCTTCCACAATCAAATTGTAGAACACTATTCCAAGGTCTCTAATGTCAGGTCTTGATAGTACTTGGAATATCTCAGTTATTTTATGTGATTTTGCTGGAATCACAAGGCAGACTTACAAATGAGTTACAAAGCATGGGAAGTTGGGTCTTGAAATGGAGTTCCTAAGATGGGGAAGTTGTTGTGTGTTTGCTGCAGGTTCAAACAACAGTCTAGAACTCCATTTTATCATTGAATTTAGCTTTACAATGTGCAATGAACCTTGCCTAAGGTTACTCATTAAAAAAAACAAAAAAGGGCAGGGGAGAGAGGAAGTTCCTAGACTTGAAACTATGAATGAACAGTGATCATGGTGGCTGCTACAGTAGACAAACTCCCTAAACAGGGTTTTGCTTGGCCAAGAAGAACCTACAGTTACACAAAACCAGTGCAATCTTCTAAGGACTACAAATTTCCAGATTGCACATGCACACCATGCACATGCAATTGATCTAAGTTGTAGCATTGAAATCAAGAAGCCTAAGCTAACTTTACACAACAGTTTGTCATCAACAAGTGCTAAAAGTATGGGCTGAAAGTTCATCAAATACTATAACAACACCATTATGACAACCATTCAATAAACTAATACTAAAACTAACATAGAAGGCAGAACCATGCATGCAAGATGAGAAAAATCAAAGAGAACATCCATAAAATCATGCAATGTTGTCTTCTATTGCTGCAATGCTTTTTACAATAGCTCTCCAACCCTTTACAAATGAGGGGCAAGCCCCTATTTATAGTTTTCCAAAGCCCAAATGAATGGCTAGGATTAAATTACATTGTGTGGCCCATATTTGATTACATTAAGGTTTCACCTACCCCCCATTATCCAGTAATTTAAATACATCATTTGTCCTTTTCCTATTTTGTCATCTAGTGCCCAAGTGCTGTAGCAATTTTGTCATTTAGCTGATTGCCCTTTTACTGTAGCTGAAACTACCTGAAAGTTGCCTTCTTACTTGATGTGTTTGCAATGTTCTTCCTTGGATCAAAAGAGCCCATTGACGACTGGCATCAATGGATTGGTTGCCCCTGATTCAGAGGACATGTCATTATCACCCGGTGAAAAGTAGGACAACTCCCTCATGCCTTCTTCAAGGCCACCCCCTTGCATTTTTGTCATTGACTTCCTTGGCACAGGTCTTCTTCTAACACTAACTGTGCTGGTGGGTGCTAGGGGGGAGAGGCGAACATGAAATGAATGGTGACAGGAGCTATGCGCATTCCTTGTTCAACTTTCTCGATGGGTCTCCTAATGGACCCACAGTAGGCTCCTTGAATCCTGCATACATGAAACTCCGTAAGTGCTTTCATAAACAAATCAAGACAAACGTTAGTCAAATCCTGCAACTCTTTGTTAGATTCATCCATGCATCATCAAAAGATGATAATATTCATATTTGGAGCTCATTTGGACCATAAACATTAATGTGGGCCCAAAGGGGCGGGCAGCGAACGAGGGACAGCAAACCAGAAGGGAAGTTTCCGGACCTCACAAAACTTAGCAAAACCAAGATTTTTCAATTATAGTGCATGGAAAAAGGGGAAGGAAGAGTGCCCAGAAAAACTTCCTCAAGATTGGACCCATTTGAAAAAAGCAGAAGCTTGGAAGGGGAAAGCCGGAGGGTCACCGTCCTGTTGAAAAGGCAATGAACACACGGCGGCCTAGAAGGAAAGTCCCAGACGGTGACGGAGGGGCGGAGTCTCGGAAACGGCGACGGAGGGACGGAGTCCCAGAAACAGCCATGGAGGGGCCGGGTTCCAGAGGCCAGGTCGCCGGGGGTCCACAGATGTTCAAAATAGCCACGAAGGGACAAAGTCCTGGAAACGGCCACAAAGGGGTCGAGTTCCGAAGGCCGGGTCGCTGGGGCTCCACGGGTGTTCAAAACGACCACGGAGGGATGAAGTTCTGGAAGGAAAGTTCCGTAACCACCGAAACTTAACGAAACGTTGACGAAACCTTGGCAGTTCACTTAGGCACCACAAAAAAATCCCAAATCCACCAGAAATTTGTCCCCAAAGTCAAAAATGTAGAAAGTGGACTGTCGGGGGTCCACAGATGTTTCAAAATAGCCAAAGAGGGACGAAGTTCCGAAACCACCGAAACTTAACGAAACGTTGACGAAACCTTGGTAGTTCACTTAGGCACCATAAAAACATCCCAAATCCACCATAAATTTTTCCCCAAAGTCAAAAATGTAGAAAGTGGACCATTGGGGGTCTACGGATGTTTCAAAACAACCAAAAAGGGACGAAGTTCCAGAAGGAAAGTTCCGAAACCACCGAAACTTAATGAAACATTGACGAAACCTTGGAAGTTCACTTAGGCACCACAAAAACATCCCAAATCCACCAGAAATTTGTCCCCAAAGTCAAAAATGTAGAAAGTAGACTGTCGGGGGTCCTCAGATGTTTCAAAATAGCCAAAGAGGGACAGAGTTCTAGAAGGAAAGTTCTGAAACCACCGAAACTTAACGAAACATTGACGAAACCTTGGCAGTTCACTTAGGCACCACAACAACATCCCAAATCCACAAGAAACTTGTCCCCAAAGTAAAAAATGTAGAAAGCGGACCGTCGAGAGTCCACAGATGTTTCAAAACAGTCAAAGAGGGATGAAGTTCTGGAAGGAAAGTTTCGAAACCACTAAAACTTAACGAAACATTGACGAAACCTTGGTAGTTCACTTAGGCACCACAAAAACATCCCAAATCCACAAGAAACTTGTCACCAAAGTCAAAAATGTAGAAAAAGGCGAATTGAGCAATTAGGGACCAAGTCAGCAGGAACAAGACAAAAGGTAGAAAAGGGATGGGGGACTTTATTTCTCCTCGGATTTGAATACCCCAAGTAGGTGAATTTGGTTAGGGGAATTTGATCGTTTGAAGGAACGTGACCAATTTGGGCTTGGAAAATGGGGCACACAAAACAAGACAGGAGCAAAGCAGCCTATTGGGAGCAAAAAGAGGGGGTCCCTGCCCACGGCGGGGTGTGTGTGCAAAACATGCACAACAGTGAGGAGTGAGACTCGTTCGGTTTTGGTTATCCAACTAGAATCAATAGTCGAGGATTTTGTATATTGGAAGAATCATGCTGTAATTTGTAAGTTCATGGGTATACGAGTTTCTCTCCTATTTCTGGAATCTTGGGCTCACTATAATTAGAACTTGGAGGGAGACATGGAGGTTTTGCAAGCGACAAATAGTTATTTCATGGCTGTGTTTTAATGTATTGCAGATCGTAATAAGGATTTTGAAGGAGGTCTTTACTTCTACAATCAAGTGGGACTATTCTTGAAACCTTGGCACATGGGTTTTAATCTAGCCAAAGAGCTTTCGTCACGGGTTCCAATCTGGGTTCGACTTCCTTGGCTTTTGATTGAGTACTAGAGGAATGCTACTCTGCATAGTATTGCACTTTTTCTTGGTAAGCCAGTGGGACCTTCACAACAAACATTAGATCAGAGGACTCTTTCTCTGGCTCGTATGTGTGTTGAGATTGATCTAAACAACCCGTTACTTGATTTTTTAGAACTCAAGGTCGAGACTTTTTTGTGGATTCAACAACTATATTACAAGACTTTTCCTTTTCGGTGCAGAATCTGCCATGCATATGGTCACCTGCAAAAAAAGTGCCCTAAACTTAAAGTCTATGGTTCTTCTTATGGCGGGGTTTCTTCTAGGATGCCTTCACACTCTGATCCTTTGAAGGAGAAAGGAAAATCCCCTATGTATGAAGGGGAAACTGATAAGGAGGGTTTTATTTCAATGAAATATTGCAATAAGGGTAGAGGCAAAAAAAAAACCTTAAAGATAGGCAGGAGGATACAAGTTTTAATCGTTTTGAGGCCCTTGAAGATTTGGACCAGCAAGAGTTTCTCTTGAATAAAGGTGTTTCCATTCTAAATGTTTGTGAGGTGGAGCAGTTGGATTCTCATATGGTTGGTAATGATATCCCCTGTGTGGAGCTAGGTGCTATTGTACCTCTTGATCATGTCATGGAATCTTCTGTGTTACTAGCTATTCTAGTAGGTTTGGAGGGTGCTCCTAACCCTCCTACAAATTGTTTGGACTCACAAGCTGTGGGTGTAGCTCAGGATTTGGGTAAGGGTCATTTTGCTTCTTCTCCATTGGGTCTCCATCAGAAAAACCTCAAGAAGGGGAACTCAGAGAAGCCCTCCACGGTTGGACGAAAGAAAGATTGAGACAAGATCGAGATAGAAGGTGAAAATTTGGTGGAGTCAGGCTTTGTTAAGCCTCTTGATTCCCACTTTTCTAAACCCCATAATTGATTGTTCTCTCCTGGAATGTAAGGGGTTTGAACAACATCCCTCAACAAAAGGCTGTTCGGGAAATGATCAAGGCTCATTCCCCTGACGTGGTGCTTATTCAATAATCTAAGTTATCTGTCAAAGCTATGGATAATATTTCTTCCAAGCTTTGGTGGCATGGTCAATGTAAATGCATTGGTGCAAAGGGAAGTGCTAGTGGGATTATTTGCTTTTGGGATTCGTGAAATATCTCTCCTTTTTTGTGGATTATGAGTAGATCTTCTCTATCCATGGTTGCTTCGAGCTTCGAGTTTGGTGAAATCTTGATTTTCTCTAATGTTTATGCTCCAACTGACCTACCTAGTAAGGCCCGTTTGTGGGATCATTTAAGGTATGTAAGATCCTTAGCTCCTTTGTTTCCTTGGATTGTGGTTGGGGATTTTAATTCTATTCTCAATCTTGAGGAGAAGAGAGGTGGATTGGATCGCTTGGAGACCTCTTCATCTCTGTTTAGCAATATTATTAACCAACTAAATTTGATTGATATTAAGCCTCTTAATGGTTTGTTTACTTGGAGTAATAGGAGATGTGTGGATTCTTTGTGTAGACATCCAAATTTGGACAATTAATTTATCCAAATTTATCACTTTTTGTCTAAACATCCTCTTATCCGAGTTAATTAAGTAATATTAGTATTATTTAATTAATATCTTTAATTCTGCCAAATCCCTAAGGTATAATTAAATACCTTACCCTCCTTAATCCTCTTTTCATCAAATAAATTAAATAAATATTACATTTATTTAATTCCTCACATGTCATTTTCATCTAATCCTAATCCATTTTCTAATTTCCTCATTAAGGATGTGCACATACCTAATCCTTGATTAGGATGTGTCAAATCCTCCAACTTTTGCAAGTTGGCTTTTAATCCTAATTAGCCCCTACTTATCCTCTAATTACTGATTAATTAAGCCTAATCATTCTCCAAGGAATTTTTAATTCCTTTTTATTCTTCCTAGATTCCCCTCTTTTATATGTGAATTTTTAATTCACATTCCATTCTTCCAAGGCTTCTAGAACCTTGGACTTGTCACAATCTCCACATGTGACCAACCTTGGACTTGTCACAATCTCCACATGTGACCAAGTCCCACCTTTTTGAGCCCCACCTTTTACCCTCTAGATCATCCTAGGACATTTATCCTCCCAACCACCTTTCCTTTTCCCATGTAGATTTTTGAGGAATTCTAAAATTCCTCAAATGTCCCTTTCACTCCCACTTGGGGACAAGAAATCCCTTTTTGTGGAAATCCTCTCATCCCCCAAGGTGCATGTCCTTTTCCACCTCATGTACCTTTTTGACAACTCATTTCCATCTCATCCACCCTTGGCCACTTCACCCTCCACATGTCAAGATGTGAGGGCTTGTGGGTTCTCAACCCACCATAGCCCTTCATCTTGACCTTGTTGGATCA
Source organism: Sequoia sempervirens (assembly GCA_007258455.2). NCBI lineage: Eukaryota > Viridiplantae > Streptophyta > Pinopsida > Cupressales > Cupressaceae > Sequoia > Sequoia sempervirens. Next base: position 451,762,904 of record VDFB02270651.1, read on the forward strand.
ATCTTGACCCTTGAATTCTCTAGAGAATTCAAGTTCCTCTATAAATACCCCCTCCTCAAGGGCATTTTCAACACTTTTGATTTTCATAACCTTATGCTGCCAATTTTCCTTCTCAACACTTTAGATTTGAGCAACTACATGCTGCCCATTTGCCTTCTCGGACACTTCTTCATTTGAGCAACCTTATGCTGCTAATTTTCCTTCTCAACACTTTGCACTCTCATAACTACATGCTGTCCATTTGAATCCTCAAGCCTTTTTCAATCATTCAACCATCTTTCTTCATCATTTTGCATATTGAAGCTTGCATTTTAGTCACTCAATCCATCATCTAAGGAGCACACAACCAATCCAAGCAAGGGCCAATCAAAGAGGTATCAACAACAAGGGAGGTAAAAGTGTTTGTATTTTATCTTATTTGCATTCCTTTTCGTTGAACTACTCTTTTGGCTAATCTTGAGGTGTCCTTGGTATTTTGTTATTCATGTTTCTTAGTTGTTTTACACTTTTAGAGCAGTAGGAATTCCAAAGTATACACTTTGAAATGTTGGACAGATTTTTAGTTTCTATTTTCTAGGTTGGCAATCAATGGATTTCCAATTTTGAAATTCTTGACTGGCGTGGTTCAAATCATTTTCCTATAATTTTTTTTTTCTCATGGTCGAGAAAGTGCCAAGAATCCTTCAAATTTCAATTAATGTGGTTGCGAGATCCCTCTCTACAGGACCTTGTCAAGGTTTGGTGGTCTGATGGTTTGCCTTCACATGGGACTGCTATGTGCACTTTTGTTAAAAGGCTCCATTTTGTGAAATTTTAGCTAAAAAAATGGAATAGAGACTGCTTTGGGAATGTCTTTAAGGAAAAATTAGCAGCTCAAAACCATCTAGACACCATATCTAGGAAGAATAGAGACCAAGGAATCACTCGGGAGTCACTTAAGGTTGAAGTAGATGCTTTGGAGAAGTTTTTTGAATGGGAATTGTGTGAGGAGTTGTTTTGGAAACAAAAATCAAGGATTGGTTGGTTTTAGGAAGGAGATAGGAATATTGCTTTCTTTTTCAACTAAATCAAAGCTAGGGGACATGGCAATATAATCTCCTCTATTATGTCTTCTCAGGGTGCTCAACTTTTTTCTTTTCATGATATATCCTAGGAGGCCATTAGGTACTTCTCTTCTTTATTCTTTGAGGATGGTCCTGAGGATTTGGAAGGTGTGAATCAGGTTTTGGCTTGCATTCCTTCTCTAGTTTCCTATGAAGCCAATACTGATCTTTCTCAACCAATTTCTCTTGATGAGTTAGAGGAGGTTGTTTTCAGCATGACAAAAAGAAAGGCCCTGGGCCCGGATGGCTTTCCTATTGATTTTTTTAAAGGAATAATAGGAGATTATTAAATGGGATATTTTGGAGGTGGTGTTGGAATCTCAGGTTAGTAAAAAAATGTTGAAAGCTGTGAAATCAACTTTCCTGGCTCTTATTCCCAAACGTGAGGGTGCTAATTCTTTTGATCTTTTTCGGCCAATTGATTTGTGTAACGTCGTCTATAAGATCATTTCCAAGTTGATTGTTGAGAGATTGAAGCCTTGGTTGAATAATATTATCTTTGAGGAGCAGGGGAGTTTTGTGGCTGGCAAACATTTCAAGATGGTATTGTGATTGCGGTTGAGGCGATTCACTCCATGGAGGTATCTAAAGAGAAGGCTATGTTTGTCAAACTAGACATGGCTAAGGCTTATGATTGGGTTAGATGGTCCTTTCTTCACAAGATCTTGTGTGCATTCGGGTTTGCTGAGGACTCTATTAATTGGGTGATGAGTTGTGTCATGTCGGTGTCATACTCTGTGCTGATTAATGGTGTTTCCTCTTCTCTGTTTGGTACTTCTAGGGGCCTTAGACAGGGTTATCCCTATCTCCTTATCTCTTCATTATTATGGCTAAAGGTTTGGGTAGACTTCTTAAAGCTCAACAAAGTTAGGGTTTGATTCATGGTTGGTATTGGGGTGATGGTTTGGCTTTGTAGACCCATCTCCAATTTGTGGATGATATTGCTCTCATGGGTTTGGCTAGAATTAGGGAAGCAAATAACTTTAGGTGGACTTTGGACATTTATCTTGCTGCTTCAGGGTAGAAGATTAATGAAGGGAAATCTTCTATATTTTTCTTCAACACTCCTATGCTTATTCAAGCAAGGATTGCTTGCATTCTCAGATTTTAGATTGGTAATATTCCTCTTGTGTATTTGGGTGCTCCTCTCTCTGTGTCCCCTCTTCTAAGAAGGTCTTGGAAACTTACTCTAGACAAGTTCAAGGGGTATGTTAGTCACTGGGCTTATTGGTGGTTGTCTTTTGCTGGGAGGATTACGCTCCTTAAGGCTGTGGTCTAGGTGCTTCCCCTCTACAACTGTATGGTTCAAGTTGCTCAGACAAGCTTTCATTAGAGAACTTGATGCACTCTTTAGACAATTTCTTTGGTCCAAAAGTTTGGATTCCAAGAAGTGCAGTCTAGTTAGTTGGGATACTATTTGTAGGCCTATCCATCAAGGTGGTTTGGGTCTTCGTCAAGTTGCCCTTACTGGTCAGGCTTTGGCAGCCAAGCTTTACTGGCGTTGGTGTGTTTGCTAAGATAATAGTTGGGCTAAAATCCTTAAGGCCAAATATTTGAGGGGTGCCATGGTAAAGGGAATTACATGCTACCGTCTAGAGGGTAAGGGGTTCATGATATGGGATACTCTTAGAAAAAGGTGCTAGCCTGATTAAGCAAGGTCTGTTCTGGATCTATCACAAGGGGGAGGATGCTCTTTTTTGGCTTGATTCTTGGGATGGTTACCTGTCTCTTTTCTCCTCTCATCCCCATCTGTGGGACTTGGGCTCACATTTCTTGGATGTCGGATGTTCAAAAGTTGGTGATTTTAAAGTTGTGGAGTGGCTGGGTTAGGTGGAGGTGCTCAGATGGAAATGGAGTCACCTTTGGCCTCCTGGGGGATTGGTTGTGGATAGTGCTGAATTGGGTAAGATTGTAGCAGGGAGAGTGTGTAGCTATTTACAACACGGGGATGTCTTGGCTTGGGCCCTTGATCCTAAAGGGGTTTACTCGGTGGCTGCCAAGTACCATAAATTGGATAGAAGTATGGGGAGGTTGAAATCTCTTGGTGGAAATATGTTTGGAACATGCTTTCATGGCCTAAGTGAAACTTCTTCCTTTGGTTAGTGGCTCGTAATAAATGTCTTACTTGAGAAACTCTTTTGAAGAGGGGATTTCAGGGACCAAATATCTATTTTTTATGTGGGAGTAGTGAGGAGTCTTCTTCACATCTCCTCTTCTAGTGTGATTTCTCCAAACTTATTTGGCATTTGTGGTGGACGGTTTGGAGGAAGCCCTGTGTGCATGCCTTATCCCTTTCAGAGTTTTGGAGGTCTTTGGGGAGACCTCCTCTCAATTCTTTCCCTCTCCAGATGGATTGGGTTGTGGGGACTTTGTGCATACTTTGGAAGATTTGGTTGGAGTGGAACTGTAGGATTTTCCAAGATAAGAAGTTAGTGGTGGCTCAAGTTTGGCAACATATTCTTGGTACTCTTCGGGAGACTATTTATGCTAGATGTGATGTTGGTGCTCCTCTGAATGCTGAGGAGGCTAAGGTGTCTCAGGGTCTGGGTTTGAATGGTCTTAGTGAGAAGAAAGCTTGCTCCATTGGAAGAAGGCAACCAAAAAGGAAAATTTAGAGAGAAGGTAGATGGTCTCTGCCTCCTGCTGGGACTTTGAAAATTAATACTGGTGGCTCTTCTAGGGGAAATATTGGTTTTGCTAGAGTGAAAGGTTTTGGGAGAGATAGTTCTATTGCTGTCATCTTCTTCTTCTCCAGGTATCTTGGCATACAAACTAATAACCTCATGGAGACTCTGGCTATTCTTGTTGCTCTAGAAAATCCCTATGCCCTAGGATGGCGTAGAATCATTTGTGAATCTGAATCACAAATTGTGATTAACTTGTTAAATAGACATGATGCTGATGGGGTGAATTGGTAACTATCCTCTACAGTGCAACAGATTCACCAGCTTTGTAGCTTGCTTGAAATGATGTCCTTTGTTCACATTCCTAGGGAATGGAATAATGTGGCTGATAGTCTTTCTAAATGGGCTTCGGAGTTCAAGGAGGATTGGAAGGTGGATGAGTGGGAGCAGCTCCCCTGGGACTGTGCTCTTAAATTGCAAAATTTTCTTTAGGAGGACATGGTTGATCTTTGATTGGGCTTTGTTTTTTTTGGTTGGGTGGGTTGTGGTTCTTTGGGTACTGGTGGGCGGATGTCCTTTGATGTCTCTGCCTTTCTATCTTTTGGTTAACTGTATCCTGGCTCCTTCTATGATTGAATAAATTTGTACCTTTTTTTTTTAAAAAAAAACCCCATAAGAGAGAAAGAGAAACTATAGCTTCTCCACAAAGACATAGCTCATGTGCTAATGGTGAATGCATAGAGATGAAAGTTAAAGAGAGTATAAAATTGGAAAACAACATTTATCCCCTTGGGAAGAGAAAATCCAATGGTGTGTCAAAGAAATTCCAACTCCAAGAAAAAGATATGAGGGAATAAGTCTTATGATAGGTGCCTTTGAAAACTACTCAAGTTTCCATATGTCAGAATCTAAGAACGTCTCAACACAATGAGGTGAAACCAATCCAAATTCTTGTGAAGAGTCATAAAGAACAATCTCCAAAGACATATGATGTGGTAATATGCATGTTATAATTATCATCAAAGAGGAAATTCAAATACTCATGCATGCCCTCCAAATTTACAATATGAGACTCACAAAATAAATCAATACATGTCAAGTAGTCGTCTCACAAATTTGAATATGAAAGACTATAATGATGTAATTGAATTGAAGTAGTAGAAGGTATGGTAACATTGATCTCTAAAGAAGGAAGAGATGGAGGAGATTCAAGCTTAGCACAAGTCTTAAGAACTCCAAGTTTCAAGTGACCAAACATCTCTTGAGAAATACAATTTACACTACGTGCATGCGTGTGAATACTATTCAAAGGAACTTCAACACCATTAGGGGAAACATGTGAAAGGTGTACAAGTGAGATGCATAATCAACCATCCTAATATCAATGGTCTCTCTACTCTCCAAGTCTTTAATGATTGTAGAATCAAGTGTGAACTCAACATTCTTTCTTGCTCCACTATGTACAATTTGATAGATGTAAAGGATATTGGTTGACAAGGATGGAACACAAAGTACATCACTGAATGTGCCTTCTCCTATGTCAATAGATTGTTTCCCATAAACATGCATATATGTTTTGTTCCCCATCAAGATGCGTGGTAAATTACAAGGTTCAAATGAAGGGAACTTACTTATGATGAACCTATGTGATGTGGAACTCTAGAATCAAGGGGCCATCTCCGTAACTTAGGACTTGTAGATGTAATAAGTGCTTTAGTTTTCATCCTTTTTGTCTCATTATCCAATCTAACTTTCCTTGAAGGTGTAGATGATGAGGGTGTATAAGAAGAAGAATAACCAGAAGATATTGTTGAAGGCAATAGGATATTATTATTATGAAGAACATGCTTCAAATCATCAATCTATTTTTTGTAACAATTATGTTCATCATTTACATATATTTTACAATAAGCACATGTGGGTTTCTCCTTCTTAGGTTCATCCTCTTTGGAAGAGGTGGGAGGCTCATTAGATTATATCTTAGGTTTTGGTTTCTTCTTGCATTTACCTTTGGGTGATTGAGCCACAAATGATTGCCTTATGAAGTGCATCTAATTGGATAAGCTTAGCTTTCTCTCTGGTCAAAAAATAAAAAAATGTCTCAAAAGAAGGTGTATTAAATGCATCACTTAGAGAATCCATGATGGAATAAAAGGTAGACGAAAAAACAACAAATGATCCTTTTAACTTAGAAAAAATCAAGCATATAGATTCCTCATCAAATTTATTTTTTCCATAATTTGGTCAATTGAGATATCAAAGATTTGAACTTAACCAAATAATCTTCAACGAAAGGAAATGTATCAATAGAAAGAGAAGTCAAATTTTCCCCTAATTTCAAAGCACATAATTCATTAATTGTAACAAATAGATCTTTGAATTTACCTCATACTTGCTTAGGTGTTGTAAATTCCTCATTGTGAAACAACAAGCTATAAGAAACATGCTGAGCCATCAAACCCACAACCTCATCACATTTTTTGTTTGTGAGAAATATCTCATACTCTCTATTGAAATTAAGTTGATGTTCACCCAAGGTAGACCATAAGCCCTCAAATAGGAGTAACCATTGCATCTTGATTTTCCATGTATAGTAGTTGTGAGGAGTGAGGAGCTTAAATGAACATGAATATACCATTAGAAAAAAAAATAGCAATAGAGAAAATAGATAATATACAATATTAATTCAATACGAAAGCTCCCAAATCTAAATCAATATTGAAAATGAATCCCCCCCAAATAAAATTAACCACCAATTTCAACACTTTGTACCAAAAATGACCAAAGTACTAAAATCACTCTAAACTAAAATTTTGATATCTAAGGAAGAATCTAAAAAATTGACATGGATAAATTTTTAGTGCTCAAAAATACCTTTCCAATTATTATAAGAAGAAACAATTCAAAAATTGTGGGCGAAAGATATGACTTGTCAAAGATTACAAGAAGATTTTGGCTTCAAACTAAAATATCAGGTACCCACACTTTTTTTTGGAAAAATACATTTATCACTTTGATACTTGAAACTAGCTTTCTAATACTTATAACAAGTAAAAGATTTGATTAAAAATGGCAAAAAATTATGCTTCGTAGAAAATAATTGCTTCCTTTAGGCAATAGAATGGCCCCCTTCACTAGCTTGGTAGCCCAATTAGGCAACATTGGCTACATAGAGTGGAGATACAAGAGGGTGGCTTATTGGAAAAATGTGCTAGTGAGGCGACCAAAGTATTGTAGCATTGGTGATTATTTGTAGTGGTTGTACCACCTATGGAGCATAGCCCCCCTAGGCTTAGGCGGAACCACCTACTAAGCTTTTGATATGACCTGCATACTAAAAAAATCCATAACAATGAGTTTTAAAAGATTTTTTTAATTAATGAAAATTTGACAAATGTATCACATGGATAGCAATGATGCAGGTTGACTCATACCAATACAATAAAATTCATAGATTGGTGTAGATAATATTTTAATGATGATGAAAGCATATAGATCGTACAATACAATTTTTTCTAGTAAATTTTCTCAAAACCCCCAAAATGGCCAATTTTCTTAACTCCAAAACCTAGTGTTGTATATGATAATATAGGTTTTTTGGCCTTTTGGACTCAATGGTGAGGTTTATTTTTCTCAAAAATACAATTAGAAAACTACTTCCTAAATCACTCTTAAATTTGAGAGGGGGCTTGTAGATCTAAAGCTCTAATACCATATAAGAGTTACACAACATACTCAAGCAATCGGGATCACCTGCAAAACCAAAAAAAATATTCCACAAGAGACTAAAAAGGAATGAATTCTTGAACATAATATGTAAAAATGATACAATCATACAAATGTATAAGAGGGGCCTTGCTTATATAGGTAAGGTAAGGAGATACTAAAACATAAGGTTATAATGTGTCAGAATCATATGCCATGACAAAAAGTAAATAACCTAAAAGTTTCCTAAGTAAAATCAATTAACTAAGTGTGAATAGGACCTAGATGGGAACCAATTAGGAAATATATTCCATTCACATTGACAACAACCACCTTTAATGATTAGTAAAAATAACATAACAATAAACACACAACAAATTGAAACATAACTTTGCTTGGTGAAAACACAATATTGGGTGAAAAAATCCAACTCTAAAGAGAAATTACTTTATATTCCACTATATAAAGGTTGGGTACATAGGTTTATAATGCCACAATGGTTTCAATGAACTCCAACAATAATCTAAGAGCTCCACCACTGCTTACAATTACACTCTCCCCATGAAAAAATTACAAATACACTTACAATGGACTAAAACCACCATACAAATGAGAGAGAACCCCACACAACTCATGGTTAAGAAATATATAACCTCCCTTAAGTCTTACATGAAAAAATAGAATCAATCAACAATTTGGAAGATTAAACACTAAAAACTCTTTGTATTCCATGTTTTTTGTACAGTGGAAAATTCATCCATTCTACTACCATGAAATCTTTGTGGCATTCACAAGATTATTGCATATATTCAAGAGATTGTTAAAATTATTTTGTACATTCACTACCTTGGGCAAATGATGATTTTTATAAAACAAGTTTTTTGGGTCATTTTAGGATTTCTAACTTTGATCAAAGGATTTTAAAGATATCCCATACCATCCTTGATCATCCTTAGCTATTTCCATAGGCCTTCTACATGACACAACCCACTAAGATGTGTCAAAATCCATCTCCTAGCTCCTTGTGACCTTGTAATGAACATAAAACAACATGATCCTAATGGTCCAATTGTTGGAAAAATATTTGTCATTGATGTCAAAGGTTTGCTAGAGAAAATGAAAACTGTAGAAGATCAAAGTTTAAATTGTCTAAATAAATTGTTTACTAATGGTAGCTAACCTCCCATTTTTGGAACCCTAAACAAGATTTAATTTAATATTTTGTTCTTGGTCGACCCTATAGGAGTTGAGATATAGCTCATAGAACATGTTTGAGTCACTCAAGGACTCAAACCTCCAGGATCATCTGCAAAACCAACAATAACCTTCCACAAGAGGGAAAAGAAAGAACATGAAATTGCAACAATGGATGCAAGATGTGGCCAATATGCAATAATCAAGATTGCAATGATGTATTGGACTTACAAAACAATCAACTGAGCTTTTTGGATTGATTGATGCACATATGAAGCCTTGCTTATATAGGCAAGGAGTGGGATATGATTAGACAAGATCATGACAAGTGTCTTAATCCTATCACATGAGACAACTAAGTCATAACAACCCAGGACACGAGCATTAAACCCTCAATGCAAAATATTCAATGCATGAGAGAATTATTAAATACCTAGATAACTAAAAGTAAATGATGAGACATGGCCCCATTATAACTAACTTCTAAAAATGACAACTAGGAAACTTAACTCTTAAGTAAACTTATAATAATGGGAATAGGTCCTCACTAATAACTAGTTAGGAAATAACCCAATTCACACAAACACCCCCCCATAAGTGAAACTTATGGAGTATATTATTATGCAAATGACACAAAGATGGGTGCCGACTACGAGGCCATGTTAGGTACCCATGTACAAGTGCAGTGCAAAGAAATATCTCACAACTGAAGAAAAGGAGAAAACCTAGTGGGATAAAACTCATCCCCAAAAGAGAGATGAAATACAAAATACTCTTAATGATGCATGAGAGGGACAAAACCCCATTTGAGGAAAATGATGCCCCCATAAGAGAGCAGAAGAAGAAGAGACCATTTAGCACCCCCTCAATGAAATGATCCATCACAAATCCAATCAATCTCCATCCAAACAAAGGATGATAAGAGAGACCATATAGCCCCCCCCATAATGAGATAACCTGCTGCAAAGAAGCATTGGAAGCACACTGTGAAGTAACACTGGAATCCTTAATTCAGAAACGAAGGAAAGATAATTCTGTTTGCTAGAAACCATATTAAAGTTACTCAAGGACTCAAGTTGGAATCGTGATAAGCAACAACAAACCCGATGCCAAGGAACACTGGAACACCCTTCTATATCACACAACCCTTGAATATATGAAGCAACAATCAATTGAAAAATGATCTGGAACAAAAATGAGGTGTAGAGAAAATGTAAACCTAATGCACATAAAAAAGGAAATAGTGCATGCACCGATGAATGTTCACATCTGCCTCCATGAAAAAAAATGACCTTAGATCTATGTGGAGTACCAAATATGAAAAAATGACCTACACCACTATGAATTGCTCGAAACTAGCTTTTTGTCAATATCTCGTTTGCCAAAAATAGACACTGTGGTGAAAAGTTATGTTTTTTTTTAAAAAGGGTAATTTTTTCTAGCTAATAGTCAACAAACATGACCCTTTTGATTTGATTTATGAAAAATTTACTAGATGTATGCAAAAAAAATGGATACCCAGATAATATTTTGATGCTACTAACAAAACCCAGAAAGTGGTTTTGAATCCAAAAACTAGAACATGCGATTTGGTAAAAAAAAGTAAACTTCACCTACAAAAAAATTAGCTACGCTGGGCTATTTTGACAACCATTTTTGCAAAATCTGCTCACTATCTGCAAAATATAGTAGATATCTAGATGGTATTTTGTGGTTTTAAACAAAACCCATAAATCATTTATTTTGAAAGTACACGAGGAAAAATATATATGCTATTTTTGTATTCAATATGCACCCTGCAAAAGCTCAAGTTCAAATAACCCTAAGATCTAAGGAGTTTTGTAACTCTGAAGCTATGATACTATGTAGGAGCTGAGATATAGCTCATAGAACATGTTTGAGTCACTCAAGGACTCAAGCCTTCAAGATCATCTGCAAAAACCAACCTTCCACAAGAGGGAAAAGCAAGAACATAAAATTGTAGCAATAAATGCAAGATGTGGTCAATATGCAATACTCAAGATTGCAATGATGTATTAGACTTACACAACACTCAAATGAGCTTTTTAGATTTATTGATGCACATATGAAGCCTTGCTTATATAGGCAAAGAGTGAGATAGGATTAGACAAGATCATGACAAGTGTCTTAATCCTATCACATGAGACAACTAAGTCATAACAACCTAGGACACAAGCATTAAATGCTCAATGCAAAATATTATATGCATGAGAGAATTATTAAATGCCTAGATAACTAAAAGTAAATAATGAGACATGGCCCCATTATAACTAACTTCTAAAAATGACAACTAGGAAACTTAACTCCTAGGTAAAATTTTAATAATGGGAATAGGTCCTCACTAATAACTAGTTAGGAAATAAACCCATTCACACCAAAAGACACACTCTTGATGGCACTCCATCTTGGGGATTTTATTTTGGAATAAATTTTTATTTTTTCAACCCCCTTAGAGAGGTGCACCTAGCTTTGGTTAGGAAAATAAAAATTAAATAAAATTTATATGCTGATTAGGCCGACCATCATTGAAGAGTGGTGACCATTGGTTTGAGGAGGAATTTCAAGGGATATAAATAAAAGAATTTTGGTGGCTCATTTATCATCCATTCATTCAATATCATTCATATTTCTAGAGTAGATCTGCAACAAAGTAGAGCATATTTAGTGTATAAGAGTGAATTTGCACCCTTTATGCAGATCCCTTTTTTTCCTTTATCCACCTTAGAAAGCCAAGCTCAAAGGCTTAATCAAACTTAAGCACACTACTTTCATCACACTTGGCGCCTGTTTTGAGCGTCGGTGGAGGTTTTTTTGTTGGGGATGCTTGCGCGACGCGTAGACGTCCATGCGGCGCGGTTACATCCTTGGCAGATTCCTACAACTGAACCTGTAGAGGCATTACACTTCTCATTGGGATTCAAGTTGTAACGCCCTCTTTGGCCGATAGACCCGAATATGGTCGTTTTCTTCACCCTTTCCTTCAAATTCATTCATGAAACAAGATTTTCATCTTCTACAATCTTCAAGCATTCAATCCAACACTTCAAGCAACATTTTAAGCACTCCATTGCTACAACAACTTCACTCCATCACTTCAATAGAGCAAGTTGGGGACAACACCATTGTAGCAAAGGCTCAAGTACTTTCATTTTCTCCCCCAAGCAACCTTGAGTGCTCTTGGTGGAGGTGGTAAGATTCCCTTCCCTCTCCTCTATTACTTGGTTGAGTAAGCACACTTATTGTTTTGTAGTGTTTTGGTGTTCTCTATTATAGTACTTTATTTATCATACTTGCTTTATTGGTTGTCCATGGAGGTGGAAACACCTAAATAGGGGTTTGACTGAGGTAGGCCCTTATACAGCCACCCAACATTTTCCCCCTCTTTGTGTGTAGGTGAACGTGTTCTCAAGGAGCTAGCTAGCGAACAAGTTTCTTTATGAGATCCTTCTTGCCACCCTAACTCTTGTATTTTTTCTTTATCACATTAGAGAGTATTTCATTTACTTAATCACGTTGTTTTGGCCCTTTAGTAATAGTTAGCTGTGTCATTAGCTTGTTTTCTTAGGTTTGACCTTTTCTCTGTAGTTGTATGGTCGTACGGACCCCAACACACTTTAGAGATACCAGCGTGCTATGCTATTGTCCAAGGACCGCGCTTTTGTCCTCGAGTAGAGAGCTTCCCGAGGCGTGGTGTTGAACCTGAAAACTGACTCGCTTAGCCCCATCCTGTATTTCAGGTCTGTAGAGTGATTGAAGGACCTTATAATCCTCATCATTCTCGTCCCACATATCCTAACACTCCATTAAGCTGAGTAAGTTAGGGTAGTGTTCCACATCTTGGCCTTTCGTGACCTAGGACCTTGCACGTGGTGCTCCCCCTCTCTTAAATTTTTGGTGAACCCAATGTGAACCAATGTCTGTTCATCCATTGGTGTTGAGGCTTCTCCTGTATGCTTCATGACTGTTGTATTCCTGAGTGTTGTGAAGGTTTATGATCATCACAACCCAGTCTACAAATTTTGGGTATATCGTTAGGAGAAGTATATGACACCTCCCGATGGAAAGGATGAAGGTATCTACTGGTTTCACTACATGCCTTTTCTCTAGTCCCACCGTTGGTCTAGCTACGTAGGAGTAGTTGTCAAGGAACGAGATGGGGTTCGTTGACGAAACTGATCACGTTCCCACTCCCCCTGTGTCTCCTACACCATCATCGGTAGATGAGCATGAGGACATTCAAATTCCTATAGAATATGTCTCCACCCTCGCTAAAGGACTGGGTGACTTAGAAAATCACTTGGAAAGAAATCCAAAGATGGCCAAAGCCACTCGGGTTGTTAGCGAGTTAAAACATATGATGGATACAAATCAAACATGCATAGAGATTTTGACTAGTCTCCTTGGTCTCGATAAAGTGTGTGCTCCTTCGAACAATCCTAGCTTTGTACAAGGAGCCACTTTCGAAGAGCATGAATGATAGCTAGGAGTATCGATGCCTCCCACATCCATTTACATGGCTGACCCAGTCCCCTCTATCAATATCCCTTCTATCTCTGAACAACCCAAAACTATCAAAGTAAAGAGGGTCCCCGTAGGCTTTAGCTTCACCCCTCCTATCACCTCTAGTGCTGTAGGCTTTGGCGGGATGAGTGGTGGGGGATTTGGTAGTAGTGGTGGATTCAGTAGCGGAGGTGGTGCTAGTGGAGGTGGTTCCGGTGGAGGTCCTGGTGGTGGCTCCAACGGAGGCCCTATCGGTGGCAGTGGCTTTGGTAGCGATTCTAGCGGAGGTCACACTAGTGGTGGTTCTGGAGGCAGCTTTGGCGGTGGTTCTGGAGGAGGTTCCTCTAGCCCTCTATCTTCTAATGACCCCATTCTGAACACCCTGCTTCAGAATATGGGTAAGATGCAAAGCCAGTTAGCGAGTCTTTCCCAAGCCTCGACCCAGCCTATTTTCCAGCCCTTCTTCCATCATAACCCATTTTCAATTGCGATATTGAACACTCCCTTCACCCAAGGAATGGAGATCCCTAAATTTGAAAATTATGGCAGTAAAGGAGATCCATAGACACACTTGTTTGCCTTTAATGCCCTGTGCACGAACTTCTTCCATCACGACGCGTTGATGGCCAAACTGTTTCCCTGATCTCTCAAGGATACAATGCTCGAGTGGTACTGTTCCTTACCTGACAACTCTGTTTTCTCATTTGACCAACTTTTAAATCAATTCCTTAGACAATTTCAAGCAAACTTCAGGCTGAAGATGACCTTTTTGGATTTCATCCGATGTAAACAAGGAGATAACAAAAAAATCACTGATTTCATAGCACACTACCAAGCGATCCTTTCACAAATCTTTTATCAGCTGCCTGATTTTGACGTGTAGAAGGTATTCATAGGGAACTTACAAAGGCCTTGGCAAGAGAAGTTCACCCTTATGAAATACCCTTCTTTCATGCACTTGTGTGCAACCTTATGAGAGTACTAACAAATGGTTGTTTAGTTCAGGGGATCCTCCTCGCGCTTCCGTATTGAGGGAAAGTCCATCGTATCAATCTCTAGGAGAGGTAAGACCGTTACAAATGTAGTTTCTGCTATTGATAACAATGGCCTCATACATAACTGAAAGTTCACAAAGTTATCAAAATCTTATTCTTCTATCTTGCAGAAGTTGTTGAAGGATAGGATCGTAACCTTGTTGAATCCTAAGCCTGTTAAGGAACCTTGCCCTAATTGGTATGATGGGAGCACTTATTGTCAGTACCATCAAGTTAATGGACATGATACTGAATGTTGCATGTGACTGCATCATGAGATAAAAGACCACATCGACGATGGTACCACTTGTCTCGATGGGAGTAAACAAAATGCTAACAAATCAATGGCAAAAGCTAATAGTGAATTACAGATATTTCCATCGCACTCTGCTAACATGATTGTCAATTCCACTGATTCTGTTACTCAACCTAAGGCCTATGTTAACATGGTCATAGTGACTTCTACTGCTCTACCTGCACCTGGTTCGCTAGACATTACATTTAGATCATAATATTTTCCCTTAAACAATAAACCCTCGCCTCTCTACATTCCCACTCACATCAATGGTAACATTATGATGGGAGTCTTGGTATACCCCACGAGCCGTGTGAATGTTATCACAGAGGAAACGTTGGTATTAAATTCGTTACAAAGGGAAGAATATGAAGAAACAAAATCTACCATCTATATGCACAATGGTATGTGTCTCAGACCTTACGACTCGATAACTTTATCCATCCTGGTTGGACCTAGGGTTGTTAACATGGTTTTCAACATTATCCCAGAGTTGGATTTGTTCAGGCTGAAGCTAGGCATACCTTGGATAGCTTCCATGAATGGAATCACCTTTGTTATTCAAAAGTGTTTAAAATTCTCCCATGAAGGTGTCGTGCATGTAGTGCATGACAATGGATATCAACCCTTGGTGTCCCATGGTGGATATCCGTTGGATCACTTTTGGCCCTCCCTAGTTGGTTTGCTTCCTTCGAGAACGGACATACTTTACAAGAATTGTGTAAAGTATAAAACTGGGGGCTAGGGATAGCTAAAACTGACCCTTCCCATGATAAAACAATTAGTTTCCTCCTCTTCTTGGGAGGAGAAAGAGAAGCTTGTACCGACTGCACTCTCTTCCCAAAAGGGAGGGGAGAAGTCCATGCGGGCTCCCTCTCCTTCTTGTAAAGGTAAAAAGAAGGTCGCCTTCTCCCGGATTGCCTCGTCCTCTCCCCTTTCTTGGGAAGAGTATTTAATGAGTTAGCTTGGTGGCTATCCGCTAAGTCTGCTGATTCCTCCTTGGCACATGCCCAATTTTAGGATCTCAGATCTCCTTAATGAATACATTGGATCATGGTATTATTTATATGATAGAAAGAAAGGTTCCTGAAGGGAATTCAATCCGTGGCCTCTTATCGCTCCTTCCCCTAAAGCAGTGAATAGGAAGAGGCCCACTACCAAGGCGCTTGAGTTGACTCCCCATATTGCTTCTCAACCTATTCCTCCTGCTCCTGTTCAGGAGTTCGTTCCTCCACCATAAATGATTGTAGTGGACACCCCCATGGTTGAGTGGGAGCCTTTTTTTCCTTCGTAGCCTTCGGCCTCTAGCTCAAAGAGTCGTAGAAACTGCCTTGCACATGAGCGCAAGCATCGGAAAAAGGCTCTCTTGGCTAAGCAAGTTGCCTCGCAAAGGAAGGAGGGAGAAACAACTGCCCCTGCTTCAGGGCCTCCTGCAGCATCTTCCTCTCCCCTTCCTTATGCTTCTCTTTAATCTGGTCCCACACTACTTCTGGATTTCATTGTGAGCATGAATATGCCTAACCCAAAGGGGGTACAGGTGTTCATCACTCCTTCGGTGGAACCGCCATTGCTGATGTCCATTCTGGATATCCAACCTTTCCCAAAACCCGTGGATATGATTAATACCTCTGTTGTGTCCGTTGAGGTTCTTTCCTCCTCTTCCTTCACACCTTTAGCCTCATCTGTGGGGAGTTCATCTCCTCTGATGAAGAAAAAGGCGGAGTGTGGTCCTTCTAGCAGTGAAGGATGTAAGAGGATCCCACCTTGTCCACAAGGTGGCCTCGCGTTGACCTGTTCTGTCTTGGTGATGGAACCAGCCCCGGCTTCCCCTGAGTTTTTCACCACTCCTAAGTCATTCAATGATCCTAGTGGTGAATCTCAGGCGCAACCTATCCCATCCACTGAAGTTAGACATGGCACTCCTATAGGGTGCATGTTTAACTCTGTGGATGAAGTCCCGACCTTGTTAGCGATCTTTGCGAAGTCACTGACCTTAGCTCCACAAGAGCTCAGTGAAGAAGACCTTGCAAGGCCTTCTTCCTTGGCCATTTTTGTGGGAGGTCCGGATGCTCCTCCTCTTAACATCCCACCACTGCAGGCTCGTCCTCCTTCCCCCTACGATGACCTAGAGTGGGAAGTAGATGACCTCTTGGTCGACTAGTGTTAGGAGGAGACCTCTTCATGATCTTTTGTGTGTGTGTATGTGTTTTGTGATGTGTTCCCTCGTGATCATGCTATGTGTGCCTGGAGGACCCTCGTCACCCCTATTGGTGCTTGGATACAGGCGCGGTTTTTTGTGTTGTAAATCTTCTTCTATTTGTATCATCATTCTTCCATGTTTGTGATTGATTTTCAATAAATTGGGGACGATGTAAAGCATTGGGGGCATTTAGGCTTCCCTTCCATGTTGACCCAATTTTTTATTTTTACTTGGTTTTTCGTGCATTCTTCCTGATTTGGTTGGGGATTAATGATCTTTCACCTTGCACTATGGTTACCTATTATGAGCTTGGACAGATCCGACCTTCCTAAACTAGATCCCCCTGTGCTCTTCATTTGTCTTTTTCTCTTTTTCTTTCTCTTTATCTTCTTTGCTTGAGTTTTACCTCTCATGTGTGACAACGCCCTTTCTTCAACACTTTAGTTTTTAGAAAATGCATTCGTTGCCAATGGATATTTTCTCAAAAATATTCGCAAACCTTTTCTTCAGAATCACATTCACAACTTGGAACCCTAACGGAACATGTTTCCTTCATCACGGGTTCGTAAAGAATGGACTTGGAAACCTTCCTTCGAAGCGGGAACAACTTTGAACTTCCCCTCGTGTGGGGGAATATTCTTCCTTTTGAATTCCTTGATGAAGTGAACATATTTCAAAAGGATCCCTTGATGATGGATCACTCTGAGAAAGAAAACATCCACTTTCGAATCGTGCATCCCTTGAGTGGACCCCCTTCTTCACGACGGTTTCCCAAGGGACCCCCTTTGAAAGATATTATCTTGAGTGAAATCATTCGCGTCTAGCTTGGGGGAAGCCTGACTAGACCTCGCTTTTCAAAATAGCACGTTCCTTGAGTGGACCCCTCTTCTTTTGAAGGGTTCCCGAGGGACCCCTTTGAAATTCTTCTAGATTATCGACGATTTGCACGATTGTCGACTTACTTTCCTACGTGGCCGCTTCCTTACTCTATGTAGTCTAGTTTCTTGGGTTTCCTCCATGCGAGAGATCTTGGGGGATACCTCCCTGTAGGCTTGAGAGCCTATAGGTCGCTTCCTTTGGGTTTCCTCCATGCTAGAGTTTTTAGGGGACACCTTCCTTGCAGGTCTACGAGCCTGTAAGGCGCTTGATTCACAAGGTATCCTCCATGCTAGAGTTTTTAGGGGACACCTTCCTTGCAGGTCCGTAGGCCTATAAGATACTTTCTTTCTTCATAGTTTTGAGAAGCTATGAAGTCCTTCGATTGGCCTACACCTTTAGGTTTGCTAGATCATGGTCTGCTTCTTTGATAGTTCAAGTATACATTTCTAACCTCACTCCTTCCTTGATCTACTTTATCAAGCACTCATTTGTACTCATGCTCACTAAAGTGGGGGAAAAATGTATAAGAGTGAATTTGCACCCTTTATGCAAATCCCCTTTTTTCCTTTATCCACCTTAGAAAACCAAGTTCAAAGGCTTAATCACACTTAAGCCCACTACTTTCATCACACTTGGCGCCTATTTTGAGCATTAGTGGAGGCACTTCTGTCAGGGATGCTTGCGTGGCACCTATACGTCTGCGTGATGCGCTTACATCCCTGGTAGATTCCTATGGCTGAACCTATAGAGGCATTACACTTCTCATTTAGAGTCAAGTTGTAATGCCCTCTTCAAATGACATACTAGAATATGGCCATTTTCTTCTCCCTTTCCTTCAAATTCATTCATGCAACAAGCTTTTCATCTTCTACAATCTTCAAGTATTCAATCCAACACTTCAAGCAACATTTCAAGCACTCCATTGCAGCAACAACTTCACTTCATCACTTCAATAGAGAAAGTTGGGGACAACACCATTGCAATAGAGGATCGATTACTCTCATTTTCTCCCCCAAGCAGCCTTGAGTGCTCTTGGTGGAGGTGGTAAGCTTTCTTTTCCTCTCCTCTATTACTTAGTTGAGTAAGCACAATTACTATTTTGTAGTGTTTTGGTGTTCTCTATTATAGTACTTTATTTATCATACTTGCTTTCTTGGCTATCCGTGGAGGTGGAAACACCTAAATGGGGGTCTGACTGAGGCAGAACCCTATACAACCACCCAACATTTTCCTCCTCTTTGTGTGTAGGTGAATGTTTTCTCAAGGAGCTTGCTAGCGAACGAGTTTCTTTGTGAGATTCGTCTTGCCACCCTAACTCTTGTATTTTTGCTTTATCACATTAGAGAGTATTTCATTTACTTAATCACATTGTTTTGGCCCTTTAGTAATAGTTAGTTGGGCCATTAGCTTGTTTTCTTAGGTTTGACCTTGTCTCTATAGTTGTCTAGTTGTACGGACGCTAGCACACTTTAGAGATGCCAGTGTGCTACGCTGTCGTCCAAGGACTGCACTTTCATCGTCAAGCAGAGAGCTTCCTGAGGTGTAGTGTTGAACCTAAAAAATGGCTCGCCTAGCCCCATCCTATATTTTGGGTGCATAGATTGATTGAAGGACCTTATAATCCTCATCGTTCTCATCACGCATATCCTAACACTCCGTTAAGTTGAGGTAAGTTAGGGAAACCTTCTACATCTTGGCCTTTCGTGACCTAGGGCCTTGCACGTGGTGGTCCCCCTCTCTTACATTTAGAGAAAAAAATTTATGAGATTAATTTGTCTCATGCTCGTGAAACTTCTATGGTGAACTTGTTGCTCGATTTTCACCTACGGGCTCAATCAGGTAGGGCAATCTGTGTTATGAAGGTCAAATGGGGACATTGTTGTATATGATTAAATCATACCCCTGATACATTCCTCAAGGAGCTAGTGGAAAGCCTTGCCTCAGTTAGTTTTGGAAAAAACTCATCAAAGAAGAAAGTCGGCAAGACCTTCCTGTTGTCTTACCGACCACTAGTGTGCTCTATTTGTTTGGATATACCAGTCGGCTAGACAGTTTAATCACCATGGGTTGCTATAACTCTTGCCAATCACTGCACATATGTCTAGGCTCACTGAAAGTTTTTGCCTTTGGCATAGGGTCCTGCCGACAGGGGTGGGGTCTCATCGAACAGAAAGGGTCCGATCTCATCAAGAGATAGAGGCTTTGGTGTGAGGTCTTCCCGACCAGCGAAAGTCACGTTGAAAGTTGTTCGCCAGGGCTGGCATCGGGGAGAGGGGTTCACATTCACTGAGAGGTCCTGGTGAAAAGAAGTGTCATCGCGAAGAAAGAAAGGGCCTCATTGAGATGTCTCGGTGACTGAATGATGTCTCACCGAAACGGAGTGCCTTCGGCATAGGATGGTGATCTTGGGGAGATGTCTCAGTGACGAAACACAAGTCTCAGCGAAATGAAGTGATCTCGGTAAAAGGTCTCACCGATAGGATGAAGTTTCCCTGAAATGGTCTGAGCCTGCCAAATGTTTGTGACCTCGATGAGAGGTCTTGCCAATTAATCACAATCTGGCCGAAAGGTTTTGGTGTCGCCAAGATATCTCGCCGACAAGTGGTGGTCTCACCGAAGCGGAGGGAATTCGCTGAGAGGTCTTCCCGACTAGAGGGGAGTCTTGCCGAAACGAAAAGATGCGAGCTCGGGGCAAAGGAAAGTAAATTTTCCATGATGTCTCGACGAAGGTATGAGGTCCTGCCGCTATTGGAGGGGTCTCGATATGTGTTTTTCCTTCGGAAAGAGGTCTCGTAGATGAAGGGTGCTTTCGCCGTGATGTCTTGCCGACTAGTGGGAGTCTCACTGACACAAGGTTTGAGCTCAGGAGGAATGGAAGGGGTCAGTGTAATGTCTTACCGACAAGCGATGATCTCGCCGATGGTTGTAAACCTTCAGTGTGACTAATGGAACCCGCCATGATGTCCTGCCGACAGAGGAAAGTCTCCCCAATAGTTGTTCACTAGGCCGTCGTCAGAGAGAAAGTTTTACATTTGCCATGAGGTCTGGCCGAATGAGGAGGGTCCTACCGATGAAGGGGGGCCTTCGGTATAATATTGTGAGTTCGGGGAGATATCTCCCCAACTCGATAGTCTCGCCGACCATGGTGCACATAGAGGGTAAGCTCTCACCGAAACAAGATAGCTTCAACAAAAGGTTTCACCGAAAGCCGAATGTCTTTCCGAACAAGTAGGAGCTCAGGGACAATGAGATGAGTTCACCGTGACATCTTGCCATCGGTATATCGTCTGGCCGACAGGGCGATGTCTTGTCGAGGAGGCTGCACTTGCTAACAGAGGGTTTGGTCGGTGTAATGTCTCACCGACTGAAGGTGGTCTTGGCGAAGCAGAATGAATTTTCCATGATGTCTCACTGACCTGACGACCTCTTATCGAAGGAATGTGAGCTTGACGCAAAGGAAGGTAGTCTCGCTATGATGTCTCGGCAAAAGCATGAGGTCTTGCCGAAGAATGAAGGGTCTTGGTATAGTGTTTTTGCCTTCGGTAAGAGATCTCACCGACACATAGGTGTCTTGCCGAAGTAAAGCGGCGTCAACAAAGGAGCTCTGCGAGAGGTCTTTCCGAACAATGGGAGTCTCATCGAGAGGAATGATCGGAGCTCAGGGAGAGCAGAATGAGCTCGGTGAAAGGTCTCGCTGAAGGATGGAGGTCTCAGCGATGGAAAGGGATATCGGTGTGACTCTTGAGGGTTTGCAGTGAGGTCTTCCCAAAAAAGATGATCTTGCCGATGGTCCGGGCAATAGTTTTTTGACATCAACATGACTTTTAAACTCACTATGTGGTCTCACCAATCGTCATGAGCTATGCCGATAACCATTTAAGAGTCTACTCGCATCAGGGAGACACGATTAGTGTCTCACTGACATGCGATTCAATCTGAGTGACCTTTGACCGTCTGGCGCCCCCATGAAGCATCTATTCAACCAATCAGAGGAAGCTACAGGAGAGCTGTGGCAGTTTGACCCTTGCAAAGAGGATCAACAAAATGAGCGACATGGATCTGATCTGAGCCCAGGAGCATTCAAAGTAGCTCGGCAAAGAGGTTCGAAGGTGGACACAGGGGGGCATAAGTAAATGCTATGGTTACAGAAGGATCTGATGACTTCTCCTAAGGACGATCTTTCACATTGACAGGGACACGGGGAATACACTTGAATGCAACATTAACTTCATTCGAAAAGATCTAAGGGGCAGATCTTTCTGAAGATTGATATTTTGTAAGCCCTAGGGGGTCGACATCTTTTGTATATATGGCATTTTTTGCCTTTTTTGTAGTGAGTTCAGACTTGGTACTTTTCTGCTTCTGTAACTTGTAGAGTTCTTTGCAGAAGAGAGGCTATGTTTTGTAGCTCATGACAGACATGTATATCAGTGTTCACCATTGAAATCAATGAGTATAAGTACTTTACCTTTTCAATATCTCTATTAAATCATGTGCATTCGTATAATTGATGAAACTACTTGTGAAACTATATGATTGTGGTTATGTCTTATCTCAACACCTTTCTGTAGAGCAATATGTATTTTTGCAGGTTGTGAGATGTGTTCAAAATGCAGTATTCCCTAGTTGTGGAGTTATTCCTTCCTTCTAGGAGTGTAGCCATATGAACCTTTTCATGAAATGTTTATGCAGAAAACATATGTGATTGAGTTGTGTATGACAAAGCTTTTGTCATTGATTGAAATTGCGTGTTTAAACTGTGTTATATGCCTTCTTATTAAATTTGGTGCATCACCATAGAGTTAGTGTTTTTTCGTTAGTTTTAATGTATTCTCCTTCTACCCTTTTCCTTACAAGATTAGTAGTCAGGTGACACCAAAGGAAGCTGGCCTACTCTGGAGGTTGAACTTTGTCTACAAGTGACCCATAGCTTTAGAGGTCTTCCCACGTTACACTGAGGTGTTGAACATCAGGTTCAACATGGTGCAATTTTAGGTGATAACAGAACTCATGTAAGATTCTTAAAGGAATGCTATGAAAATATATCAGATCTATGAGCATATTTTTGAAGATTAAATTGCAAATCTGAGCGAGGGTTTGAGAGAAAAATTTGAAGACAAATTTTGTGTGAAGGAGTGGGAAATTTTTTGTTGAAGTCTTTGAAGGGATATAGGGCAGATCCAACAACATTATAATCACATTTTTTCTCAAGATTGGTGCCTTCTATTTTGCAAGATCAAGAGGTTGGAGCCTCTCACTCAATGCAATTGGTGTCTCTTGTGAGTTGGTTCCTACAAAGATGTAATTTCAGTTTTCTATAAAAGCAATATTTTGATGGGGTTTTCTCCCACAAGGGTTTCCACATAAAATTGTGTGTGTGTCTTGTGTTCTAATTTTCTAGATCTTATTTATGTGAATGTTTTGATTATTTCTTATGATTTCCAAAGTTATAAATTAAAAAATTTGTTCTTATATTGATTCACCCCCCTCTCAGTATAAGTGTGCATGTGTGTTTATTCAATTGGTATCAGAGTGGGTTCCTTCAAAAAATCCTAACCACTTGAAGGAAATATCTTAAGAACACACATGACAAGTCAAGAAGGGTTTTCCTCAAGCTAAGCACATTATTTGATGGGAACAACTATGCTTTTTGGAGTATGAGGATGCAAATTTATTTGATGGCCCATGGATTTGATATATGGAAATATATTGTGGATGGATATGTGGCATCATCTACTGCACCAACGAATCAAACTAGAAAGAGGGAAAGTGAGAACAGTGCTAAAGCTATGAATGCAATTCTAAGTGGTCTAACTGGATCTGAATTTTTCAAATTCATGCATTGCACATCAACGAAAGAGATGTGAGATAAGCTTCAAAGGACTTAGAAGGAGATGAAAAAGTGAAAAAGGAAAAGCTCCAAACATACACGAGACAATTTGAAATTTTGAAGATGAATGATGACAAGAATGTTTCCACCTACTTTCTTTGCATGGATGAAATCGTAAATACCATGCGTGGTATTGGAGAAAAGATTGAGGATGAGGTTGTTGTGCAAAAGGTTTTAAGATCTCTACCCATGAGATTTGGTGTGAAAGTTTCTACCATTGAAGAAATGAAGGATCTAAGCACTTTGAAGATGGATGAGTTACATGGCATACTTACCACTTATGAAATGAGGACCAGGAAAGAAAGATATGAAAACGTGAGCCACCTTTAAAGCATCAAGAAGGATGAAGAACAAAGGTCTTGTATCAAGTGAAAGTTCAAGCGATGAGGAAGATGTTAACTTTGTGAGGAAATTCAATAATGGAACTATCAAGCGAAAATGTAAGTACACTCTTAAATGCTTTAATTGTGGTAATAGAGGTCATTTTGTTGCAAAATTTCCATAGGTTGGAAGTGATATCAACGAAGAAGAAGTATATTATGACAAGAGAAAAGGAAAGAAAAGTCATTATAACAAGAAGTTCACTCAAAATAAATTCAAAAAGAAGAATTTCTGAAGACACAAGAAGAGCCTATATGTTCAAGGAAGCAATAGTTTGTCTGAGTAAAGTGATGAAAGTTTCTTCAAAAGTGATAGAGAATAAATTATGTTCTTGGCCATGGAAACAAAAGAAGAAGCTCCAAGGTGTGAAGACAAAGGGAATGAAGAGAACAAAAGAGAGAAACACACTATAGTAGATCTCAAGGAAAAACTTACCATTGCCATAGATGAAATCAAAAGACTCAAGAAGAGGAATTCAAAGTTGAAAGACCAAATTCAAGAAGATGATAAAAAGTATGAAAAGGTAATTTTGGATTTGAAGACTCAAGTTGAAGAAGCCAAACACATTGAAGATGTCTTAAAAGATCAACTAAAGGTAAAAGAATCAAAGTGTGAGAGGCTTGGATATGAAATTGTTTCCTTGAGGAAGGAGCTAGAAAAGACTAAAGACCAATTCAACAAAAACATAAAGTTTGATAAAAGTTCTGAAATGTTAGAGGACCTTATCAACTCACAAATATCACCATTCATCAAAAAGGTCTTGGTTTTGATGGCGAAAGTTCACAAACTACAAAGACATTGAAAAGTAAGAATTATGTTTTGACCCTCAAAAGTTCCAACAAAGAGGAGGTGAACAAAAAAGAGAATAAAAGGGAAGAAAGCAAAAAGGAGGTGAAAAAAGAGGAAAATAAGGAGGATAAAGCCTCACAGTTTCAAATAACTAACAAGGACAATCTCAAATGTTCCTTTCCTCAAAGGAAGCCACACAAAACTAGGTTTCAATATTCTTTCCATGGTTATTGATTTTCATGTAACCAATTTGGGCATAAAGCAGTAAATTATAGAGTTCACACAAGGAATGATTTTTAATTCACGAAGATGAATTATAATTCATTTGTTCCTCTGATGGATTATAACATTATATGTCACAAGTGCAACAATTTTGGTCACACAACACGTTTTTGCAAAACTATTTTTCCCAAACCTTCGAGACAAAATAAGAGGGATGTTTGTGACAAGAAAAAGGATGAACCAAACAAGGTTTGGAAAAAGAAGGAACAAGAAATGAAAGAAAAATACATGCTTGTACAAGTTGCACTACAAGCTCAAGATGAGAAAGACAAATGGTATATTGATAGTGGTTGTTCAACCCACATGACTGGTGACAAAATCAAATTTCTCTCTCTAAAGAAAGTGAATGAAGGAACGATGAAATTTGGGGACAATGCTACGAAAAGCATAAAAGGTAAAGGTACACTTAGTCTAGATAATGGAAGAACTAAAACTAAGGATGTATTATATATTGAAGGACTGAAGCATAATCTCATGAGTGTGAGTTAGCTGTGTGACCAAGGGCACACCTCCATGTTTCATTCTAAAGGATGTACAATCATGAAATATGGAAAATGATAAAAGACGCTGATAGAAAAGATGGTAATCTATACATTCTCAATGAATTCAAAAGAGAGAAGTGTTATATGGGGAAAAAAGATAAGATTTGGCTATGGCATAGAAGGATAGGACACTTGAATTTTGACAACATTGTAAAGATAAAAAAAAAAAGTAGTAAGGGACTTGCAGAAGATAGAAAAGACCTCAAATGTTATTTGAAAACAATGTCAATATGACAAACAAACAAGGTCAAGCTTCAAATCTAAGGAATATTCTATGACAAAGGCTTTGGAACTATTCATTGTCCTATTCAATTAGACCTAGATACCCTTTACCATTGATGTCAAAGGGGGAGGAGTAGAGTAAAGAGGAGCATTCAGTCAAGGGGAGATTTATGGTCTTGTTGCAAGGTTGCCATCAATGACAAAGGGGGAGGTTGTTGGAAAAATATTTGTCATTGATGCCAAAGGTTTGCTGAAGAAAATCAAAATTGTAAAAGATTAGAGTTTAAATTGTCTAAATAAATTCTTTACTAATGTTGACCGACCTCCCATTTTTGGCACCCTAAACAAGATTTAATTTAATATTTTGTTCTTGGTTGATCCCCTCTTGATGGTGCCCCATCTTAGGTATTTTATCTTGGAATAAATTTATTTATTTATTTTTATTTTTTGGGAGCTAACCCCCCTAGGGAGGTGCACCCAACTTTGGGAAAGGAAAATAAAAATTAAATAAAATTTATATGTTGATTGGGCCGACCAACATTGAAGAGTGGTGAGCATTGGTTTAAAGAGGCATTTCAAGGGATATAAATAAAGGAATTTTGGTGGCTCATTTATCATCCATCCATTGAATATAATTTATATTTCTAGAGTATATCTACAACAAAGAAGAGCATATTTAGAGAGAAAAAATTATGACATTAATTTGTCTCATACTTGTGAAGCTTCTATGGTGAGCTCATGTAAGGTTCATAAAGGCATGCTGTGAAAATATTTCAGATCTATGAGCATATTTTTGAAGATTAAATTGTAGATCTGAGTGAGGGTTTGAGAACATAATTTCAAGATAGATTTGTGTGAAGGAGTGGGCATATTTTTGTTGGAGTCTTTAAAGGGATATAGGGTAGATCTAGCAACATTATATATATATATATATTTAAGGTTGGTGCCTTCTATTTTGCAAGATCAAGAGGTTGGAGCCTCTCACTCAAAGAGATCGGTGTTTCTTGTTGAGGTTGGTTCTTAGTTGATGGGATTGGTGTCTCTTGTGGGTTGGAGCCTAGAAAGTTGTAAGAATTTTTCTATAAAAGTAATATTTTGCCATGGTTTTCTCCCACAAGGGTTTCCATGTAAAATAGTATGCGCATCTTGTGTTATAATTTTCTAGATCTTGTGTGGATGTTTTGATTATTGTTTGATTGCCAATGTTATAAATTTAAAAATTTGTTTGTATTCTGATTCACTACCCCTCTCAGTATAAGTGTGTGTGTGTGTGTTTCTTCACTAATGGACTTTGACATAATTTTGAAAAAATAACAACAAAATGGATGTACATAATGCTCGAATGGCTCTTGCTCTTGCTACTTCCCATGAAGTGCTTTCTTCCTCTGCTCGTGATGCACCTCTTATGCACTCCACTTCTGTGACTCCTTTCCCTTCTAGTGGGCGTGCTTATGGCCATAGTCCCATGACTGTTGGGTGGTTTTTTATGGGTGAGCTAGAGAATGTTGTGGATTCCATTCTAGTGATATTCATGAGGGATTCTAAGAAAGTTGTGAAGGGTTTGTTGGGGGAGGATTTTGCACAAGTTCCTCCTATTTGTTCTCTGGCACCTACTACTACTCGTGCCCCTTTATCCTTGCCTGTGTGGAGGGTTTGTGTGGCTTTGAGATTTTTGTCCCTATTTCTCACCACTTTTCTCATTCAACCAAATCTCCTATTCACCTTCCTCAGTTCCCCCTCCCCTATGCCAAACTAGCCTTGGTGGTGGTTTGTGGGGATGATGTTGCTGAGAATGAAGGTTTTATGAGAGACAAGGTTTGGTATGCCATTTCTCCAATCTCTGGCCTTCTCTTCTTGACCTGCATAGGTGAATTTTGGATTCTTGGAGGGCCTTAGTGGATGATAAGATTGAGATCTTCTCTTGTGCTAAAGGCTTCTTCATTGTTACCTTTTCTTCTATTGAGGATTGTGACTCCGTGATGGGTTGCTTGTGGGCTTGGGGAGAGCACTCTCTCTTGCTCAACTGCTGGAATTCTTCCTTCAACCTGTACACAGAACCACTCAATGTGCATCCGTTGTGGGTTAGGCTCCCAAATCTCCCCCTCCAATTTTGGGAAGATTCCTATTTTGAGGCCATTGGTAACTCTATTGGTCATTTTGGAAGATTAATGATTCTACTTATTTTATGGGGCATTCGACCTTTTCTCATATTTTGGTGGATATTGAAATTTCCTTGCATCTTCTCAAGGAAGTGGTTTTGTTGGTTGGGAATTGGCCTTGGTCTCAATCGTTGAATTATAAGGGGATTTCATTCAAGTGTCATCATTGCTTCACTATTGGTCACTTAGATTCATCTTGTTCACTTCAAAATTGTTCTAGTTTAGCTACTTGGTGGAAGGATGCTAATGACAATCTCCTGACTGTTTCGGCGCGCTGTTTCTTTTGAGGATGTCCCTTCCTAGGCTTTTGATGAGCTTCCTACTTCAGAATCAATCTTGGTGGGTTTCAATGGCTCTATTGACATTCCTCCTCCTTTGGGTGCTTCTCCTTCTTTGGTGGTTGTCCCAACTCCACCCTTGGATTCTTCTATGGATGGGGCTTACCTTCCTCATTGTTGTTCTCCTATTCCCCTCTTTGGTGCTGGTGATCTTCCCATGGGGAAGCCTCTTTCCCCCCCATGGTGGGAGCCTAGATGATAGTATCACTTGGATAGTAGTTCGTAGAAGGTGTAAAGGTCTCTCCTCTACCATTTCATCTTCTCATGATTTTTTGGACAAGTCTATTGTTTATGGTCAAAACCCTTGTTTCTTGTTTCTCTCCAATTCTATGCTTTAGTCAAAAGCATAGCTAGTCTTTGTTGAGGTTTTTTAGTTTCTTGGTTGTCTCACTTCTTGTGAGCTCCTTTTTCTAGGACTTTAGGGTTATTTTGTATTGGGTACAAGCCCTTCTCATTTTTATCTTAATCAAAACAACAAAAGGGATGTAATGTGGTGATTCTGTTTGCAAAACCCCCTTTATTTTTTACATGCCAAAAAATTAAGTATATAATTAGGAATGATAAAGCTCCATATATGATTACTTTTAGTTTTGACTATGTATGTTTTTTGATAAAAAAATATATACACTCAAAATAAATGCAATAATATACAATACTTCATGAATTGTATAAAAATCAAAGCTATTAAAAAATGTAAATATAAAAGTCTAATTACCTTTTAAGAGTATAATATTATTAATGATATAAATTATAGTATTTAAATATACATATAAAGTATTTAAATATTTAAGATATCTTTTATACTATGATTGATCTAAAATTTTAAAATAGAGCCACTTACAACATAATGTTAAAGGTGTAATTTAAATATTATAAATATTAACTAATGATATAATTAACAAATTATTATTTAATTAATTATAAAATCACAAATATCTCTTGAACACATCTATTTGAAAGGCATCAAGAGATTATTCTCAAGGTGCCTATTTTGTTGGAATGTGAAGTCAATTTTATTGTTATTCCAACAATGATAGATAGTTGACATAGAGAACTAGCATGCGTCCGACACGACCAAAGGCCTACTATTCAACCGAAGGTTGAAGTGACGGGGGGTTCCGGGGGGGTTGTCATAGCCCCCTGCACGTCGAAGGCATTTTCGGCGAAGCCAAAAAAAATTTGGCCATTTTTGACTCTCTATTTTGGGCCGTTTTGCCAAATGTTCGACATGTAGTTGTATGAGTCATACTATTTTTAGATAGTTGTGTTCAACTAGGACTCTACAACTCGGATTTCTTATACTCTATTGAAGTCACATTTTTTGTAAGTTTTCAAAAGATTGTTGTAATTGCGAATTTCCTAAGAAATTAAATACGAAAGATCTTTGCCCGTGGTTTTTTCCTGGTATAATTTTACCTGGTTTTCCATGTAAATACCGTATTAATATTATGCTTATTTTTTTCTCTATTTTCTACATTGTAAATTTTCTTACATATTTAACCTCTATAATGCATTCTATATAAGCATCTCAACATATTTAGGTAGACATATATATGATATCTATGCTAGTTTATTTCAATGTTGTATAAAAAATTGTTCAATTACTACTATTATGTTAAAATGTCACAACTTAAAATTTCATTCTATTCAATATGCTTTGTTCTATTATTGATTTTGTTAAGTCTATTATCTATTCTTTCATATATTTAATTCATTTTTTAAAGGAAAAACTAATATCCAAATGAAGATATTTTATTAATGTTTACAAATATTCTTAGTAGGTCAATGAGATTTAGAAAAAAAAACCAATTTTCATAGAGAAATGTCATGTTAAAAAGACCTTAGGTAATAAAATCCATAGGTACATAAACAGATGATGAAAAAATAAAGAGCTTACAACTTAAGATGGAAAAAATACTACAAGTATAAATAATCTTGTGAGGAATGAATCCCTTAATAATAGATGTTTAATGAAGATCACACAAAGGATAGTGGAAATAGACTAGCACAATCATGTTTTTGTAGGGCTATGTTGGATAGTCCTAGTAGGATTCTACATGATCCCCCTAGAGCCTCTCTTGATGTCCAAGGTCTATGAAAATTAGGAAAAAATATAAGGTATATTCAAATAAGAAGGAATTTGATGTTGAAATAAAGTATATGCAGTCATCTTAGGCTAAGACTCTTGGGGTTGGCAAACTTTGGTAACTATATACGAAGAGGAATGTCACCTCATTCAATACTATTTGCTTAATTATAGTCATGTTTAGCCTAAGAAATTAAGACGAGTTAAGCATAAACTCTAATTTTAAGTAATATAGGTTCAATTGGAGCTAATAATATCTTATTGCATTTAACCAACCTAAAACGGGTCATTTCGAATTAATTACATTTGAGTAGCCCTATGAGCACCTACATCGACTTTTATATACTACTAATTGACAAAATTTTTCATAATCAAGGTGAAGAAAGCTTGCAATATGAACTTAAATTAGTGAATGCAAATCTGAAATATGTAGATTAACCTTTTGCCTTAGTGTGAAGAAATAATGAGAGTGAGAGATAGCAAAAAACCATAACACATGCAACAATAGATTTACGTGGAGAAACCCCGAAGGAAAAAAACTCCACCACCAAAAAAGAGGCAAGTATATTATTGATAATCTCCAATATTACATGCAGCAATAGACTTCTCTTATCATTCCCTGTAAATCCAGCAACACCCTGTTACCTTGCAAAACTAAATTGAATAACTCTAGCTCAAGGCCCCAATTTATAAAGATTTGTGAGGATGAAAACCACCATAGTTTCACCAAACAATAGGCAGAAATACCACCTAGAAAAACACACACCTCCCTCCTTGAAATGGTCAAAAAATACCAAAAATAGCCTCTTACAGATGCTCTTACAACTGTTACAAGGCATCTTTCATGCATGGGTGCATGGGGTCCAAAAATAGCATATTCTGTCATAGGAATCTATCATACTGTCATAGCATCTTATGACAACTATCATGCATGTCATAGATGCTCTTACAACACCCTATTTTGACCCAACAATGTTATTTTAGAAGACTCCAAGGTGGGATGCCTAGCTATTTTGTCCTTTTCCAAAAGGACAAATGGTAACGGTAACACTGCATTTACATTGTCTCTTTCACTACTGTTGGTTAAACAGTTTCACCTCTTATGGGTAAATGTACAAAACACTTTAGGAGAATAATAAATTAAATGATTTACAAGGTTGACGACACCTAAATCCTAACAAAACTTATCTTGAATTAGGTCCAATCATAGTCACAATAGCCCAAAGTACAACTGATTAGGGGCATTATAAGTATCATTTGTTAGGATTAAGGTGCCATCAACCTTGTAAATCCTTTGTATTTAATTACTCATTTTTTGTAAATCACTCATAAGGGATGGAGATTTAACTGATAGTGGTAATTATTTTTTACCATTAGGGTTTTACTAGATCGGTTACTTTTATTCACTAGGGATAGTAAAAATTATTTATTAGAAGCTATTTTCTATTTACTAGGGTGAGCACCTTGGTTGTTAAAGTAGTTCTAGGTGCCCAAGTTCACATGAGGTTGTTTTGATACTTGAAACAAATTTTGGGATGGTTATTACATGTCTTAACCACCTTGGAACTAACAAATCAAGCACCCAAATGGAGTAGGCTAGTAATTTGGTTGTAACCTCAATTGGCCTATGTTAAACAAATTTGTAGATTTTTAAGGAGGATTTTTGGGATGCGAAACCAACTTGAACATCCCATTTAGGGGATGAACACAATATTTAAGAGGTTCTTAAGGTGGTATTATTGAGAGGAAATTAGTAAGTAAGAATCTTATATTTGCAAGTGCTTAGATGTGAGAAAAATATTTGTACACAAGTGTTGTCAGATTGAAGATACATAAGGAGTGATGGAATTGAATGTATTGTAATCTTGCATTTGAAGATAATATATGTTTTTCCTCTCTTTTTGTTGGATATTTTCCAAAAGGATTTCTCCACATAAATATTGTGTTGTGAGATCTTCTAGAATTTCTTGCATTCTTATGTTGCTAATTTGTGCCTCTTTGTTATTGCTATCTTATAATGATATTGCATTCTTGTTATTGTTGTTTTAAGTTCATCTAAGGTGGTTATTTCGAGCATATTGAATTGAATAACTAAAGCATGATAAGGAGATTGAAATTCTATATTACAGGTTTGTATACAATTTTTAGATTTTCATTTTGTAGTAGTTAGCCTTGTACTTCACCAATTGGTATCATAGCTTGAAATGAGCCTCGATAATTAAAAATTGGATTATATATTGTTCTTTTCACCAACATATGGCATCAAATCCATACTTGTATAAGGAGTTGTTTGAGGCTTGTGGACTGTAGTAGATGTTTTGTGTGTTAACATTGTTTTGTAGATCTATGAGATTGAAAGACATGTCATATAACCCTTGTAAAAATATTGTTAATGGATCCATGGTGGGAATTGGAAGCTCATGGTACATGATATTATTTTTTATGGAGTTGGTCATGCGTTTTCTCCTTGCATGGTGGCAACCTAGAGCTCCTATTTGACAATATGCAACTCTCCTCTTAAATGGTGGTTATGTGTAGTGAAAGGGTGAGCATGTCCGTTGGATGATTTAGGCCCCCTAGTCACATGGGTAAACACATATATTTGGCCTACAATATGGAGTGCTTATGCTGGTTCATGGATTCAATCCTTGGTTACATGAAAGTACTAGATAATTATCCATTGGTTTCTTGTGTGTTGTGAAGTTGGTATGTTTTATATTTTGTAAGATTATGGAACACCTATTTCCTCTATTTCATTGTGAGTTGTGAGGTAGGTAATTTTATGCCATGAATGCTCTTGGAAAACTTGGTTCCTTTGTAGGTTTTACAATTTTCCTATTTATAAAAGTTGTGGATTATTAGATATATGATATTCCATTGTTTTAAATGACATATTTGATGTTTTTCATTGGTGTAAATTTATATATGTTTACGTGTTTTTAGATTTATATATAGATGGTTTTACAAGTTTTATATGTTAACTAAAATATGTGGTTTGTAGATATGTGGAAACATTGTGTTCAACCAAAGTTTTTTTGATGGAAAAAATTATTGATTTGTAGGGTTGGTTGGTGGGTTCTTATTGATTTATGTGTACTCTTATGTGGATTTATTTAGAAAATTAGGTATAGCATTGATCCTAGTGTTTGAGTATTGGAAATATACATGCTATACTTGGTTACCTTTATTTTGTATGACTTATGTGGCATTGAATCTATTTATTCAAATTTTTGAGATTGGAGTAGTGATTATGCATTTTTCCTTTGAGATGTTGCATATGTGTAGATATAGTAATTTTCTTTCAATGTGGATTATACTTGGTAGGCCTTATTCTTGGTCACCTTGGTTACATTGGAATGTTTATTGCATTGAGACATAAAAAAGGTTTTGGAGTACTTTCTATAGTTATTCATAGAATATGTAGTAGTAGTATATGATGCATGAGAAGCTTTGTTCACTTTGAGTAGAGTTTTGGCAATGTTGTTGGCCATGATGCCATGTACAACTTAGTACCACTTTCAGTGGGAGTTTTGTGTAGATACATAGTGTGTTCTATCTTCTTTGTTTCAAGATCTTGGTTTTAAGTTGTGATGTGTAGTGAGCCATGGATAGTGTTTGATTAGAAGATGCATGATATTTTAAATTGATTTCTTGGTTTCATAAGGAGCTCTTGGATTCCACCCTTAGGTTACAACGAGAGTTCATTGCCATCTTTAGTTTTATTGATAATAGATGCTTGATATTCATGTTATTTGAAGAGGTGTTGACATCTTGGTTTGTGTTGACTCTTAGAGTCTTTGGTGAGGTATGGTATTAATGGATTTTTAGCTTTGACAAAGGATCCTTGGTTTAGAGGGTGGATTGTATTGTGCCATGGTGTACTCTTGATCATGAGTTAGAGTTTTGAAATGATACATGTAATCTTGGAAGCAATATATGTTCATTGGAGTATTTGATATTCTTTTGATTAGATATTAGATCATGATGTCATGATATGTTCTTGATTCTTTAGTTGGAGATTTGACAATGGTCTAGTTAGTTCTCTTTGGTTTTTAGTATTAATCATTTTCTTTTAGTTTCATGATTTTGAAAGTTGCATTTGAATTTGGCATGAATTAATTTTTGGATGCTCATCGATATTATTATGAAGGTTGGATATTTATTATACTTAGAGATATGTGTTGGAATGGTTACTTGTTATGATTTTTTCAACAAAAAGAATGAGTTCCTACAACTAGATATGGATGTGAGTCCATTATGAACCTAATGAGAAGTTTTCCCTTTATCCTAAGATTTTATTGCTTGGTGTTGTATGCATAGGAAAATATTGTATCCCTCTCTTGTTCTACTTGACAGGTGAATGGTCTAAGAGGTCTTGTCAACCCGAATATCAAACACATTCTTTAAATTGTATCTTGTCTTCTCATGTTAAGTAGTCTTGAATATTAAATTTTTTAGGACTTGTTGAGAAGTAGACACACGGTTTTATGGATTTTTGTTGTTCTCCTTGTTTTGATCTTGAGCTATGGAACTAGTTTTATGGATTGTTTGGAGGTATAGGAAATTGTGTGTGGATTTGGGTATATTCCATTTGTTATGGAAATGATTAGTTTATTTGATCTACATTTAGTTTGAGAGGTTTACATCTATTATTGATATGTTTTCATTCTGAGTTGAATGATTAGATGCTGATATTCTTTCACTTTTGGAATGTTGGAGGAGATCTTGTTGGAGTAGCCGAGATCTTCTTGCAAACTCAAAAAAATCCACAAATAAACATGGAAAATGAGAAAATATCATAAGCATGTGATGTGTTGTTAAATGTACAAATGAGCCTTTCTTATAACAACATGAAAGAAGAGGTGAAAAGGTAGGAGTAAAAATTTTTCTACCCCTTTAAGTATGATACAAGTGTAGGACTCTATGGACATGTGTTGAGACACTTGGTGAGTCTACATGAGGCGACACAAAAGTCTTGATAACCTCCAAGTGAGCTTAAGTGTAGTGTGAATATGACTCTACTAAATAGGATAAACACTAACTAGTTTGACAATACTCTTTTTGAACTAACACGCCCCTTAAGTAATACTTAGGGCTCATACTAAACTCCAAAAAGATGAGACCCAACAACAAGGCCGAATAAGATACTCATGTGCAATATTGATCTCTTACAAATGGAGAAAAAGGAGAAAACCCAATGGGAACAAAACTACTCTCCCAAAGAGAGGAAGAGAAGGATAATACATCCTAAAAATATGTCTCATGAAGATAATAACATGATGATGAATAACTCCTTAAGCATGTTGAAGTTGAAAATCTTAGAATATGAAATGGCACCTTCTGGAATCAATGAACCTCCAATAAATTTAGATCAAAATAAGAGACAAAAAATTGCATGAGTGATCATATAAAACACTACTCAACCATGAATACATAGATGAACCAAAGGAACTCAAACTCTATGAAGTTGACGATGTAGATAGTACTATGATTTTGGTGTACGATCAACAAATGCACAACTGACATGTAGTACACTACTAAAATGTGCATCACTGTGTTCTACATAAGTACTAGAATATCATAAAATATGATCCAATGAAATAATCCCCCCATAGGAGAGATAAAGATAGAAGGTCTATGAGATCCTTAAAAAGTAGAAGGCTCCTCCATTGCTTCATTGAAACCAATGAAGCATTAGCATAACACTATGATAATTCTCCCATTAATGCTAGTGAGAAAGAGGTATACGAAGACCAACTAAAATTGGGCACAAAAGTGTGCACAAGAATGTAGACTCAACATCAGGTCCAAAAAGATGTATAAGAAATTAAAAAGGTTGTGCATTAAGACACACACACATGAGGCGAGAATCACAAGGATCCATTGTTGTGATGACAAATTAAGGCACTACACAACCCCCATTACACTTTATAATTCAATGTAAGTACAAAATTCCCTCCCTAAGAAATAGATATTCAGTTATTGTGGCACTTTATATGAGTACATTTACATATTTTATTTGTTGTTTTTGAGTTCTTACAAGTTTATGTCGTGAGGTGGAAAATGAAGACATATATCAAGTATGCCTTTCAAACCTCAAGAAAATGACAAAAATAAAAAATGAAAACCCCCATTATTCAAAGAATGATCCCCTCTGAAATGATACAATGATATGCCATTTTATTTTAGTGTATTACATATTCCACAAAGTTGTTTGATGTATAAAAAATCAAAAGAGACATACTTAGTATTTAAAATTTTGAAACATACTCATGAAAACTTAACATCACAACTACGCAAAGCTTAAAAAATCATGTAGGTTCAAAAAAATGGGAACCAAAAAGGAGTTCGTATGAGCCCAAACGAGTCCTTTGAAGTTCCAAAAAATGAGAACTGTGCAGGGTGTCTTTTGAAAATCTATTTTAAAAAAAAATGCATACATCATACTGAAAAACAAATCATACCATTGGATAGAGGAAAAAGAATATGCAGAATGAAAAAAAATCACTCAAAAAGACATCCATATTCTCGAGAACAAGGCTCTTGAAGTTGAGCCAAAAATTAAAACAAGCCAATGGTGAATGGGAAAACTTGGGATTGAAAATTGATGATGTCATGTTGATTTCAGCTGACAAAATATTCTCAAAACTAATAGAATATTCCTTGACATGTGTAGTTGTACCAACAATAAATTTTTTAAATGATTAAAAATTACTAAAAACAAAAAGTATTTAAAAATTTGTTGCAGAAAGGCCAAGGAAGCACAAAGATAAAGAAACTAGTGCATATTGGTATGATGATGCAAGACCGTATGCTAGATAGTACAACCATACATAACCATACAAACTATAGGTATTTTTGTACAACCATCCATGGATGGGCCCCAAAAAACATAGAATTTTTTCTCTAAATACCCAAGTGTTATATATCAAAATTTGTTTGTTAGCCCTCTTGAGCACATCTATGAAGTCATTTTTGTTCTAGAATGCATCATTTGAAACTTGATTCCCATGATCCTCACAAATTCAAGAGAGAAAGGGACTAGATTTTCTAGCTTGCTTGGATACCATGTTGGAGAATGCTAAGATCAAAGAACAATAAAAACCTTCCACAAGTGAATAAAATATTCAAAATAATATGTCTATCAAATATAATATAAAGAGTGTGTAAATACAATGATCAAGCCTTGCATATATAGGCAAGGATGAGGAGGTGAGAAGGTACGAGTGAAACTTTGAATACCCCTCTAAAGGTGGAACACTTGTGATCTCACTTGAAAAGTGTGTGAGAAAGTATCAATAGGTGCCTCAAGTCATGAGGACACATGTCTCAATGCTATGAAGTGAGACAAATGTAAAATAAGTCTAAGTAAACTTAAGTTAGGTATGAATAGGTCAATCCTAGAAAGGTGATTAGCTAACTAGGTATGATAATGACTCTATTTACACTAACATTATGTGTGGGAGTCACCTCAATGCAGGAAGGAATGTGCTCTCATGGATTTGATACCATGTTGAAGCATCCAAGATCTGCTTGCAAACTCAAAATAATCCACAAATGAAAATGTGAAAAATGAGAAAATATCATAAGCATGTGACATGTTGTAAAATGTACAAATGAGTATTTCTTATAAAGGAAAGCAAGAAGAGGTGAGAAGGTAGGAGTCAAACTCTGACTACCCCTCCAAGTATGAAACAAGTGTAGGAATCTATGGAATTTTTTTGAGACACTTGGTGAGTCTACATGAGGTGATATAAAAGTCTAGGTAACCTTTAGATGAGCTTAAATGTAGTGTAAATGAGACTCTACTAAATAGGCTAAAAGCTAACTAGTTTGATAATACCTCTTTTGACACTAAAAAATCTTACTTTATGTAGTTTAGCACATGCTAGTGTGGTTAAAGGATAAAGTTTGATCTATATGTTCTCTCTTTCCTGGTATATTATCTTCTTCTTGAAGGTTCTAATGTCTATAAAGTTGAGTTTTGAATGGAGTCAATAATTTTTATTTGTACTTCATTGTTGTTGGAAACAATTTGATAACTCTTTGATCTATTTCTTCATTGGTTTAGAGGACTTGGGAGAGTTATTTGGAGATTGGTAGTGAGAGATATTTAATATATATCATTGTATGCTTCCTTAATAGTATGTGATAGAGGAGTTAGCCACATCCTCTGTGTGAGTGCTATAGGTAGACTTGGTATGCATGATCTATTTTTTGATGAGAAATATTCAGGTTCTAATACCAATTTTTCAAAAATTCAATCTCCATCCAAATATGAATTCAATGAATGAGATACAAGGCTTGGAATACTATAATATAAAAATTTGAAACTTATATGAAAACCTAAAATTAAGTTGCCTTAATATGGAATCACCATGATTAGATCCATCTTCTTTATGATGCCAAATATCAACCAACACATCATGCTTATCAACACTACCTTATGTGAACTTATAAAAATATTAAATAAAGAATAAAATTACTATAAAATAGCAACAAAGGGACACAAATCAACAACATAAGAGCATCACATAACACGTGATTTATGTGGAAAAACCCTTAAAAGAAAAAAAACCACCAAGAAGAGACACCAAGTATACATTAGCTTAAAATGAATGAGATTACAATACATTCACTTCCATTCTCATCTTTGCTTCCAACATGGAAGCACTTGTGTACATTGAACAACCTCTTTATGCCTTAACCAATCCTTGTTCCTATAGAGTAATGTTACATTCAATTGTTCCTCATAATTTATATATCCAAGGAGTTGATTTCATAGACTTGTGAAGATGTATTAAGCCCCAAACATGGTGCCCAAAGATGAACCTTCATTCCAAATGTCCCCTACCTTTGGATTTCCTCCTCAAAATGCGAAAGGACACCGGTTTTGGCTCCAATACTTTCCCTCCAATTTAACGCCCAAACTTGGAAATTAAACATTACATTAAATATAATAAATGATGGAAAACCAAGAGACACATGTTGCCTCTTTCAAAGCACCAACTTGGATAATCCCAACATTCAATCATTTATCCACATGATAATATTTTATCATCCTATTCTAGGCATCCACATGTGGGGAAAATAATATTAAATATTCATGTCTACAAGCCACCTTTACTGTTGCTAGTGGAACCCATCACCCCTTATGAATGTATTATAAACAATGATGAGAGTAAATATTATAAAATATTTTCCTAATTCACCCTAAGTGCCTAGAGACATTTTTCAAGGATGTTGGAACCATGCAATATGACATAGGATTTACAAGGTAGATGACACCTTAATCCTAACATTCTCCCACTTGACATCATACATTGTAAATACACCCATATGAATTATAAATAAGGGAAAGCATCCCTTATACAATCATGTACAACCTAAATATTCACCATGCTCTCATGCTCCAACAAGATACCTACAAAATCAACCATAATAACCACCATCAAGCAAAAAAATCTCCACATCCTCTATCATGTCACCAATGAAATAAAAAGGAACATGCCAAGGTGAATCATACCAATTGCCACCGAAACCTGCACCAATCTTTACATAAACACAAGCATCAAATTCAAATGATAAAAAATGTTGAGTAGTTTCCTTACTCATACCAACTAGAATATCAATCGCAAAAATTGTAACTCATCTAAGATAACCATACCTCAAACCAGGGTATACTAATCATAGATAGAACTATATGACATCAACATACCAACCTAACATTTTCAATCAAGTCTCAGTATATCCATCCTCCTATCTCAAATGCAACATACCAATGTAGAATTGACCACAAACAAAGCTAACTAATAATGTATGCACTAACATTGGAACAATCTTGTGGATATATATAGTCCACATCCAAGTCATCCCACTACAAGAAAATGGGTAGCTAATCCACAACTTGCATAACTCGTAGATCCAAATCTAATGAAACATGCAAAATGATCATCACATTAGTAATTGATAAACCAAGATATTAAAGAGGATAACAAGACACATATCTAGAAACTCCCATTGCATGAGTAATGTCAAATCTGAAAATAGATCAAGGCATACCAAGTCTACCTATAGTACTTCACATAGAGGATGTGGCTAATTCCTTTATTACATAATGTTAAGGAAATATAATGATATACAAATTTGTTGGGAAAATGTGTCTCAACCTTGCAATTACAAAAGTTTTTATTGTTGATAAGTAAGTGCAAGGTGGGGTGGGGGGGGGGGTGTGCAACACCCTTAAAAGCCACATTATTTTATTATTGTAAATCTAGACCATTCATCATTAGGTTTAAGATCTAATAGTAGATATTTTTTTGGCTTGTATTGCCTTAGAAGACAACCCTATTTTATAACAGTTGTATTATGGCTATACAATGTGATGAATTCTAAGAGTCTGATAGTGGTCATGTTGCCTTTGGATCTCTTGTTGGTGATACTCTTGTGAAAATCTTATTTTGCAAGTATATTGTAATATTTGTGATTTTTTAATAATGTATTGGGTGGCTTTTAGAGTGTGGGGTTTTTCTCCCAAAAGGGTTTTTCCCACATAAATCACTATGTTTTGGTATGTATGATATTTATGTTTATTTTTGTTTAAGTGGTTGTAACTATTGTAAAGATCTGCAAAGTTATACATTACCCTCCTCTCAAGATTAGTGTAGGAAATTGTTCCACTACCTTAACTTCCTTACAAAGTCCCACATAAAATGTTGCAATACCTCTTTCACCACTAGTCTCCATAGCTCTCCCAAGTTCTTCACACTCAATAGAAGAAGATCAAGGAACCTCCATGTTGCCACAAAAAATAAAGTAAAATTAACAACACATGACCAAAAAAATATTGATCACCATAGATCCAGATAAATCTCAACACTAATGTCATGTGAATACAAACATCTAGGAAGAATACCAAGACCAAAGAGAGAACCTACAAATGAAACCATGTCGTTCTACACTCACATGTACTAAGATGTATAAAGTAAGATCTCCTTCACCATTCCCATACTGAAAGGATATTAATATCTAACATTCAAATCAAATAAAAACATAAAATCAATAGATGTAAACCTCTCATACTCAAAGTAGATCAAACCAACCAAACATTCCCACAATAAAGGGAATATTCCCAAAGCCACATACTATTTCCTATACCTCTCCAAATAAGTCCTCATAACTAGATTTATAACTTAAGATAAAAACAAGGAGAACAATGAAAAGCGATATAACCATACATCTTCTTAACAATCTTCAGAACTTATGTATTCAAGACTAACTCATATGAGAAGACAAGATACAAAATAAATAATGCACTTGATATTCAGGTGGGAAATACCTCTTAATTCATTCACTTATTGAAAAGATCAAGAGTGGGATACAAGATTGTCCTATGCACACAACACCAAGCAATGAAATTCTTCTCATTATGTCCATAATGGATTCACATCCATAACCAAGTGTAGGCTCCTCGCTATTTCTATTGAAATCTTCATCAAAGAGAAACCATCTCAACACATGATCCCAAAAAATAAGAGATCTCTTAGCCTCACCAAATTCTCCCTATTATCAATGAGCATCCACCAATCAATCCATGCCAACTTCAAATGCAACCCTACAAAATCATGAATTATCAAGAAAATGATTAATACACAAAATCAAAGTGAAGAAATAAAACCATTGTCAAAGTTCCAATCATAAAATCAATAAAATATCATGACATCATGATCTATCATCTCCTCTTAGGAGATAAAATGAAGATAACCATCCATCATCAAATGATGAATCCAAATTATTACCAAAGATCCCATTGAATTGTGTAACCAATCTCTCTAGAAATTTTGATAACCATCTCCTAATTGAAGATCCTCCATGACCCCAACATGATAATAAAAATCAATGCCATGAGCTCCCAAAAGGTAAAGTCAAACCACAATCTCAAAACCAAGAAGATACAAACAACACACATCCTTTGTTAATAGAACCAAATATGTCATTAAGATCTCACTGCAAACTAAAGGTAGAATCTAGGAGCTCCTTATGACACCAACAGCCATTACAAAATACCATCTATCTTCTAATCAAAGATTATCCATGGCTCACTACACATTGTAACAATAATGAATTAGAACCAAAATATTCAAATAAAGAAGATAGTAAAAAAATGTGTAACTGCATAAAGCTCCCACTGAAACTAATACTGAGATACATAGAATCATGGCCAATATCATCTCCAACACTCTTATGGAACAAAGCTTCTCATGCAACATACTCTACTACTATAGATTCAAATGAACAACTATATTAGGTACTCGCAATAAACATATCTCATTGCAATAAACATACCACTGTAATAATGGTGACCAATAATAAGGCCTACCAAACATAATCCATTTCAAACAATTTTATAAGATTTGCACATATGCAACATCTCAAAGGATAAATAGATAACCAGTGATCCAATCTTAAATAACTGAAAAATAAATTCAACCCCACATCAATATCATACAAAAAAAGATAAACATGTAGATTTCAAAGACTCAAACACTAGGGTCAATGCTAGACTTGATTTTCCAAACAAACCCACATGAAAGTAATCATAGATCGATAAGAACCCTTCAAGCAACCATAAAAACCTATAAAGTTATCTTCATCCAAAACACCCTAAATATAATATGACTATAGACCTACATTCCATAGATTTTTTTTAACATGTAAAACCTATAAAAACATCTTTATAAATCTGAAATTCACTTCAACATCAAAAAATTCACATAAAACATGTCATTTGAATAATGGAATAAGCACAAATCTACAAACCCACAACTGAAAACAAGAGTAAACTACAACCCAAAAGGAAAATCAAGTTATCCAATAGCTTATAACATATGAAAGATAAATGGCCTAATAAATGTAATATCCACTTCTTTCATCTCAAAACCATCTATAGACAACTCCTCCCCTCAAATTTTCTTTCAACTCATCTCAATGTCAAGTGGAATTGCAAGTTTAGTTGGGTAAAATGGAATATGGTTAGCCATCAAACTTGAAATTCTAAAGTCAATGTTGAATCTCAGCTCTTGGCTTGGAAGATTCTTCATGTTAAGTTACCTATTGGTAATTGCCTCAAATTTCTCCATCCTCCTTTATCATGTCCCTTTTGTGCCAAATCTGAGTCTATAAAGCATGCTTTTTGGTTTTGCTCTCATGCTCAAAACTTGTGGCATTCTCTTTTCTCTTTACTTCCAACCCTCTTCAATCACACTTGGTTATGGAAAATAGCATTCCTTGGTGTCTCCTCTCACCATAATATCCTCACTCAACTATGCAAGCAGGTCATCCTTAAATTCATTTGGAAGTTTCATTGTGTCGCTATATTTTACAACATCTCTCAACCTCTTAAAGTTGAAGTTCAAATAATTTGCTGGAATATCTCTTTACAAGTTACAAATTTGATTGATATGCTCCAAGATTATTTAGAAACTAACAATGATATTAAAATATCTATCTACAATGTTCAAGCACAATTACAGTCGGTTGATGGATAGACATCTTGCTAAAGAGGTTGCTTCTTGGAGGCTATGGAGAGTATTTTTCCCTTTGAAAGTTGAGCTACTTAGACCTTCTTCAAAATGGATGTTGATCAATGGTTCAAGTTTTGGTTATGAGCATTGTTCAATATCTTCTTCGAAGAGATATTTTTATTGTATTTTTTGGAATTACTGCTATTATAGCAACACATTTTGCTATTGTAGAACTGCTTTTATTATTGTAGTTGTAGCAACATGCTTTACCTTCTTTATTTTATATAATGATGGCTTGGAACTGCTATTTTTATTACTACGGTAGCAACATGTCTTGCTACTTTTGTATGACCTAATGGTGGCATGTTTGGCAATTTCTTCTCGCTGATGTAGTTTGATTTTTTTCTTCCTTATCCAATAAAAAAAATAAAAAATAAAATATCATCTCCACAACTCACAAAGAGGTCATTAGCTTATCTTCCAATGCTTTCATGTAACCAAGGGCTAAAACCATTAAGCCAACATAAGCAATCCATTGTGTATTCCAAATGGTGGGTGTTACTCCATGTGACTAGGATGTCAAAATTACCTATCCAACATGAACACCTTTTCACTTCACATGACCACAAGGTAAAGGGAAAAAAACACCAAAAAAGAGGATACACACATATTGTCAAACAAGAGATCCAAGTTACCAAAATATAACCAACTCAATAAAAATCCACAATCATGAGCTTCTAATGGTCAACATAGATCACATTGACAATATCCATGGCTTCTAATATCACAAATATATAAAATAAAGTTAACTCACAGAACATTCATTGCAGCCCCACAAGCCTTCCAACAACCT
This sequence comes from Sequoia sempervirens, assembly GCA_007258455.2. Lineage (NCBI taxonomy): Eukaryota > Viridiplantae > Streptophyta > Pinopsida > Cupressales > Cupressaceae > Sequoia > Sequoia sempervirens. The sequence goes on from VDFB02270651.1 coordinate 451,807,524, forward strand.
TCAATTCCGTCTAACCGATTCCCACAAGCTTTCCAAGCTAAGAAAAAAAAGAAAAGGAATACCCAAAACCAAGTTAACCTTCAGCTCTGATACCAAATGATGAGAAATATACAAGTTCTAATACCAATTTTGGGAAATTCAATCTCTATCCAAATATGATTTTAATGGATGAGATACAAGAATTGGACTACTACAATATGAAAATCTAAAATTTATTTACAAATTTGAAATTAAGTTGCCTTAATATGGAATTACCGTGATTAGTTCCATCTTCTTTACGATGCTCAACCAACATATCATGCTTATCAATACTACCTTATGTGAACTTATAATATAAAGAATAACATGACCATAAGATAGCAACAAAGAGGCACAAATAAACAACATAAAAGCATCACATAACACATGATTTACATGGAGAAACCCTTGCAGGAAAAAACTCCACCAAGAAGAGAGGCCAAGTATGCATTATCTTCAAATAAACGAGATTACAATAAATTCAATTCCATTTTCCTCTTTGCCTCCAACATGGAAACACTTGTGTACCTATGAACAACCTCTTTATTCCTCAACCTATCCTTGTTCCTATAGAGTAACATTACATTCTACAGTTGCTCATAATTTCTACATCCAAGGAATTGATTTTATAGACTTGTGAAGAGGTCTTAAACCCCAAACATAGTACCCAAAGATGATCCTTCATTCCAAACATCCACAACCCTTAGATTGTCTACTCAAAATGTGAAAGGACATTGATTTTGGATTCAATACTTTCCCTCCAACTTGGGTGCCCAATCTTGGAAATTAAACTTTACAGTAAATGTAATAACGATGGAAAACCAAGAGACACTTGTTTCCTCTTTTCAAGCACCAACTTGGAGAATCCCAATAATCATACATTTTTCCACATCCTTATATTTTATCATCCCATTCTATGCGTCCACATGTGGGGTAAACAATATTGAATATTCATGCCCATAAGTCACCTTTATCACTACTAGTGGAATCCATCACCCCTTATGAATGTATTACAAACAATGGTGAGTAAATATTACAAAATATTTTTCTAATTCACCCTAAGTGCCTAGAGACACTTTCCAAGGATGTTGGAACTATGCAATATGACATAGGATTTACAAGGTAGATGTCACCTTAATACTAACATTTTAGATTTGGCATACCCATGTAGTGGGAGTTCTTGGATATGTTTGTTCTTCATTGTCAAGATATCCATTTGGTTGTCTTAATTTGTAGTTATTGATGTGATGATGAGTTTCCATGTTCAATTTTTTGGATCTATGAGTTGTGTAGTTTAATGGGATATCTTTACTCATTGGATGCATTGCTGACTCAAATTTGGATTATCTATATCCACGGATCGATTTAATGTTGATGTAGACTTTATTAATTGACCTTATTGGTGGTCATTTGTGCAGCGGTATGTTTCCTTGAGATGAGAGGAAGTATGATTAGAGTGGTGGATATACATGGAATTGATTATATTTTTGGGTTGATATGTTGATAGCATGGAGTTCTACCTATTTTGGTTGCTATGTCCTTAATATTGGAGTACATTGGGTTATAAATAGTTGGCTTGTGGCTATCTCAACTCTTAATTAAGTCATATTATCATTATTATATTATTATTTAGTTAATTAGGTTGGCCTAGGGCTTAGAAAAGGTTATATATGTCAGCCTAGGTGATATCCTAAGCATAAATAAGGTATATATAGGAGGAAGTGAGTCTTATTTCATCATCATATTGCAAATATTGTTCTCATTGGAGATATTTGGAGGTTTCCCCCCTTGAAGTTCCTTGTTATTCTCAATTATTATCAAGTATTTGTAACATATTTCCTATCATATTCTTCTATTGTGTAGGTTATTTCATTACATTGGTTTTGTTTACTCTGGTTTGAGGTATGGATAGCTTGGATAAGAAAGAAATTTGTTGTGGTTGTTATTCTAGTCAATATGATTCTGGTAGTCACTTAGAGTCATTTTTTACCATTTGAATTTAATGCTTGTATTCATGTATAGATTGATGCAAGATTCAATGATAGTTTGTATACTTCACCTTGGCATGGTTCTTATCTTATCATGGGTTGACATGATGGAGGATGAGAAGAGTTCTTGCTTGAGGTGGTGGTTATTTTGGTAGCTATTGCAAGTATCTTTTTTTGGAACATGAAAGCATGCCAAAGAATCAAGTGGTACATGGTTGGCTAAGGGAAATTTTTCCCCTGTTGGTTTTTCTATGGATGTACTTATAATGTATGATGTCAAGTGGGAAAATGTTAGGATTAAGGTGCCACCAACCTTGTAAATCCTATGTATTTAATTACTCCTAATATTTTTGTAAATCACTTATAAGGGACAAAGGTTTTAGTAATAGTGGTCATTATTTTTAAAGTCAAGTTTTTACTAGAGTAGTAATTTTTATTTACTAGGGGGTAGTAAAAAATATGTACTAGGGTAAATAGTCTTGGTTGTTATAGTGGTTTTGGGTATGAAAGTTCCCATGAGGTTGTTTTGATGCTTGAAATCAATTTTGAGATGGTTATTAAATGTCTTTAACCATCTTGGAAATAACAACAAATAAGACACCTAAACGAGTAGGTTAGTAATTTGGTTGCAACCTACATTGGCCTATATTAAGCACGTTTTTTATATTTTCAAGGAGGATTATTGGGACGTGAAACCAACTTGAATTTCCATTTAATGGGATGAAAACACCATTTAAGGGGTGTTTAAGGTGGTAGTAATGGAAGTAAATTAGTAAGTAAGAAACTTCTATTTGTAGGTGCTTGAGGGAGTGTGTGAGATGTGAGTAAAATCTATATAAATAGATGATATCAGAATGAAGAAATTTAAGGAGTGATAGAAGTGAATGAATTGTAATCATGCATTTGAAGACAATAGATTCTTGGCCTTTCTTCTTGTTGGATTTTTTCTCAAAATGGTTTCTCTACATAAATCTTGTGTTGTGAGATTATCTTCTAGAGTTTCTTGTATTCTTATGATATTGATTTGTGCCTCCTTATTGCTACTATCTTATGGTGATGTTATCTTCCTATTATGGTTTTTTAAGTTCATATAAGGTGGTTGTTTCAAGAATATGAAGGTGATTGAATAAAGCATGATAAGGATATTGAAATTCTACATGTTAATTCCATATTAAGGCAACTTATTTTCATATTTGTATATAATTTTTAAATTTTTATTTTGTAATAGTCTAAGCCTTGTATCTCACGAATTGGTATTATAGCTTGAATGGAGTCTTAATGGTTAACAATTGGATTAGAGATCATTATTTTCACATACATTATTAGATCTTATTTTAATCAATGGTCCAATAGGGCTAATTGAGCTTACGTAGCCCTAGTTATTTTTTTGTTTGGTAGTTATGAGAATTTTTATTCTAGCTTGAGCTAGGTGAGGCCACAAATGGGGGACTTCATTCTCAAGATAAAATCAATGTATTAATGTGAATAATCCAAAACCTATGAGTTTAGTAGCTCAATATGGGTACCAAAATGAAAGGAATTCGAGTGCATGAAAGAAGCTTCCTACAACAATCTAAGTAGGAGGGGGTTGTAAAAATTTATTTAAACCCTCAAACTATTACAAATACAAATTCAGATGCACATTCAAAACATTAAAAATAGATAAATAATGCAATACCATAACATTGTGATTTATGTGGGTAAAACCTTTGGAGAGAAAACCCACACTCTAAACATATTGCTCAATTGTATTATTCAGCAACAAAAAGCTACAATACAATAACATAGCCAATGCTCTTTAGGAATTCTCACACAACAAAATCTTGGAGTAATTTCGGTAACATAATGGCGTCTCAAAAAATATTAAACCTGTCATACAAAATGCACTAACATAGCCTATATTTATAGACAACCAAGATAAGAGCCAAAGATTACCATGTGTCATCTCCACATTCACTACATGCATGCAACTGCAAAAGGAAGAACATGCACAAGTCTAAACTGTCACCTGCTATGTTAGTTTTAGTCTTTTCAACATGTAAGGCACATGCAACTTACAAATTGAAACATTGCATGTAATGCACCTACATGTACAAATCCACTTGTTTGGTAACTTCCAAAATTGACTCCTCAGAAATAGAATTTGTCACTAGTAACTGACAATCTAACTTGAGTTAACTATCAACAATGACTTTAGTCAACTAATACAAATGAGGATTCTTACTCCTAAAATAGGAGCCATGTAACCCATGCCACTTCACATGTTTGAAGACAAATCAACTTTCCACTCCAACAAGTGACATCATCAGGTGCACATAAAATTAATTAACATAGGAAAATAAAACATAGGATACATTACATAAATAATTGCCAAATAAATGCTAGGACTCCAAAGGTTGAGACACCTTAATCCCAACATTCTCACACTTGTCAAAGACCTATCAAGATTCAACTGTAATTAACTTCTTAGGGCCCAAAGACCCATGAAATTAGAGCACCATTTGAACTTCTTAGTGTTCACTGGTTTTTCCAATGCAACTACAACATTCACCAAAGTGTCTACTTTCTCCAACTTCACCTTCCCATATTCCACCATATCATGAACAAAATGAAATTGTACATAAATGTGCTTTGTTTTGGCATGGAAAGTAGGATTCTTTGCTAAGAAAATGGCACTCTAACTGCCACAATAGATAGTACTTTTCCCTACATCAAAACAATATCACAACAAAAAATCCAAATACAAATGGCTTCCCTACAAGCATGAGTAGCTACCATGTACTCTGCTTATGTAGTGGAAAAATCAACTACAGATTTTTGCTTACTCATCCAACTGATATCACCACCAAACATTGTGAACACATAACCACTGGTGTATCTTCTATTGTCTATGCCACCTACCCAATCTAAATCCACATATCCATGAATACTGATTGGATGTTGAGGATAATTGCTAAAAATTAGGATCTTAGGATAATAATCATCATATAAAAAATATAAAATAGACAAAATGAGAATCATAAAAGCATAGAATTTACACATTAGACAAGATATACATGGCGGAGACCCTTCTGGGTAAAAAACCCATAAAGAATCATTTTATTAAAACACTTATAATAGTGGTCTATTATAACATAGACTAAACTTGGGGAACACTTCTCCATACTTCCACATGGCCAATAATACCTTATGTGCATAGTAATAGAACTCACTATCAATCTCCAAATTCTTTATCTATCAAATGAGAGAGAAAATCCTTAAATATAGGAGGAAGGGTGACATAATACCTAAAAGGGTATTAGTCACACCTATTCAACAACTCCCATTCATAGATAATCAATAATGTAACTTTTAGACTATAATTATTTTGAATGGGATATGCTTAACAACCATATAATATATAAGGTTTTATAACCTTATATTAGAACACTATATAAATGTTATAAGGGTATGACCCCTAATAACATTATGTTCTAACAATAACCATGAAAAAAAGGGGGATAACTGGAAGTACCTACAAATATCTAAACACTCTCTTAATTGCATCCAAATGCATTCGTCTAGGATTAGCCATAAACCAACTAAGGACTCCCACTACTTAGGCATTTTTTGTCCTTATACATACCATATCATATATAAGACTACCAAAAACACTCACATATGTCACTTTGATCATGTACTCCATCATTGTAGGAGATTTTAGATAATTCTCCATATAAAAATTCATTCCTTGCAACACAAAAACAACTAACTGTCTGCAAGATGCCATGTTGAATCTCTCTAATACTGAATTCATATGATTTCTCTAGCTCAACCAAAGCTTTTTGTTAGCTTTTCCTCTTTTGATCTCCATCCCAAGAATATACCTTTTTTAACCTAGATCCTTCATCTCGAACTTTGCTGACAGCTGAAACTTCAAATCTGAAATCATACTTTTACCATTCCTAATGAACAAAATATCATCTATGTACAAAAATATTATGAGAATGTGACCATTATATATTTTTTAATACAAAAAATTGTCAGATTTAGAACTTAGAAATCCCAAATACAACACATAGGTGTAAAAATTTTGGTACCACATTCTAGGAGATTGCTTAAGACCATACAGAGACTTTTTCAACTTGCATACCAAATGTTATTTACATTTAACAATGAAATTATTTGGTTGTGACCTATAAATTTCTTCCTCCAAGTCACTACGAAGGAGCATTATCTTCACATCCATCTCCACTTCTAGATCATACGTTGTTGCAAGTGAAGAAATACCAAATAGATGTCAACTTCGCAACAAGAGAGAATATCTCACCATAGTTGATTTAATCCACTTGAGAATGACCCTTAGCGATCAATCGTACCTTATGATCTTACCCACCACCATTAAGACCACATTTCTCCTTGAACACCCATTTACAACCATTGGGATTTTGTCCTTCAAGGGTACTAGATCCCAAGTATCTTTCTTCTTCAATGCAACCATATCTTCATCCATAGATTTCATCCAAGAATCTACATCACTCATGCCCATAGCCTCTCTAATAGTCTTAGGCTCATTAGTGTTAGCAATAAAAGAAAATATGCTACTAAAATATAACAAAGACTAACCATACCTTTCAGATGAATATCTAAACATATTAGGTTGTTTCCTATCTCTCGTAGACCTCCTTAATTGTTGAGGTTGAGGTTCTTCTTAATTTTTTTTAGAGCTTCTAGAGCTCTCCTTTTCATCAGGTCCAACAAGAGTGCATAGTTAACCTTTCATTTGAGTAGGTGTGATATAAACTACCTCCTTTTCTTTCTCCTCTTTCTCTAGCTACAATTCAACAGTGGAAGGTTTCATCTTAGAAAATAAAACTTCTATTGTAGAGAATCTTATGGGTCACTAGATCCCAAAGTTTGTACCCCTTCACATCGACACCATAGTCGATGAAGATACATTTGAATACCTTTTTCTCCAGCTTATACCTCTTTTCACTCAACACGTGAGCATATTCTTCACAACCAAATACTCTAAGATGTTTCATTAAAGGATTTTTACCAGGCCATGCCTCCATGGGTGTCTTATCAACAAGAGTCGATGTAGGAGATTTGTTGATTAGATAAGTGACTAGAACTTCAACTCAAATTTTTTGTTCAAGTCCAATACCAGTTAGCATACTCCTAGCCCTCTCCATCAACGTCCTGTTCATCCTCTCTACAACTCCTTTTCTTTTGGGGTATATGGATTTTTCTTATTTCTTAAAATCACATGCTCTTTACAAAACTTGTTAAATTTTTCCAAACAAAACTCACCATCGTTGTCAATCCTCAAACATTTAATCTTTCTATCAATCTATTTTTCAACCAAGGATTTAAATTGCTTAAACTAATTAAACACTTCAAGTTTAATTTTGAGAAAATAAACAAATATCCTACTATAGTCATCTATGAATGAAACAAAATAAAAAAAATTAAATTTGAAGGTACATTCACAAAACCAAACACATCTACATGAATATAGTTGAAAACCCCAAAAGACATGAGAATTAGAATAAAAATAAACATGATTTTTTTTCCATATACACAATGTTTGCAAAATTCGAACTCAAAATTATAATCATCAAGGCCTTCAATGAGGCTTTTATTTTTTAGGGATCTCAGACACTTCTCACCAATGTGATTGAGTTTTTGGTGCCATAATATTATTTTCTCTACATGAAGTTTCATTTCCAAGGAATGAGCACCCTTAGGTACCCAAAATGCACGGCCATTGGATGTAGATGCTATAAAATTCTTCTCTACTTGATTTGATGGTGAGGATGAAGAATCCAAATGTCTCTTCAATTTTTTAAAAGAAATATTGCATTGAATGGTACATGCATCTAGCTTGTACAGGGTGTCAATCCAAACACCGTTCACCAAAACCATATCTCCTCTAGTCATCTTACGTCCTCCACTTGAGAAAACAACCTACACACTCAAATCATATAATTTAATTACATAAATTAGGTTTTGTGCCAAACTTGGGATATGCAAGAAACCATCAATCCCCTTCACTCTACCATCAGGGTAGTTGATCTTGACTCTTCCATGACCAACAATCTTCAAATGAGAATCATCACACAAATACAACTTCCCACCATCATATTATGCATACTTCATGAAACAACTCTTATGTGAGGTCATGTGGAAAGTAGCACTTGAGCTATCAACCACACATCTTTATATGCATGTGTTTCCAAGGATATGATAGAGGAATTTGCATCATCTTGAGAGGATTTAATAGAGTCAAAATTAGAGTTACCTTTATTTTTCTCCTCCTCGCACTCTTTGTGGAGATGACCAGTTTTTTCACAGTTCCAATACTTTGCCTTGGACTTATTGGGAGACTTAGATATCCCCAAAGATTCATATTTATAATTCTTTTCCTTTCTCTTTCCTTTCTCTTTAGATCTACCATGAACAACAAGGGCCTCCTTAGCCACATCAAAAGTTTTCCTTCACATATCTTCAAATAATAGTAATGTAACCACCTCATCCATCTTGAAATTGGTGGTGGTACTCCCAATAGCCATCACTAGGTGATCCCACGAGTCCAAAAAATAACATAATAGAAGTATGTAATGATCCTACTCTATTTTGTCACCAACAAAACCCAACTAATCAACAAGCATGTTATATGCATTCAGGTGATTTACAACAAATCCTCCATCTTCCATAGATTTAGATGGAATTTACTCTACAAGAATAACTTGTTCACTAGGGATTTAGCATGATAAACATCTCCAAGTTTATTCCAAAGATTTTTCAAAATATTCTCTTTATGGACATTCAAGAGCACACAATCAAACATAGTCTTATCAAACCCTTGGATTTCCAATCCACTAGATTCCAATCTTCTTGGATCATGATGGTTGGTTTTGTACTGGATATTGCAGCCCATAGATCTCTATCCATGAGTATATCCTCCATTTTCAACTTTCATAACTCAATTTTTTCACCATTAAACTTCTCCATTTTGATTCAATAAAATGTGATTTCCTTCTTTTTTCCTACAACAAGATCACAAAATATTTTTCTGCAAAACTCCCATTGAAAGTGAGATTAGTACAAAAATCCCTTCAACCCAACAACGGAATCAAAGTTGGCCAAGCTCTGACACCAACTGAAATGAAGTTGGGTGCAAAAAACCAGCTTCCTACACCAATCTAAGCAGGAGAGGGTTGTAAAAAATTCTTTAAACCCTTGAACTATTATAGTTACAAATTCAAATGCACATTCAAAACATTAAAAATAGATAAACAATGCAATATCATAACACCGTGATTTATGTGGGAAAACCATTTTGGGAAAGAAAACCCCTCCAAACACATTGTTCAATTGTATTATTAAACAACAAAGAATTACAATACAATAACAGAGTCGATGCTCTTTAGGATTTATCACACAACAAAAAACCATGGAGTAATTCTAACAACATAACAATATCTCAAAAAATATTCAACCTGTCATACAAAATGCATAACATAGTCTGCATTTATAGAAAACCAAGATAAACACAAAAAAATTCACGTGTCATCTCCACATTCACTACATGCATGCAATTGCAAAAGGAAGAACATGCACAAGTCTAAACTACCACTTGCAATGTCAGTTCTAGTTATTTTTGTCTTGGAAAATTTCAAAATTGACTCCTTGAAAATATAATTTGTCACTAGTAACTAACAATTTAACATGAGTTAACTATCACCAATGACTTTGGTCAACTCATACAAAGTGGGATGCCTACCTCCTAAAAAATAGGAGCCATGTCACCCATGCCACTTCACATGTTTGAAGACAAGTCAACTTACCACTCCAACAAGTGGCGTCATTAGGTGCACATCAAATTAATTAACTGTGGACACCAATTTTGGTATCCAAGGGTTCTCTAACTCTTCTAGGGGTTTTCACCTAAAAGGAGAGAAATGGAACCAAAATGCATAATGTCTACACTCAAAATCAATGTAAGGATGGATGCAATATGCCTAAATACAATATCCTAATGTGATAAATTGAAAAAGAAAGATGATTATTAATGCAAAACCTAAGATATGTAAATTGTTTGAAAACATAGTGATGTATGCAAAATGAACTAAGAATGCAAGTAAACAATGATAGAAATAAACAATATTGGAAAGGTGCACCTAGAATCTAAAGTCTGATGTAGAGAAGCTCTAGAATCCTGTAGATTTTGATGTTGAAGCCAACAGAGACACTTGTGCCATGCTGGGCGACTTAGTCCACTTTCAAGAAGATTGTGTCAAAACAGGAATCTGCCAAATGGGTATCCGGAAATGCATAAACCACTTTTCAGGCCTGGTAGTGGGACTAATTCGCTACTGATGGTGACTTATTCCACCTGGGAATCTCAAGAAATTCAGGACAGGAATTTGTAGCTTTTGGTCTATACTTCCCTTCCTGATAGGCGTCCGATTTAGATTCTGCAGAAAACAGGTTGAAAGAGGTCTCCAAGCTTCAATTAGGGCTTTGTTGACTTGAATGAATTTGATGGATTTTTGATCACTTTTTAACACCTTGCTCTTTGAAAAATATGTATACAAGACCTGCAAAACACACATGCAAAGAGGGGGAAAAGGGTTAAGGGTTAGAGAATAGGGGTTTGTCTTGGTCAAACCCCAATTTGGTAATCAAACCCTAGATAATGAAATGAAATAAAGAGAGAATGATGAATGAATAACATGCAATGTCACAAACTCACCAAACCCTTGATGTTGAAATATGAAGATATGCAACAAGATGCTCTAATGGATGCTTGAAAGTACTTAGAATGCTTGAGAATTGCTTGAATAATTAAGTGAATGAATGGGGGTGAAAATGAGAGGAAAACCCTTTATTTATACTTGATTTTCTAATATTTCTTGAAAATAATACATCACAGGCCGACCTCAAGGTTAAGAGAATAAAATCCCGATAGAAAATTAAAATTATTTTGATTTTTGTGCCTAGTGGGACTAAGTCGCCCTAGGTGGCGACTTGGTCCCACTAGGGCAATTTTACTGGGTGTCAGGAATTAAAGTGTATTTAATAAGGTTTAACGGGAATATTCTAAAAAATACACTTAAGTATGGTCGAAAAGTGTATTAAGGGGTCATTTAAACATAAGAAAGAGTTGAATTAGTGATGAAAAGCCTAGAAAAGCATGAGAGTTTGTTACAACTCTTTACAACACTTTGAAATAAGACTTGGTAAGTGATAAAAAGAGGTTTATTTAAGTGAATTATAATGAAAGGGTCCTAGAAAAGTGTGAAAGTGGGTTACAACACTTTTACAAGACATCCTAGAATTCTTAATGATTCTCAAGGGTCCAGGACCTAATGTGCATGTGTTGACCACATTACAACATTAAATCTAGGAAAAATCAATCCAGAGTCCATGAGAGAGACTCAATCAGCGTAAAAATGTCCAACTATACATTTTTTGGTGACACATTAAGCCCCCACTTTAGTGAGAGAATGAACTTGCTTCAAACTCACACTAAAGTAGCCCAACTACACATCAAGAGGGATCCAAATGCATTCATGTTGGTAAGATGAGACAACAATAATCAAGAGGGATGATCAAGCCCCCAGGATCAAGATCCCATCACAAAGAAAACATAAACACAAAGGAACACACAAGAGGATGATGTAAAAGAATGAAAGAGGGAAGTCAAAAGGAAAGAAAGTTGGATCAAGCTTCGATAGTTTGTCCAGCCCATTGTGGATTAGATCTAGGTTGTTTGTCTAGAAAAAGAAATGTATAATCACTATGAGGAAAAGAAACTCATGGTTTTCTGCCAGGTGAGAAGGAAAAAAAGGTGAGAAACATTCACTCATGGCAGGTATGTACTCACACACACACAGGTGGCTATGGGGAAAATTCATGCCTTGGAATGGGCTTCCTGCTCAACCATACCAAAGTTATACCTCCTGATAACTTTAATAAGGTGCCACAAAAGAAAATGAAATGTTGAGCTTCATGAGACAAGCAAAGCTTTGTATGCTTAGAGCTCATGAACAAACACAATGGCACCATATGCATGTAAGTTGTGTTATGCAAGGTGGTCATATAACAAATGAAAAATGCAACATGCAAAGAATGTTCAAAGGAGTCTTGCTTAGTTCATGTGAGGTCTATAAGTTAGGGAACATTGTGTCTAATGTCTCCAAGAGAGGACCAATCAAAGAATAGAAAATCCGCAACCTAGGGGATGCAATGCATCACATCAAGCCACTAAGAGGAATGTAATATGCTAAGATAGATCACGCTCATGAAGGACACTATACCCAATGCCATCCACAAAGCAAAAAACACATCGTATGAAGTAATCAAGGCTACAATAAGAACCAAGAAAAAGGAAAAATATAAAATGAATAATGCCAATGTATGCCCCCACTTTAAAGGAATTGCTACACACCGTTTTGTGAGCAATTATTTTAAAGTAGCAAATGAAAAATGCAAACAAGAAAGAAGACATGAGAGCCAACTTGGAAAGCCCCTATGCCAAGTCATACATTTCTGAGTAAGGCTACATCATGTGAAGGAAAGGAAAGAGAAAAGAAAGGGGTTGCCCCCAAAATGAAAACACCAAACACATAAGGGATTTATGGATTTGGGGTTAGTATGTTCTTTGTTGTAATGTTTTATAAAGAGCTTATAATTGTCATCATTCCCCAAATACATAGAATTGGAAGAATGACACAAAGAGAGGGAAAACAAAGAAAAAGGAAGATTTGTTTTGGGTCAACATGGAAGATACATAGGATGTCTTGATGCTTTGCATCATCCCCAAAAGGAAAACACAAGCAAAAAAAAAATGAAAAGGAAAAAGAAAATGGAAAAGTTTTTGGGTCAACATGAAAGAGACATTTCGGTCTCAATGCATTGTGTCATCTCCAAAAGGAAGACACAAGAAAAGATCAAAGTTTTGGGTCAACATGAAAGATACATTTTGGTCTCAATGCCTCAACATAGGAAAAGACAAAAGAAAAAAGGAAAAGAAAAAGAAAAGGGGCCTTTTGGGTCAACATGAAAGATATGTTTTGGTCTCAATGCCTTGCGTCATCCCCAAAAGGAAAACACAAGAAAAAGAAAAAGAGCAAAAGAGATGTGTGACATATAGAAGAATGAAGGTACAAATAGAGGAATGCCAAAAATAGAAGGAGAACATCAAACGGCACATCATGGGGGAACACGATACACACATGCAAACACACAAAAGAAAAAGAAAAAGAAAATGCAAGTCAACCATCAAGCAATTCATCTGATCCCAATCTCAATTGGTATAAGTGGAAGGTGAATAACGCAGCTAAGGGACAATGAAAAATGCATTACTAGGACAAGGTTAGCAACTTCTTGCCCCCACTGAGTGCTTGAAAAGAATGAGTTGAGATAGGTGATGGGAAGGGGTCATGTAATAGTGAGAAGAGAATGTTCTATGACTATTACATGATAAGGTGTTGAGGGATAGTTTATGGATTTACGAGATAGCAATTATCACCATCAAAATGATAATTGCGCAATATTTCTTGCAATTGGCGACACTCATTACTTCTATGTCCAAGAATGCGATGGTATGCACAATGTGGGATGTTAGCATCTTTAGGATAGATCACCAACCTATTCATAGGTGGTAATAATATGAGTCCTTTGTTTAAAAGGATTTGCAATTTCCTTTCACATTCAGGTGGTGGACGGAGAGGAAACTTAAGTTTTTGTAACTTATAAGGCCTCTTGAGAGGAGATTAGGGCGGGAGGTCCTGAGATGATTTTATTGTTGTCTTTGTTATTGTTATGAGATAGTGGTTGTTATTTAGGAAGGACATTCAGATCAGGAGGGGAATCAATTATTACCGTGTCATCATCACGAACTTTCCAATATTCGATAGGAGGCTTGCTGTCATGAGGAGGATCTTGATATCCCAACCCTATTGTGTTTTCATCTTTTGGAGTGTACTAGATTCTCCAACCTCTTGAGAGGAGATTAGGGTGGGAGGTCCTGAGATGATTTTATTGTTGTCTTTGTTATTGTTATGAGATAGTGGTTGTTCTTTAGGAAGGACATTCAGATCGGGAGGGGAATCAATTATTACCGTGTCATCATCACGAACTTTCCAATATTCGATAGGAGGCTTGCTGTCATGAGGAGGATCTTGATATCCCAACCCTGTTGTGTTTTCATCTTTTGGAGTGTGTTCTAAAAGTTGATGAATGTTATGTTCAGTTGTTGTGTCACATCCTTGTTTGCTCAAGATTGTAAAACCTTGTCCATAAGTTTCTTCAAGGTTAATTGGAGTACTAGTGACTTTGTTATCATAGAATGGTTGAGGGGTTGCTTGTTGAGAAGAACTAGGTTCACCTGATGGAGGGAACTTAGGTCCTTTGTTTGGTCCAATATGTAAGTAACCAAACATATCAGGAGGTGGTACTATAGGAAGGTCTTGTTGTTTCATGGATGGAAAAAAGGATGCATTGGCTTCAAGGTTGTCAAGGAATTCATTTAGGAACTTATTCATGTTGTCATCATCTTCTCCAATGATTTCAACATCACGAGGAGGACATTCATGAGGAGTTGAAGGAGCATGAGGAAGCTCAAGGTCATTAGGATCAGTTCCAAAGGCATAGTTTGACATGTCAACTAAAGATTTTAATGATATCCAAAACTTATTAAAACAAAAATCCATGATGCAAAGGAATGAAAGAAAATTAAATGAAATAAAGCAACAAATCTAGAAACTATGACAAAATGCAATAGTAGAAAATAAAAATGCAAGAAATGCTCAGAAAATGACAAATTACTATGCAAAATGTGCAGGAGGACTAAGTCGCCTAGTGTGGCAAATTAGTCCTAGTGATGATTTTTTTTGTGATTTTTTCAAAATTTCAAATGAAATTTTATGCTTTTCAGATGTACAGATGTAGCTACAGTATGAAAATGTAGAATTTTTAGAATTTTTAATGAAAAGTAATGCAAAAATGCAAGCTATATGAGCTTTTCACTAATGCAATTTTGAAAACCCTAAGATGCAAATTAAACAATGCAAAACCTAATGCAATGTTGATGCAAGGTAATCCTAGGATGCACTTGAAGTCAGAATAAAAAATGTTCAAAAGCCGGGTTCACCAAAATGTGGACACTGATTTTGGTATCCAAGGGTTCTCTAACTCTTCTAGGGTTTTTCACCTTAAAAGGAGAGAAATGGACCCAAAATGCATAATGTCTACACTCAAAATAAATGTTTAAGGATGGATGCAATATGCCTAAATACAATTTCCTAATGCGATAAATTGAAAAAGAAAGATGATTATTAATGCAAAACCTAAGATATGCAAATTGTTTGAAAACACAGTGATGTATGCAAAATGAACTAAGAATGCAAGTAAATGATAAAAATAAACAATATTGGAAAGGTGCACTTGGAATATGAAGTCTGATGTAGAGAGGTTCTAGAATCCTATAGATTTTGATGTTGAAGACAATAGGGACACTTGTGCCAAGTTGGGCGACTTAGTCCAATTTCAGGGAGATTCTGTCAGAACAAGAATCTACCAAATGGGTATCCGAAAATGCAGAAACCACTTTTCAAGCCTAGCAGTGGGACTAATAGGTGTCTAGTTTAGATTCTATAGAAAATGGGTTGAAAGAGGTCTCCAAGCTTCAATTAGGGATTTTTTGACTTGAATGACTTTGATGTATTGTTGACCACCTTTTAACACCTTTTTCTTTGACAAATTTGTATACAAGACCTACAAAACACACATGCAAAGAGGGGGAAAAGGGTTAAGGGTTAGAGAATAGGGGTTTTCCTTCGTCAAACCCCAATTTGGTAATCAAACCCTAGATAATGAAATGAAATAAAGAGAGAATGATGAATGAATAACATGCAATGTCACAAACTCGCCAAACCCTTGATGTTGAAATATGAAGATATGCAACAAGATGCTCTAATGGATGCTTGAAAGTACTTAGAATGCTTGAGAATTGCTTGAATAATTAAGTGAATGAATGGGGGTGAAAATGAGAGGAAAACCCTTTATTTATACTTGATTTTGTAATATTTCCCGAAAATAACACATCATAGGCCAACCTCAAGGTTAAGAGAATAAAATCCTACTAGAAAATTAAAATTATTTTGATTTTTGTGCCCAGTGGGACTAAGTTGTCCCATGTGGCAACTTGGTCCCACCAGTGAAATTTTATTGGGTGTCAGGAATTAAAGTGTATTTAATAAGTTTTAACGGGAATATTCTAAAAAATACACTTAAGTATGGCCAAAAAGTGTATTAAGGGGTCATTTAAACATAAGAAAGGGTTGCATTAGTGATGAAAAGACTAGAAAAGTATGAGAGTTTGTTACAAATCTTTACAACACTTTGAAATAAGAATTGGTAAGTGATAAAAAGAGGTTTATTTAAGTGAATTATAATGAAATGGTCCTAGAAAAGTGTGGAAGTGGGTTACAACACTTCACAACACTTTTACAAGACATCCTAGAATTATTAATGATTCTCAAGGGTCCAAGACCTAATGTGCATGTGTTGACCACATTACAACATTAAATCTAGGAAAAATCAAGCCAAAATCCATGAGAGAGACTCAAGTGAGTGTAAAAATGTCCAACTATACATTTTTTGGCGACACATTAACATAGGCAAATCAAACATATGATAGATTAAATAAATAGTTACCAAATAAATGCTAGGATTCTAAAGGTTGAGACACCTTAATCCCAATGAAAATTAGTAAGCACACCAACCCAGCAAGGGTTATGGAGCACAAATATGATGACTTGAACACCAAAAACTTCAATGTGAAGGTTCAAACCCACAAGCACAATGGATCAATAAGGGCACAATGCTTTTGCTCATAATGGCCAACTAGGGGTTTGAACTTTGGTGGCTACAACAACAATGCCATATTTTAACTAATGCATAATTCCATGACAATTACTTAGCCCTAGTTATTACTCAATTAGTTGTTAGTAGGAATCATCTAGGTGTAATTGGGCTAATGATAACTAATTAAGGAAAATTAGGTAAATTGGAATTGATTAGCCTTAATTTTATCCACACATCCTAAACCCCTAACCAACAAACATCAAGTTCTCAATTGTAACATGATTTACCCTAATCCTTAGGCACTCCTCATTTTAAAAAAATAATCTTGTCTCTTGTTGACACAGTTCTAATATATATAGGATGTCCCTTTTTAACACATTTGATGGTAAACATGCTTGAGAAAATAATATAATATAGATAAGTTGATGATAAAAATACTTGACTACCCCAATTGACCTAGGTGGGGTGTTAGGGTTTAATCAACCCCACATAATTTCCCTAATACATCTAATTAGGCATAACGTAGGTGAAACTAAAGATGACTATATTGGGAGTAATGTACATGTAACTAGAGTTATTAGATTGTGAGTAATGTGAGTTAATTTAAAGTTACACATTTTTATTACATTAATTAATCTTATTAAGAGTAACTAGGTTTAATCAACTTCAATTGTATACACATTTTTCTAGTTACAATTAATTTAAATGTAATTGTGGATCAATAGATTCAACTTCCCAATTTACCTTTATTGGTGCACTTGTATCTAATAAATCCTAATTGTGCCTAAAGTATCCCTTGGGTAAAGCCCCGTATTAACTTTCTAACATTTAATTTTGATGGAATAGTAAGAGGTAAACTTGGTGAGGTTGGGACAAGTTGTGTTTTGAGAGATGAAAAAGGATCTTTAGTGAAAGGAATCTCTTTCATTCTTGGTCAAAAGTCTAATAAAGATTGCAATAGTCAAAAGTTTGAAGCTAGTCATTCTTGTAATTCACAATAGAATGATTGTAGAAGGTGATTCATGATGATTATTTCTAGATTGGAGAAGATGTTTTCTTGGCATTAAGATATTCAAATTTCCATTGAAAGAAGCTTTGGAATCGAGAAATATTTTGATTTTTTAATTTTTCTCTCACTACCATTGGAAAGGAAATGAGGTGGTTGATTCTTGGCTAAGAAATGAATTCTTGTGCCCCTAATGATGGGAATAAGTGATCATGTGGAAGCATGGATGGGTTTAATGACGAGCATTGTATGAAACTGTTGTCTCAAGGCTATTTTCTCCCTCTCGAATATGGTCACCTTGTGAATGATTAGTGAGGTTTTGGATCCTGATGGATTAGCCAATGATGGTAATTCTCATACTCAAAGCTCCATTTCTTGGATTTTATGGCTAAGTTGGGTTTTTTTTTTGAATCTACGGTGTGTGAGTGGATTCTTTCACTATTTTTGCTTCATTTGGTGGCTATGAATGCCATGTGTCACCCAAAGAATGGTATTTACCCATACTACAACTAAATGGGGCAACTTGCTTACAAGTAGGGCTAATCAAATTCAATCGCCCCATCTAACTCTAGTTTTCCCTTATTAGTGTAGATGGGATTGACTACCCTAATTACACATACATTACCTTGAATCTATTCTATTTTACCATGATTAGGATGACTGAATTTGACCCACCCCAATCCTAGTGGAGGCATTCGAGATTGACCTTTTTTTCTTCTACTTACTCTTAATTACAACTAATTGAGAGGAATGTAATTGTAATAAGGATTTTTATTGATTGATTTTGGTTTTGATTGAAATGAGTTTCAATTATATTTATATTATTAGTAATTATTAGAAATGTAGGTATAGTTGGGGTTAGGAAAATTTGAGTGATTTAGTTAGACTTGATTAAAATAGTTGGGTTTAATTTGTCACATTTAAAATGAACACTTATAAAACTCAATTGATGTTAGTTTTCACTAACTATGACAACTATGGGTGAGTATCTCATCTTATACCTATTAGAGGCCTAATTAGTTGTAATTATGGATGATGTAGGTGTAAGTGAGGTGAATCATATGTGAACACCATAATCAATGCTAATTGAGATGATTGGGGAAATTTTACCTAAATGTCCCTACATTATCCCTAAATGTGACTGAAGCGAATCATACTTAGGTGCTCCAATCAATGCTTATTAGCTAGAATTGAGGTTTTTAGATTCAATTTTCTATAAACCATCTAAATTATCCCTAATTACAACAAATTAGAGGCCAAGGTGTGTTGTACACCTTGCAAGGCCTGGTACCAATGTTGATATTGTTACCTAGTTTTCACCTATGGGCTCAATCAGGCAGGGTAACCCGTGCTTTCAGATGTTCTCAAAGACCAAATGGAGGAACATTTGTATCAAGATTACCTATTTTCTAACTTGTTTGCTTCTTGTGCAGATGCAAGGGAGAATGATGTTTTTTCTTTTAATTCAGCACGTGGATTAAATGTGGCTCCCAAGAGGGTTGAGCCCAATGTGAAGGTGTTTAGTTTCGGGTGGGTCTTCATCTTGTGTCCTTTCCTTGTTTTACCATTTTCCCTGTGTTGTCGGAGGTAGGTTCGAATGAAATCCGACCTTGAAACTTGATAAAGGTTTCAGTTTTAGGTTTGTTTCTACCCCCGCCCCCGTTATGTTTTTACCCTGGATCAGTTTTAGTTCCGATCTCGCCTTGCTTTCTTTTGCTTTGTGCATTTTCTTTATTTTTTCGGGGCTGGGATGGGGTCGGGGTCCAAACTTGGAACTTTTCCAAAGTCTTGGTTCCGGTTTCAACCCCGGTTCCGCTCATTCTTCTTTCCTTTTCTTCATGGCCTAAGATCAAGGGATACCTCCTCCTCCTTGGTTCCCCCTTATGTTTTTCTTTTTCTTCCTTCGTGCCTCATATGTTGCCGGGGGTGGGATCAGAACGAAATCCGAACTTGAAAATTTCTTCAAGTTTCAGGTCCAGATTTGGTTCCGGTTCTGGTTCCACCGAATCTTTGTTTTTTTCCCCATTCCAGCTCCGGTCCCGGCTCCGCCTCTTAAGTTTTTCCTTGTGCGTCTTTGGCTTCTAGTTCCGCCTTGGTCCTGGTTTCGCCGACCTTTTTCCTTTCTTCCTTGTATTTTTTCGGAGGATGATTTTTTCGTCTGTCTTTCCCCTTCTCGTCCTTTCCTTCGTCTTCTTTTGAGTTTTGTTGGGGTTGGGACCGGGTCAGAATCTGAACCTGAAACTTGAAGAAAGTTTCAGGGACGGATTTGGTCCCAATCCCGGTTCCGCCGGGATTCATCTATTTTTGCTTCCGCCCCCTTTCTCACTCCGGTCCCTATTCGGTTCTCATCCCAACTCCAACTCCATTGAGGGGTCCAAGCTCAGGGAGAGTGGAGGAGTTCACTGTAAGGTCTCCCCGACTCGATGGTGTCTTGCCAAGATGACTTGAGTTCGCCGTGACACCTTGCATTCGGCATAAGTCTCGCCGATCCGATGGGGTCTTGCCAATGGTTTTTTGTAAGAGCGATATAACTCTGGTTGCTCGCCATAAGGTCTTACCAACCGTCGTGTGTCTTGCCAAATGAATTGGTATGTCGGTGTGACTCTAGCCGCCCGCTATGACTTCTCCCTGACATCTAAAGTCTCGCCGACATGCGATCCTTCTGAAGCAACCTTTGACCACCTTGGAATCTACCTAGCACAATTCGACCAATCAAAAGGTGCTAGGGCACATCGCAGGCAGTTTGACTATTCGACTCCCCCCTACGAACGAGATCGATGGAGCATGACGACATCACTCTACTCTGGGATCGGAGGTGATCAATTAGTAATGACGCTTGAATCTAGCGAATAGATCTAATGCTGCTTCTCGAAGGGGAGGTAGCCGCAAGTCACAATAACAGCTGGGGATGTCAGCTGGAGAAAGTGGAGCGGCATTAATGACCATGTCATAGAGCATTCAAGGCAACTCTGACGAAATCTTGAGGGTGGACACAAAGGCTACGAGTTAATGCGGTCGTTGTAAAAATCTAAAGGCCATGCCTAGGGATGAGCTTTCACCAACATGAGCAGGGGATGTGCATTGAATGCCTCATTAAATTCATTCCAAGCGCTTCTTGGGCCGACGTGTCTAGGCGCCAACTCATTTTTTTGAAAACCCTAAGGTAGGGGCCAACACTCTTTGGCATATATGGAATTTTTTCCTTTTTTGTAAAGGAGTTCTTGGTTAGGAGACTGCTGAAAGAGCATTATTCAGACTTTGTAACTCATTTTTTATGAATATTATAGATCTGTAACACAGACACTCTTGATTTTATCAATAGAAAGTCATTTACTTCATATATTTTCATTGTTGTTTAGTATTGGTAGTGAGTTGCATGATAAAATTCCATGTGATCCTTTATTTTATTAGATTCCTTCAGTGCTGGATGCAAAGGATATTATGTCATAAAGCTAGTTTATGTTAGTGATCTCTTTCTTTAGCTTTATATCTGTGAAAACATCTTGTTTTGCTTGTGTTAAGCATTAGAATAGTCAAAACCTTACATAGACTCATTTTTTACAAACATAAATCTCTGTATTGTGAGATTGTTTAACTGTATTGAGATTTTTTGTGAGTTTTCTGCAGTATTGTTATATGCTTATCTTTGGTGTATCACCTGTTAGTGATAGGTTTTAATTCCAAGTATATCTTTCTTACTCTTTTCCTTTATCATTTTTAATCTTTCTCAAAATATCTTAAGGGAACCAGCCCATAATCTGGAGGTCCACTTCATTCTGAGGTCATCCACAACCTTGAAGTGTTCCCATGTGTCAATAGGTTGCTATAGTTGATAGCTTAGCAAGGGTGTAAACTTTATTTGACAATAATTTTTGGCATGCCTGGTGGGACTGAGAGCTGTGCTTCAGTCTCAAATCAAAATTATCATACTGCTGTTTGGTATGTGTAGCAGAAATTGCAGTCTTAAGAGACAAATTTTAGCATACTTGGTGACTCCGAGCTCAGATTTAGCAGTTCCAGTGCATTACTGCTCATAAGAAGAGTGCAGACTAGGAGTAATTCATCTATTTTTGAGTATTTGCAGTTGTCCCCACCTAGAAGAAGGGGGAGAGAAATCCAAAGGGTTCAAAAGATAGTTATTTATTTCAAAAGATCCAAGTTGAATCCTGCTGTTAAAGGACATACTATTGTTCTTGTTGTTATTACTAAGAATTGTAGACATCGAAAATATATTGATTGACATCGTGCACCTAATCCTGAATTACTAACATCGTCTCTTCCTAAATCATTCCTCGGTCTAACCATTTAATCAAATTCCCCTTATCTGATTAAATTCATCAATATTCGTCTCTTAATTAAATAAATCATTTTGTCTAATTAAGTCACTTTCTCTTGATAATTAAATCAATCCATCTGGTCTAATTATCCCTATTTAATTAAATAATTAATTTATTTCATTAAATCTCTAAAGTCTATCCATTAAATTAAATAAATTAAAACCTTATTTGATTTAATCTAACATCAACTCCTTTTAATTAAATAAATCAAAATCTTTATTTAATTAGCCTCTTATCATATTCCTCTCTTATCTGATTTAAATAAATCCATAAATTTAAGTCAAATAAGTCACATCATCTAATCTCCTGTTAAATTAATTAACCCTTGATTAATTTAACCTCATTTCATGTCACATCCTCTAGATAATGCAAGTTGCACATGAAAATAGATTTAATTCATTTATTAAATCCTATTTTCCTCACAAGGCATCTTTTGGAATATTCTCTCAATTTGAATTCAAAAATTCCAAGTCAACATGTACATCCAACAAGGCATTTAAAACCTCTTACATGTCCTTTTTGAGCCAAGTGGCATTTATTGCATTTTCCCTTCCCTCTTGTATGTCATTTCAACAAATTTGAATTTCAAATATTGGCATTTATTGGCACAAACCCCAAATCTTGCACATCCATCATCCATTCATAGCTTGACAAGTGGCACCATATCATTGGATGAATGTTAGTCCCACATTGCTCAAATTTGGGCATTCATCCATCTTGAAATCCTATAAATGAAGAGCTCCTCTCCTCATTTTATCATCCACAAACATTGCAAAGTTACCATGCTCAAATACTTAGCCACTTCCATCCATCATTCGAATTCTTAGCTAGGATTTTTGCAAATTTGGCTTGGATTTCTCATCTTTTGTCAAAGTGGATCAAAGTCATCTTCAACACATCAAGATTTCATCATAGGGATTGGGAAAGGGCCAATTTTCACATCAAATTGGCACCAATCCCCCCATGGGATCAAGTGTTTTCTATTTGAATTAGGATTGAATCTAGTTTTTATCATTTTCTTTGTGTTCTTCATTATTTTCATTCCTAGTTTAATTTGTAAATGGACTTCATGGGGAATCCTTCTTTTAGCTTGTAATTCCTTGTCTAACTCATTTATTCATGTTGTTTTGTAGGTACTAGGAAAAGGGTTCACACGTTTGGCGCTAGAAGGAGGGCTTGAACTCATTAATTCTAACTTTTTCTTAAAATTTTTGTGTTTTCTTGACACAGGAAATTCCAACGCGGGCTCATCAGCGTCGAAGTTTGAGCACCGCGGGCTCGTCAGTGTCGCTGTTTTAGCACCGTGGGCTCGCCATCGTCGCTGTTTTAGCATTGCTGGACTCATCCCGCTAGAAAATTTCAAATTCTTAAGTCCACCATTGGACTCGCCGATCTGCAGAAGTTTTCAAAAAAAATTTAAACAGCGACGCTTTCAGAAACTACAACGCTGGGTGAAAAGTGCGACACAATTGTGCTCTTTGTCCCGACACAGAGTGTCGTTGACTGGTAAGTGGCGCTGTAAGAGCACCGTTGAGAGAAAAAAATAGCGACGCCTTCACGAGTTGCAACGTTGGAAGACAGTAAAAGGGAGAAATTTAATTTTTAGCAATGCTTTTAATTTATGGTTGCTTCTTCCTCTATTTTCTGGTTTTTTAATTTATGTGTTTTTCCATAATTTGACTGTTTTTCTCCTTTGTAGGTTAGAAATCAAAAACTAAGGGAAGAGGAGCATGGTGATGATATTTTGTCCAATTAAAGTGTTTTTAAACACTTAAGTGTTTGTTTAACACTTCCTTAGGAATTTGTCATATTTTCATCTTTAGACCACTAGTTTTCATTTGCGCTTAAAAAGAACCTTTCAATTCCATTTCTTGCAAAGGTTAAAACAAACAATAGGATCAACAACTTACTAGATTTTGTTTATGGGATTAACAAATTGAACAAATGTCTTTCACTTGTAATTTGGTGCTCTAAAATGAACTCACATATTGCTTTGAGGATTTAAAAAGAACAAATGTAGTTGTGTTTTTCGTGAGGGCTTACTTAGATTAAAGGCATTGGAAAAGGACGTATGCGCTTCTCATGCACTTTATAGAAATCTTGAGAATCAAAAGGCCTTTTCCATGACTTTGGGTTAAGATAAAGCAATCACCTCCACACTTCGATTTGGGCTTATAATTGAACAAACTCTTGTGCGAGTGTGAGTGGGGGCTTTGTTGCGTACATTCTCTCTCCTTGTTGCCAACAAGGATTGATCGAATTATGAATATTGTTCTTCATTCACTTTTATTTATCCTAGAGGGCCTACCTTGGGGAAAAAGTACTCACCCAAGGGAACGACTCAACCGGTAACACTCTAAAGCCAAGAGTATTTCTAGCCAGGATATAAATGTGGATATTGGACAAAACACCAAAATCACGCAGTTGACTCCGACAAGATGGATCCGAAAGGGGACTCTTGCCACTTTGAGTCAACTCCTACGAACGGAAAGTCCTTACTAAAACCCATGTACTAGAATTTTCCAAAATCTTTTTATCTATTTTTTGGTGCAAGAACAGTCGTTCTGAAGCCACCCCACATTTTTACGGTCTTCTAGTAGAGATGGAAAGCATGCCATGGGAGTTTCATGGGTGTTGATACTTGGCTACCCTGTATAAGTGAGTGTCGTGGAGGGGAGCCAGTGGCGTCAATCATCTAACCATTTGCTAGAGATAAGCGTAGCTGGACTTGTCCAAGTGGGAATCCAACAAATATTTTCTTACACATCTATAGGATTGTACTTATTCTTGGGTTACAAAATGTATTGCTTGATCGAAAACACCTCAAAAACAAACACTTAACATCATCCAAATTTCAAACCCTTTTGAGGACAAATACAATTGACTCAATCCATATGTTATTTCTTTCCCTTGGGATTCACATCCTTAGAGGTTTCTAAGCATTGGATTATATCTCAATTTGTCTTCTTAAGTAAACAATAGAAAAACCCTTGCCTTAAGTTCATCAAAATTTCCACATAATATATCTTTTGGGGTTTTGAAGAAATTAAGACATTGGACATCTTAGTTTGAAAACCTAATTGAAGAAAGTGTTTTTGGTAAAATAAAGACATTAAGCAAAGCTAAGCAAAATGAACTTTCATATGTGTTGAAGACTCCAAATCCCAAAAGCACAAATCATTGATTGGAAATCCGAAAATGAATGTTCAAGTGGAATCATTTCTTGGTTACAAAGGTCCTTAGGAAGCATTTGCATACTCTTCAATACCTAGGTCAAGGCAAACAATGTGTCCTTTTTTAGGTTCATCTTAGGATCAAAGTATATCAAAATCTTTTTCATCCATCCATCAAAACATCACCTTTTGGGAAAATCTTGAGTAAAAAAAATCATCCTTGATACTAGGCTTTATGGAAAAATCAAAACCATCATCAATATCATTGAGGCAAAATCCTTGAAAACATTAGCAAGAACATCTTTGGCTAGGTATGTGTAGATGCATCCTTTTGCATATACTTAGGCAAAGTTATCAAAATCATCTTGTCTAGCTTAGCATATGAAGATGAATCCTTCCTCATATGCTTAGTGAAACAAATCATCTTGTTTGAATAGGTGTGGGTAGATGCATCCTTCTCCTCACACATATTCAAATTATCATCCTTTGAAAAAAGCTATCCCCTAGATCATCATCCAACATCTTAGGGTCCTTTTGCACAAAATCAAAATCAAAATCAAAGTCAAGGACGAAATCTCAAAATCTCAAAAACCTAAACAAATCAAAATCCACAAGTCCTAAAAGCCTAGTGTCTCATTTCAAGATTTTTTTACCAAAAAGCCACAACATCCATATCATTCATCTCTAACATCATCATCATATCATCACCTTTGATCCTCAAAAGCATCCTAAAACCTTCACTTTGTGACATAAAATAGAGATCATTCCAAAGAATCAAGAGATTCATCTCCCATATTCTCGAAGATTGATCCTTGTTTTATGGTTCAAACAAGATCTCAACACAAGAAGAGTATGGAAGCCAACAAAGAAACACCCGCTTCAAGCGATCTTAGCCAAACCAATGCAGAAATAAATCCAGCGGAATCAAGTAATCCATTAACCCTCTCATCATCGCAAAATTCGCAAGAAGAAAACCAAGGAGAGGACCTTACCTTTGGAATGTCTTGCAAAGAAATGGTAGAAATGCTTCAAAATCCGGAGAATCATAAAATCATCAATATCATGATGAGACTCAACCCTTCGTTATACATGCTTGAACTAGCAAAAAAAGGGGCTAAGTTGCCTTCGGATTTTGATGTAAGTACTATAGTCGAGACATCCTTTCCACCTATTTCATCCACCATCCCCATCTCATCTACACCCCATCTCAAAATGTCACGCAAATTTTTTTGCAAATCACGACATCATTTGCTCCAACTCAACCAAATGTCAACAAGGGAAACACATTCCTCAATTCTCTTCAATCACACCCCCTTGTTAATAATCAAAACATGGACGCAAACACCACCTTGGAACAAAACATACCCGAAAACCCATTGCACAAAAATGTTCCGTTCACATTCCATCACGATCCATCATCATCATTTTTTCACTCAACACCTGAAACACCTCTTCTCACAAATTCACAAGAAGAGGGAGATATATTTGGACCAGGGGGCCTATTTGATACCACAACATCTTCACAACAACTCACACCCCTTACATTTCCACCTCTCCCGCCATTGCCATTATCATCCGCATCACTCCTTGGTTTTGGGCTTCCTCCCCTACCAAGTATCAATCAGACCTATATCCCAACCATCAATCAAAGCATTGCACCAAACACTCAAAATTTGTCATTGATATCGCAACAACAAATGACAAATACACAAGCAATGGCAACATTATCAAACACACTGTTAACATCACAAAGCATGGTATCTCAAGGACCAATCACATCAATACCACCATCTATCACACAAAACATCAATACCACCTTCACGAACACCATTCCAAATCCACCACCACCTCCACCACCACCAACGTTCACCACATCAAATCAATATGATGCAGCATTGTAGGCTGCTTTTCAAAGAGGATACCAAAAAGTTCAGAAACAAAAAGTTGTACAACAAGCTGCCCAAGCCGCACAAGTCGCACAAGCATTACAAGCACAAAGGCCCACTCAAGCACAAATTTTATTGCAACAACAAGCCGCACAAGCACAAGTTGCACAAGTGCAAGCACAAGCTCAAGCTCAAGCGCGAGCTCAATATCAAGCACAACAAGCGCAAGTACAAGCAAAAATTATTGCACAAGCAGTGCAATTGAAGGCATATCAACAAGCATTGAGGCAATACCAAGAGAAACAAGAAGTAGTAGAATTGGCAACCCAACAACAAGCGTTGTTGGAACAACAGCAAGCCCAACAACAAGCGTTGTTGGAACAAAAGCAAGCCCAACAACAGGTGTTGTTGGAGCAACAACAAGCGCAACAACAAGCGCAACAACAAGCACAATTCCTAGCGCAATAACAACAAGATCAACAACAAGCATCGTTCATACAAAAGCAAGTAGAAGCCTACTTTGCTCGCCAGAACATGCAAATACCATCAAACAATGCACTAACCAACCCATGATCCAAACCACAACCCAAAAAACTTTCATCCCACCCCCTGATTCCCAGAGTGATGTGATGACACAACTCAGGTTGCTCTCACAACAAGTGCTCGACCTCCAATTGGGACGAACAACCAAAACACCAAGCAACTTGTGTCCCTATCCATTTGATAGGAGCCTAGACATGAAACCATTCCCCAAGGGATTTGAAATCCCCAAATTTGAAAAATATCGAGGGATGGGAAACCCTGAAGATCACATCAGGGAATTCCAAGTTCATTGTATGGAGGTCACATATGATGATACCTATCTGATGCGGCTCTTCCCTAGGAGCTTGGAAGGTCCCGTTATAGAATGGTTCTCTCGCTTACCTTCAGGCATTAGAACATTCGAAGAAATTAGAGACACATTCATTAGGAATTACGCATGTAACATCACAATGGATGTTAGTCTCGAAGAACTATCGGCTCTGAAACAAGGAAAGAATGAGTCTTTCACCTCATTCCTTCAACGATGGTGATCCAAGGCCAATCGCAGCAAGTGGACCATGCCAAAAGAACAAGTCTGCACAATCATCGCCAACCTTGAAAGCCACTTAGCATTCCATCTCAAGGTTTAGGGTATCACTACATATGAACAATTGATCTCCAAGGCACTTAGCATCGAAAGAGCCCTTGTGACTCAACCCACGGAATCAACATCATACCATGAACAACAAAACAACCGCCCATCATCCAATTACAATGATAA
Source organism: Sequoia sempervirens (assembly GCA_007258455.2). NCBI lineage: Eukaryota > Viridiplantae > Streptophyta > Pinopsida > Cupressales > Cupressaceae > Sequoia > Sequoia sempervirens. The sequence continues at coordinate 451,836,094 of VDFB02270651.1, forward strand.
ACCTCGCACATGGGCGAGAAACAAAAACATCACTAATGATGGCGTCATCAATGCCAAGGTGGTCATTAGTGGTCCACACCAACATACACCCACACCGCAAATCCAAACACAACACCAAAATCATCATTACATAGCATATCAACCTAACAATAATCCCACCATCAATAACCTCACTGACCAAAGGGGACCTCCCCAATGCAAAAGTTATCCTAAACGCAAATACGCCATTTTGGTGGAACCATTGGAAGACATAATGAAAAAATTGATTGACGAAAAACTCATCAAGCCTCCCACATTCAAGAATTACCAAGAACTCGATGTCAAACCCCCTTGGTACAACGAGAATCAACTTTGTGAATTTCACAAAATCAAAGGTCACACCATGAACAACTGCATGAGACCCAAAAATATCATCCAAGATCTTATCGACAAGAAAATCATAAACATGGAACAACCCATAGGAAATTGGATCTTAAAATCTACACGAATTTGATGCCAAATCATGGCAACAAAGGGAATAAAAATGATAAAGGGAAGGGTAGTGTAAATCATGTGTACGAAATAGTCGTTGCCTCCCTAAATGAAGACTGCGTGGTCATCACCATCAAGGGCGCCCATGTCGAAGATTGTGGAGTCACCACATGAGGCGGCAAAGTCACCATTGCAGGATCATCCCAACCAAATAGAGTCCCTTCATCTAGAGCCATTCCGTATAGCTACAATGTTGTAGATCAACTCAAGAGAACACCAGCACACATCTCTATCATGGAGTTGTTAAAAATATCATCTGCGCATAAGAAGATCCCTAAGGAAGCATTAGTCTCATCCATTGTCCCCATAGATCTTGATGCGGAGCAATTCCAAGCTATGGTTGAAAATATCATAACACCTAATCTCCTTACATTCTCTGACCAAGATTTCCCCGCCCAACCATCTCACAACAGACTTCACTTGGAAGCCATCGTAAACAAGAGCAAAATCAAAAGGGTCTTGGTGGATGGAGGTGCAGGCTTGAACATTTGTTCTCTTAGCCTCATCAAGCAGTTGAAAATATCAGAAGATTCCATCGACAAAGGAAAGGGCATCACAATAAGAGCATATGATGACCAAGAAAGAATGTCTCAGGGCATGATTAAACTCCCTATCCAAGTAGGGCCAATGCTCATGGAAACTACTTGTCAGGTCTTGGACCTCGAATTACCATATAATATCCTCCTGGGATGCCCATGGATCCATGCGATGAAAGCTGTAGCATCAACCTTCCACCAATGTGTGAAATTCACACATAATGGACAAGAGGTCACCATCCATGGAGATCCCGAACCGTTTTCATATTGCAAAAATCTTGAGGCCAAGTATTACAAAATCCCCCAAGTGCCAAAGAATGATGAAGGCCCATCTACACCATACATCGACCCCGCCACTCTCGCGTCCACTTCTGCGATAGAGACACCCACCATCCCCGCCATCCCCGCCATCTCCGATATCAAGCTCATCATCCAGGAGGACGGTTGTGGAAACTAAAAACTCCCTAACAATGCTTTTGTGATAGGAGAGTTACCACAATCTCCTAGATCATGGGGACGTCCACAAGAAAATCAAGCTTCCACATCACAAACCTATCCTAAAAACTATCCCAAATTCACACAATGGGGAGACCTTGGCCATGAGGTCATTGAAGCAGATCCATCTCACATGTTGTATCAAGATGAAAGACCGACAGCTAATTTACCAATGGACAAAAGAAGAAAGGGCCTACACATGATGCTTGCAATGGGCTACAATAGAAATCAACGACTGGGACAAAATGACAATGGGCTCATAATACCTATCATGCCAAAGATGCGACCCATAACAAATCTTGGTCTTGGGTGTACCACTCTGAGAATAACCATACGTGGCCGGGGTCCTCCGGTTAGAGCCGCTAATGTTTCTCCTCAGCCAGTACTAGTACAAGTACACTCACCAATAGCTACAGGTAGAGAAACACATAACTTTATAACTGATCCCTATATTAGTAGTGATGACGAAGATACCTTGACTAATCTACCTAGGTTATTCGAAGATACCACCCTGTGTATGATTAGTACCCTCTCCTTTGAGTCCGATCATCAAAATCATGAGATCCACTTAGTCTACCCCCAACTGATCGACTATGATCAACGAGGACCACCAATTCTTGATACATTCGAAAACGATGAGGCGCTCTCAGAATTCATGGGATTAAGGGATAACATTCCAGATGGAGATCACAAAGTAGGCTTTATAATAGAGTTGGACACACACTCCTATTATGGGGAAACGATTGAATCCTTCAGTCGCAAAAGTGAGAAACTAAGAATTATATCCAAGTCCTTGAGTGAAAACCACACTGTGGCACTCTCTGACAAGAAAATAGTAAAAAGAAAGGACGTGTCCATGGTGAAAACCTCTCTGAGGTGCCCGAGGATGAAGGATTCAATCTTCCTCTAAGAGCTATTCATCAAGAGAAGTCAACAGTCTTGGCCGAAAAGTGCAATCCAGTCAACCTAGGAACAAAGGAGACCCCGCATATCACATTTTATGCGGAATCACTATTAACAGAAGAACAAGAACTCCTAGCAGCATTCCTAAAGGAAAGGAAAATAAACTTCGCATGGAGTTACGCTGACATGCCAGGGCTAGATCCAGAGACAGTGGTCCATCATTTAGCAATGTATCCAGAAGCAAAGCCGGTCAAACAAAAGCTTCAAAAGATGCATCCTCAAATTGCTTTATTGGTCAAAATGGAGCTCAAAAAGTTGTTAGATACAGGATTCATACAACCAATTGATTATCCCAAATGGGTATCAAACTTGGTACATGTATCAAAACCCGACGAAGCAATCAGAATCTGCATGAACTTTAGAGATTTGAACAAAGCATGTCCGAAAAATGATTTCCTGCTTCCCAACATCGACATGATAGTAGACATGACAGTAGGACATGAGATGCTATCACTAATGGATGGATTTTCAGGATATAACCAGATCATGATAGCAAAAGAAGATCAACATAAGATGGCTTTCACTTGTCCATGGGGGACCTACTGCTAGAACATGATGCCATTCGGCCTAAAGAATGTAGGAGCAACCTATCAAAGGGCCATGACATTAATATTCCATGACATGATTCACAAAATAGTCAAAGACTATGTCGACGACATTCTAGCTAAGTCAAGAAAAAGACAAGATCATATAGCAACTCTAAGTGCTATCTTTGATAGACTAGAAGAATACAAAGTCAGACTAAATCCCAAGAAGTGCGTCTTCGGCGTACAATTAGGTAAATTGCTAGGATACATAGTCTCCATGAGGGGTATCGAGGTGGATCCAACAAAAGTGAAGGAAATCCTTGAGATGGAAGCACCAAAGACATTAAAACAACTAAGGGGTCTCCAAGGCAGGCTCCAATCCATTAGAAGGTTCATAGTACAACTGGTAGACAAGTAGAACCCATATTCTCACCTACTCCATAAGGGGGTAGCATACAAATGGGACACAAAATGCGAAGAGGCATTCAACAAGATCAAGGAATATCTACTGACACCACCAGTTTTAATGCCACCTATCCCACGAAAGCCATTAATCTTATATGTATCAGCAACAACAGTAGCTCTAGGAGCTCTCCTAGCTCAGCATGATGAAAACGGAATGGAGAGGGATATCTACTATATTAGTAGGAAAATGGTTGGCCATGAGCTAAATTACTCATTCATCAAGAAATCTTGCCTCGCAGTAGTGTTTGCATCCCAAAAATTCAGACACTACATGTTGGCACACAAGATAAAGCTCATTGCGAAAATTGATCCCCTCAAATATCTACTATCAAAGGCAATGCTAACCGACATAATGGAAAAATGGGTAATGATATTATCAGAGTACGACATTGAGTATGTGGAGCGGAAAGCCATTAAAGGTCAGGTTATTGCAAATCAACTAGCAGAAGCACCTATGTATTCTGAGAATCCCCTTGTCTCAGAGTTTCCAAATGACTCTATTTTTAACCTCAACATCGCTGATCACTGGAAACTATACTTTGACGGCTCATATACACAACACGGATCAGGAGCTGGTGTCTTCTTCATCACTCCACAGGGGGACTGCATACCAAGGTCATACAAACTAGCATTTCCTTGCACTAACAACATAGCAGAATATGAGGCTTTGACTATAGGTCTCAGGATAGCAGTGCAATGGAACATCATTTCTCTCAAGGTGTATGGGGACTCTTAGTTGATCATAAATCAGGTCAATAATGAATATCAGACTAAGGATGATAAGCTCACTCCAACAGATTCCTCAAACCAACAACAGAGCAGCAGACACCATGGTGACAATTGGATCCTTGCTGAATATCCTCAATAATGTTCCCAAATACGAATTCTTGATTGAGTAGCTTCTCGTTCCCGCATTCGAGGTACCAGAATCAGAATTCATGTGCGAAATCATTGGTCCTGGCGATCCTTGGTACCATGACATATACACATATCTTCGCATAGGATTCATACCCACTGACCTACCATCAAGCCTAAAATGAACCTTTTTCAAAAAGGCATCTAGATTTGTGATCCTAGGTGATACCTTATACCGTAGAAGCATAGAAGGTACCTTGCTACGCTGTCTAAATGCTGAGGAGGCATTAACTGCTCTAATCGAGGTTCATAACGGTATCTGTGGGTCACACTCGAGTGGAATGACCATCGCCAAGAAACTGCTAAGGATGGGGTATTACTGGCCCACAATGGAAAGAGAAGCGCATGATCATGCTAAAAAATGTTTACAATGTTAGCAACATGGGGACCTCATCCATGCTCCAGCTCAAGAGCTTCACCCGATCATCACACCATGGCCCTTTTCACAGTGGGGACTCGATCTCATTGGAAAAATCACACCCACCTCATCCAATGGCCATAAGTTCATCATAACTGCAACTGAGTACTTCACTAAGTGGGTGGAAGCCATACCCATGACGTATATCACTGGGAAGCAGATCTCAAAATTTATCCTAAACTATCTCATCTATCGTTACGGTGTCCCACAAACCATTATCTCAGACAATGGGACACCCTTCAAGAATTAGGAGGTTCATGACTTGTGCGAGAAATTCAAAATCCAGCATCACTTCTCCACCTTGTACTATCCCCAAGGCAATGACCAAGCAGAAGCTATGAACAAAACCATCCTCAAAATCCTCAAGAAAACAGTCAATGACACAGGTCATGACTGGCACTTGTAGCTTAATCCCGCCCTCTGGGCTTATCGAACTAGCATCCGCACACCTACCGGTGCCACCCCCTTCTCCTTGGTCTACGGATCAGAAGTTGTCCTCCCCATTGAGATCGAGCTCCCATCCCTTAGAATATCATTGCAAAACCTCATCACTAATGAGGACTATCGGGTATCAAGACTAAATGAGCTGGAGTTACTGGATGAGAAACGCATAGATGCTCTAAATCATCTGTAAGTCTATCAGAATAGACTCAAATCAAGCTACAACAAAAAAATCAGAAGCAGGACTTTCCAAGTGAGGGAATTGGTCTTAAAAGAAAATCAGAAGAATGTCCTGAATCCCAGCAACAAAGGCAAGTTTGAACCCAATTGGTTAGGGTATCCATCATCACAACAAGTTATAAGTTGGGGGCATATCAACTATCAACACCTGAAGGGGAACCTCTACAAGAGCCAATGAATAGCTCACATCTCAAAAAGTTTTATGCCTAATTCTTTCGAGGTATAAAACTAAAAAACCCAAAAAATAAGAAAAAGTCTTAAAAAAATGGTTACTTAGGCGAAAACCTGGCAAACAGGTATCTTGGTGACAACAAAAAAATCAAAAAAGCAAAAAATCCAAAAAAAATTAGAAAAAGGATCAAAAAAATCGTCCTATAAGTGAAAATCACTTTGGTGGCACTTTGGGCAAGTACCTTGGTGAAAACCTGGCAAACATGCGCCTTGCATAAATAATCACTTTCCATCCACCAAGAGCTTTATGGCTTGATCTGCATCATCCATCCATTTCACTTCCATCACCCATCACATTCAGGTCTTCATCCATCACACATCCACTCACATTCGCACCATAGCTTGGCCATGCGTTCGTATCATGATCCCTCCTAGTGCTACTCGGCCCATCCTCAAGGTCAGTTTGTCCTACCTTTATCGGAGTAGTCTATTGCATCACGCTGGGGGCACACTCGCATCGGATCGGATTCGTGTTTGATCTAAAAATTCTCAAAATCAAAAAATCCAAAAATATTCAAAACATATCAAAATCCCAAAAAATAGGTCAAAAAGTCATTCAAAAAGCCAAAAACAAGGTTGTCTTGTCAAACTACGTCATCTCTGAGCTTGAACGTAGGAAAGGTTGATCTTTGATCATCCCCTGAGACATTTAGGTTAGTCCTATAGGAGTCTGTCATAATAAACTAACATCTTATCATGTATATCGTCGTCTGTAAATCGGTCAAGTCGTCAGTCAAACTACGTGGTCTTTGCGTGTATAATGTAGGCAAGGCTCATCTATTGACCAACCCTCGAGACACCTAGGATAGGTCTTTAGGTATTCTCTTGGTCAAAATCTTAGAAAATCCCAAAAACATTGGAAAATCAAAAATCAAAACATTTGCAAAATCTCGAAAATACCAAAAATACAGCCTCAAAACATTCCAAAAAAAAATCAAAAACATCCAAATATTTGAAAAAATCCATCCGCCTCATCTCACTTGCACCCGCAATAAGCACCATCCGTAATAAACTGATCATCATCATCAACCTTTGGTGAAACGGTCAGAAACAAGTCTAGCGGGTTTAAAAGTGAAAACTCCAAAACGTCAAGTCTTAAGTCTAAGTTAGTACATAAGCAAGTTGGTTATCTCTTCGTATTGATAACACATCATCTGAACGGTCCCATATCAATCATCCCTAATAAACGAATTGACGTGCCGCCATCCACTAACATTTCCTAGGATGAATCCTTCCTACAATGGGCATTATCTTTTGGCAATAAGTTTCGTTTATCATCTTAGAAAACACATCCTTTTTCCGTTAGTGGTATTGAAGAGCATCAGTTTGTTTGTTTTCTTGGTCTTTATATTTTGACTTATCTTATGTTGCGCTCATTCCAAGGACGTCTCGATGATATCCCAAAACAGTGGATTTAGAGAAATAGGAATGGGGCAATGATCATTATCTTTTGTCTGCTGTGCTTGTTGGATGTTCTTGCAATATAACCTCAGAAAATACTTGCTTTGTTAGGTATGTATGGAAGAGGTCTAGGGCAACTTGTTGACTATTACAAGGATAGGTTTACCTTTCCCTGTTTTGGTCTGAGGTGTTTGAAACTTTCGAAGTACATCCTAGCATGGTTTTCGTATGTCAGGTGTGAACAAGGATACTCCTATCTAATTGTTGAGTCAGAGTCCATCGCACTAGGTACAACACCATCCTGGTTTTCTATACCTTGATGCATCGTACCACATGTGTTATCAAACATAAGAAATTGTGGCCCTTTTAAATCCCAACTCCTTGGTAAGCAAATAATAATCATCATCATCATCATCTCATGTCTTGTTGGAATCTCTTGTTTTCTTCTATCTCTTGATTTTCATGCTAACATGGTACCATGACAATTAATCGTAAATCATCCCTAATGCATCCATCATGCATCCACAGGCCATCTGCATATCATATCATATCATATAAGAAACATTGATCATTGCATAAAGCATTCATTTGCAAAATCATAAAAGCATCATCATATCATCCAAGCATCATAATCATCTCATTATCAATAGTGTAACTGTCATGGTACAAATCAGGATCAAGTGGGTGTAATAAATCAAAAATAGGCATGAGGCTACCCATGGCTGATGACTGTCTACATCATCAAATCTGTCTACATCAAATATTCGAGTTGAACTAATCTTGAACCTCTTTTTCAAGAGATCGACCCTCAAATCAAATCTCTTCGCCTGATCTCTCAAGGGGGCAGTCTACCAACACAATTCTTCATTTGCTGGGGCAGCAATGGGGCATCCGAAAAAAAAAAAAAAATCAGAGAAATTTTGACTTTTGATCATGGCAAGGTTATTCTTTGAACCAACGCAACAAGTGCATTGCTTCAAAGAGGGGCAAAATGTAGACATTGGAAATATCTGATTGACATCGTGCACCTGATTGACTTACTAACATCGTTTCTTCCTAAATCATTCCTTGGTCTAACCATTTAATCAAATTCCCTTATTTGATTAAATTCATCAATATTCGTCTCTTAATTAAATAAATCATTTTGTCTAATTAAGTCACTTTCTCTTGATAATTAAATCAATCCATCTGGTCTAATTATCCCTATTTAATTAAATAATTAATTTATTTCATTAAATCTCTAAAGTCTATCCATTAAATTAAATAAATTAAAACCTTATTTGATTTAATCTAACATCAGCTCCTTTTAATTAAATAAATCAAAATCTTTATTTAATTAGCCTCTTATCATATTCCTCTCTTATTTAAATAAATCCATAAATTTAAGTCAAATAAGTCACATCATCTAATCTCCTGTTAAATTAATTAACCCTTGATTAATTTAACTTCATTTCATGTCACATCCTCTAAATAACGCAAGTTGCACATGAAAATAGATTTAATTCATTTATTAAATCCCTATTTTCCTCACAAGGCATCTTTTGGAATATTCCCTCAATTTGAATTCAAAAATTCCAAGTCAACATGTACATTCAACAAGGCATGTAAAACCTCTTACATGTCCTTTGCCTTGATCCAAGTCGCATTTATTGCATTTTCCCTTCCCTCTTGCATGTCATTTAAACAAATTTGAATTTCAAATATTGGCATTTATTGGCACAAACCCCAAATCTTGCACATCCTTCATCCATTCATAGCTTGACAAGTGGCACCATATTATTGGATGAATGTTAGTCCCACATTGCTCAAATTTGGGCATTCATCCATCTTGAAATCCTATAAATGAAAAGCTCCTCTCCTCATTTTATCATCCACAAACATTGCAAAGTTACCATGCTCAAATACTTAGCCACTTCCATCCATCATTCGAATTCTTAGCTAGGCTTTTTGCAGATTTGACTTGGAGTTCTCATCTTTTGTCAAAGTGGATCAACGTCATCTTCAACACATCAAGATTTCATCATAGTGATTGGGAAAGGGCCAATTTTCACATCAAATTGGCACCAATTCCCCCATGGGATCAAGTGTTTGCTATTTGAATTAGGATTGAATCTAGTTTTTATCATTTTCTTTGTGTTCTTCATTATTTTCATTCCTAGTTTGATTTGTAAATGGATTTCATGGGGAATCCTTCTTTTAGCTTCTAATTCCTTGTCTAAATTGTTTATTCATGTTGTTTTGTAGGTACTAGGAAAAGGATTCGCACAAGAATATCCCAACGACAATGATTCCGACAGTAAGAAATCAACCATTTTTTGATTTCAACCAAGGCAGCCCACTAAATCTGACCCAACATGATGAAATTCCTTTCGCTTCCTTAAGAGGTCTGCTATATTTTTATGGGGAGGATCATACCACCCCAATAGAGCATATAAAAGATGTTTCCAACTTGTGTGTTGTTCACCATGTGACTGAAGAAAATGTTGCACTCCGATTGTTGGCAGCGTTATTTAAAGAAAAGGCCTTACAATGGTTCAAAGGCCTGCCTGTCAACTCCATAGCAACATGGGATGAGTTAGGCAGCCGGTTGTGCAAGTTTTTTGAAGATAAATCAGACCACTTGTCATTGGTGGAGCAGCTGTCTGCAATTAAAAGAGCTCCACATGAAGATATGTCAGATTTCAATCACTGTTTCCAAAGGACGTGGGATAGAATCCCACAAACGGTAAGACCTACTGCTAATCATGCATTTTTATACTATTTAAGAGCTTTAAATAGTGATATTTATATGATGATTCAATCAATGGGAGGTGATACACTTCCTGCAGCATATAGTGTAGCTATTAGAGCTGAAAACAGCCACATACAGGCTGGTAAAATTGCCCCAAGACCACCCATGCCAATATTTCCCACTTTTCAGCCCCCTATGCAGTTACCTCCTTTGGCTGTTATTCCAAGTGCACCAACAATGCTAGCACCTGATACCCAGCCTAATGGTCAATCAAACACATTTCCAGTTTAGTCTAACAAACTGCAAGAAATTAAAGGCCTTCTAACGACCTTTGGAAATGAGATGGTTAATCTCAAAAAATAGCAAAATCAAGGTTTTAAGCCTTATCAGCCTTCATTTCAGTCTAATTACCAGCAAAGTCAGACCAATAGACCATCTTATCAACCTTATAATCAGGGCCAAAAATTCATTTCTAACCCAAGGCCATATCAAGCTTATGACTCTAATGTTGCTAGCACTTCCAAAGAACTTGCCCCTATCCAGAACAATTTAGTTCAAGATTATAAGTGGTGCTTTCCATGTAATCAACCCCATAATCAGAGTACCTATGTAAATGGGATGCTTAACCAGGCCTTAATGGTTCAGAACAATAATGTGTCTGTAACAACTGAAGTACAATAGCAAGAGCAACAGATACATGAGTCTACATTCTTAAACTGGCAAGGGGAAGAATTTTGTGGAGTGGTCCACGCTGATTCTTCAATTGCAGACAATACATGCAATAAGAAGAGGGCAATAGATGAGGGACATCAACCTAATATAGTTCAAACTCAATCAAAACAAGGTCTGGACCAGAATCAGAGTGCTCCTGACCCGTCAAGAGCTGATAAGATCCGAATGCTACCAAGGGGCCAACCTTTGGTAATCAACCAACAGTCTGATTTATTAGCCCAGGCTCCTTCAGTTAAAGGTATTGTTATTCCCCCTAAAATTTAGGTTAAACTTGCTACATCTTTCAATATACTTGAGCATATGAAGAAAATTAATGTACCCATGTCAATATGGGATTCTCTAAGTATTCTGGGTCAAAAGGACCTGCTTCAATTGACCTTATCAGGTTTCAGTGTCTCAGATGAACCTAGTGTAGAAAAGGAGAAGGTTGCGTTGGCTAATACTACTGTTGGTGATAAAGAATAACAAGCTGCTAAGGCCAAGCCACCTCCCTTTTATTTGTCATTAATCATAGGAGATCATCTGGTTCACAATTGTATGATTGACTCAGGGGCTAGTAGTTCAGTTATTCCCAAACAAATTGTCGATAAGTTGGGAATTGAATATGAGCCACTAGAAAAGGGGGTAGTGCAATTGGATGGTACGGTTGTAAACACAGTAGGAGTCATTAAAAATTTGAGTTTAACTCTACATGCCTATCCCAATTTTGCAATACCACAAGATATATACATTATTGAGTTGCCCCCATACTTTTCCCTTTGTTTATCTAGGGATTTTACAGCCAAGATAGGTGGTTACCTATTCTCTGATTGGTCTCACATGCTGTTCAGAACTAGATATGGCACTAGAGCCACTATTAAATCAGAACCCATAGCCAAGGTTTATGTTGAACCTTACAATCCGTCTCCTATCAATGCCAACTTGTTTACAAGTGAACAAGTGGAGCAACCTACTGTTCCAGAGGCTGAGGTTCAAATAGAAAGAGCATCAGATATTCTTCCTAAGGAGTGGGCACCTCAAGCTCATGAGGAGGGCACATGTAAGTAGTTGGAGGAGGTTGACATCAGTGTTTATATGATGCATGAGATTGACTCTTTTGTGCCTAATATTGAAAAGAGTAAGGAACAACATAGTGAGCAACATAAAAATGATCTATGGGAGCTGTATTTTGATGGCTCAAGGAGTAGAGTAGGTACTGGTGGTGGATGTATGCTGGTATCACCAGAAGGACAGAAGTACTATCAAGCTTTCAGATTCTATTTTAGCTGTTCTAATAATTCTGCTGAATATGAAGCTCTAATCCAAGGTTTGGAGTGGGCAAGACAGAGAGGTATTAACTGTCTAAAGATTTATGGTGACAGCGAGTTGGTCGTCAATCAGGTGAGAAAGCTTAATGTTGCAAAAAATGATGTACTCAGGTCTTATAGGAATAGAGTATGGGACCTCTTAGAGGGATTTGAGGCATTTAATCTGATTTCCATTCCTAGAGCTCAGAATAAACATGCTGATAGATTAGCTGTTGTAGGAGCTGAACACGATATTCCAAAGGAGATTTGCAGTGATAAAACTAATCAGCATATCAAGATTGTAGTTAGGCCTATTGTGCCTGATAATAATATACACTAGCAAGTCTTTGATAGTGATCAACAAATTGTTAGTTTTTTAAGAGAAGAAGCTGAGTTCTCACATACCAATCAGGAAAAGCTACAACACCAGTACAATGTCCAGATTATCCAGTTAAAGAACAACAAGTTGCCCAAAGGCCTGGTAACTTTAGAGTCCATTTTTAATACTGATGATGAATCTAGAAAACCTAAGGGGAGTATTCAAGTTCAGCAAGATCACTACGAAGAAGTTGAAGTTTTCAAAGAAAAGCTTCTTAAGTTAGGCAAGGTATGTATAGCTGAAGAGAAACACGTTTTTATTTAGCTTTGTCAAGAATTTAATGATATCTTTGCCTAGCAATATAGTGATTTAAAGGGGTTTAATCCCTAGCTCGCTCAACATACCATTGAGCTTGAGCCTAATGTCAAGCCTGTTATGAAAAAACAGAGGCCCTTGAATCCTAAGTTAGAACTTTTGATGAAAAAAGAGCTAGATAAGTTGATTGAAAGCAACATTATTTTTCCCATCAAGCATACCTCATGGGTTTCAAACCTAGTACCAGTAAGAATGAAAATGGTGAAATAAGACTCTATGTAGATTTCTGTGATTTAAATAGGGCCTCCTTAAAGGAATGTCATCCTCTGCCTTCTATGGAGCAGATACTTCAGGTAGTTTCAGGGTCTGAAAGGTTTTCCTTATTAGATGGCTATTCTGGTTACAACCAGATATTGGCAAAAAGGGAAGATCAGTACAAAACAGCCTTCACCACAAAATGGGGAATCATGGCCTATCTAAAATGCCCTTTGGTTTATCTAATGTCGGGGCAACCTTTCAAAAGGCCATGGATATGGCCTTTCAGGGTTTAATGTACAAGATAGTCTTAGTCTATCTTAATGATATCACTATTTTTTCTAAGGAGGCTAAGGATCATCTGAATCATTTGAGGCAAATTTTTGAAAAATGCAGGGAATTCGGGATATCACTTAATCCCAAAAAATGTGTGTTTGTTGTTCGTGAAGGAAGATTGCTTGGTTATGTGGTATCTAAATAGGGTATTACTATCGACCCTAAAATAATAAGTGCTATCTTAGCTCTTCCTTTACCAGCGCATAAGAAGGGTTTGCAGAGTTTTATTGGTAGGATTAACTTTGTTAGGAGGTTTATCCCTAACATTGCTGATTTATTAAGTCCACTAACTCACATGCTGAGAAAGAATGTACCTTTCAGCTGGACTGAAGAAGGGAAAATAAGTTTTGAGCTTATAAAAGAAGCATTGGCAACCGCATCTACACTTCTAAATCCTGACTTTTCTAAAGATTCCATCTTATATGCCTATGGAAATATTGATTCACTTTCAGCCATACTTGTACAATGAAATGATGAAGGATCTGAACAGCCCATGGCGTTCTTCAGTCAAGGACTCAAAGATTACGAGCTCAAGTATACTTTTGTAGAGAGACATGTTCTTGTTGTCATAAGAAGCTTAAAGAAGTTTAGGCACATGCTTTCCAATAACAAGATTATATTGATGGTTGCTCATCCAAGTGTGAAAGAGTTTTTATTAAACATATATTTGAGTGATAGAAGAGTTGGTTGGGTCACTAAGGTGATGGAGTATGACCTTGAAATAAAGTATACCAAACTAATAAGAGGGAAAGGTCTCTACGAACAGCTTACTGAGGGCAGCAATAGTAGTGTAAAGGAGGAGGAAAGTTTTGTTTTAGCACTCCAAGATGGACGACAAACTGCTATACCTGCTCCTATTGATTGGATTTCAGAAATGACACATTTTTATTGACTGGTGAGTGCCCTCCCGATCTGACTAGATCCAAAAGAAGGTATTATCAACTATAATCCATACCTTATGTTCTTTTAAATGGTTTTCTATTTAGAAGATATTTTCATGGTGTCCTATTAAGATGTATTGAAGTTGATCAGGTTGATAGAGTATTGCATGAATTCCATCAAGGATCAGCTGGTAGACACTTTTCTTCGAGAGCCACAACTCTTAAAATAATGAAAGGAGGCTATTACTGGCCTACCTTATTTAAAGATACTCATGCATGGGTAAGAAGATGCAAAGAGTGTGCTATTTTTGCTGGAAAAGAGAAGTTGGCAGCCCTCCCATTGCAACCGATTCAAATTGATCAACCCTTCATGAAATGGGGTTTGGATTTCATTGGGGTTATAAAACCTCCATTAAGTGCAGGCCACAAATGGATACTCACTGCAACTGATTATTTTTCAAAATGGACTGAAGCTGTGGCACTCAACGAAGCTAATGAATCTACTGTCCTGAATTTCTACGAAGAGCTAGTTACCAGATTTGGTATCCTAGACTCTATTGTGTCAGATAATGCCCTTGCTTTTGTGAGTGTTAAAATTTTTGACTGGGCTGTCAAAAATGGTATATATCTAAGTACATCCTCTAATTATTATCCGTAGGGCAATGGACAGGCTGAGTCCACTAACAAGAATCTCTTGAGGATCATCAAGAGAACTATGGAAGACAATCAAAAGGCTTGGCACACCAAGCTGAAATCAGCCTTGTGGGCTAATAGGATTATGTCAAAAATGTCTACAGGACTTTCTCCATACATGCTAGTGTATGGAAAAGAGGCAAGATTGCCCATTTCAGTTGAACTCCAAGCCCTCGATCTAGTAAACCAGCTTGATATGATTGAGGAGGAGCCTATGATAGCAAGGTTAGCTCAATTAATTGAGCTTGAAGAACTTAGAGCTGAAGCAATGAAAAGGACTGACCAGTATAAGGCTCAAATAAAAAGGTCATTTGATAAAAGGCTTCTCCTAGAGTATTTCAGGAAGGTGACATAGTGCTCAAATGGGATGAATTAAAAATCAGGCCTAGAAAGCACTCCAAATTTGATGCCTTCTGGACTGGGCCATATATCATCACGGAGGAGAAACAGCATAACGCTTTCCAGCTATCTAGGTTGGATGGTATAGTGGAACCAATCCCAGTGAATGGGTTTCACCTCAAACGTTGCTTCTGAGGTATGGACCTAAATCTGTACATAGCTGTTAAAAATCTAGCTCAGAATAGGTGTAGTTTTCATTCCCTAAGTGTTGTCCCAGCACGGTAACTAGTTTCACCTCTATTTTTTCCTATTTTTATTAAGTTTTCGGCAACTTGTTATGTTCTATGAGTATCAAGTGAGTTACAACCATGTACAAAGTTTCCTTGAGTTTGTTTCTAAATTTTCCCATGACTCCATGCCCAATGGATAGGCCTAGGCTATTGGTTTCCATGTTTAGCAGGCAAACATCTAGCAAAGGTCACCATAAATGTTACCCAGTTTTCACCTATAGGCTCAATTAGGCAGGGTAACCCGTGCTTTCAGATGTTCTCGAAGACCAAATGGAGGAACACTTGCATCAATATTACCTATTTTCTAACTTGTTTTCTTCTTGTGTAGATGCAGGGGAGAATGATGTTTTTTTTTTAATTCAGCACATGGATTAAATGTGGCTCCCGAGAGGGTTGAGCCCAGCGTGCAGGTGTTTAGTTTCAGGTGGGTCTTCATCTTGTTTCCTTGCCTTGTTTTCCTGTTTTCCTTGTGTTGTCGGAGGCGGGTTTGGAATGGAATCTGACCTTGAAACTTGATAAAGGTTTCAGTTTTGGGTTTGTTTCCACCCCCACCCCCACAGTGTTTTTACCCGGGATCAGTTTTAGTTCTGATCTTGCCTTGCTTTCTTTTTCTTTGTGCGTTTTCTTTATTTTGTCGGGGCCGGGACCAGGTCAGGGTTCGAACTTGGAACTTTTCCAAAGTCTCGGTTCCGCTCGTTCTTCTTTCCTTTTCTTCATGGCCTGAGATCGAGGGATGCCTCCTCCTCCTTGGTCCCCCTTATGTTTTTCTTTTTCTTCCTTCGTGCCTCGTATGTTGCCGGGGGCGGGAGCGGAACAAAATCCGAACTTGAAACTTTCTTCAAGTTTCAGGTCCGGATTTGGTTTTGGTTATGGTTCCACTAACTCTTTGTTTTTTCCCCCGTTCCGGCTCCGGTCCCAGCTCCGTCTCTTAAGTTTTGCCTTGTGCATCTTTGGGTTCTGGTTCTGCCCCGGTCCCGGTTCCGCCGACCTTTTTCCTCACTTGTATTTTGTCGGGGGATGCTTTTTCCATCTGTCTTTCCCCTTCTTGTCCTTTCCTTCGTCTTCTTTTGAGTTTTGTCAAGGTCGGGACCGGGTTGGAATCCGAACCTGAAACTTGAAGAAAGTTTCAGGGACGGATTTGGTTTCGATCCCGATTCCGTTGGGATTCATCTATTTTTGCTTCCGCCCCCTTTCTCACTCTGGTCCCTGTTCGGTTCTCATCCCGACTCCGACTCCACCGAGGGGTCCAAGCTCGGGGAGAGTGGAGGAGTTCGCTGTAAGGTCTCCCTGACCCGATGGTGTCTTGCCGAGATGACTTGAGATCGTCGTGACACCTTGCCTTCAGCATAAGTCTCGCCGACCCGATGGGGTCTTGCCGATGGTTTTTTGTAAGAGTGATGTAACTTTGGCTGCTCACCATAAGGTCTTACCAACCGTCGTGTGTCTTGCCGAATGAATTGGCATGTCGGTGTGACTCTAGCCGCCCGTTATGACTTCTCCCGACATCTAAAGTCTCGCCAACATGCGATCCTTCTGAAGCAACCTTTGACTGCCTTGGAATCTACCTGGCATGATTCAACCAATCAGAAGGCGCTAGGGCACATCACGGGTAGTTTGACTATTCGACTCCCCCCTGCAAATGAGATCGACGGAGCATGACGACATCGCTCTACTCTGGGATCGGAGGTGATTAGTTAGTAATGACGCTTGACTCTAGCGGATAGATTTGATGCTTCTTCTCGAAGGGGAGGTAGTTGCGAGTCACAATAACAACTGGGGATGTCGGCTGGAGAAAGTGGAGTGGCATTAATGACCATGTCGCAGAGCATTCAAGATGACTCTGACAAAATCTCGAGGGTGGACACAGAGGCTGCGAGTTAATGCGATCATTTTAAAAATATGAAGGCCATGCCCAAGGATGAGCTTTCACTGACATGAGCAGGGGATGTGCATTGAATGCCTCATTAACTTCATTCCAAGTGCTTCTTGGGCCGACGTGTCCAGGCGCCAACTCATTTTTTTGAAAACCCTAAGGTAGGGGCCGACACTCTTTGGTATATATGGCATTTTTTTCTTTTTTGTAAAGGAGTTCTTGGTTAGGAGACTATTGAAAGAGCATTATTCAGACTTTGTAACTCATTTTTTATGAATACTATAGATCTGTAACACAGACACTCCTGATTTTATCAATAAAATGTCATTTCCTTCACAGATTTTCGTTGTTGTTTAGTATTGGTAGTGAGTTGCATGATAAAATTCTATGTGATCCTTTATTTCACAGATTCCTTCAGTGTTGGATGCAAAGGATATTATGTCATAAAGCTAGTTTATGTTAGTGATCTCTTTCTTTAGCTTTATATCTGTGAAAACATCTTGTTTTCATTGTGTTAAGCATTAGAACAGTCATAACCTTACATAGACTCATTTTTTACAAACATAAATCTCTGTATTGTAAGATTGTTTAGCTCTATTGAGATTTTCTGTGAGCTTTCTACAATTTTGTTATATGTTTATCTTTGGTGTATCACCTTCTAGTGATAGGTTTTAATTTCAAGTATATCTTTCTTACTCTTTTCCTTCATCATTCTTCATCTTTCTCAAAATATCTTAAGGGGAACCAGCCCATAATCTGGAGGTCCACTTCATTCTCAGGTCATCCACAACCTCAAAGTGTTCCCATGTGTCAATAGGTTGCTATAGTTGATAGCTTAGCAAGGGTGCAAACTTTAGTTGACAACAGGTATATTATTGTAAGTTAGGATACTAATTAGATATTGTTTAATTTTCTAATGTTATATGTCTAGTGGACCATTTGGAGACCAATGGGATTCCTATAGAGACTTGGATTGAAGTTGTAAGAGCATTAAAATGAGAGCTACAAGTTGATCAAGTTATTTCAAAAATGGTGCTCTACTTTAAGAAGTTGAAAGGTCAAAATGAGGGCACTTGGGATTCTTTCATGTATATGGGGCCCTATATGTGGTGGGATATTTTTCATGTAACTCATCTTTGCATGTTTGTATTGGGGTGTGTCATTTAGTTCTTTCCATGGTTTTGAATACCTTTTTGTAGTTTTGATCAAGCCTACATTATATAAATTGAAGGCTTGGGTGAATAGTTTGGTGTCATAGGCTTTGGAGTGTGATTTTGTAATTATATTACTATGGGATTGAAAAGGTTATTGCTACATCAAATATGTGGATTGGTTTATTTAATTTAAAATCTCGTTGTTGGACTAATGCAATGTTATCTCTCATTTTGATGCTAGGTTTTTCTTGAATTTTTTTTCTAGGCATGTGATGTGTCAACTTCTTTGTGCATGTTCTAACTTGCCAATTTCCATTTTATTTTTGATTTGGAATAAATATTGTTTTTTATTTATATCAAAAATAAGATTATAGTTTAAAATATGTTAAATGCTTCTAATCAAAGATATTAACACTCATATTCAACATTTGGTACCAAATCTTGTGTTGGATTGATTTTGTCTACAAGAAGGGATGCTTTCTTTGGTTGCAATGGGAGCTATTATATTGGTTTCAAATTTTATCAAACATTAGATTTGATAGCAAGTTATTGAAGAGTAGAGATTGGGAATTTCAATAATGAGGACCTTAAATTATGGAAGTTGAAAATGGATCATTTGTTGGTAGAAAGAGATGATTGGAATGCGATACTTGTTAAATCACAATTCCTCCCTTCTAGAAACGATTCATATGAGTGGGATATGCTTGATAGGAAATCTAGAAGTATCAGATGTTTATGTATTTCTAATTCTATACTAACAAATATTTTAGGGGAAGATATTGTATAATAATTTTAGAATTAGATTAAAATTTGATATCCAACTAGGGTCCTCTAGTGAATAAGTTATTTGGACTAAAAATAAATTATACTCATTAAAAATAAATGATGGAGATTATATTGTTGATCATTTTAATTATTGCAATATTTGGACTAAAAATAAATTATACTCATTAAAAATAAATGATGGAGATTATATTGTTGATCATTTTAATTATTGAAATATTGTAGCAAGTCAATTATATTCCATAGAAGTAGAAATGGAAGAAGATGACAAATGCATTACTCTACTTTAGTTACTACTTAACTCATTGGACAATTTAATTAGAGTAATTTTGCTTCCAAATTAAAACTTGACAAATTAGTGGTAGCTCAACTTAATGAGGAATTAAGAAGGAAATCCATGGATGATACCTACAAAGTGTTCATATTAGGTGTATCATACACCTTATAAGTCCTAATATTTATTAATTTATTTATTTGTATTTATGAATTATTTTCACTTCATTTGGAAATGGGGCATCCCACTTTGTGTTGGCACTTTATGTCATCTATTGGCTATCTTGTAATGTGTATAAGAATTTGGAAGAGATATAATGCCATTATTAGATTCTAAGATGTGGAGGTTACTTATGAAAAATTATATAAGGCATGCAAGAGCATGGTTATAGGGAGATACAAGTGGACTAGGTTTTTTAACTCACTTGTGATGCATGTTTTGATCTGACATAGAGCATGTTTTAATATAGTCAATGAGTCCAAAATGGGATGTGGGTCATTAGAATTCTTACCATGATATTTTGGGGCCTTGTTTGGGCCCATGGTAATGCATTTTGGTGGTTTCTTGAGCCTCCTTGAGTCTATATATTGAGGGCTTGAGATTGACACATTGAGGAGTTTTCATTGTAGGGTTATGTTATGGAATTTCCTCTAACAAAATAGGAAGTTATAGTCATGTTAAGGATTTGAGCTTGCAAGTGTTTTGCAACTATTTTTGGTGTTGAATAATAGATTAGTTTAGTGCTTTGGAGGTTTGGATTTTTTACTTGAAAGGGTTTCCCCCATGTATATTGATGTTTCTTCTCTTTTATCTATGCTTCTATTATTCTATTATTCCTATTTATAAAGTGTTGGTTTACATGTCGTCATCCTATTGAATTTTTTGAAGATATAATAGTTGTACTTTTCTCCACATAGTGTTAATGTGGAAAATGAATGTGTTTTATTTTTTCTTTATGGAAATAGTTTGTTTACACTTGTATCAAGCTTTTTTTAATAATTTTTTGTATTGGAGATACATTCAATTTTCTTAATATTTGGTGTTAGAGTCAAGTTGCTTATCTAGGTTGTATATTCTTGAATGTTAATAAATGTTGTTGTTGAACCTATTTTTGGTTGTAGGAGGGTTTTGTCCTTGTGATATTAATACCTTTTTGAGTGGGATTCTTGCAATTGATTATGTTTTTTTAGGAAATAGCTTGGTAGGAACTTGTAAGATGGAGAAGGAGTATTTTTGGAGTTGGTCATTTTGTTGCTTGTTGCATGGTGTTGACATGGATCTCTTGTTTGATAGTATGGAACTATCTTCTAGTGTGGTGTATGTGTATTTTTATCTTGTGGTCATGTGCAATAAAGTGCTTATTGTTAGATTCCTAACTTTGGCTCCCTAGTCACATGGAAGATCATTGGTTGTCTTGATTATGATTTGGTGTGCTTAAATTGGTTGCTTTTTTTTTGCCCCTAGAATTGGATGATTAGCCCCTACACGTATGTAGGTTGTGAAGCTAGTCTTTTGATGACTTGGAAGCCTTTGAAACAACCTTGTTCCTTGTTATGCATGTACATGGTGATGATTGTGGGATTGGTTTTTTGGTAGCTTGGAGTTCCTACAAAACCTCCCGATCATGTTGGATGACTATACTTGCATGTTGTAGGTTAATGTTGTTTGGATTTTTTCATTTTGTAGATTTTTTTTTAAGATCTATGATTTTTCTTATCTTTGATAAATCTATTATTTTGGTTTTAGTTTCAGTGTTGTTTAGACTTGTCAGTGTTCTAGATGATAAGTGGATTTGGATTTACATGTATGTCTTTGACATGGATGGTTTTGTAATTTTGCACATTAACCATTATTTATGCTTTTGTAGATTTGTGGGGAATTTTTTTTCAAATAGTGATTCTTTTGGGAATTTTTCTAGATCTACGATAGTTACTAATTTACATGCATGGTTTAAGGAGGTTGGTCACAACTTTCTCGATGTAGAAGTGTTGGTACATGATCAGTCACTTTGTATTTTTATAGTGATTCTTACTAGGTTTTTGAACTACGATTATTTCTAGTTGTGAATTTTGACATTTTGGATCTGATGTAAGTGTCAAGATAATCTACATTTTATCTCTTGTTATCTTTGATTTACTTATTGGTGTTGTACATTAGTGTCTACTTACTTTTAGTTTACATTGCTTGGTGGATATATGTTGTGCACTAGTTTAAGATTTCTGAGTTTTGTAATTTACTTGGTTTCATTTGGAGAAATATTCATTCTTTTAGTCACCCTTGGATGTCATGGTTGTGCTAGTTTAGCGGGTTATTTTTACCTACATGTTGCATGGAATACTAAGATTTTGGATGACTATACCCATAGATCTTTGATGTGCCAATGGTTTCTTGATGCAACATTGTTTTTTTTAGATTGTTCAAATGTCATGGAGATGCATGTTCTAGTGTAGTCGGCTCTTTGACCATCACGGTGCATTGGTGTTGTATACTAGAGAGACAATGAGATGAATAGATGGAGTACCTATGATTCACATTGTAATATTGTGGGATGCTCACAACATTCCAAAAATGTTATCCTTTTGGAAAGTTAGGGTGAAACAAAAAGCCCATCCTCATCAAATGGTGGCCACCTAAGCATGGGGGATTTAAACTCTAAAAATTAAGGCATGACTTCAAGAAGAGAAATCACCCTTTAATGAAAATTTTGCATTCCATTTCAAACTTTTCTCTTTGTGACTTTCCTTAACAATTTTCCTTTTTTTCCATTCTCCATAAAATTCTTGTGCCTTAACATTAATAACCAACTTGAGATAATTTAATTAAGGCTCCCTTCTTTTGCTTTTACTGAACCCAATTGTTTCCCTACTCTTATTGCACATATCAGAGAGATATTTTTGAGGCCTTATTTCTGTAGAAGTTGTCAAAACCAACTTCAAAGCCCAAGAACACCTGCATGCAAAGAGATACCTGTCACAGGGAAGAGAACAGAGAAAAAAGCAAGAGAGGGTTTTGAAACTCTGAAATATGAAAAATATATTAATCAAAGAGTGAGATAAAATACAATGATCAATCCTTATAAAAGGAGATTGTCCAACCCTAAAGAAACCCTAATAGGTAGACATTTAATAATTAATATAATTATTAAATGTCACAATATGCAACTAAAGTGAAATCTTAAGAGAGGAATAAAGGTAACTTAATTAAAATAATTAAGTCAAAACCTTTACTCTAACACCCCCCCTTAAGATGAGCAAGAGTGCAGCTACAAACATGTGCAAGAAAGCAAAGGTAACTACAATGCATGAAAGCAAACAAGGGTCCCGACAACTAGGCCTGATCAGGTACTCGATTACAACCAAATCTCTATAAAGTGGAGAAATAGAGAAAACCTCATGGGAAAAACTCTACTCCAAAAGAGAGAAAATACTAGAGTGAAAGAATAAGAGAGATAGAAGGAGGACTCAACATGACCCCCCAAGAACTGCTTCTATCACACAAGTACAAAATATGACCCCCCATAGGGGAGAGAGAAAGAGACTAGAAGGCCCCCACACAATGAAGAAACTCTTGTCACAATGGTGGATGCCTGATGTAGAATCCACAAGGAGATCTTGAAGCAGAAAATAATATTCCTCCCCTTGGGAAGAAATGGATCCAAAGGATGATGTTGAAGAAACCCTGTGAAGAGTGATGAACCAAGTTGTCTCAAGATGTGTGCCATGATAGGATACTGAAGAATCTCTTTGTCTGAACTGAAACAAATGATGCCAAATCCAAACTGATGTGAAGACTCATAAAACACAACCTCTAAATGCACGGATAATGGTGGACATACAGTGATGACCTGACTGTCAAGGTAGATGAGATGAATTTCCTCAAAGTAATCCTCCAGATCTGCAATATAGGACTCTACAAGCAAGGAAGATATGCCTGCAAGATATGAATCCCAAGTAGCTATGTCTACAAGATGTATGATGTCTTGCTACTTTGAATCAATAGGGGCCAAAGATGTGGCGATGTCAAACTGATTAGGAACAACAGGAGATGTTGATGTAGTCTCAATCTCAAGAGTGGGAACATGAATACAAGTCTCTAAACCATCATCACATGCAAGACCTGTGAGATACTCAAGCTCCTCTAGAGTACGATTATCATAGGGTATGAAATCTATATCTGCAAGAGGGATGAGACAATCTACAGCGGGATCCTCCGAGAATGGAGAGATACTAGAATCTCCAAAAATCTCCCAAAGACGGTGCCAAAGTGTGCGAGGACAACGAATGTCAGATAAAGCACACAAAGTGTCAAAATCAACACTACAACCAATAACCCCTACAATATGATCTCGAATAATAACCCATGCTGATAAACTCCTTGATGTGGCTGGTGTAGGTATGAGATCATACAAATAAGGCAAAATATTAAGCCACCTACAATGTGTAAGTATGCCCTTTGCCCATGACTCATAATTACCCTTATCCAAGTTGATCACAGAAGGATGAATAGAAAAACCCATGATACTCACTCAAATGAAAAAATCAGAGACTAATGACCTCAGTATATATAAAGCAGATCAAAACATGCCATCTCACACAAACAGATCCTTTCCAGGTGCCAAAACGTCCAAGTAATTGATAGAATTGTGAAAACACAAAATACTGAATAAAATGTACTTGAGGAAAATTCTGGAAAAATAAATGACAGATCTAGAAAGAGCATAAAACCACCTTTCCAACGCCTATTTTTTTGCAAAAAACAAAGTTTGGACGCAAAAGTTACGCCCCTGGAGTGCAAAAACCATGATCAGACTTTGATTGAGGAAAACAACATCAAAACAGAAAAATGAAGAAACCACACCTATACCATTAGATCGGCGTAGGAAGAAGCTTTCCAATGACTATTCGTTTGCAAAAAATGGAGCTAAAACGTCCATTTTACACCCAATTTCGTAAAATAGCTCCAAAATGTCCAATTTGACCCTTCTGGCCCTTAGCGGCTAAAAAAGCAGGGCCCCTGGTCGCATGCAGGACTAGGGGTTGGAAGTCTGGCTCCTGGGTTGGAGCCCTTGGTTCTTAATAGAATTGTGGCAGGGGCTAAACCGGGTTGGTGGCGTGCAGGCGATGCTATGGTGGTGCGCCGGTGGTGGGCTGGTGGTCGGCCGATGGAGGTTGGCGCCGGCGGTGGCTGGGAAGCCAACCGATAGAGGTGGCAGTCCAGTGGCAAAGGCTGGTGGCCGCCGCCTCTACTGGTGGCTGCTTGGCTATGCAGTGGTGGCGGTCTTCGTTTCTACGGGTGGCACCCAAAATTTTCAAAAAGACTTTGTTTTTTTTTTTTTTGAAATTTTTCGCATCAATCTGCATGCCCTGGATCTGTACGGCCTTGGGGCAAATTTTTTTTTCCTTCTAAGCCAACTGCACAGAAACTGGGCGAATTATATATCAAAAAACTTGGAAACGACCTCCTGAGCGCAACCGTGAGGTTGGTTTGGGCTCAAATTGCACCAGATAAAGAAAGTATGCCCTGGATCAAAAAGGGAAAACCCCAAACCCTCAAAGCTCCAAAATCTTCAAAACAAGAATAGGCTACAACAGGTCTGCTCTGATACCATGTAGAAGTTGTCAAAACCAACTTCAGAGCCCAAGAACACCTACATGCAAAGAGATACCTGTCACAGGGAAGAGAATGGAGAAAAAAGCAAGAGAGGGTTTTGAAACTCTGAAATATGAAAAATGTATTAATCAGAGAGAGATAAAATACAATGATCAATCCTTATAAAAGGAGATTGTGCAACCCTAAAGAAACCCTAATAGGTAGACATTTAATAATTAATATAATTATTAAATGTCACAATATGCAACTAAAGTGAAATCTTAAGAGAGGAATAAAGGTAACTTAATTAACATAATTAAGTTAAAACCTTTACTCTAACAATTTCATGCCCATGTGCTCTGGCCCTTTCATCACTATGTTAATGTTTAATTTCCCTTATTATGACTAAGATTTAAATTATTCTTCATTGTGGCCTTGTTTAAGATTGACATGGTAAGAATGCTCTATTTATTTAAGTTCCAGGCTTCTGTTGGCTATTGCATTTCTTTGCTTCAATGGTCCATGGAAGTTTAGGTTATTTTTATAGTTTTGGTGCTTCAGGTCTTGCTATTGATTGATATGTGCAAGCATGATATTTTGATTGGTTCATAGGGATCCTTGATGTGTTGGTAGAAAATATGTGTTCCGGACCTTCAGGTTGTTGGATCATCTTTAACGAGTTTGTACCAACTATTTGCTCTCCTTCATGTGATGAGCTCACAGTTTATGATGTCAATAGTGCTCCATGGCAGGCTCTTACTTTCTAGAGTTATTAGATTTTTTCTGCTCTTTGGTTTGCTTCAACTATTGATCTCTTGGTCTAATGAATTGCACAATCCCATGGAGGATTTTTTGGAGCTATTAGTGGGTGGATACGCCACTGGTTAGATATTGCCAAAATCCATTCATGTTGGTCTTGGACATTGTTATTTGAAAGCTTGTGTTTGTGCATACAACACGATTCTGAGTGGCTTGCTCCCATTTTATTGGTCGTATTGTTAGTCGGTGGCTGTGATTGTTTTCTATGGGTCTATTGGATCAATCAATGGGTAGTATAATGAATGAATGAGATTTTAATGTTGTCCATGAGATCAAACAATCTAACAGATCAAGAACCACAATACTAAGATATCTCAAATTTGAAAGTCAAATCTTCCTGCTGGCGCATTCAAGGCACAACTACTCTCTTGCAATCTTGGTACAAGTTTTCCTTTTTCTAGTGCTCTAGGTGGTTGCTACATGTTTAAGGAGGACTTATTTATTCACAATCTGATCTAAAATAGATTTTCCTGCACATGCATAGCAAATTTAAATCTGATGGAACAACCTTTGCTGGTGCATAATTTAATGTTTGAGAGAGGTTGATGTAATTTAATAAAAATTCCATGTAATTATAGATATTTGGATTGTGTATGAGTCATGCAACATAATATTTTGTTACAGGGCCACAACATCAATTACAACATTATTTTTACTTCTCTTTTTTTTAAGCGAAATTTTGTCATTTTTTTGTTTTGAGTTTTAGGGTAATTGCATCTTAGTTATTTTCAAATATTTGATAGTTAATGTAAATGCATTATTTTTCTTTACCTCTTGTGTTGTTGCTTATCGAGTTCACTTTAGTGATTGAGATACTTTTTTCTATGCTCATTTGCTTTGTCTAGAAATCTTCTCCTTTCTTCCTTTCTAGTTGCATTGAACAAGTAGCATCGATCTATGTGTCTAAGACTCACTAATCCATTGGGAGCAATTTTTGACCTTGGGCATGCTCATGACTATGCATATTCCAATTCCTTCCTTTCATCATTACCAATGTATCTCCTTATTGCTGTAGACCATTGGAACACATGTATAAACCCTTAAATCATGGAAAGGTCCCCTTCTCTTAGCTTATGGCCTTCATAGATTATGTTTATTTTAGAGTTCTTCTCACTTTTCCCTTTACTTGAGTGACAAGTGAGAGCTCATTGAAAAGATTACAAGGAGTTCACTTTTAAACCCAAAGATTGATTTGCAAGTCATTTTGCGTACCTGCAAATCTTTCCATTGTTCTACTTTATGCTTGGGATTTATATAGAGTGCAACTAGTTGAAGTAGTAGATAGTTACAATATTTGAGCATCAACAAGTTTTTCACATGCTTGTTGGGACCCCTACTGTTTTGGTTAGGATTCTAGTGAAAAATTCACCTTCTAATTTTTGAAGCCTTCCTCTTTTTCACTTGGCAACTCTACTTAAGTTGCACTTGGAAGTTGTCAACTATGTGTTTTAGTAAGAAATCATGGTTATCTAGTCTATTGGAGATTTTTGTATTCACCTAGAAACTCCATGCTATGAACCCAAAGAAATTTAGAAGTGTTGTTTCTTTCAATATTAATTTTTTGTAGGCCTATGTTGCAACAATTACTATTTTCCATGTGCAGTTTTTTCCTACTATAGTTACATACGCTAAACTTACACCTAGTCTTAATGCCTCTAGTCCACTACCACATTTATCAAATGGAGCACCTAAATATTTCTTTCATGTTAGCCTTTTGCAGGAAATGTAGTCAATGGAATTGTGAAAAGGAATGTAGTGTCAATAAATCTTAAGAGGAAGAATATAGTAAGAAGGCTAAGTTTGAAATGCTCACAAAAGTACAAAAGCTAAAAGAATCCATGAATGAAACCAATAGAGATTAAGAATATCAATCTTGTAGGAGTTTATGGTGAACTCCTTAACGCCTGAAGATCACCTGCAAGACAAAATAATCTTCCACAAGAGAGAAATGGCAGAAATATCATGCTATGATTAAAGATGCAAGAATGTCAAAATGGAAGCCACTGAATATGGCAATGTACATATGATGCCTTGCTTATATAGGCAAGGTGAGGAATAGAATTAGGCAAGATCATGACAAGTGTCTCAATCCTATCACATGAGACAACTAAGTTATAACAACCTAGGATAAGATACTAGAAATGACAAAAGACTTCTAGATGGAATCTTAGAACCTAAGTAAACTTAAAATGTGAATATGTCCCCTAATTACCTAGTGAGTGAATTAACTAGGCACATGATATTTATTCACACCAACAAAGCCATCCTTGTGAAGAATTAAGGGCTAGATGATACTTTGGAGTGGAAAAATGAGGCCTCATTCACTAAGAGAGATGCCTTAGAGAAAAGTAATGTAGTTATGCTTGCCAAAATGCCTAGGTTGAAACATGCCTTAGAAGAAACTAAGAAAAAATAAGCACATGAGGTGCGTCTCTAGTAATAGAGAGACATGAAGAAGAAATGAAAAAAATATTGTTGTGTGTTCAAGAATTGCATTCTTGGTCGATTGCACTCGATGAAGGATGGTTCTCTATGGCCTAACTTGTGATTCTTCAACCAAATAAATATGAAGAGGATCTTGCTTGTGGAAAGGGGATATTTAGCAGACAAGTGGTTGCATTATCCTTTCCCTTCCTCAAATGTGACAAGTGATAATGGTGATATTTTTTGTCTTGATATCTTTGAAGAGGAACCCATGGATACCATTTTTGAAGAAAAAAATTCTCCTTTGCAAAATATTTGGCTAAAATGATTGTCCCCATGCCTATTGTCTCTTCACTCCCTTCACCCTATATCCCCACATATGTTGTTTAGTGTGACCAAATACAAATTTTTAGCACACCCACATCCCCTCGTGCTAAGTGTTCTAATCTTAGGGAGGCAAATTAGATAAAAGGTATTGATTAAATTTTTTCTAATGAGTTGATCGCTTTTAGTGGACAACTTATATTTCTAGATTCCCCTCAAGGTTACATGTGTGTTAAACTTGAAGATCCACACCTCATGGTGTAACCTAAGGCATTCCTTACATAATAAATGTATAAACTCAAATGTTTCCATCAATACCTTGGGATTTAATTTACTTGGGAGCTTTCTTCATGCCTTTCATGAAGCAGAAAGGAAGAGGAGTCATTTTTGTAGAATAAATGCCATATTACATGTTGATGAGGTTGAGTCATGCATGAACTAGATAAGAATTTGAGCACTAAACAACTTATTGAAGTTGGAATTGTTGATGAAATTTTGGTCATAATAAAGATGAACAAATACATAGAGGAAAATGAAGACAATGAGTCATTTGTTTCTTGTAGAGGAATTCCTATTGCAATAAATTCTAGAGGGTAATTATCACGTAGCCCAAATAGGTGCCTCACTTTCAAAGGAAATATGAGATACTAAGGTGCCACTTGGGGTTGAGCCTAGGAACACAAATGTGATGCACTTTATTACTATTCACATAACAAGAACATTGAAAATTAAGTCTATTTTTGGGGAATATAATCCAATTCAAGTCCATTTTCAACATTCATCGAAGCAATATAGAGTATAAGTAACATGAAGAGACAACTAGTGCCACAAAGTAACTAGGAGTGCTTAATTTCAAGCACACAAGAGAATATTGGTTCTCCAAATTTCTTCTCAAGCCCCTGTCTATTATAAGTCAACATCTAGATCATGCTATGGGCAAGGCAACCCAAATGTTCAACCAATAAAACATCACAAGGAAAAGAAGTATGAGTTTCTACTTTTCATCTTTATGTAATTTTTCTAGTTTATTATTGTCTCAAGGTTAGTTACATGTACCACACTCATAAGGAGAGGTGGTCATTCTTCTTACTTGTGAATGGGTCTATTTTATAGTGAGTAGATTTGCAAATTTTGTTTTTCTTTTGTCTCTTTGCAAATAATTTATTTATAACATCACAAAAATTTCATTTTATGGGCTTGAGGGGAGCATTCTCTCTTTGTTAATCCTTGGTCAACCTCCTTTAATCCTCTTACTAAGCCACTAAATGTGTGTCTAGTGTGGGTTAGAATTTTGGATCTCCCTCTACAGTTTTGGGATCTTTCATGTTATGAGGTCATTGGTAACTCTATTGGTTGATTCTTCAAAGTCGACGACTCTACCTCATTCATGGGGCACTCCACATTTGCACGCATTTTGGTGGAAATTGACATCTCCAAACCCCTTATGAAAATGTGGTTTTGATGGTTGGGACAAGCTTTGGATTCAACCTCTTGATTATAAGGGCCTCCCCTTTAGATGTCTTCAATGCTTCTCCATCAATCACTTAGATACAGATTGACCTCTCCCACATCACAAGGGCTCTACTAGATGTGGAAGGATGCTAATGATGACCACTTAACTATCCATGCTCCTGATTATTCCTCAAATGAATCATCACAGGATGATGACTCATCTCTTACTTTTGGTGTGAACCCAACACCCTCAAACACTATGGTGGGTTAAAGCACAAAGTTGTGTCACACTATATAAAGGAAACGACCAACGTTGATCCAATTTTCAAACTTGAATCACTAAAAAGTGGCATATATGTTTTGAATTTTGAAATGATGTAAACTAGTAAAATATGTATTTTTTAGTATATTTTATGTTTGTATTTTTTTTTTAAAAATAAAAGATTATTTTAAACTAGTTTTTAATAAATTAAAACTATAATTTAGTTGTTGATAAAATGCTGCAAAATGAAGTTGCATGGGACACCAAACTTTTTATAGTAAATTTTTTTTTTTTTCTTTCCATTTTTTTATGTATATTTATAAATTGAAATTTTAGTGCATGGATATATTTTTTCCCAATTTTGATAAATATATATATTTTTAAATAAATATTAAAATGTGCATGAATCAAAAAACAACTATTTTCATCGGACGTCAACTTTCATATTAAATATTTATCTAAAATGAAAAAAAAAATACCATCTTAAAATAGATTCTTTTATCTAGTGCATCATATTTTTTTCAATTTTTTTTAATAAGTTTTAGTATTTTTCCTTGGCATAGTAATCAACCTAATATTTTTTTGCTGATAACCTACTTTTAGTAAAAATTAAAATTAAAATATAAAAAATAATTAAACTATTAAAATAAATATATTTTTGAAAACTACACTTGTGGATCTACAAAAGGGTATTTTTATATTTTTTAAAAAATGTTATTTACATTAGCAAGATTTATTGAAATTTCAATTTTTTCAAATATATTTTTGTTTTGGTAAATTGGACTCAAAGTGGTGCTCTATATATTTTTAACCAACAATTTTAGTTGAAAAAGTTGTGGAAGTATCTAACTTAGTTAGAATGAATATTACTAGATCATATGTTTGACCAAAATTGATTTTTAGTTAGAAATACTTAAATTCAGTTGTGCTGATAAGTTGGTTGAAAGTGTGACACAACTTTGTGTTTTTACCCTGGTGGAACCTCATGTCCCCCTTGCAAACTGACTTTCCCTCAAATTCAAACCCTCCTCACTATTATTCTTATGCTAATGGACTCTCGATGGGATAATCCCCCTTGATTTGCATTGCCTTATGCATGTGTATGCTCCCTCTTCGTGTGTTGTCATGCCCTTTGTAGGGGTTTCTCCTCATGCTTCCCCTTGTAATGAGAATTTGGATGATAGTATTGCTTGGACTATTGTTCATAGGAGGAGAGGTATTTCTTCTTCCTCTTCCCAAACTCATACTCATGTTTGGGTGAAAGGTCAACTCCCTCCTAACTTGGGTTTGTCTAAGTGGGACGTTGATGGTCCGTGCTCTTTCTTTTTCACCTATTATATTTTGTGTATTGTTTCTTTATTATTTATGGATTTTTTGCACCTATTTCATTTAACATTTTGGCAGCATTTGTATAGGGTCGAGACCCTTTTTTCCCGCTTCTTTTTTTCTATTTCTTTCTTTCGTACAAGGGTCTGGGCCCATTTCAAAATCCCTGCTTACCTTAATGGGAAAACAATCTTTTTATGTGTAAATAAGTTTTATAAAGGTTTGGTTCATGGTTGTATGCATGAAAAAGTTTGTTTCCTTCGATCTTCATGTGGGAAGGTGGAATTATTTTACAAGAGGTGTGGATGACTAAGAGCGCACCTCTTGTAAGTGGTGATCTACAACAAGAATAAGGAGTAGCTATCTCTCCATTTTTCTTTATATCATTATCATTGGTGGTATGCCTCACATTTCTTCTCCCTTTTTATCTCATTCAAGTTATTTCTTATTTGAAGTGCACATGGGTCTTTGAAATTTTCAAAAATATCCCAAGTGAGGAGCTAGAACTCATGTTGTCACCAAAATATGAGTGCACTAGTAGTTGAAAATATTATTCTATAAGAGGCATGCATTCTTGCTTCTCTTCAACAATGACTTCTATGAATACATATTCAAGGATATTATTCCATACAAACTCCTTTGAAGGAAGCTACAACTCATCCCTATTGCAACAAGAATTCAAGGAGGAATAATCTCCAACATTAATAAATGTCATAGTTATAGGTTTGCTAGAGATCTCTCCATAAAATAAAGTCTCCATTCATACATGGTCAATTGATAGAGCACAGAGTAAGAAAATAAATCTTCTACATGAAGTGTGGATGACTAAGAGTATACCTCTTATAAGTGGTAATTCAAAATAGGAATGGAAAGTGGCAATCTCTCCATTTCTGCTATATATCAATTCCACTAGTGATATGCCTCATATTTCTTCTCCCTTTTTATCTCATTCAAGGCATCTCTTAGTATTTACATTTCTACAAGCGTGACCTCCTCAAACTAAGATTTTCTAATGCATTTAACTTTCAAATTTCATTTACATAACCTATAAATTTCCCTTGGGAAAGATAGAGTCAAATTCCCGAATTGGAAAACATGACAATATACAAAGGGGCATTGATATTCTCTATTCTATTGTTGTACATTAGTACAACAATAAGGTACATCTAAATGAAGATACATAATTGTTGTGATGCATGGGTCTACAAAATATTAAAAAGAAAGGTAGGGGTGCTTCTAAGGTTCTAGTTTCAACAACATATAGTCTCCAAGTGGCTCCAACAAAGAAAATAACTACTTCAAAATAAATTTCCTAAAGTTTCCACAATAAGTACATATAGTATAAGTACAATAGTTGTGAAAATCTACTTCAAAATAAATTTCCTAAAATTTCCACGTTCAATGGGTTTCTTCAAAAAATGAATTAGCAACAAATAGAAAATGGTGAGAGCTTAAAAAATGAAGTCTCACTAGTTGTGCTAGAAAACTACTGATGCTCCAAATCAACATGACCAACCTAGGATTAAATATGTTAATTTTGGAGCAACAATGTTGGATTTCCACACACACGACTCAAATAGGTGAGCAACCTTTAGAGAAGGCCAATGCCTATGTAATCTAAAAATGAATTAATGTGCTAAAGCAACATATCAATTAGATCTCGTCTATAGCTCATTCACCGTCTATTTATCCTAAATATAATTACTACAACCAAAGTTGGTTCAATCCATTTTTGCTTTGCAAGATGTAGGGAACTCTTTGAGGCAAGTTTTTAAACAACAAAAGCAAACACAACATATGGATTAGTATTCCCAAAGCTCCTTTACAAAGAGGGAAAAACCTATATCTATAGATTGTCAAGTAATCTTAACCATTGATCCAATAGGGAAATCTAATGGATAAGATTAACTAACATGTTAACTTAGAATGGGTCTCCTTATTAGATTACTTACCCCACACTCCTCATATGGGGGGAAGTATTATATTAAATTTAAAGGAGGTCACTAAAGTAGTAATAATGCTAACTTGTTATGCTCCATGAAGTTTTAGTAAAATGAGAGCTTTATTAAAATCTAAGTGTAGTGAAGAAAGCATTACACATTGTTTCTTGTTTCTTTTGATGTTTGCATAGTGTAATTGATGCCTAGATGGTGTTATTTATTAAATTTTACACTTAACTATGTCGTTGAAGATGGGAGAAGAAGATCTGTAGTAGGAAAATATATTATTGGTAAGCTATTTAGGAGCATCTCACTTAATTTTATGAATCAAGAATAACATTGTAATATTGATGTAAGTTGTAGTCCACATAGTATGGGATACCACACTTAGAGTTAAGATATTTTATCGTGTTGCAATTGTTATATTTAACATTGGAAATGCAAATAACTTGGGGGTCACATGTTTTGGGTGCTTGGATTAGATTGGATGAAGGGAGAGAACCTAAGGAAGCAACAAAGTGTGAAAGAATTTATGAGAATGTGAAGATTCACATGAGGCATTTGGATGGATGCATGTTTCTTGGGTTCATCATTTCATGTAATAGAACTTGGTGATTTTGTTAAGTTTGGTAGATATAAGCAAGTATATGGCATTGTAATAGATGCGAAGGCAATAGTCTCGAGAGCTTGGTTAAGATTGTTCTATTAAAGGAGCTCTCATTAAATTGTGCTAACATAGCGAGTGATGTTTTGAGAGAAGGTGTGTTTTTTCATATTAGATTGGGTAGAAAAAATGTTTTAACACAAGTTAAATTCTCTATATATTATAATACTTTTCTTTAGATGATAAATTAGAGTAGTGTCATGCTTATTGATAGGTTTTTCATGAAAGAGTTCCTCAAGGTAAGACAAAATCACCCAAAAACATTTCTAAAAATTATCCTTCTCCATGTTCCTTAAGTCCCAAGATAAACCTCTATCAACTAACTTTCTCTAAATGTAGAAATACAATTCAAATGGAGAACTAACAAGGAGCTCCTCTTGAGAGAAAAATCCTTCTAGCTCTAGAGAATCGAGATCCTTACTCTGAAGAAGAATAACCTATGACTTATCCTTTCCTTGTCATATTCTCTAAGAAATATTAACGTCGTAAGACATTTTTCACCACTAAATCTCTTATTCCTACACCTACACCTGCATGTAAGTTAGTATATGTACAAGAATAAGCCACTTTCATTGAGAGGCCTTAAGGTTAAAACTCGAATTCCTTCCAAATTGATTCACATCCCCTGCCAACAATAGAGAAATCCATAAGTAATTATTAGAAAAGGGAGTTTGACTGAAAAACCAAAAGCATTCATTATCCTTTTGTTTCACCTTGAAATGGGCGTTAAAAAAGAAAGCCATTTATTTTCTACCCTGATTGATTGCTTGGAAAACAAGGGATTCCTTTGAAGTCCTCCCTCTTAGAGGCTAACTTCCATAAACATAATTGTGTCATCCATGAACCAAAGGTTAGTGAGGAATTGAACGTGTATTAAATCCTTCAGCCCTTTCAAAGAACCCTTAATTTTTTAGCAGACAGAAATCTACCCAATGCCTCTGCCCTGATGATAAAAAGGCATGAAGACAACGGATCCCCCTAGCTTTGGAATGCCTCCTACCAGGACTTTTGTCTCCCTCAAGTACATACCCACTCCCTCCTGGAATAAACCTGAAAAGAATTCGCTCTTTCCTCCATAATCTCCAAGGATTCAAGAGGCTGATCCCAACACCATTCATCATGCAACTGATTGATTTCTCTCCTTGCGACTGCGGATTGATGTTCAAGATGCTTATAATTATATCCCCTTTATTCACGTTTAAATGGCTTTCTAATCCCATAATATTTCTTCTGTCAAAACATTGCTCCTAGCGGGCGAGCAAATCAGATTCTTGTTGCAGGAAGGTATTTGAGAAGCCTTAAGATATAAGTGGTCGCGTTGAAGGTTTCCAAATCTTCAGCTATCCTTAAATGTTTTTTGAAAATGTTCCCAAAGCACTGGCGGTTGCAATTTCTTTATGTATTTCAACTTTTTAGAGAAGTAAATCTTTGTTCCCAACTGACAGGGGCAATCCCAGCATCAATCTTTCATCCTCTCATGAATGCTCTAATCTCTTAACCGCACCATTTGAAGCTTGAAGGGGCATTTTTATGGGTAACAGATCTATCAATACTTCTATCTAATTTGTATTATGATCCGATCTTGATGCATCTAGAATTATAGATTCAAAGAGTTAATTGTTCTGAAATCGGAAATCATCAATCCAACCACTCTGCGATACTGCAGAAACCTTTCCTTCGAAAATTTCAGGTGAAGTTACTAGGTTTGGGTTCCAAATACGTCAGGAAATCCTAGCAATAAAATGGTCGAAATCTTGCTCTGATTTTGAAACAGTTTGCTCTATCCCTCTCTTCTTATGTCTTGTGATTTGAATTCCCTGCCCAATACTGCATCCTAGGTACTTAGATTTCCCCTCTTTCATGTTATAAGTGTTCTTAGACTGTTTATAAAGTTCCTTGTGTTCATATTGCATTTAAGAAAGGATGGTTTTTACCCTGTTCTAGTATCTGCATTTAAAAATGTGGGGTTTTTGTGCCACTCTAATACATGTCTTCTAATCAAGAGCTCCATCTTTCCAACCTTCTGAAATTAATAATTAATTATAATATAGTTTTAAAAGGACAATGAAAATTTTGACAAGCAAACATTTTTTTTAGGAATAAGAGAGCTTCTAACCAAAAAGTAATGTGTTTAGTTCTTCAATATTTAAGATCATAAACTATAAATCTATTATTAAAATAAGAAATTGATATTAGAATTGAAAAACTAGTCTGATATAAAAAATAGATGCCAACATGACATAGAAACCAAAGAAGAATAAAGTCATACAAAAAACTTAAAATAGTTAGTAACATACCTTATAAATATACAAATAAAGTATAAGAAAAGCTAAAAAGTGTCAATTAAGGTGTCAAGATATTCGAGGCATTTAAAAAGAAAATGTGAAGGAGGTAAAAAAAAAAAGTTTGATAGTCTAATTAGAAGAAACACATGAACTCAAAGATGAGTAAAAACAATACACCAAATCAACGATAAGTGGATGTTGGCCAAGGGAAAGGATTCTTATGTGGGTTTTAACCACTCAACCTCAACTAGCTAGTTTGACCAATATAAATTTTAACCAACCTAGCTCTTATTTGAGCAAGCCAAACACCTACTTCTATGGTTGTAAAGAGGGACATTTGATTAGAGACTACCTTATATGCAAACCAAAAAGCAACCCATTTTTGCATTGAACTCCAACCCCTTTGTCAACTTTGTTTTACCTCTTCATGACTCCTCTCCACCAAGCCTTGCTCCTCTCTCTTCCTCCATTCACCCTACTCCATCACCCCAACCCTCTCCTCAAATAATCTATACTACCAAAATCTCCACTATCAAAATCCCCTCTTTTACGTCAAACTTTAACCTAGCTCCCCCTCCTCACCCCATCAACATCTATTAGCTTCATCTTTAGGCAATTGACAAAATACAAAGAGGCCATCCTCAAGGAAAGATGATGAGTGATTGAGAAAATGAAGGAAATTCCAAATACTAGTTGAGCAAACAAGGTTACAAGAAGCAATTATCTACACCCAGAGCTAGATGTCCCTCTCTAGGTGTTCCTAGGCAAAGGTCTAGATCCCTTAGTGAGGACCTCTCTAGGGAAATAACATCACTTTGAAAAGAAGACACTTTGTAGAAGAATCGGCTCATTTTTTTGGATTTGGAGGATAATGAAAACTTTCCCCCCAATCTCAATGAAATGTTCAATCCTAACATAGAAAAGTACATGTTAAGAAAGCTCTACAAATTCACAACCCTAATGTCCTTTTCATATAGGAGGTCAAAATTGGAGGAACTCGCCTCCAACTTACCCTCTAATATATGGGAAAAGATGTTTGGTTTAAAACTACTCATCATAGTGAAGGATGTGTGGTGTTGTGATAGGAATTGTGCCATGTGGTTAGCTAAGTTTTTCATGTCTCTAGAAGTGGATCCACACAATAATTGTGCTTAGTGTTTGCTCTTGCTCCAAGGACAATCTATTGGTCTTTGTTCCATTTATGCTCCCAATGATTGCTCATCTAGAGTCAAGTTTTGGGAATGGATAGTTAATGTCCTCCTTATGGTTGAATGGATTTGGGGATGTGACTAGCATCGTGGAAAAGCGCTAGGATAGAAGAATGTATTGTTCTCGCAAACTCTCTTAAAAAGAACTTGATGCTTAGGTCAAGCTAGAAACACCATGGTGGTTTCTAACCCCATTCCAAACAAGAAAGACACACTCAACACTAGTTCACTTGGCCCAAGTCAAGAGAAGGTGAACTATGGAAACTAAATCATATTGATTGATTTTGTGTGATTGATTCTCTTTCCATTGTCTCCTATCCTCAAAACACCCTTATTCAAGTAGATTATATAACTTATCGCTCATACCACATCCCAATACTTATGACCTAATCACCTTTCTAATTATTCCTCACACCCCAATCCCCTATCCTTCAAGCTAAACACTTCTCACCTCAATCAACCTAACTACCTTGCTTCCCTAATCTCCCTTTGGAATGGTGCTCCTGGACTTGACAAAGATGGTAGTTGGATACAATGGTGGTAGATGCCATTTTACTACCTTCCTAAGATCTTACAATAAAGAGATGGGTAGATATAGATCTAGAATGTAGGAACTAACTAGAAAAATACAAGGTTGTTTTTGGCCTCAACACCTACTAACAATTCCTTAAAACAAGTGATTGCTTTTGTTGAAACAAAACTCAAAATATTTGAGCTCCATCAATGTAGAGGAGATCAATTAAGAGCAAGACTACATTGGATGAATGAAGGAGACAAGGGAACCAATCTCTTTTCTGACCATCTCAAACCTAAACATTACCAAGAGTAGATAATCTCTATCAATGACCAACGAGGTTATACCCATAAGAACCCTAATAATATTAAATCCAATTTCTTTCCAACACTACAATCAATTGTTTATTGACTTGGTTGAACAGATTCACTTCAAGATATAATTAACGATTCTAAAGGCACTCTTGTACCCATTAAGATTGATCCTAACTAGCAAATCTACGTAGACCATCTATTCACCCTTGAGGAGTTTGATATTGCCTTGAAATATGTGACTAATTCTATGTAAGACTTGGCATAGACAATCTACCTGCAGAACTCTACAAAATTGTACGGCTATTTTTGGAGGGAAACAAATTGGCATGTTGTCTTAAGTATATGCATCCTTGCCTAGGTCAACAATTCAATAACCTTCATGGTGAGCTAAAAGTTTTGAACTTGTCAATGAGCATGTTGTGCTTCAGACAAAGTTATACAATATCTACCTTTGTTCACATCCAAAATAACTTTGGGATTGAGATCAACTTTTTTGCAAAAGAATGCATTTTACTGTTTAAATGCGCATTTGTTAAATTTGAAGTAGAATTTGTGGTTAGTACATTCAGGGCTTCTAAAAAGGTCACATGTTTCCCATGGCCTTTGGATAGTCCAAGGTTTTTGACTTAGATACCACATTCAAATGCTCTTCTAAAATCGTGCCATTGTCATTTGATTGAGCATTGTCTTCCTTAAGGGTTTTGAGAACAGAAAGACTAGGGCATGGATGCCAACGAAACAAATGGTTTCCTGTTAGATATCAGAGTGCCATTACCTGGAGAGAACAACAGTTAGGAGGGATAAGAGTTATGCCCTTTGCTCAAAGAAGAGGCTGGAGTATGCAAGACCTTAGAACTGCATCACATGACCTCTCAAATTGTAATGCCCCATTCTCAAAGTGACATTTTGATGACTTGATTCTAGCCCATCCAACATTCCCGTGGGTTAGATGGCAAGATAAGGGAATGATATTGACCATGAGAATCATAAATTTTGGAGATGAATTATCCTTAAACAAAAAATAAAACATTATGTTGATCATATTTTATTAATATCTCATGGTCCACTTGTAAGTCAAAGCAAACAAGGAGGTCAATTCTCTCTCCTAGGGCGGTTTAGGAGACTTAAGGGAGAAGGCAACCAATATTTTAGTAAATAAAATTAGATCTTTGGATAAGGACGGCTTAGGTGCCTTGGTGAAGAAGGCAAGGAATATTTTAATGAATAAAATCATATCCTTGAATAAGGGCAGCTTAGCTACCTTAGAGAATAAGGCAAATAATATTTTAATAAAATAAAATCAGATCTTCCCTAAGGGCGGTTTAAGTGCCTTAGCCATGAAGTCATTGAACATTTTATTCAAAACAAATCAGATTCTCTTCTAAGGGCAGTTTTGACTTGGAGCTTTATTTAAAAAGGCTTAGAAGGCTATAAGATATCATGTTTTGGTGTTGCTATTTTGTTAAGTCATTTTGAAGAGAATTGTCTCTTGACTGAAAGTAATCTTCAGTCGACTCAAAGTGGTGCTCCCTTGAATACCATGGTATGGTAATGTCCCCATTCCACCATGTGAGATGAATTCAAATAGAATTCATCATAGAGCTTAACCAAAGTGCTTTAGTGAAGTTTCAGTTGTAGATTGTGATTCTGCTTTGTGACACTTTCATCAACACTTGCTAGAAGAAGGTTTTTCAAGTGGTTCGCTTGGCAAAAGAGGGCATCTTCAGCAGTTTTCAGCTTCCATGCATAATCAGACCTTTTGTGACATTAGTCATCAAATTGAGTTCATTTTCTGATCTGAGGATTATTTGTCATCTACAACCTCCAGTGGGCTGCTACAATTGCAGTTCAGTCAACTCCAGCTAGACATATCAACCTACTTCATTTAGCTCCATCTTCCATTCATACGGCTAGGGTTTTGGACTTGAGTTTTGGCACATTTGAATCTAATTGAGGGTCTGAAATTCAAATCAAACTGTATGTTCCAACCCTCTCTATTTGTAATCAGTTCTCAAATCAATAAGAAGATAAGCTATCATTGTTGGGTGTGTTCATCTATGTTTTTGTGACTGATTTGATTGCCTAAAATCTATGTTCAAGTTCATTTCTTGTTATATAAAGCTACATGATATAATAAACCAAAAAAAAAAATGATATAATAAATCCTTGATGAAAACAAAAGTTAGAGATTAAGTACTTTGCGAGCAAAGCAAATCAGAAATTTCAGACCAGTGAACGAAAAAATTCAATTAGAACCTGTAAGGGTTCCTACACAAACCCTACTAAAACCTATAACCTAGATCCTTTCACATTTCCATACTACAAGGCCCCTCGTAATGCCCACCATAGGAAATCTCTTTTGGATTTATCTAGGAAAAGTCTTGAAGTGAAAGACAATAATCGAAGATGCATAAGTTTTCTTCAAGAGCGACATCCGTAGTCATCCACAAATTAAATTACATTGGATTGCATCTTGTCCTTATTCGCTTCATTGCTAGTTGGTGATTGTGAAGCTCACACTTGAGAAAATGATGAGACCAAAACTAGTTGAAATTTGCAACGAAAATTAGACTAACACAACTTGAGACTATAATAGAGAAAAATAATTATATAATTGCAGCAAAAACAAAATCCAAGCGAAGGATCACTCTTGCCACATGTCAGCTATATCAATCATCAAAATTGTTTTCTTTTCCCAAAATGATTAAATTGAGTAGAAGAATCAAGTAAACTCACCTTCACCTGATTTCCACTGGAAAGTAACTAAGAATTACCATTTGCTATTTATTATTACGCTTTTGACAATTCCTACACTTTTTCACTTCTAAAGCTGAACTTCAAAAAATAAAACCAATCCATTTCATGTTTGAAAAAATCACAAACGAACATTAGAGATTAAAAAGGTAACAAATGACTACCATTCAAAAACATATGTTAACTGTTATATACAGAGGCATGTTTTAATTTAATACAGAAGACAAAGCTAAGTAGGGAGATTCTGACATTTCCCACTGATTTTTGCTAAGCACTCTTGTTATAACTGAATTCAATACAAATCACGGCAGATGTCCTTGTAACGTACATGTAGTAGAAATCTAAAACACAAAATAAGTTACAGCAGATGACCTTGTATCTACATGTCCTAAAAATCATTTAGAATGTTCCAGCTACAGGAAACAATCTAAAAGAAAAACAAATGAAAAAATCACTATTTTTTTCTCCTTGTCATCACTGGGGCTGGCGATAGTCAGGTCTATGAGATGGAGCATAGGAAGCACCCACGTCACCAGGCTGCATTTGCTGCAAATAGCACAAAAGACACTCTCTCAAGGTGTTTACAAGATATTCTTTAAAAATTCAAAGGCAACCATATGCTTGTGGAAAACAGATTTTGAGAGATACCACAGTTAACTTATAATATGCCAAGTCCTACCTGTTGCATGTAAGCCTGACCTCCATAAGGAACACCAGTTGTTGGGTTTGTCACCCTGCTAAAAGAAAAAGAAAAAAACCCTACATGTAAGAAAAGAATGTAGCTTTCTTGTAATGGGGAGCAGAATCTATTGAGAAAGCAAACACTTCTGTATATTGGAAACATGTACCACGTAGCACTTAGTCGATCTTCAGAAGATCTCAAGAGTTTCAAACTAAAGATCTCAAGAGTTTCAAACTAAAGACACTCGCATCTAAAAGTATCACTTGTAAATTAAATTTTCACTCCATATAGCATAGTAGGTTCACTGTTCCCACCCAAACAATTGATTTCGGCTGCCTCCACCCGCATTTGGACCTCGGCCTCCAGCTGCTCCACCATAAGATCCTCCCTGAGGATATCCCACACCCCTGACCCCATAGGCACCTCCTCTTGGTCCTTGATTCCCCATGCCATGTGTAACGTAACCTCCTTGTTGCTGAGGAGGTCCCCCATATCCTCGATTTGTACCATATCCTGCCCCTTGACCTGGATGAAGGGGGCGCACCCCCTGAGGATGCCTATTCTGGCCTCCTCCGGGTCCTCTTGGAGCCCCATAATGATGACTAGGTCCAACTGGAACTGGAGGCTGTGGATTGGGCATGGGTTGATTTGGAGCTGTCCTTAATGGAAGATGTCCCTGTGGAACCGCTTGTGGAGGAACCCTAACATGCTGTTGTGTATGTGAAAGTTTCTGTCTCTTTGTCATTTCTTCATGTTGTTGCCTTTGTTGCTGCCTTTTCTTCTTTGTTTGAAACTCATGTGAAGCTTCATATTTTGGCAAGCTGCATATCATCAAAAAAACATTACCTTCAATATTTTGTGACAAACTAATCAGCCAACCAAAGAAAAAGAACATATTCTAAGTTCTAACAGAATCCCTTATAGTGAATTTCGATTACTAATTACTAATTAGTATTGCTTTAAAAAGAACTGTAGTGGAGGAACAAACCTGCTTGGTGCGCAAGGAATAGGATCGGTCCAGAAATATTCTGCATCAAGAGCATCCTTTGCAGTTATTCTCTGCAAATATTACAAGCACAATGTATAAAATTAATAATCAACAAATAGACCTCCCACTTCTATTGCATAAGTGGCATCATTCATTGTGCATATTTGCAAATTATCCATATGTAACAGAAAATAAAGATACAGGACAATAATCAACACAGAAAACTAAGAATAGCTGCAACAAAACTTGTGGACAAACCTGTAAAGGATCCAAAGTAAGCATTTTTTCCAAAAGATCCAAAGCATGCTTGTCAAAGCTGTTACCCACAAAATAAGTAAAGCGATGAATTCTCTCTTACAGAATAAAAGTACAACAGAACTTATCATTTAAAAAAGCAGCATATTCAATCCAATGTGATCATGTATTAATGCATACATTCCAAAATAAGAAAATAAATAATTCCTAATTTCCTACAACAAAGCAGGGTCTGCGTTCTTCTCACTTTTTAAAGGCTTCTTTGACACGTCTTCTCACTGGCTTTTGTGGCTTTAAAGTGCTCCAAAATTTAAGTTTAGAAACACCTGGCCAGTTACTCTCATCCGGAGATCCACATAGCTCATATATTTTATTGAGTTGCTCTGGCTGAAAAGGTCAAAAAACAAATTCATTATAGAGATCTTCTGAATAAAGAAAATTAAGTTTGCATACAAAGAAAACCAACCTCACTCTTCCCTGGTAAGATCGGTTTCCCATTAAGAAGCTCTGCAAATATGCATCCAACCGACCACATGTCAACAGCAGCACCATACATTGTCGATCCTAGCAGCAACTCAGGAGGCCTGCTCAGATCATCAGATCACAAAATCAATATGTTATTCCTTATATAGCAAGCAGGAAATCTACAATGTATA
The DNA here is from genome assembly GCA_007258455.2 of Sequoia sempervirens. Lineage (NCBI taxonomy): Eukaryota > Viridiplantae > Streptophyta > Pinopsida > Cupressales > Cupressaceae > Sequoia > Sequoia sempervirens. The sequence continues at coordinate 451,879,974 of VDFB02270651.1, forward strand.
CAGAAATATGATTACAAACACCAAAGTAATTTGATATCTTACCTATACCACAGTGTGATGACTCTATTGGTCAAGCTTTGGTTTTGATCAGTGCCAAAAGATCTTGCCAGACCAAAATCCGCAAGCTTTAGAATTCCATTATTGTCTATTAGCAAATTTGATCCTGTTATGTACCATGAGGCAGAAAATGTCATGTCCAAAGACTCGCTTGCCATAAAGTATCAGGTGATGAAGGAGGTGAGATCAGAGGAAAAACATAATTGAAAGTTGATAACAAGTCACCTTTGATGTCCCGATGTAGGACTTGGTTGATATGACAGTAATGCAACCCTGTTAATAACTGCCGCATATAACACTAAAGCACAAGTAGATTAATTAGTTCCAAGAATAATATTAGTAAATTTAAATTTCTCAAATGAGATAAATTTTAGAATTGAAAGCAACAGATGAATATATTATGGAACAGTATGTTTCCATGTTCTTTACCTTAATCTGAGGAATACTAAAACGCATTCCTGGTCGATCTGATAAACCAGTCAGGTCATGATCCATGTATTCAAAAACCATATAGATGCTACCATTGTACTTATTGCCATCTGCAGCATATATAAGGATGCCATGTTAATGTTTAAGAATTTTATAAAGCATAGCTCAACCCAATATTGAGGAAAAAGTATAGAACTAATATTATGTACCCGATATTCCTTGTTCATCATTTTCTGGGCCTGAATCCAAAGAGAGGATATCATTTATCAGACATCAACCTTTTGAAACAAAAAGAGGGAAAGTTTTCCCAATCTAAGGAAACCAACATATTCACCACCTAAGAAGTTACAAGAACAAAACAAAGATTAAAACCTGGAGAAGTCACTATCTCCTTCAACTTTATGACATTATCATGTTTCAGCTTCTTCAAAATCTTTATCTCTCGAATTGCAGTAATGGGGAACTGTATCAATATTACAAATGGGCATTACCAAATCTGAGAAAAGAACACAAAATCCATCATAGAGAATACAACCATCCAAAAACACAACCATACGAATCTTAATTTTGAAAATTGCAGTTACAGATATCTATAATATATTTAACATTAGAAGTAGCTCTTATCAAAATAGAAAAGGAATATTAACAATATAAAATTCAATGAAGAGGATACAATTATCCAAAAAACTAATCAGAAGAAATGGAACAGATCTAATTAAAGTAACAGATCAAAAACTAAGAAAAATACTGGCCTCATCATATGACCCAAAAACCCAAGGGCAAAACTAAATAGGTTCAACAACCTAAAAGGTGACCGCTTTTGTAATGGCCTGGATTCACAATATAATCCATACAACAGCCCAAAAGACAAAAGGCATAAATATAACTAAATTCAAGACACTTTTAATTTTTGATGATGAACACATATGTTCACAGTGCAGTCAAGGGCATGGTAAATAGATCCTGAGTATAAAACCTAAGTAAATCCAACCCAATAAACAGAATCACATAAAGACAAACTGAGTTCATAATCCAGTCCATGCCTAAAACTAGACCTATGTTCATCATGCTGAGAGCTATTGACACGATGGTAATAAGGATTCAAGCTCCATTGGGCAGGTATTACATAATTTGACCGTGTTAATGCTAGTTAAAAAGAGAAGGGTGAATATAAGCCATAAGTGAATTTTGCTAGAATACATATACAGCAGATGGGATTTCTAAGTTGAATAGTATCCTATGCTTGTCAACACACTCCCCAGTAGATTTTGAGAATTTAGTTTTATTAATTTACTGCACATAAATAATAAACAAAAAATGATGAAGCTATTTAATTATAATTCTTAATTAATAAGAAGAGAAAATAAAATTGTAGCTTACATACCCCTTCTCTTTCATTATCCATGCGAATTTTCTTCAGAGCGACAACTTCCCCTGTCTGAATCTCCCTTGCCATGTACACTTGCCTGGACATCATCCAAAAGTCTCATTATTTAATTTATTCATTGCACCCATCACTGCTCGAAATAAAAGATTCTCCTAGCTATTAAAAAAGCTGGAAAATGAAGTCCAGAGAAGAATGAGGCTTTCATTTATAAAACAAATCAAATACCTAAATGTGTCTAAACTACATCAAAGTCGGATTTTTTATTTCACTCACCAGCATTTATAACCATGCAAAGATAACTCTTCCAAGTATAACAAATGCCATTGAAGAATTGCTAGATAGAATGAAAGTAGAATTCATTAAGCTTTTCTGAACATGTTTTCTGTTTGTTTTGCGTCCACCCATTATGAATCAAAATGATGTCTATACAATTCTACTAATCATTCTAGAAGTTAAGAAATGGATTCTACAGTAGAATATGGATTTTACTAATGAAAGCTTGCCAAGATATGACTAAAATGACTCAAACTAAGTAAATTATTAACCACCATTATAACTCATATCACAGTGCAATGACTAAATATGACAAGCTTAAAAAATGAGTTCCAACAGGAAAAAAGGGTTTCAATCATGATAATTTACCAGAAGATGATCATCAACCAGAGCACAATGGCTGCCCCAAAATACCCAACTCTCTCACAAAGGAAATCAGGCTAGAAAACCAACTCAAGTAGGTTGTGCACAAAATTGCTAATAAAACTAGCTAGATTCTTACTAAAAATCATGCCAGCATGATTCTATTGGCTAGTATAGAGATTAAGAAATGAATTCTTACAAAGAACAAGGGATTTCATAATTGATTAATCAAAAGTTTCCAAAACATGATTAAAACTAAGTTACCAGTTTGAATTCTACAAAAGTACACTTTGGGTATGTCCACAGAAAAAAAAAACATATAAAAAATAATAAAAATATATATACCATTCATTTGATAAACAAAAGAATCATATAAATTTTATAAGATTGTATGGACTTCAATATTAAAAGCTATGACTCCCTTTTTGTGGACACTTAAAAAGGCTAAAAAGTAGAAGTTAAAACATGGGGTGTTTTCAATAATGTCAAGCCAGTAGAAATTGCTTTCTAATAGAGAAATGAAGCAGGCCTCTGAGAACACCTGCCACAGTTGTGGGCTCTCCTCTACCAAACAATGATAAAGCGGTTGCAAACATTTCAAATGCTTGGCTTCATTGTTTATAATGAAGATATTCTAGACCAACTGATGGTAGGTGAGCAAGCATTTCCACTCTCGAGGAAATTTTCAGAAATCTGTAGCCATTTCTTGAAACTGGAAAACTGTTGTCTTGCACTCCTTTGATGCATCTTATGAACCCATCACCAGAAATTGCAAGTGCATTGATCCAACACATCTGAAATCAGAGGGGCGCTAGATTTTGATGCTCCTGTCCCACGACTTAGAATAGAGGAACCCCTTGCTTTTTATTCGTTATGTGAAACATGATGACCAAAACAAAAATTACACTAAGAAGGAAAAGCAAAAGAAATAAAAAATAAAAAATTGAAAAAGCCCTTGCCCCACCCAAACTAGGAATGAACAAGATTCAGATCTAAGGGTTTTTCTGAGCGACTTGGTAACAAAGGATTAAAAACCTTCAAATTAAGTAATTTTTGGTCATCCATCATAAGTCAAAATCATACCAACATTTTATTCTTGCAGCTATTGCAGAATTTGAGATGAATTGTATGACATAATTAAAACTTGATTATGAAAGGTCAAACCCTAATTGCACAATTTAGTTCATGAAACAAAAAAATAAATTCAAATTGTAATTGGTTAGATTTTAACGGAACGTTAAACATTTTATTATCCTAAATTCTCACTATCATCAAGCTGAGAAACAAAATTGGAGAGAAAACTAGGGCTTCACTCAAGAAAGGCATAAAAATCATACCTTGGGGGACTCAATGATGAAATACATATCAAACTAAGTTATTAGGTTCTATTGAAAAGGTCATTGTATGGAGAAAATTTCGTTTGAGTTCAGGTTCAGGTTTGGGTTTAGGTTTTGAGCTAGGACAGCCTACAGTTCCCCCAAGGTTTGGCCTAGGGCATGTTAGGTACACTTGTGGGTTGAACCTAAGCTGAACCTAGGCAGACCCTAAAGGTCACTAATGCTAAAACGGCCAAAAATATATATAACAAAAAATGATTTACAAACCTACTTTCACCTAAAGTGCATGCCTTTTTCTCTCCTTTTTCCTACAGTAACTCATTTCTATCCTCATTTCACACATAAAAGAGACCAAAACATTATTTTCATTTCGTATATTATTGGGGATCTATTTATGGGGCCCCACCTAGACAACAAAATAAACACTAGATTTACAATCACTACTAACGTATCTTTGGCTTGAACACCACTTCGCTGATCTCCTCCTGCAATGCATTAGCCTCCTTATTGCTCTGCCTCCACCTATGTTGCTTGCAATCCTCCAACACTCCTCTAGCCTAAACAACATGCCTCCTATCTCCTCCATCCTCCTTATGCTCCACCAGCTTGTCCTATTCTAGTGCTCGTCTAGGTTGAAGAGTGCTCCTCCTATCTCCTCTTGCAAGGCATCCTCCTTACTGCTCCCCCTGCGCTACTCGCCAATCTCTAGCACTCCTCCAACTTGAATGTTGTGCCTCCTATCTGCTCCTAAAAGGCATCCTCCCACATCACCTACAAACCTATCACTATCATGTCCCCTTTTTCTGAAAGATTCTGGATTGTCCCGTAAGCCCATTTTTCATTTCCTACAGGCTTAGGGAAAGTAACTTAGGGAATTGTAAATGTTTTCATTGGGCTTCCTGATTATGGGGCTACGGGTGTTATATAATAACCTAATCATTGTAATAATGGTAATAGCCAAGGATTGTGTGCAGGTGTATTTTAGAGGGAAAGGAAAAGAATTTGAAATTTGCATATTTAATCAAGACAGGGTTCAAGAGAAGACATGCATGTTTATCCATTTATTTCACTTGATTAGATTGGGCATCCTATTTGTCTATCATTGAAAATTGGAGAATGGAAACTCCTAAACCAGTCACAACAATCTCATGTAGGGATTTTATTTGCTTCACTGATTTGCTATTTGGGTAGCTCCGCCTCCTACAGAGCCTATTTGTCTAAGATTTAGGCAGCTCTCTTAATGCCTAGGAATTGTAATTCTATTGCTATAGATATGCTATATACCTAATAATAACATTGCTGCAATTGTTCTTGAAAGTTTTGGCAAACTAAATCATCTGTAACTGTAATTATCACTGTAATAAAAGGATTAATAGTTATTTGTGAATTGCTCTGTCGTCCATTTTGCAAGGGTTTATCATTCATTTCTGCATATGTTGTTAAGTATATTATTTATTGCAGTAGATCTGATTTGAAATAAAATTTGAACTTTGCTATTCTACGAAGTTAAATCAGTTAGAAATATACAATATCCTTAATGGGGATATTACAATAGTAATAGAGCCTTGATCTTGCCAACTTGTGAATCAAGGATTTACATGATTTGGGGGAAACAATATGGCAAATGGAAGGAGGTGTGATTTGACAAAGGAAGAAAAGGCTCAAGCCATGTTTGATGCAATGATCAATTTGAATGCAAGGTAGAGAGAAATGGCCCAAGCACTCCAAGACACAATGGCAATGTTGGTGCAATTTGTGCAAGGTCAAAAAGCTCTCAAAACTCCAGAATCACATATCAGAAGAAGTGTAATCCCTTACAACAGAAATTCCTGCAAAGAAGAGAAGATCAACCAGAAAAAGAGGCATTGAGTTGATCGAAGACATTTCAACTCTATGTGCTAAATACAAACCCCTGGAGCAAGAAATTTGAGATGATCTATCATTTTCTACATTCTACAACATCAAACCCTAAAATGGTCCTCAAACCAAGAAGAAACTGGTTTATAATTAGGCTACCATGGAATTGCACCAACATTCAGGCAAGGTTCCTATATTTATGTTTGATGGGACACAAAAGTGTTCAGCCCATGCTTGGATCCAGTAAATCAACACTTACCTTGTTCTAAACTCAATGTACGAAGAAGAAGTCATCAGGATTGTTAGAATATTGTCATTGATGTCAAAAGTGAATGGACGAGATTGTTGGAATTGATTGTCATTGATGTCAAAGAAGTTATGCAAGGCGTAAATCGCTTAAGTCCTTGAAACAACAAATACTTTGAAGATAAACAATATATATATCAGATTCTATTATGTTGGCCGACTTTATATTATCATTAGGGTTGACCCCCGTGTTTGGCACCCAAGACAAAAACATAAAATAAATGTATTTAATGGTATGACAAGCAGTGATTATAAGTAAGAGGGGCAGCGATTATCATATATACATTAAGCGCCAAAATGAAGTTTAAATTAAAGATTTAAATTTTAAACTTGTTTAAAGGAGAGGACTTACCTTGAGAAGTGTTGAGTTTTAATATTTAAAATAAACGATGGTTTATGAAGCTAACTTCCTTGATGAGCACCAAATTGGAGATTAAAAATTAAATAAACAATGTTTATTAGTGGGCCGACTTCTTATGGCAGCAACCATATAAAGACAAATAAAATCAAAAGGTATGTGTATGAAGAGGCGTGTGGTTTAGAAAGAGTTGTCTCCCTTTGCAAAAGATGTCTCCATTCATGGAATCATTGAAGATATAAAAGGCATTTGAGAAGTGATGAAAAGACGTGTGGTGAAACAAAAGAGAATATCATATTTACACCTATAGATCTGCATATGAAAAGATAAGAAGAAAATCATAGTAAGAGATATAAATGCAGATTTGAAAGAAGAGTTTATAGTAGTTTTGTGTGAAGAGTTCATGCAGAGATGCAGAAATAGAAGAGAGTTTTATGGAAGATCTTTAAAGATGAGTATAAGCAGACTTGAAGAGTAGAACTTGTTGATTTGAGTGTCATTATTCATCATCCATTGAAGAGGACATTCACAAGAATATATTGAACCTGTTGCAAAGAAGGTTGTTGCCTTGACAAGAAATTGGTGTCTCTTATTGAGTTGGTGCTTAGTTACAGGGATTGGTGTCTCCAGTGGGTTAGTGCCTACAAATTGTATAAGAGGGGATTGGTGTCTCCAATGGATTGGTGCTCACAAATTGCATAAGAGAGGATTCATGTCTCCTGTAGTTTGGTGCTTACAAAGATTGTAAGAGATTTTAATATCAAGCAATATTTAGACGTGGTTTTCTCCCGCAAGGGTTTCCACATAAATCTTGTGTTCTTCATGTTTGTGTGGATCTTGAGTATTTTGGATATCATTGCTTTTGTGGTAAGTAAAATTTTTGTCTTATACTAATTCACACCCCCCCCCCCCTCTCTCTTAGTATAAGTGTGTGTTCTTCAATTGGTATCAAAGTTGGTTATGTCAAAAATAGCCTAACCACTTGAAGGTAGATCTTAAAGAGCACACAATCGCCGGTTAAGAAGGATTTGGATTCTCCTCAAACAAGGCAACTCTGTTCGATGGAATAAACTATGCTTTTTGGAGCATAAGGATGAGAACCTATTTAATGGCTCTAGGGTTCGATATACGGCAATCTATAGTAAGTGGTTATAAAGCTGCTGCATCTCCTCCAATGGATTCGGTGGGAAAGAAAACAAGTAAAAATAATGCAAAAGCTATGATGCTATTTTTTGTGGCTTATCCGAATCGGGTTTTGTGAAATTAATGCATTGTGTTTCAGCCAAGGAGATTTGGGATAAGCTGAAGAATATTTATGAAGGAGATGATAAAGTAAAGAAAGCAAGCTTCAAACCCATTGGGGTCAATTTGAAAGTCTTAAGATGAAAGAAGAAGAGAACATAGCTTCATATTTACTTCGTGTTGATGAGATCATGAACACAATAAAGGTTTTGATGAAACTGTTGAAGAAGCCATAGTTGTGCAGAAAATATTAAGATCTCTACCTCTAAGATTTGATGCCAAGGTTTCCGCACTTGAAGAAATGAGGGATTTAAAGAAACTAACAATGGATGAGTTGCATGGGATCCTTACTGCCTAAGAAATGAGGACTGAAGAGAAATCATCTAAAAAGGAGGCAACCTTCAAAGCATCAAAGAAAATGAAAAATAAAGAGCTTGAGCCAAGTGATAGTTCCAATTATGAATCAAAGGAAGATCATTTTGTGAGGAAGTTGAAGAAAGGATCAAAAAGTACAAAGGTAAGTTGCTTTTCATTGATCACATGCAAAAAACCCAAATTCTAATTACATAGATACTTTTCATGTCAAAGGTACAAAGCAACACAGCTGGCTAAATTTTTCCAAAATGTCTACCCACAAGGAACAAATTGACACCCTTATCATTGTTCTCTCAACATGAAAGGTGAATCTTACTAATAAAGAAGATGAATCAAGGTGGTTGTAATCCTCAAGTGGAGCCTACTTGATTAGGCTAGGCTATGCACCCCTCATTGAGCTTTTGGAAGATCCTGCTTGGTGAGAAAAATACTAGAACAAAGATTGCCTCTCAAAAGCTAGAGCATTTGCATGGGCGGTTATAAAGAAAAAGGTTCTTGTATGGGATAGACTTTAGAAGATGAGATTCAATGGTGCCTTTAAATGTGCTCTTTGTAAGAAGGTTGACGGATCTAATGAGCACCTTTTTATCACTTGCCCCTTCTCTCGAAGATTTTGGGCTTGGCTAAGTGAACATTTTTTGCGACCCATCAATCTACCTAAAAACTTATTGCAGCTTTTCAAGGATTTGTTGATCTCTAAACCCAAAGCTTTATTCTCAAGCCTCTATGACCAATCCCTCTCTTTTAATTTGGCATGTTTGGAAAGAAAGCAACAAGAAAATTTTCCAAGATAAAGCGCTTGATTGGGACACTTTCTTGTCAACGCTAGAAGTAGCCATCATAGAAGTGCTCATGAGTCTAGCTTCAAAGAAGGTAGCCAAAAAATGTTTGCTTACTACTTGTAACAAAGATATGATGAAGAGTTGGAGAAACCTCTCTCCTCCCATTCAAGGGATTTCAGAGTTTAATCGACAAGCAATGAATAGATAACTGATTTGTTGGAGCCTTCCTCATAAGGGAGTATGGAAACTTAATTTCCATGGTGCCTTGAGAGGCAACCCTAGCCCTTTGGGTGTGGGTTCCATTGTAAGAGATTCCCAAGGTAAATTGGTAAAAGCAACTTCAAGAAATTGAGCCCAAAGACAAACAACAAGCCAGAAGCATAAGCTCTTCTACTAGGCCTCTACAATCCTGCAACATTGACAAAGTCCAGCTCGAGGGCAACTCCATGGTCATTATTCTATGTGTAAGGAAGAAACATTCCTCAAATTGGTCAAACATTAACATTCTAGCCAAAGTTTGAGAAATAATGGACAGCTTATCTTCCTCCATGGTAACTCACGTTTATTTTTAAAGAAACAAAATTGCTGATTTTCTTTTGAATCAGGCCATAGGCAATGCTACCAAGCTAATCATTAGCATTGTATTGGATTGCTGGCCAGGTATGAAAGAACTTTCAGAAAATGATGAAAATCTCGTGTTTATACCCCATGTCCTACTAATCACCTCTCGCTGCCTAATGTGTCATGGAGGAAGGCATGGTGTATAGCACCAAGTATCATAAATGTATAAATCATAACAAATGGCAAATAGAAGACAATGGCACTGGGAAAGTATTATATTTGGGATAGACTCAGTGTTGGTTTGGTGGAAGCAGTTGACAAGGGAACCCTGTCAATCTTGCCTCTTCCCCATGAACAGGGTTGGAGTTTAGACTTTAGAGGATTGGCTTCTATTGGCATGTTCACAACTTGGATGAATGGCCGGTATCTTTGATCAAAGAGCTCTCAGTGATTTAGGACTTTCTCAAAGGCAACACAGGTTGCTATAGCCCAACCAGTAATGTTTTGGAATTGATAGGGCCCATTCTTCCCTGCTGTAGAAATGCTTTAACATGGCCAGAGCATTGATGGCAATCAAGTTTATTTCATGCAGATGGCTCTTATTGGTCTGATTTCATAAACCCTGATCCTAGCTCTTCCTCTTAAACATGTCATGCAGTTTGCAGTAAAAGTGATGTATGTAAGAATTTATTAGCTCATACGGTATACTGTGGCCTTTTCGCCTTACTGCCACAATCATATGTAACATATATGTAATTTCAGTTGACATAGTAATGTGCTGGATGTTTTATCTTGATTCTCTGCCCTCAATCATGATAGGAATCCTTTTCTAATCGTTTACGATAGTAATAGTAAGGGAGAGCATCCTACCCTCATTTGAATTATTAAAAAAAAAAACTTTAAAAAGGCTGTAAAATTAATTTTGCGACAGAACAAGAATATCATTTATGATAGATAAAACCCCTAATTGCAGGGTTCCGCTGACAAAATATATTAAAAAAACAATTCTAATTACTTGGGTATGAGGGGAAATGGTTACAATTTATTTTCCTAACTACTATAAACCTACAAAACGAATTCTGAGACAGAACTAGGGCTTTATTCATGGAAGACAATAACCCTAACTACAGGGTTTCGTTGACGAAACGCAGGAAACCAAACAAAAAATTACTTGGGGTCTGAAGGGCACATTAACACTTGAATCCCCTAATTATTAACAAACTGCAAAATGAATTCTGTGATAAAACTAGGGCTCCAGTCATGAAAGGGAGAAAAAAATAAAAATCTAATTTCAGGGTTCGAATAATGAAATGAACAAATACAGAATTCCATTCAATTGGGTGTGAAGGGAGAGTAAATTTTAAGTTACCCGTATGTGCCTTCTCCAATCTGTTCGAGCTTTTCGAAGCAATTGATGCTACGAGAACCCCATGCAGGGGCTTCCTTCAGATTGAGCTGCCCAGCAGATGCCACTGCCATCCTTGTTCTTCTCTGAATCGAAAATTAACCCCCTAATTACCAACAGCTATAACTTTCTTGCAATCAATTCAACACTTTTTTCTTACATCACAAAGAACAGGGTGTAACCACAGTTAAAAAAAGTTAGGTGGATTGGGGGAAGGCTCAATCCTCCCATAACTTGTTGGCTGTGGTCTGCAGCAAGTACAGACTTCCCGTTAAAATCAGCAGTAACGACCATTAATATCTAACAAAAAAATTTATGTGAACTGACGAGCGGTCTCCAAAACAAAATATTGCTGGCAAGCAAAGCAATGTAATAAAAGAGGAAACCTTCGTTTTCTAAATACAAGCAGATCCCTTTCGTTAAAGCAAATCCACTTCAGAATAGGTACTTAATTTTTCGAAATAAATTTGTCCATGCAACTTCTTTTAAATTCAGATTAATTTAATTAAATACATTTAAATTAATAAAATATCTTTATTAAATTCAGGTTGGCATTGCCCTGACACACTTTCTCATATTAAGGGCCGGGGAAGGCTGGATCTGGTGACCTCTCTCTTGCAACAAATGCTTTAATCAATGGAGAGCCCTCACCCCAATTAATAAATGTGTATTAGAACAAATTAGAAGTCATAATTTTTTCATGTTCAAAAAATATTTATTTTTTCTAAAGTAGAGAAACAAGATTTATAACTTTTTCTTTTAAAAATATTTATATAAATATGATTGCGAAAAGCTTGGGCCAATTTATAAGAATGATTATATATAGATACATTAATTTTATGTAATTTTTCAATGTTTTAATTTCTCAAAATATGATAATTATTGTATTTTTTAAATTATTTTATATGAATATATATTGTAAAATTTTGATGTACTTATATTTAAAAAAATATATATCTATTTTATATAACTTTTTCATTTATTTTATTTATAATATGATGTTTAATGTATTTCAATGTTTTAATGTTGAAAATTGTTTTAAATTTGTTTTGGTTAGTAACAGGGGTAATATTTCTAATTTACATTAGTGAATAAAATGATAATAATATAATCTTAGAATAATAATAATTCAAAATTTTGGCTCAAGATTAAATTATTATTATAATTATCATAGATTAAGTTACAAATATAATTATATAGATTTTTAATTAGTGGATACATTAAATAGATTTGAGCGTGAAAAGAGTCTCACGCCTACAAACCATTGTTGAGTTGTTGGAAAACAAGTTAGCTATCGTTTAATGGTAAACTAGTTGTCATTTAACAATAAAAGCCTCCAATTTCCAAAATATTAGGTAAAAGCCTCCAAAATCTCACTTATCTCGTAAAAGTTAGATAAATATTGATTTAACAATTGGATGGAAACATTCTATTTCCATTTGCAATATTTTTTGTCAATTTAATGACAACTTTCTTTTTTCATTTGCATTGCTTTATGTTTTAAATCTATATGCAAATATTTCATAATCCATAATACTTAATTTCCTTAAGGAAAAAATCTAAATTTGTCTAAGTTTATTTCATTCCATTATTTAGCATTTGTTACTAGCTTATTTATTTCGATATTAATCTATATAATATACATTAACATAATGATATTTCAAAATTTCTAAAAATGAAAAATAAAGCCTCAAAATGATATATGCAGTGTATATTATATAAATTATTATTAATTGTTGAGTTGTTGGAAAACTAGTTGTCATTTAACCATAAAAGCCTCCTATTTCCAAAATATTAGGTAAAAGCCTCCAAAATCTCACTTATCACATAAAATTCTAGTTGTCATTTAAACATAAAAGCCTCCAATTTCCAAAATATTAGGTAAAAGCCTCCAAAATCTCACTTATCACATAAAAGTTAGATAAATATTGATTTAACAATGAAAAATAAAGCCTCAAAATGATACATTCAGTGTATATTATATAAATTATTAATAATTGTTTAATCTAGCTACTAGCTTATTTATTTTGATATTAATCTATATAATATAGATTAAAGCCTCAAAATGTTATAAACTGTAGTGCGCCACGGGGATGATGGGGAGACTAGACCTGTGACCTCTTGCCTACAACAGAATGCTTTAGCCAATCAAGCTAGGACCACCGCCCCTATTTTTAAGATTGTTTTAATATATCTTGTTTACTTTATTTTATTTGAAAATCATTTTTTTGAGTTTTTTTAATTTTTAAAATTAGTTTAATTATTATATGCATACTTTTTAATTCATAAATTTAATTTGAAAATTGGAATATTAAATGTTAAAAGATGAAAAGTAAATGAGACAAAAAAATAGATATTTGGTTATCTATTCGATAGAGAAGATACTTTTGTTAATGTACTAAATTTTAGATGTCTTATGATCAAAGATGGAATATGAAATATATCTCATCTTGAGATTTAGATAGTTGGTCTACTATCTTAAAACACGTAGGATTTAAAAATACCTTTGGATGATTGTTAATATTTTGCAAGGGGACATGTTCTCCTAGGTTAACCCCCACAAAACTTGGGTGAATGATGAAATACATCAAATCTTGGTCATACCAATACTCTAGAATGAATGTGCAAATCTAGATTTATTTTTAGTGTATTCAATTGAAGTTTTCTTCCTTGTAATGCAAGTGATATTAAAAAAAATACTTGGATGATAAATGAATGTAATTGAATGTATTTCAATGCAAGGACATAGCAATAAATTACACAAAATTGCATTAAGTTAGGGTGGGAAAGGAATGGCAAGAGTTGGCTAAAATTTTAATTTTAATTTTAAATTTTGAGACATAAAATTTGAGCCCATGATGTCGACCTTATGCTTATAAAAAATGTTGGTGTAAATAAGGTGTTCTACCTAACTAGTCCACCACGTAGGTCATATTCACATGTTAAGTTTACTTAGGTCCTAAGAATCTTTCTAGAAGTCTTAGTTGTTAATGAGATCTTATCTTATATTATATTATCTCATTTACTTCTTGTGTCCTAGGTCATTTAATATTTGTTATGTTAGTTGTCTCATGTTATAGGATTAAGACACATTTCATGATCTTGTCTAATCATATTCCTCACCTTTTCTATATAAACAAGGCTCTTGTACATTTGTAATCATATCATATCAAGCAATCTATTATCTTGCTATACTCTCTTGTGGAAAGTTATCTTTTGTTTTGCAAGTGATTATAGGGTGTGAGTTAATTTTTAACTCTTACAAAAATGACCTTGAATATAAAATGGTTAAATCTAGTGAATAACAAAATGTGTTGGGATAGGTACATGAAAAATATAATTATTGCATAATTAGGGTGAATATACCATAGTGTGTGCATGTATGAATAGAGTGTGGGTAATGTATAGGGAATACACATGTATAAGGAAAGTAAAGGTTAGGGGAAATGACCTAAGTTTGCATATTATTGTATGCCATATGTTGATATATATATATATATATGTGTGTGTGTGTGTGTGTGTGTGTGTGTGTGTGTGTGTGTGTGTGTTAAGGCAATCTCCCCAAATGGGCACAAAAACTAAATGGAAAATACTATGAGTGTGCAAAGTTTGCTAATTAATTTTGCCCCCACTTTGAGATGGGTGTGAATCCTAAAATGATCATGTATCTCAAAGTATGTAGCACTCAAAAACATGGATGTGAATTAAATATTCAAACATAAAAGATATGATAATTGATTAAATGCAAATATAAGAGCTCGTATCTAGAAGACAAGAGACAAGTTATACTACTTGTAAGCACCTAGATAATAGATTGTAAATTATAAATAAGGCATATATTCCAATATAAAGGATGTAGAAAATATTCAAATTAACCACCAAATATATGGATGAAATACAAATATATAGATTCGTTGAATGCATGACTCAAGGATGTGACATATTTAAGAGGTCATGAGTTAATTCTCAATCACTCCCAATTAGGAGATGAGATAACTTAATTAATACAAAGATTTCCTTGATTTGACAAAGGTGGAACCTAATTCTTACCGATCAAGGTTGTTGAGGTACTAGTGGCACACGATTACCTCGAATCAAGATGTAGACGTGTCATTATTGACTTTGTTAGATTGAATAATGAAGAATCATTGAAAACGTTAAATCTACCTCAAAATTAAAATAAAATAATGATAGCATAAATTCAATAACATTCAAAAGACAAAATGATAGAATTCTAATATCTATATTTTTAGATGATAAAATGAAGGAAATGACTACCTATATAGGATTTAAGATGCATGAGACAAAATGAAAATTGTCCTAAAAAGCCTTGGTGATTCAAAGGATCAACTCTACATGCAAGAGTTGTGGTGTCAAGTAGACTCAACTTGATGAAGAAGTGGTGACACCTAACTAATGCTAGTCAAGGAGTTGAATAAGGTAGAGGTGGTATGTACTTTCATCAATCAAAGAGATGACGCATAAGCTTAACTATTCCCTTACTTACATACGTGTAAATATTAATTACCCAATTACCTAAGTAAACTTAATATAAGGTGCAATAAATAAATAATTAGACTAACACCCCTTTAAATGCTACTTAGGAAAGAAAAATAAATCCTTGTAAGACAATCCATGTTAGGTACTTGTATATTGATGAGCCTAGTTTTTGGTTAAAACTTGGGTAGAATTTATAGTTCATTTGATGGCATTATCATGAACTTTAGTCGTCCAATGTTAATATTTTGTATAATGTTTCCCTCAAACTGTTGACAATGGGTTTATCCTATCCTTGTGAAGTTTCAATGATATTAACATATTATGCAGATTATCTATATTAATTTTGCATGTGATTGATGAATGTTCTCTAAGGTGATTTTAGATGTGCAATTATTATGCGTACTGTCATTGCCATGTAGGGCACAATTGGTGGATGCTGAGTTGGGAAGGAAACTGATAGATGATCATGCAAGGGAATCATTCAAAGGAGACAACTGAAGAGTGACGGCGGCAGATTCCCCACTATAGACAATTGTAACCGCCTTGCATAAATATGGCATTGAGCAATCACAAGTGTTACTACAGCATTGATTCCACGTTTGGGCATGCATGTCTAACTAGATTCCCTACAGGTGTAACCGCTCTGCCACTCTTTTCCTGCTTTCCCTAAATGGTGTCCTCCTAGTTAGTGGGAGTTGACTGCCCTGTTTCGCTAGTTGAATAAATATGGATTTGAATCTCCTTATGGGGAGTTCGGCCCTTAGTTATTGATTGTTGAAAGATGATATTGATGTATTGAGCATTCTCTATTTTTCTATAAATTCATGTTGATTACTTTGTTTTACATAATTTTCAATGAATGAGATGATAGTATGAATTTAAGTATTTGAGCTTGTATTAGTTTTGGTGGATACTCATCCAATGGGGCTCACTTGGTGAGTAGTCCTTTTCTTAGATTAATTAGCTTAGTGTTAATTTATGTACTTAGTTTGAAATCTGGTATTGACTATTCCTGCAGCCACTAGAAGTCCATTCTATGTATGTTCCTGCAGCCAAAGCAGACAAAGTAATTTCATGTCTATTCGCCCAGATCTTTATTCTTGTTATGCATCTCAGTTTAGCATAGTCATTGGTTAATGCTTAGTTTTTTCTTTATTTCCTTCCTGCAATTTACTTTCAGTATTGTTTGTTTCTTAGCCATAGATTAGAGATGACTACTTAGGAATTCCTAGTGCACATACAGTGCTAACCCATTTCAAGTCTACATCCCTGGGTTAACAAGTTAAATGCACCTCCATGATGGTCAAATAGCTATTCAGGTTAGATGTCTAGTCTCTGCATTATGGCTATAGAAGCACAGTTAGGAGATCCTTGTTGGAGGCTGACATGTACAATCTTATTAATAGAATTCAAAATTACAAAGAATAGAGAGTGTGCCCCAAAAAAAAGAAGGGAAAGAGAAAACCCATAGGAAAAAAATTTATCACAAGGAGCGAAGTGGAAGGACTAGATAACCCCCCATAAGTGATAGTGTTCCACACCCCTAGAAGAGCTCAAAGAGGAACATATGCACTTTATAGAAAGGGTTTGGTAAAAATATACATAATTTTCTCTAATGTAGGATATTACTTAAGATCAGTGTTGTGCTCTTCTACAATATCTCTAATGTACTACATATGGATCCCAACATATTTTTTGTTCATTAATGTTGAACTAGATTTCTAAATATTGTAATAATACTTTGGTTGTCACAATAGATGATGGATGGTAGCCAATAGGTAATACTTGCAGATCAGGTAAATTTTGAGGAAATAAGCATGAATCAATAATATCAGTTCCACAAAACTATCTAATTCAAGCTAAGAAGACCCTAATCCAACAATGAAGCACAAATGACAACATAAATACAAATAATAAAACAATAAATCTCAATTCCTAAGCCATAGTTGAATCATCTCCACTACTCTTCTCCATTTTTCTTTGTTTGTTCTCAAATTTGTAGTATGCAATGTACTCACTAAGCTTGATATTGATGATTGATAGCTCGGTCTCAAGATAGCAAAATATTGAAGATTATGGTTCTTCAAGATGAATGATATGAGAAGCAAAATATTGAAGATTGTGGTTAGGGTTGAAATGAGGGTGATGGCTTGCTTTTATAGAAATCTCAATTCAAATGAAGGGCGAGGATTGAATGACGAGGTATCATGATCAATGGATGAAGTTAATTGAGAAGAAAAGAGATAAGGATCTGAAGGAAAAATCATAGAAAGTGGTTGAGATTTAGGGCTTAGCTAGCAAAAGGGTAAATTAAATAATAAAACCATAATTTAAGTTAGGGAATGGTGAGATGAATAATTAAATAATAAAAATTATTATTTAATCGTAGAAGAAGAGGTGGGATGCTATGTAGTGCCCCTCCATTCTCACCGTGGATGTGCAAGTAGTCAAATTTAGAACTGGGAGATGAAGGTAAAATAATGGGGATATTTAAAGGTATGTGCTAATGATGTAAGTAGTTGATCTGTTTTATGATACTGTATATAGATACATTCTTATGATCAGTATGTGATTATTTTACCATGACCATTATGTGATTATCATTTTGATTGCTATGTAGCTGATTGTTTATAAGTTGGTTTGACTACTTGGTGTTGTTCTTATTGTTGTTTGTGGGTGAAGGGGATAGTATCGAATCACTCACTTGTGAGTACTATACGACGTTGCGATTCCCTTTCACAGTGTGCTTGATTATATGTATAGGTATATGCCCAACCATGTTGTGTGTTGCAGGTTGCAGGTACTAGACATTGACTCGACCTGAATTGGTAGGTCTAAGTGTGCCTTAAACCCAATGGTATAGTTGATTGGAGATAGCACCTAGTCCCCTACCCTAGCCATCATCCTCGAAGAGGATGAGTATCCGATTTGATACCCTATCACTTCTGTAGTCAGTATGTGTCATTTGAAGTTTTGCTTTTGACCTTGGTGGGTGGTCGGGTATTTGTTTTTGGTTTATTGGATTTGAATTGTTGGATTAAATGCGTATGATTAGTTTATGCATTAAAATAAATCATTAAATGCCTTTGAGAAATAAATATAAATGTTTACATAAATAAATAATTATATATTGTAATGTAATGTTAAAATAAAATAAATAAATAATAATAGTAATATTATAAATAAAAAGGTTATAAAGTTTAAATGCATAAATTATAGCAGGAAAAATCTCTTAGATATACGCATGTTTATGAAATATAGAATTATTTTGTAATAAAACAAGGATAATTAAAAAAGCATGAGTTACAAAGGGAGCAAATTATTGTAATTTCCTTATCACTTTTGTGATAAATCAATAGGGACATTCTAATTTTAACAAGATGCTTTTAATTGTTTTAACTATTGATTAAATGAATTTAAATAGCTAATGGAAGTTGGTTGGGGATAGTTGAAATTCCCATACGACCATATTCTTTCTTCTTTTGTAAAACATATTCATTTTTTGGGGGAGGTGAAGAGTTATTACTCTTTTTAACTTGAAAGTAATGGTTGCATGGGAGAGGAAAAAGGGGAGATCACCATATTAGCCACAAGGAATTTTAATTTGTTACTAGGGAGAAATTATTTCAAGCTCTTCTGCATCAATTTATGGGTGCTTTTTACATCATTTCTAGGGCAAGAGGAAGGAGGAGTGGAACAAGTGCAGGGAGGAGCACAAAGGAGAGGGAAAAAGCAATGAAGGTGAAGCAAGAGAAGACTGCAATAAAAGACTAAGTGGTGATATTGTCAAGTATTCATGGATCTACCCTATAATATACATTTAGGGTACTGTACTCAATATTAAAATATAAAATGCTTTAAATATTATATTTAGAACTCTGTGTTTTGGTAGCAATAGGTTTGTGAAATTAGTTAAGTCGTTATGGTAGCCTCAACCTTGTTTTCTTATGTTCTTAGTGTCAAATTTGCATACCAGATACTTAGACTTAAAATCAACTTGAAGGTCTTGTTATCATTCAATTATCATAGGTGTCGATGTTTATATCTCAGCCAAATTTCTCTTGGTTAGATCAAGGGTGACCCATACTTAGTTTGTTCCATTTGAAGTATGTTACTACCTTCAAAAAAATCTCATGTGCTCTCCACTTTTTATACCTAAAGTGAAATTCCTATTTGAATAATTCTTTCCCTTGAATCCCAAGAGTCAAAATTGAATCAACAATATACATGTTTTCAGTTTATTTAAAGTTTTAAGCTAGTTCACCCTTGACAAATTTTCTCTTTTATATACTATTATTTGTGTTACTGTTGAAAAGAGAAGTAATATTAAAGCAACATTACTATTAAAATCATAATCAAATTTTAGTGTTAATATTTTAAGAAATAATCGTAACAATTCTTGTGCATAACTTTAAGGGAATCTTCTATTGTGCATTAAAATATTTCATGGAATAGATTGTTGCAAATAGTTGGGTACAAATTGTTATTCCTTGGTGGGGTGTTACACCTGGTATCAAAGCCCAAGTTTCTAATACTGGGCACTCTAGTTTCATATGAGCCCATTCTGTTGTCCTAGTTGCTTAGACTCTGGAGATTATGTTTTCCCCTTTTTTCATCCTCACCTAACAACCTTAGACTTATCCCTTGGTGGTGTTTGTCCAATAGTGCAGAAAACTGGTGGAAAGGATAGGACTCGTTGTGTAGTGCGTAATGCACCAATGTTCTTTTTATTTGGGATGCATTATGGACCCTTGTGTAGCCTTGTGATGTGAATTTGTGTGTGTATGTGAATAATGTATGTTAATGATGCAAGAGCATCCTTGGTTCTTGGCAATATTTTATCAACCAAAAATATTTTTTTTCAATTTTTGTTCTTGTTTTGTTCTTGCTTAGTTCATGTTGGTGGATTCATCATATTTTCTCACCAGACCTTGTGGATCTACATTTTCATTGTGGACATGTTCATTTTCCTTATTCCAAGATTTGAGCGTGATTGGATATTTTTCCAACAAGTTAACGCTTTCAAATTTTATGGCAGTTTCTTGAATTGACACCGAAATAATTTTCAAGCCTAACGGTTAGTTTGATCACTCGTGGATCGTTCCCGTAACTTGCGGATCTTGATGGTGTAATTTTAATTGTTTCGTGTAGTGTCCCTGATCTTAATTATAGGTCCACACTTCATCCTATGCATTCACCAAGGAGTAATTCAAATTTGAGGCCAACCTATTCATGTGCATGTTACATTTTCTTTCATTAGAGATTGTAATGATCTTTTGGCTGATGCGGAAGATTCTAAACCTACAGATGTGATATAAAGCTTGTAATAGATCATTAGACTAGCAGAAGTTGACTAAGTAGATTAAGATAGATTTGATATGTAATATTTCGCTCACATATAGGAGTATATTGGAATGATGTATTTTTGAACATGTATTAGGCCTGTGAGTTGAATCTATAAGCCTAGATGTTGTTGGTCAATTGTAACTAAGATTTATGTTAATGAGAATGTTTTAATATGCATTTGCCTCCATATTCTGTGTTTTTTTGTTGTGTAACTCTTGCTGCACGGTTTGGATTGTTCTCTTTGAGGACCCTCCTACCGTGGTTGCACCAAATTGGTATCAGAGTGAGATTTAATCTATGAGAGGTCTCTAGAATTCGTGGAGTCCTGTTGAAGTTTTTTGTGGGGTGGAAGACTGTGGATCCAACCTGTAGTTGTAAAGGACATGTGTAAAGATGGCAGGAAGATGAAATGTTAGAGGAAATGGAGCGCATGGAAATGAAGACCCAACTTTAATGGAGATGTTGAGAGGAATTGCTGCCAAATTAGATGTAGTTGAAATGACCCAGAGGAGAGGTTGACCAATTGATGATTTGAGTGATGAAGAGGTAGAAGTATAGGAAGAAAGAGGAAGAGAAGAAAATCCTGGCCTAGATCAAGGAGAAGAGAGGTTCATAAGAGCCCTAACTAGAGAAAATACTAAGCCACATTTCAATCCATTGGATTATAATGGTAAGTTGGATTCAAAAGAATTGCTTGATTGGATAACAAAGATGGAAAAGTATTTTTATTTTGAGGGTACCACTGAAGATAAGGAGGTGAAATTTTCTTGTACAAAGTTGAAAGGACATGCATCCCTTTGGTGGGAACATTTGCAGACAGATAGACAAAGAAGAGGAAAATAAAAGATAAAATCATGGGATCAGATGGTAAATAAGTTGAAAAAAAAGTTTATGCTTGCAGATTATCATATCAGTTTGTTCCGAAAGTTGCAAAATTTGAAGTAGAAGTAGTCAAGTGTGACAAAGTATATTGAGGAGTTCTACAAGTTGAATATCATATCTAGACATTCAAAGGATGAGATCAAGCAAGTAGCTAGGTATGTGAATGGTTTGAGGTTGTTTATATAGGATGAGATTAGTTTGATCAAGTTGCAGAGTGTGGAAGAGGCATATCAATGTGCCCTAAAGGTAGAATAGAAGTTGAATAAAAGACATGAGCAGAGACAAAGAGGAAGAGGTGGAAGATTTCAGAGGGGGAGAATTTTTACTGGAGGAGGAAGAGGAACTTTTGCATATTAGAATAAACATAAGGAATTCAGTAAGAATGATGATTTGTACCATAGAGGTGATGGAAATTCTTATCGAAGAGGAGGATATAGTGGTTACTGGAATGAAGGTTATAGAAAAGATGATAGAGGACAAGAGAAAAGAGTATTCAAGGGAACTTGTTTTAAATGTGGTGGAGAAGGACATAGAGCATTTGAATGTAATCAGGGAGAGACAAATAGGAAGAAAAAGAACAATAGAAGAACAACCTTTTTTGAGGAAGATCATGTTGGATCATCTAATAAACTAGAAGATGGAGAAGTGATGGTGAATAGAAGAGTATTGTGTCAAAGTGAGATGGAGTAGGAACCGTTGCAGAGAAAGAATTTGTTTCAGACCAGATGCAAGGTAGCTGGTAAATGTTGCAAAGTAATTGTTGACAATGGAAGCTCAAAGAACCTAGTTTCTGAAGAAATGGTGACCAAATTGAAGTTGGAAAGATTGAAACACTCGAAGCCTTATCAAATAGCTTGGCTTCAAGATGAGCATAAGATACTGGTAAGTGAACAATGTTTGGTGAAATTGAAGATAGGAAATTACCATGATGAAGTTTTGTCTGATATCATGCCTATGGATGTATGCCATGTTTTTTTGGGAAGGCCTTAGCAGTATGATATACATGCTATTCACGATGGAAAGAAGAATCCATATACCATTGTTGCTAATTGGATGAAGTAGACTTTGTTGCCATTGGAAGATGTTCCTAAAGTTGAGGTTTGTATGCATGCTAGAATTTGTTTGGTTGATGGAAGGATATTTCTTGATGGATTGAGACATGACAGCATGTCTATGCCTTGGTTCCTAAGAAGGTTGAAGACTTGAAGCATGTAGAAGAACAACTAGAGGAGATAAAGGAGTTGCTGACAGAGTATGAGGAGATCATTTCTGATAATGTACCTGATGGATTACCACTTGTGAGGAGTATTAGTCATTGTATGGATTTGATTCCTAGAGCTAGTTTGCCTAATAAAGTAGCACACTAGATAAAACTTGCAGAGAATGAAGAGTTGAATAGACAAGTGCAAGAATTGTTGAGAAAGGGTTTGATTAGAGAAAGCTTAAGTCCATGTGCAGTACCTGCTATGTTAGCACCTAAGAAGGATGGAGAATGGAGGATGTGTACATATTCTAGAGCCATAAACAAAATCACAGTGAAGTATAAATTTCCTTTGCCCCAAATGGATGACATTATGGATTGTTTGAGTGGAGCTAGATACTTTATAAAGATAGACTTGAAGAGTGGATATCATCAGATCATAATCAAAGAAGGACACGAGTGGAAAACAACATTCAAGACAAATGAAGGATTGTATGAGTGGTTGGTGATTCCTTTTGGACTAACAAATGCACCAAGTACTTTCATGAGTTTGATGAATGAAGTATTGAAGAAATTCTTGGGTAAGTTTGTGATTGTTTATTTGGATGACATCTTGATTTTTAGTAAGAGTATAGAAGAACATTTGTTGCATATAAGACAAGTTTTGTAGAGGTTGAGAGAAGAGCAGTTGTTGATCAATATTAAGAAGTGTAGTTTCATGAAGGAAGAATTGGTATATCTGGGATTTGTGATATATGTGGATGGATTGAAGATGGATCCTGAAAAGGTAAGAGCAATTGTTGAGTGGCCTACACCAGATAGCATTGGAGAGGTAAGATCATCTCATGGATTGGCTAGTTTCTATTGAAATTTCATTAGGAATTTCAATTCTATTTGCAGTCCTATGACAAAGACAATGAGAGGAGATAAGAAAGATTTTAGATGGGCATCTGGAGCAAATAAGAGTTTTGAGTTGTTGAAATAGAAGGTGACTAAGCAGCTTGTGTTGGCTTTACTAGATTTTAATAAGGTATTTCAAGTAGACTGTGATGCAAGTGGAAATGCAATTGGAGTAGTATTGAGTCAAGAAGGGAGACCTGTAGCTTATTTCAGTGAGAAATTGAATAATTCTAGGAGAAGATATTCAGTGTATGATCAAGATTTTTATGCCATAGTTCAAGCCTTGAAGAAGTGGATACATTACTTGTTGCCTAAGGAGTTTGTGTTGTATACGGATAATCATGCTTTGCAATATTTGAACAGTCAAGGTAAGTTGAATCAGAGACACATGAGATGGGTAGAATTCTTGCAGAGTTATAATTTTGTTTTGAAACATAGGAGTGGAAAGTCAAATAGAGTTGTTGATGCTTTGAGCAAAAGAAGGAGTTTACTAACAGAGATGAAAGTGGAGGTATTAGGCTTTGATGAATTGAAGAACTTGTATAAGGAAGACCCAGGTTTTGCAGAACCTTGGAGAGCTTGTAAAGAACCAGTCTTGGAAGATAAGAGTCAGTGGTTGGATTATTTCATTCAGGAAGATATGTTGTTCAAAAGAAATCAGTTGTGTATACCCCGGAGTTCAATGAGGGATAACTTGGTGAAAGAAAAACATAGTGGATGATTGGAAAGACACTTTGGAATTGATAAGACAATAGCATTGGTAAGTGAGAATTACTTTTGGCCACAAATTCATAAGGATGTTAGGAAATTTGTGCAAAGTTACAGAGTTTATCAAGTTGCAAAAGGGAGTTGGATTGTCTAAGCCTTTGACAGTTCCAGAGAGACCTTGGGAGGATATCAACATGCATTTCATACTTGGTTTGCCGAAGACACAAAGAGGTAATGATTCTATATTTGTGGTAGTGGAATTTTTTTCTAAAATGGCACATTTCATACCTTGTAAGAAGACAACAGATGCAGTATATGTAGCAGACTTGGTTTTCAAGGAAATGGTCAGATTGCATGGATTACCTAGGAGTATTGTTTTAGACAGAGATACAAAGTTTGTTGGTTACTTTTGGAGGACACTTTGGAAGAAGTTGAAGACATATATGAAGTTTAGTTCTACTTTTCACCCATAGAATGATGGATAGACAGAGGTAGTAAATAGGAGTTTGGGGAATTTGCTGAGATGTTTGGTTGGAGGGAAGACCATAAGTTGGGATTTAGTCCTTGCACAAGCAGAGTTTGCATACAATAATTCAGTGAACAGGAGTACCGGAAAGACACCTTTTGAGATTGTTACTGGAGTTCATCCTAGAGGTATATCAAAGTTGAGAGACATTAGTATGGAAAATAAAAGGAGTGCAAAAGCAAAGGAATTTGTAGAAAATATGAATAAAGTGCATACTCAAGTGAAGGAGAAATTGGAAGGTATGAACTAAAAGTATAAGGAAAAAAAAAATGAGAAGAGGAGGCATAAGGAGTTTGAAGTTGGAGACGAAGTGATGGTATATTTGAGGAAGGAGAGATTTCCAGTTGGCACATACAATAAGCTGAAGATGAGGAAGTTTGGACCCTGTAAGATTCTAAAGAAATTTGATTTAGGAAGTGCATATGAAGTAGAGTTACCGGATGGCATGGGTATATCACCTACATTCAACACTATAGATCTACATTAGTACCACGAAGCAAAATTCAATGAAGGCAATGAAGCAAAATTGGAGAAACAATTTCCTAAGCAACAATCAGATGCGGTAGAAGAGATTCTTGATATTAGAGATGGGAGGAAAACTTGTGGAAGATAGTATAAAGAATATCTTGTGAAGTGGAAAGGCAGACTAGTGGAGGATTCTTCTGGGATTCCTTAGGCTGAGGTAGACTATTTTGGTTTTCCTTTATCCCCAACAAAGTGAGGGACTCACTTTTCAATTAACCCCGAATGTCTGATGTAGGAGCATCCTTGGTTCTTGGCAATCTTGCATCAACCAAAAATATTTTCTTTCAGTTTTTGTTCTTGTTCTATTCTTGCTCAGTTCATGTTGGTAGATTCATCATATTTGCTCACGAGACCTTGTGGATCTACATTTTCGTTGTGGACATGTTCATTTTCCTTATTCCAATATTTGAGCGCGATTGGATCTTTTTCTGACAAGTTAACGCTTTCGGATTTTATGGTAGTTTCTTGAACCGACACAAAAATAATTTTCAAGCCTAACGGTTAGTTTGATCACTCATGGATCGTTCTTGTAACTTGCGAATCTTGACGGTGTGATTTTAATTGTTTTGTGGAGTGTTCCTGACCTTAATTATAGATCCACACTTCATCCTATGCATTCACCGAGGAGTAATTCAAATTTAAGGCTGACCTATTCATGTGCACATTACATTTTCTTTTTTTTGAGATTGTAATGATCTTTTGGTCGATTCGATCGATTCTAGACTTGTGGATGTGATATAAAGCTTGTAATAGATCATTAGAATAATAGAAGTTGATTAAGTAGATTAAGATAGATCTGATATGTAATATTTCACTCGCATATAGGAGCATATTGGAATGTTGTATTTCTGAACATGTTGTATCAGGCATGTGAGCCGAATCTGTAAGTCTGGATGTTGTCGACCGATTGTAACTAAGATTTATATTAAAGGGAATGTTTTAATTTGCATTTGCCTCCATATTTTGTGTTGCTTCTGTTGTGTAACTATTGTTGCACGATCCAAATTGTTCTCTTTGAGGACCCTCCTACCGTGGTTGCACTAGTTAATAGTACCTATGATATGATAAATTATGTTTCCATATTCCCAAAAAGTGTAAAATCATGATCTTGTGTTGAATATGTTATGATATTTAGTGTTGTGAAAAGAATAAGGTGGAATGTCTTGTCTATAAATGATGGATATTTAATGAAAAATGTGTGCTTTGTGTACATAATTATGTTGTGTTTTATGGAAGTGTAGCATTCTAATGTAATGAATCAACTTTGATGATTGGTACTAATGTGTTATGTTTCCACCCTAGTTTGTGACTTCCAGGAGTAAGTCAAGTTTCAGGGGGGATGTAATGCCCCTCCATTCTCACCATGGATGTGCAGGTAATCAGCTTTGGAACTGGGAGATGAATGCAAAATAATGGGGATATTTAAAGGTATGTGCTAACGATGTAAGTAGTTGGTTTGTTTTATGATACTGTATATAGATGCATTGTTATGATTGATATGTGATTATTTAACCATGACCATTATGTGATTATCATTTTGATTGCTATGTAGTTGATTTTTTATGAGTTGGTTGGACAACTTGGTGTTGTTCTTACTGTTGTGTGTGGGTGAAGGGGATTGTCGCATTACTCACTTGTGAGTACCTTGTGATGTTGTGATTTCCTTCCATGGTGTTCTTGATTATATGTAGACGTATATGCCCTACCGTGTTGCATGTTGTAGGTTGTAGGTACTAGGCATCGACTCCACCTGAATTGGCATGTCTAAGTGTGCCTTAAACCCACTGGTATAGTTGATTGGAGATAACACCTGGTCTCCTACCCTAGCCATCATCATTGAAGAGGTTGAGTATCTAGGTTGATACCCTATCAGTTCTGTAGTCAATCTGTGTCGTTTGAAGTCTTGCTTTTGACCCTGGTAGGTGGTCAGGTATTTGTTTTGGAATTTGGTTTATTGGATTTGAATTGTTGGATTAAATGTGTATGATTAGTTTATGCGTTAAAATAAGTCGTTAAATGCCTTTGAGAAATAAATATAAATGTTTACATAAATAAATAATTATAGATTTTAATGTAATGTTAAAATAAAATAAATAAATAATAATAGTAATATAATAAATAAAAAGGTTATAAAGATTAAATTTATAAATTATAGCAGGAAAAATCTTTTAGATATATGCATGTTTGTGAAATATAGAATTATTCTGTAATAAAATAAGGATAATTAAAAAGCACGAGTTACAAAGGGAAAAATCAAACAAGGAATTAGTAAAAAGAATTAAAAAGTTAAGGAAAAGTTGTAGTTAAATTTAGTTAACAAATTATTGTAATTTCCTTATTGCTTTTGTGATAAATCAATAGGGACATTCTAATTTTAACAAGATGCTTTTAACTGTTTTAACTATTGATTAAATAAATTTAAATAGCTAAAGGAAGTTGGTTGGGGATAATTGAAATTTTCGTACGACCATATTCTTTCTTCTTCTCCTGTAAAATATATTTGGTTTTTGGGGGAGGTGAAGATTTATTACTCTTTTTAACTTGAAAGTAATGGTTGCATGGGGGAGGAAAAAGGGAGATCACCATATCAGCCACATGGAATTTTAATCCGTTACCAAAGAGGAATTATTTCAAGCCCTTCTGCATCAATTAATGGGGGCTTTTTACATCAGTTATGGGGCAGGAGGAAGGAGGAGTGGAACAAGTGCAGGGAGGAGCACAAAGGAGAGGGAAAAAGCAATGAAGCTGAAGCAAGAGAGGCCTGCAATAAAAGACAAAGTATTGATATTGTCAGGTATTCATGGATCTACCCTATAATATACATTTAGGGTACTGTACTCAATATTAAAATATAAAATGCTTTAAATATTATATTCAAAACTCTATGTTTTAGTAGAAATAGGTTTGTGAAATTAGTCATGCCATTATGGTAGCCTCAACCTTGTTTGCTTATGTTCTTAGTCTCAAAGTTGCATACTAGATACTTAGACTTAAAATCAACTTGAAGGTCTTGTTATCATTCAATTATCATAGGTGTTGATGTTTATATCTCAGCCAGATTTCTCTTGGTTAGATCAAGGTCAACCCATACTTAGATTGTTCCATTTGAAGTATGTTACTACCTTCAAAAAAATCCCATGTGATCTCCACTTTTTATACCTAAAGTGTAATTCCCATATGACTAATTCTTTCCCTTGAATCCCGAGAGTCAAAATTGAATCAACAATATAGATGTAAGTTATATGTTTTCAGTTTATTTAAAGTTTTAAGCTAGTTCACCCTTGACAGATTTTCTCTTTAAGATACTATTATTTGTGTTACTACTGAAAGGAGAAGTAAGATTAAAGCAACATTACTATTAAAATCATAATCAAATTTTAGTTTTAATATTTTAAGAAATAATCGTAACAATTCTTGCACATAACTTTAAGGGAATCTTCTATTGTGCACTGAAATCTTTCTTGGAATAGATTGTTGCAAATAGTTGGGCACAAATTGTTATTCCTTGGCTGGGTGTTACACTTAGTATTAGATCCCAAGTTTCTAACATTGGGTACTCTAGTTTCATATGAGCCCATTATGTTGTCCTAGTTGCTTAGAATTTGGAGATTATGTTTTCCCCTTTTTGTCATCCTCGCCTAATAACCTTAGACTTATCCCTTGGTGGTGTTTATCCAATAGTGCAGAAAATCGATGGAAAGGATAGGACCCTCGGTGTAGTGCGCAATGCACCAATATTCTTTCTATCTAGGATGCATTATGGACCCTTGTGTATCCCTGTGATGTGATTTCCAACAATATGAATTTGTGTGTATGTGAAGAATGTATGCTAATAGTACCTATGAAATGATAATTTGTGTTTCCATGCTCCCAAAAAGTGTAAAATCATGATCTTTTTTTGAATATGTTATGAGATTTAGTGTTGTGAAAAGAATAAGGTGGAATGCCTTGTTTGTAAATGATGGATATTTAATGAAAAACGTGTGCTTTGTGTGCATAATTATGTTGTGTTTTATGGAAGTGTAGCATTTTGATGTAATGAATGAGCTTTGATGATTTGTACAAATATCTTATGTTTCCACCCTAGTTTGTGACTTCCAGGAGTAAGTCAAGTTTTAGTGGGGGAGGATGTAGTGCCCCTCCATTCTCACCATGGATGTGCAGGTAGTTGGCTTTGGAATTGGGAGATGGAGGTAAAATAATGGGGATATTTAAAGATAGGTGCTAATGATGTAAGTAGTTGATTTGTTTTATGATACTATATATAGATGCATTGCTATGATCAGTATGTGATTATTTTACCATGACCATTATGTGATTATCATTTTGATTGCTATGTAGTTGATTATCTATGAGTTGGTTGTACTACTTGTTGTTGTTCTTACTATTGTGTGTGGGTGAAGGGGATTGTCACATCACTCACTTGTGAGTACCTTGCAACGCTGTGATTCCCTTTCACGGTGTGCCTAATTATATGTAGATGTATATGTCTGACCGTGTGACATGTTGTAGGTTGTAGCTACTAGGCATCAACTCCACCTGAATTGGCAAGTCTTATTGTGCCTTAAACCCAATGGTATGGTTGATTGGAGATAGAACCTGGTCCCCTACCCTAGCCATCATCCTCGAAGAGGATGAGTATCTAGGTTGATACCCTGTCAGTTTTGTAGTCAATCTGTGTTGTTTGAAGTTCTGCTTTTGACCTTGGTGGGTGGTCAGGTATTTGTTTTAGCATTTGGTTGATTGGATTTGAATTGTTGAATTAAATGCATATGATTAGTTTATGCATTAAAATAAATCATTAAATTCCTTTGAGAAATAAATATAAATGCGTGAATAATTAATTATAGATTGTAATGTAATGTTAAAATAAAATAAATAAATAATAATAGTAATATAATAAATAAAAAGGTTATAAAGATTAAATTTATAAATTATAGCTGGAAAAATCTTTTAGATATACACATGTTTGTGAAATATAGAATTATTTTGTAATAAAACAAGGATAATTATAAAGCAAGAGTTACAAAGGGAAAATCAAAGAAGGAATTAGTAAAAAGAATTAAAAAGTTAAGGAAAAGTTGTAGTTAAATTTAGTTAACAAATTATTGTAATTTCCTTATTGCTTTTGTGATAAATCAATAGGGACATTCTAATTTTAACAAGATGCTTTTAGCTATTTTAACTATTGATTAAATAAATTTAAATAGCTAACAAAAGTTGGTTGGGGATAGTTGAAATTCCTGTATGACCATATTTAGTTTTTGGGGGAGGCGAAGAGTTATTACTCTTTTTAACTTGAAAGTAACGGTTGCATGGAGGAGGAAAAAGGGGAGATCACTATATCGACCACAAGGAATTTTAATCCATTACCAAGGAGGAATTATTTCAAGCCCTTTTGCATCGATTTATGGGGACTTTTTACATCGGTTTTGGGGCAGGAGGAAGGAGGAGTGGAACAAGTGCAGGAAGGAGCACGAAGGAGAGGGAAAAAGCAATGAAGGTATTCATTCGACACAAGTGCAAGAGAGGACTGCAATAAAATACTAAGTGGTGACATTGTCAGGTATTCATGGATCTACCCTATCATATACATTCAAGGTACTGTACTCAATATCAAAATATAAAATGCTTTAAATATTATATTCGAAACTCTATGTTTTGGTAGCAATAGGTTTGTGAAATCAGTCAAGCCATTATAGTAGCCTTAGCCTTGTTTGCTTATGTTCTTAGTCTCAAAGTTACATACCAGATATAGACTTAAAATCAACTTGAAGGTCGTGTTATCATTCAATTATCATAGGTGTCGATGTTTATATCTAAGCCAAATTTCTCTTGGTTAGATCAAGGTCGACCCATACTCAATTTGTTCCATTTGAAGTATGTTACTACCTTCAAAAAAATCTCATGTGCTCTCTACTTTCTATACCTAAAGTGTAATTCCTATTTGAATAATTCTTCCCTTGAATCTCGAGAGTCGAAATTGAATCAACAATATAGATGTAAGTTATATGTTTTCAATTTATTTAAAGTTTTAAGCTAGTTTTCCCTTGACATATTTTCTCTTTTAGATACTATTATTTGTGTTACTGTTGAAAGGAGAAGTAAGATTAAAGCAACATTACTATTAAAATCAGAACCAAATTTTAGTGTTAATATTTTAAGAAATAATCGTAACAATTCTTGCACATAACTTTAAGGGAATCTTTTATTGTGCATTGAAATCTTTCCTAGAATAGATTGTTGCAAATAGTTGGGCACATATTGTTATTCCTTGGCGGGGCGTTACATGCTAAATATTAGATAATTAAAATAATTATTTAATAGAGTGGATGAAAATGAGGAGTAATTTAAATAATATAAAGTAATTATTTAATTATAAGGGAGAGGAAAATGATAAAATAATTAAAATAGCATACATATATTAAATATTAATATATATAAAATACGTCGAGAGTTATCATTATCAAGGCGCCTATTGCACTGAGAAAAAATGATGAAAATAAGTGCCTCAAGAAGGATAACTATGTATGCTAGTAGCAGTTGTGATGCAACATGTAAGAGATTAATATAATAATATAATATTATAATAATGTTAATTATTATAATATAATATTAAATTATATTTCAATATAATATATAATAAATATTATAAAATATTAATTTTAATATAATTGAATTAGAGTTACAGTTAGAACTTAATTGGAATCCTCACCCTAATTTAATGTTAATCTTAACCCTAATTAAGCCCTAATCATAAGTGAACCCTTACCTAAACGTAACGCTAATTTAACTCTTACCCTAATCATAATAGAATGTTTTGGATATAAAAAGCAACAAAAAAAGGGTGTTGTCCCATTAATACAAGGTACCAATGGCCATCCACAACAAACTAACACTAATAGCACAGTAACATCAGGTCTAAAAACCAAACTATCACCCTAAGCAGATCATATAAAAAAAACTCAAAAAACTAACAACCGAACTAAAGCTACTAGTAATTTCCATCATCATAGCATGATTTAAAACCACCATAGATAATGACCACCAAGGGTCATACCAGTCATCGAGGAAAATAAACATAATAACAATGTCTTTAACATAACAAAACATAAACGAAGGCTAATTCAACCATCCCCAAAGAAAAAACCTAAACCCACCAAAGACTAATCTTTTTTCCTATTGCATGGCTTAACTAAAGTTATGGTAGCCCAATCTTTAATGAGGAACCTAAGTAGTTCCTTGTTGATGGCTTCTTCCTCCACATCGTTCGCAGACTTGTCCTTCTACAACAGACATAACATAGTGGCTAACCTGTGCATAATCTTTAAGGAAAAATGAGTAACATCCTTCAGTCTTTTCTCCAAATTCTCGATTCTATTTTTTAGATTGTCAACCTCCTCCGAGACACCATCCTATTTACTGTAGGCTTCCTCCATGGGAGCCTTATCTTCCACAATATTGGAGGTGCAAGACTTGACCTCCTTGATTTTAATGCTGTCAGGACCCCTTTTAAGGCTTTCAAAAACATGGGAGGAGCTACTAGCAGAAACTGAGAGAGCCTCCTCACCCACATCCTTTTCCTCCTTACTCTTACTCTCGCTCCCATCCCCATTGTTAGAATCTGAGACCTCCTTAAAACTCTTCCCTTTTTCTTGCTTGATAACCAATCTATTTGACCTACGAGGGGTATTAGTCTCCTCGGTGATCTCAATGTCAAAGTCAATTTGATGGAGCCAAAATTTTGTCTTCTTGGAGGCTTTGGCCTTAATTCTCGAGATGGGGGCTATGTGTTTTTTTATATTTTCTCTCCACAATGGGCCCTAGAGAGGGGGATGTGTCCTATTTGATAAATTTTCAAGGCATGGTTTTTGATACATTTTTTCTTGCTCAAGCCAGGGGTGTGCATAATGCTAGCCGACGGGGGAGCAGAAGAAACTAGAGCCTCTTCAACAAAGGTGGGTTAGGAAGCTTCAACAACAGTAATGGGTCGAGGAGGGAAAAGGGTCGAGTGAAAATGGTAAAGTTTGGACATGAGCCCTTGGTGGAGGATGGTGAATTTTTTATTTGAATTCATGGCTTCAACCGCATCAAGCACAATACTCTCAAGAGAATGCATGAGAAAAAATGGGAAGGAAATATTATGGTGGTTCCTAAGGTGATTGAGGAAATTGAAATGGTAATAGTAATACACACTGTATCTTCCTTCAAGGGCGAAGTATTTCATCACCACCATGCAAACTTTGTCCCAAGGCTTAGGCAGCGCCTCACGGTAATCGTAATCATAATAGAATGTTTTGATTGGAGGTAAAAAAAAGATTTTGAAGGGGCCTAGAACCGTTTACAAAAAAAGCAATTGCTAAAAAAAGAAAACAACTTTAAGCAGCAATCAACTCGATGACAACAATCCAACAGCCAAAAAGCAACCAAAAAGAAGGAACCAGTCAGCAGCACTACACATTGTTCATAATATCAATAGCTCCCATTTCACTAGCAGCCAACTTCTGCACCTTATCCACAGTATCAAACACCTCAATACCCAAGGCACCAACCTGAGCTTTCATTATGTTTCTAGTTCTGACCCTCAACTCACTATTTTTTATCTCACCACTCAAAACACTACCTTTCACAACACCCTTCTCACCAACACACTCCACATCCATCAGCTTACCCTCAACATCATTAACAGACACATTCTCCTTTCTCTTATTCATAGTAGTCATAGGGGAGATTGCCTTAGCAGAGTCTGAAATAGCCAAGACCTTAGAGGCATCTCCACCCTTCATCACAACATTCCACATCTTGTCAAATTTATCCTCAAGGGATAACATTCTTCCTTCTAAATTATGTTTTAGATTAATGGTTTCCTCTGCCACAGTATTAAGAGAATCCATTAAATTATCAATTTGGCTTTGGAAAGAAGGATCCTCAGCCTTACTAGCAACACCTCTTATTCTAACATTGGTCCTATTAGTCTCATGGAAGAACCACTTAAAAAGTTTAAAAAACACATTAGCACTGTCACGGGCTGAGCCCAACACATCAAACAATTCCTCCCCATCAAAGTTCTCAATGTGTTTCCCCACAGCAATGTCCTCATCAAAATAAATAACATGAATCTTTTCAGAAAAAATTTCC
The DNA here is from genome assembly GCA_007258455.2 of Sequoia sempervirens. NCBI lineage: Eukaryota > Viridiplantae > Streptophyta > Pinopsida > Cupressales > Cupressaceae > Sequoia > Sequoia sempervirens. The sequence goes on from VDFB02270651.1 coordinate 451,914,432, forward strand.
TTACCTTTACCAGCAGGGATAGGAGTCTTCATCTTTCGAATGGAGTAAGTGATTTCCTCCGCAACAACCTTCCTTTTCATTATCCTTTCCCCCTTTGCTTCACTAGTCCCCACAACATGTTCGCCACCCACAACTCTTTCCTTATCCTGCTTCTACAACCCCACGTCAACACTCAAAAAAGCCTCACCATAGATATCGCTAGCCAGGGGGGAAACCCTTATCCAATAATTGGACAATAGTCAACACCTTTCTCTTTCGGCTCGCCTCCTCAGGCTCCTACACAAATCTAGTCGTTGGGGTTAGAGAGGAAGCTTCCCCATAAAGTTCATTTTTTTCCTTACCCCCCTTAGAAGGAGCATTTTCCACCACCTCATCGTTGCATGTCATATAGCCCACCTTATCATTTGGCTTCCTTTTCCTAGTCTTACCCGGAACAGGGGAAATGGGACCCTCTTCAAAAGAGGCATACGAATTCGAGACATAATCAACATCATCATCCCTATCAGGATCATAATCTTTGTTTAAAATAAGCCTCCTCTTCTTAGGTTTCTTCCTAACCCTTTCCCCTCCCAACTCCATCTCATAACCCTCCTTGGGTTTATCAGTATTATTCTTCAGAGACACAAGAGTTTTATGCACTTCATGAGCTTTGACATGTTCATAGATCAGGAGAATTAACCCCGCATACAGGACAGGGTTTTTGGAGTTTTTCCTATGATCTTTAATCCTCGAGTCAAGCGTCATCAACAAATAGTAGGGAAAGGACACCCATTTATTATGTAAAAAATTGTTAAGAAAAAGGAAATGGTAAGTGTTAATGGTTGTATAATTTCCTTCTAAGGTGACATACCTCATAATTTATTCAACAACATCACACCACAATGCTTTCAAGGAACTCCTCTGATACCCACCACTCTTCACCGGCTTCAAGTCATCAACCTCATTCCCTTTAAAGAAAATAGACATTACAACCTGCGATTCTTTTTTTTAATCTTTGAACACCTTCATACCCTGAATAGCCAAGCCTGCAATTTGGGCTATGAATTCTTCATCAACGACAATTTCCCTACCACCCAAATTCAGGGTTCTCTCATTCCACCCTTCAGCCACCAAATCGGTGACCTGGGGATTGTTACCATGCAGCTTCTCCATATACGGAGTTAAACCACCCTTCTCTAAAATCTCCCACAACTCCTTCCTCTGCTTAGCAGTAACATAGGACTTAGGCTCAACGCAGTTTTTGTCCCCACCCATCACCGAAAACTTAACAAATGGAGGCCAAGCACATAGTAGAAAGCTCAGGGAAATAAAACAAACACCGCCTAGAATAGGAATACCCAACAAAAGACTCTGGAAACTAAGGTGACTAACACCCACAATCTGTCCGAAGCCAACCATAGGAAAGATGCCATAATGAATTTGAACTCTGTGCCTTGTAAAATCCTTTCCTCAAAATCATAACTTTAACATCCTCATTCATGACATTCAACCATGTGAGTAAGGAAATGCACCCCATAATGTACAAAAAGATCGATATTAGATTAGCATTCATTTTTAATTATAGTCATGGCATCAAAAGGAATAGGATCATTCAAATCCCACTCCTTGCTATCATTAACACCAAAGTTAGGGAAGAAATCAGCTAACTTATTTCCCTCTCTCAAAATGTGGGAGATATAAACATTATCAAAGGAGTTGATAATTTCAATAGAGTCCCTGACCAAGGCTTCAATAGTCCAAGACAGAGGAGAGGTATTCTTCAAATTATTAATAATGTTCAGGGAGTCACCCTCCACCTAGACCTTCCTATACCCTTTTCTTTGAGCCAACTTGAGTCCATGATAGGCTGCAGCTGCCTCCGTGTAGTGGTTTGTCTGGATTCCCAAAGGGAGAGCCACAATAGAGACGAGCCTACAATTAGAAGGTTATTGTTAACTATAACCCTAACCCTCATTAAACTCTTAACTGTAATTAAACCCTAACAATAAAATTTTATATTTATTTCTTTTTATTTTTTTAAATAATAATAATTAATATAGAATTAAATAATATGATGATATAATATATATTAATATTATAAAAATATAATAAATAATATTTGTGTGATTCGTATTTTTTTATATAAATTTAATTTATTAAAATTATTAATGTATTATTATAATTATAGTATTTTTAAATTGTAATGTATATAATTATAATATTATATATAAGTATATAAGTTATAATTTAATAATAAATATATTATATAAATTTTTTGTATTAATTATAAGGAGATCAGTACAAAAGGAACCAAAGTGTAAGCATTAATACCACATCATAGAGGCCTTGTACAAACTGACCAAGATACAAACTCATCAAAAAACTAGATATACATGACTATCCCCACCCATGAATATACAAAATATACATGACATAAGAAGAAAAACTAAAAATCCCTGAAGATAAATACAAATACCCAACATTTAGTGCTAACAGAGAAGTAACAGTTACAATATCATGATCATGATAAGATCCAGCCCAAGAGCAGTTGACAACCAAAAAGACAAAAAGAACTCTACTAGGTTCCTAAGAAGCATGAACAGTGTTATTAGAGTCACCAAGTGAGACCAAAGCCTCAACAACAACCACTTCTTCCACTGAATGACCAGGAACATAAACCTTTTGTCTTTCCATCAACGCAATGACCACTTCCTTGTTCTTGTTTTTGTCTGGGTTCTTCTTCTTTTCAACATTTAGTTCTTCCCTAAAGGCCTGCAAAGCCTTTAAGAAAAGCTTTGCACTAGGGTGGCCAATCTACCACATGTGCCCATATCTCGCATCCATAATTCCAATGGTGGTTTCTTTGTGTTCCAAATACTTCCAAAACTTGTCCTTTGAGAGCTCAACTGTTATGAAAACCTGCATTGCAACATTGTAAAAAATGAGTCCCTTAAAGGACTCAATAAGCAATCTCCTCCTACCTTGAAATCGATCTTCATTCAGAGCTTTCCAAATTTCCCAAAGAATCTCAGTTGAGAGAACATGCCAAAATAAAGAACCAGTTTTACTCATATTATTCTTTTGAGAAAACATAATATATTCAGGGACTAAGTCCCCATTCTTTCCCCATATGTTATTAGAGTTGCAAAACATATTCCAAACTTCCTTTGCAAAAATGTAATAAAAAAATATATGAGTTATTGACTTAGGTTTCCTACATAAAGAGAAAATATAAATATCATCCATCTTAGTTTTAAAGGAAAGTTTATGCAAGATCAAGAGCCATCTGAAGCATGCCTTCTTGGCCTCTAACTCTTTCTGCCAGTTTTTCATAAAAAAATTCTGCCATTGTTCTTTGCTAAGATTCATTTGCCAAGATTTATTCATGTGCTATGTTAAGTCAATCTAATCAGTTAACATTGCATAAATTTATTTAACCTTAGTTTTCAATACATTGTTGCCATTTTTCCAATGAAACTCTTGAAATTGGAGTGGATCATTTTTGGGTTCAATTGGAAAATTGAAATTCCCACAGGCTTCTCTAAGCATTGAATATGTTCTCCAATTACTTTGAGGGATATTATACTCTGAGCTGAGATCATTCCAGTCCTTCAACCTTCCATCTTTCAAAATATCACTAAAGCATTGAATCCCTTTTATGGCCCAACCTTTAGCAGAGCAGCCCTGAATGAGAGCTAGAGGTTTTCCTTTATGCTTCAAGTTCCACCAGATAGATCTGTTGGAGTAAATAACCCTATTACCTCCCTTGGTGAAATGGAAATTGGATAGGTTCTTTTTTATGATTTCACAAGCCTTCCAAATGGTTTTAAAGACATTGGATCCTGTAGGTGACATAGGCCAATCACAACTAAGGAAATCAATGAAGGGGAGAAGCTTCCAATATTTTGCATTTTTAGGAACAACATTGGATATGTTATGTCTGACTAGCACTTTCCAGGGTTCCTCTCCATCCAGAGCACCAATTACCCATTTTGCAGCCAAGGCAATGCCTTGACTTCTTAGATCTTTCAAACCTAGACCACCTTTCCCTTTAGAAATGGTGCACCATTCCCACTTAACATAATGCCTTTTCTTTTTCCCCTTGCCATCAGACCAAAGAAACTCCCTTATTCTTTTTTGAATGGCATTAATTTGATAGGAACAAAAAAACCATACTGAGTCAAAATAGATGTTGTATGAAGACAATTTGTTTTGGAAAATCTGGAATCTCCCAGCAAATGAGAGATACCGCTTATTCCATTTTGACAATTTCTTCTCAATCCTATCTCTAATCTAGCACCACATTTCTTTTAAATTAGGCTCAACAGCAAATGGGATACCAAGGTATCTCACTAGCCTCTATGGCCCCCCCATTGAATGCCATAATTGTTAACCCAATTAGGAGGCTTATCCTTCCACCTCAAGAGGCAATATTTTGAGGGGGCCACTTTTTCCCCTGAAGCAAGACAAAATGTATTCAACTTATCCATCAAAATTGTAAAGTTTGCATCATCAAGCTGCAAAAGAACAAAATTATCACCAACAAATTTCAAGTTAATGAGCTCATTATTATCAGGCAATCAGATACCTCTTACCCTTGGGACCACTGAATTGTCCCTGAGGATGTAGTGAAGAGCATCAAAAGCAATGACAAAAAGAGCAGGTGCAAGAGGGAACCCTTGTCTTATTGATCTTCCAAGCATAATATCATGTGAAAGAACTCCATTGACCTCAACCTGAGTGGAAGCATCTTGGAAGCATGTTTTAACCATGGAGCAAAATAATTTTGGGAATCCAAAGGCCTCTAGCATCAAAAGAATAAAATCCCATTCAATCCTGTTCCCATTCAATCTTGTCATAGGATTTTTCAAAGTCTAGTAGAACAATTGTAGTATCCTACCCTGAAAACTTGGCTCAATCCATGGCTTCCCAACTTGTTACAAGATTTTCTAGAATATACCTCCCCTTAATGAATCATGTTTGGGTAGAATTAATGATGATAGGAAGGATGCTAGCCAATCTGTTAGCAAGAACCTTAGCCAAAATTTTATAGGAAACATTCAAGAGAGTAATGGGCCTCCAATTCTTGACAAGGGTCTTATCCCCATCTTTAGGGATCAACTTAATGATTCCCTTATTGATATTTTTTCCAAGGGATCCTTTCTCAATAGTTTCTTTAAATACAAGGTAAAGATCTTCACATGTCCAATCTATGAAGGATTTGTAAAATTCTGCAGGGAGCCCATCAAGACTTGGAGATTTGTCATTTTTGAGGGAGAGGATGGCTCTCTTTATGTCCTCCTTAGAGATTTCTCTATCTAGCTCAACAACCATTTCATCACTAATCCTTTTAGGCATGATCTTCTTAATGTACTCCTTGGCCTGAAAGCAGACCTCATTACCCCTTCAGAGGTAAAGAGATTCTGATAAAAGAGAAAGAATTGCTCTCTTATCTTGTCCTGCTCCACTAGGGTGCTTCCATCTGCATTTATCTGATCAATCTGCTCCTTGGAATGCTTCTCCTTAAGATACTTGAAAAATAACTTAGTCCCCTTATCCCCATTTTCAAGCCAATTCAACTTGGCCCTTACTTTCAACCCCTGGATCTTCTTAGTTTGAAATATTTTGAGAGTGTCTTTGGCCACAATGAGCTTATCAATAAGGGAATTATCAGTTGGGAAATTTTGGACTTCAGATTCAACATGATAAAGATTATCCTATAGAAGAGCCTCTTTCTTCCTCCTATCTTTGGCCTTCTTTTTCCCAATAGTCTGAAACATGATTTTCTAGCCTTAGACATTTAGGTCCCACCTCTCAATGGGGGATAGAGATTTATGCATCCATTTATTGATTGAACTAAGGGAGGAAATGGCATTTCTACAATCACTATCTTTAAGAAGACTAGTGTTAAGACAAAACCTAGCTTTGGGAACCACTCTTGAAATTGGTCCATTTTTGAGCAAAAACTTAGCCCTTATTAGATGGTGATCAGAAAGAGAATAAGGGGTGACCTCCACCTTACATACCTCCAAGATGAGAGCAGCTGTGAGGAAAGCTCTATTGATATGAAATCTATCAAGCCTACAAAAGACTCTCCTTCCACCCTTTTGGTAATTGGACCAGGTGTACCAAATCCCCTTGAAGTCATTTTTTTGACCTTCAATAGTATCTTCAAGATTCAACTTAGATTTTAGCTTCCACCAATAAAATCTCTCAGCATCTTTCCAGTCATGAGTGAGCCCTCCACCCTTATCCTCCTCCCTTTCAACAAAGTTAAAATCACCCCCTATGATCCAAGGAATGTCTTGAAGATTGAACATCCATTTCCATAGAAGCACCCTGCCCTTATAATCATTAGGAGCATAGAATGAACAAATGCCAAACCAATTATCATTTCTTTTCAAGATTGCCCATGCAACCCTATTACAAGGAGAGATTTCAGAATTTACCACATATTGAGACCAGGAATTGCCATCAGTATTACAGCTCCACCCTTACCTTTTTCATGGTTGGTAGCAATCTGGGAAGCATCCTTCTAGATTATTTTCAGACTAGTTTCTAAGGCAAAGCCAATAGATTTTACCTCTTGCAAGAGGACAAAGTCTTTCTCCTTCTTTTAAGCAACAAGTCTCCTTACCACATGCTTTTTGTCAGGAGTCTCAAGACCCCTAACATAGGCAGTTAATTTCCATTTCTCTGTTCATCATTTGAAGGGCCTTTGTCACACCTAAAGTTATCAAAACATTTAGGTAGCCGACTCTCAGCTTCTATTCTTTTTGCAGTGGGAGGAAGAGTCACCCCACTCAGTTTCTTTCTTTTATTCTTCAATATGTGACTTATTTCCTTCTCTTGTTGCTTAGAGCCATCCATTCCTTTCTTTTTTTTGTACCTCCTTTTTTTTTGACAAGAATCTCCAAAGGAACTCCTTCCCTACCAGTGGTCTCCCTAGTGGAAATTATCCCTAGATCATCTGCAAAATCCATTCCAAATTGAGAGGCAAACCCATTCAAATTGAGCAATCCATCAAGGGAGGAAGGGCTTATCAATGCATTAATAGGAAACTAGATTTCATCAATCTTTAGATTTCCATTTACAACAAAGTTAAAATTGCATTCCAAATGTGGCCTAGGATGCACCTCAACCAGGGAAAAATTCATCTTATTTTCTTCCATGTCATGGCTCAGAGTTTTTAGATTCTCATTGCTTTTAGGAGGGCTACCTCCTTGCTTTCAAAACCAAAAACCACTTTCATGTTCATGAGGGAAATAAAATAGTGTTCCTTTATTTTCATCATCAATACTCAATTCTCTGAAACACTTATCGTTGAAAGAATAAATTTCTTTGAAAGTGTTATTATTAGTTGCTTCTAGTTGCTTCATTTGTCTAAGTTTCATAATTGCCAATTGTTGTGCATTTAGCCTGCCATTAGAAGGAGGTTCTCTTAATTCCTCGTGTTGGGGAGGTGAGAGACAATCATCTCCATTATAATCAACCAACCCATCAATTTTATTATTTGTCAAGTCTGTATTGATTTCTTGTATTAATGTTGCTCCTTTATTATTAATTTTGGTGGTGTCTTCATTATTTGTGTCTTCCTCATTATATATAATATGTGTTTCTAGGGTGAGCCTGCATTCCTTAGACTTCCTTGAAATATTTCCCGCCTTCTTAGTCTCTGGAAGGGGCTGCATTTTAGAAGTGTTACCGCCATAGGGCGAGAATCTACTATTCTTATTCTTTATTAGGGGGAAGTTCCTTCTAATGTGACCCTCCTGATGACATAGATAGCAAGCATTGAGGCCACCAAGGGTTTCCAAATAACAAGAAACAGTTCCAGACTTAAGTTTAATTTCAAGGATTTGCGGGAGATCCATTCCTGGGGTTAAGGAAACCAAAACTCTTGCATCCAAATCAGGGAGAGGAGACTTAGTCTCTTCCGTTTTCAACACTTTACCATAAGGTTCAAGCAATAGTGGAACAAATTTACACAGCCGCAAGGGAACCCGCTTGATAACCAACCATCGGGGGCTGGACAAGGCCAACACTTCCTTCTCTAGGGCCTCTAGATGCCATGCCAGGGCTTGAAAGGTGACCTTTCCAACACTCCAAAATTCCTTATCAATTATTTCTTGCTGAGATTTAGGGTTGTTAAAGAAAATAAAAAAAATCCTTTTTGAACCATACAACAGTAGTAAAAATGAAACCCTAATTTCTTTTCCCACACATTTATAAACCATTCATCCATATATTTTTGGGTTGGGATCCTACTGGTATCCACAATAGCAAAGAAAATTGTAGAATTTGAAAGTTTAACATCCTCCTCAGAAATAGCATCATCTAAAGCCTCATTTAGAATCAAAATTGACTTCAAGAGAGGAACCGAAGAATGCTTACCTTGTCCCTCTCTTCCATCCTCTTACCCCAAATCAACCAGTTCTGCAACAAATTTTTCCCATTGAGGAAGCCGAGCACACTCTCCTACAACCACATCCCGAAAAGACTTAGAAGAATGCCCAACCACACCATTGGAATCTGAGAATTTAAAGGAACTATCATGTGGATCTGTATCCCGATTCATCACTCCTTAAGCCCCAACTAAAACACACATGCCTTGACACGACCTAGATGACTGATGAGAGAAAAAAATGGTCACACCCACCACACACCAGATCAGAGCCAAAGATTTTCCTCCGAACAAAGGACAACCACCGTACTAAAAAAAATGATGCAAAGTTGTGGAAGAGGGCCGAGCCTCCTCCATAGGTGTCGAAGGACACACTCAAACTAGAATTCGCAAGTATTCACCCAAAAAGTTGCAGAGCCCTCTCTATATTATATAATATTAAATATTTTAAAATGTAATATTTTTTATAATTTATTCTAAATAATTTTATATTAATTTAAATTATAATATTTGAAAAAAATTAACTATAATAATTTAAAATTTAATAATAGTATGAAGGATAAGGATATAAAATTATAGGCCCATAACAATGCCGATTCTATTCTAGAGAAATGGTTAGCATACCTAGAATGTGACAACCCCTTTTGTTATCTTAAATAAGTGATAGATCCATAAGTAATTTGGCCCATGGTATCTGTTATTATTCATTACTTGGTACTCTACCCTTTGCTTACAATAGCATAATCATATTAAATACTCATTAGCTTTGTATTTGCATAAACATTCACACAGTCAGTGAAGAGTAGTATGAATCCATATTGGTATGATTAACCTGATAGTTAAATTAGTTGCAAATATATAAATAAATAGGTAATGCAACTACATTGACCTCTTTTATTGCTATTGCCTCCATTTGTTATGATGGAGAGATTTTTTTCGCTTGAAATAGGACATTTTTAGCCAAGATCCTTTGACTGATGATTGCTCCAAGTTAGAGACAAAATGCAACAAGTGTATTCTACAAGAGTACCTATACGCCTCATTCCAATAAAAAGGAAAGCTTCAAATATAGTCTAAAAGTATTATGTACCCAAGCGAGGATCATGATTTTTAGATTATCTACCCAAAACTTTGCACATATGAACATACATAATTAAATGCATGCAGGACTATACAATTCAGACCCAACTAGAGAGACACAACTAGAATCAAGGCTAAGGATAGTGTTTCATACAGGAATGCATCTGTTGCATGCATTTATAATTGAAGCCTCTTCCACTTGCATATGTGTGTTTGAATTCCACCATTCAACATTTGTAACTGAAGCCTCTTCTACTTCCATACGTGTGTTTGAATTCCACCGCGCGTTTGAATTTCACTAGACTTTGTAATTGCCATTTCTTTTTGTGTTGCACAGATCTACAAACATGTGATGCCACTATAAAAATGCCTCTTGGTGTAATAAATATAATTAATTTAATTATTGAGGGAAAAAGCTAGTGAATAATTAAATAATTGTTTAATTATAGAAGAAAATAAATAAAATTTATTTAATTAAGTATTTAAAAAAGATAATTAGTGGCATAATTTAAATAAAATTGATATTTATTTAAATTAATCAAGAGAAGAATAGGATAAAATGAATTAATTAAATAATTAATAATTATTTAATTAATAGAAGAACATGACCTTAGGAAATAATTAAATAATTAAAATTATTTAATTATGCAGGAAAGAAGGCAGATTAGTGATAAAACATTGCTTGCAAGCTCAGAACATTTTTCAGTGTCTACAATACCAATTTTTTTACAAGATGTGTTGAAACCAAATGGGCTTTGTAGTAGCATTCATAGTCCCCCTGTATACTACCTTTTATGGATGAGAGTGTAATAACATGTTGGTTTTAAGTCAACCATCATATAGGACCAGATCCAAGGTGAAACTTATAACCATATGTGGATTTGTGATCCTCAAAATTACCATCCTAGTTAAAATCTATGTGTCCTATCAAGTTTGTATCTTGACTTGTTACATAGTGTATCTCAAATGAGTGTGTTCACTGTACATAGTTTAGTATACATTGGGAAACTTTTCAATGAAGCTAATGAGGTTCTTGCATAAATCAAGAGACCGTAGTAACAAAATAAGAAATATTAGGACAATAATCTATGATTACATGAGATTACCCCCAAATTTTTGATATAGGATAACATTAATAAGATGATTCGAACAATGAGACTCAAATTTGATGTCTAATAGAAAGGTTTTTGAGGTAGGTAGGCTTACAAGCAACCATTTTGAATCGTGATAGTAGATCAAGAGCATATTTAGGTTGAGCAATTATTATCCTAAAATCAATTTGAGTGACCTTGATCCCAAGGAAGTAATGTAACAATCCCAAGTCTGTCATAGATAATCTATTATGTAGAGAAAATTATAAGGAGCCAATCATAGATGAAGAACTCTAGGTTACGATCAATTCATTGACATACAATGCCAATAGAAGTTGTTCATCTTACCATAAAATGTAGATGGTAGGGTCAAAGTCACATACATCGAAACCAAGAGAAAGAAATAATTTGTCTTGGCATACCAATCTATAGGGGGTTATGTAAGGCCACAAAGGGACTTCCAAAGTCTATATACCATGGAAGAATTATAAATGAAATCCTATGGTTTTCTCCTATATATTTCCTCATTTAGATCATTATAAAGAAATATATCATTTACATTCATCTAATATATGAGCTAGTAGTGAATGATGATAATGGATAGAGTGAGGCAAATGGAATTCATTTTGGTGATAAATGTAAAGGTCTTATTATAATCTATACTAGGTTCAAATAATCCACTTGCATTGAACCATATTTATTCCCTTAGTTTGGGACTAGATCCCATGTGTGATTATTGATCAAGGAAGTGTATTATTCCTCCATAGTTGAGTCTTTCAATAATAACCTTTGATTCCTCACATGTTTTTGAATCAAAGGCTTGAGATTTGTATGCATGAGGTAAATCTTGATGTTGTGATTGAGTCCTTCTAGCATTTGATGGACCCTCAACTAATGTTTCAACTTCCTATTGTTGGGAATAAGATGCCATTTAATTGCAATCCTAAACATATTTCATGTATCTCCTAAGTCCTTGGAAAGTGTTCCCCAACACTAGGATTAGAAAGAGATTAAATTTGAATGAAATGAGCATGTAAAGTGACATTTGTAATTAATTTTAAATAATAGGAACATGTGGGGACGCCCACGAAGAGCTCCTACAAAATATGAGCACATGGGGCACCCACATGGAAGGTGGAACTCACCTTGAGTTAAGTTAACTGTTTGGAGAAAGATAGCACTTCGGTAATGCATGTAAAGATCCTAGAAGTTAGGGATTGATGTTTACATGCATGAAGTTCAGTTCAATTAAGTTCAGTATCAATTCAGTTTAGTTCAGTTTAGTTCAATTATGGTTCAGTTATCTTCAGTTGCTTGTAGTTAGTTTCAGTTGACTTGGAATGCATGACTAATGACTTGAGTTGCATGACATATAACATATGATACATTCAGTTAAGTGGGGATGATCAATCATGCATCCTGTTTGCATGAATTGATGGAGAGATATATTTCAATTAACATAGATTGACTTGGACCCACCTTGGGTGCCCAAGTTGGCATCTTGGAGTTAACACTTTTGCATGAGAAGATATTTTATAAGACTGAGTTAAGTGGGCCCATTCTTGGGTGCCAACTTTGAGGAGGAGCTTACAAGATATCTTTGTAATCAACGTTGAGTTATGACTTCAGTTTGGGATGCCCAAATTGATGAAGGAGTTGGTTTGACATTGTTTTTCACGGGAGAACTCTACTTGCAAAGAATAGGCATAGGTTTTGTGAGATAAGCTTTGTGCTTTGTAATAAACTCTTTGGAGTTTACAAGGCTCATTATTGTCTATAAATTGCAGCAAGTTGAAGAGAGTTTTATCAGAGTTTATTGTAGGTTGTGAAGAAGAATTGTTGAAGGAAAAAGAAGCATCTCAAGCAAGGATTGATAAAGAATTATTCTAGTCTTGTTATAAGGTTAAATAATACAAGCACTATTGATTCTAGTGGTGGAGTTTTTTCCCGAAAGGGTTTCTCCATGGTATATGCTATGTCACTTCTATCTTCTGTCTACTTCTACAAATGGTAAAATGAATCTAAATGGATAATCATCCACAAATAAATTGTAACAAAGAACACTTAATTAGATCTACAATATAATAGTTTTACAAAGTTTTAAAGCTACATAATTACCTCCATTTTCAACATTTGGTATCAGAGCTAATGGTTGGGGTAGGGTTTGGGACGCCTTTCTCTTAAAAGTTTGAAGGTTTTTTGGTTGTAGTAGGAGATTTCACTATTATGTTATTACTGATTTTGGAAAATAAGTTTGTTATAATGAGTTTTAATTCTAGTTTAGATATTGAAAGATTCAATGGATTTAATTATGAGATGTGGAAACTAAAAATGGGGGATCTCCTTGAAGAGAGAGATTAGTGGTTAGCTGTTGGTAATGAAACAAAGTCACCTACAACAATGTCAGATGAGGATTGGGATAAGCTTGATAAGAAGGAAAGAGGGACCATAAGATTATGTCTTGTTGATGTTGTTAGATCTTGAATGTTTCAAAAGAAACTATTGCATATAAGTTGTGGAAGAGAATAGGCGATATCTATCAAACCAAAAGTCTTACTAATAAGTTGTATCTAAAAAGACAATTGTATTCTTCAAAGATGAAAGATGGTGATTTTGTTGCAAATCATTTGAATGTTTTTAATTTGATTCTAAGTCAGTTAACATCTATAGATGTAAAGCTAGAAGATGAAGATAAATGCATTTTGTTACTTTGTTCTTTACCAGAATCTTGGGAAAATCTAATTGTTGCTATTAGTGGTAGTGGTGTAGATCCAAAGATGGACAATATAATTCCTACTCTCCTATTAGAGGAGATGAGGAGGAAGTATAAAACGAAAATCCAAGATGCCTTTTTTGTAAAAGGTAGGCCTAAGAAAAAGGAACCTAAGGGAGATAAGGAAGGGAAGGGTAAGTCTGAAGGATGAAGTAAGGTAAAGTGTTGGAACTACGGGAAACTGAAACATGTGAAGAAGGATTGTAAGAACAAGACAAAGAGTTCTGATTCTTCTACAGAGGAATCCTCAAATGACGATAATCATGCATTGATAATTTCATGTAAAAATATTAGTGATGACTCTTTGCTTGATGTTAAAGAGTGATCCTCATGAAGAAGATGGTAGTCATGATGCCATGTGTAGCTCATACCACAGTTCAGTGGGAGTTGTTGGCAGTGATGTGGATGCATCATTGGTAAGGTTATCTTCATGTGATTGGGGATATGTTTTTTCTTGGTTTAGAGTGGTTGCTATTATGTCATGGTTTACTCTTGATACACATTTAGAGTTTGACATGGTACTTGTTCTCTTGAGACTAGGATGTTTATGTGTGCTATGATACATGTGATCTCCTTGGAGGAGATGGTAAGATCATGGATGTCATTTTTATGTTCCTGATTCATGATTGGAGCTTTGACATTGATCTTGTGTGGTTCTCTTATGTATTGGGTACATTAATCATTTTCTTGATTACTTCATGATAGTGCTATGTTGCATTTGGAGTTTGCCATGGATTGGTTGGTTACAGGTCCTCATGGATACTTGGAGAAATAGGTGAGGCTTGAGTTCTCTTATGGTAAGAGATATATGTTGGAATGGTTACTTGTAAGAAAATATTTTTCAACAGTAAAGACCGAGAATTCTACACCTTGGTTGGACGTGAGTTCAATACACTCAACGGTTTCACATGCCTCCAAAGAGGTAGTTTGGTTACAGAGACTTGTGAAAGGTATTGGTTTTAATTCCAAGTTAAACTTGAATATGATAGTCAAAGTGCTATTTGTTTAGCCAAAAATCCTATGTATCATGCTCGTACTAAGCATGTTGATGTTCAGTATCACTTTGTGTGAGAAATGGTTGAGAGTGGGAAGGTATTAATTGAGAAAGTTGACACTTTGATTAATGTTGCAGATTATCTTATGAAACCAGTTCCTACAGATAAGTTCTCTTGGTTTTGAGTATTGATCATTTGTTTGGAGCTTCATGATTACGCAGGTTGCATTTGAAGTTGGCATGGATTGATTAGTTGGTGCAGGAAGGCCATTGGCCTTGAGGCCTGTACTTGATTTATAATAATTCCTTTTTTAGAATAATTGCAATGTATAATGTCAAGTGGGAGAATGTTGGGAATAAGATACCATTTAATTGCAATCCTAAACATATTTCATGTATCTCCTAAGTCCTAGGAAAGTGTTCCCCAACACTAGGATTGGAAAGAGATTAAAATCAAATGAAATGTACATGTAAATTGACATTTGTAATTAATTCTAAATGATAGGAACATGTGGGGACGCCCAAGAAGAGCTCCTACAAAATATGAGCACATGGGGCACCCACATGGAAGGTGGAACTCACCTTGAGTTAAATATTTGGAGAAAGATAACACTTCAGTAATGCATGTAAAGATCCTAGAAGTTAGGGATTGATGTTTACATGCATGAAGTTTAGTTTAGTTCAATTCAGTTATAGTTTAGTTATCTTCAGTTGTATGTAGTTAGTTTCAGTTGAATGCTAGTTGACTTTAATTGACTTGGAATTCATGACTAATGACTTGAGTTCATGACAGATAACAAGCGATACATTCATTTAAGTGGAGATGATCAATCATGCATCCTGTTTGCATGAATTGATGAAGAGATATGTTTCAGTTAACATAGATTGACTTGGACCCACCTTGGGCTCCCAAGTTGGCATCTTGGAGTTAACACTTTTTCATGAGAAGATATTTTATAAGGTTCAGTTAAGTGGGCCCATTCTTGGGCGCCAACTTTGAGGAGGAGCTTACAAGATATCTTTGTAATCAATGTTGAGTTATGACTTCAATTTGGGATGCCCAAATTGATGAAGGAGTTGGTTTGACATTGTTTTTCACGGGAGAACTCTACTTGCAAAGAATAGGCATAGGTTTTGTGAGATAATCTTTGTGCTTTGTAATTGTAAACTCTTTGGATTTTACAAGGCTCAATATTGTCTATAAATTGCAACAAGTTGAAGAGAGTTTTATTAGAGTTTATTGCATGTTGTGAAGAAGAATTGTTCAAGGAAAAGAAGCATCTCAAGCAAGGATTGATAAAGAATTATTGTAATCTTGTTCTAAGGTTAAATAATACAAGCACTATTGATTTTGGTGGTGGATTTTTTTCTCAAAAGGGTTTCTCCACGGTATATGTTGTGTCACTTCTATCTTTTGGTCTTATTCTTCTACAATATTATGTCTACTTCTACAAATGGTAAAATGAATCTAAATAGATAATCATCCACAAAGAAATTGTAACAAAGAACACTTAATTAGATCTACAATATAATAGTTTTACAAAGTTTTAAAGCTACATAATTACCTCCATTTTCAACACCTATAAGGTCTAATTGGATCAAACTAGATGAGTAGCTAAATTTGAAGCATGCCTATGTGCTAGAGAATTTGGATTATAAGGTGGAATAGGAGGATGGGGTTCCTCTATCTCTAAATCAAAATCACTATATTGATAAAATCCTTTTTTGGAGGATGAATGGGGAATATCAATAGTGTGGGAATGTGTTTCCTCAATTTTGTCATTTCTCACAATGATCACATCATGATTAGTAGGGTCCAAAATCCAATATCATTTGACCCCATTAGGATAACCCATGACTATATAAGGTTTGTTTGTGGTTTCATTTCCTTGTATTTCTCGAAAGGTATGTGGGCCTAAGCTTGAGATCTAAATAATATTAAGTGTTAAACTAATGGTTTATGATTTCCCCAAACCTCAATTAGAGTGATTCCTTCCAAGTATTTTTATGAAGTGTAATTTTCAATGTAGTTATCACATTTTATTGCCTCAGATTGATACTATGGTGCCAATGATCAAGACTATATCACACAATTAGCCATTTATTTCAAGGACCTATTCTTCCTATTTGCTTCTCCATTTTTTTGGGTTGTATGGAATGATGTGTTGAAGATTGATTCCTTTGGTAGAATATAATTCCTCAAGCTGATGTTTGACATATTGCTTT
The DNA here is from genome assembly GCA_007258455.2 of Sequoia sempervirens. Lineage (NCBI taxonomy): Eukaryota > Viridiplantae > Streptophyta > Pinopsida > Cupressales > Cupressaceae > Sequoia > Sequoia sempervirens. The sequence continues at coordinate 451,930,979 of VDFB02270651.1, forward strand.
CCATTATCAATACAAGGTTTTTTGATGACCTTGCATTTTTGTTTCTTAGTTAGGGCCTTGAAGTGTTGAAAACTTTCAATTTTTTTATTTTTTTATAATAAAATAGACCATTTTGAAACATGAGAAACCATATATGAAACTAAAGAGATATCAACATTTTTTGAGGAAAAAAGTAGGAAATAATCCCACTAGATCACTATAAATCAACTCAAGAATTGTAGAAGTTTTATTTGCATTTCCTTTGTCATATTTCTCTTTAGTATGTTTACCTAAAGTACAACCATGCCAAATACCTTTAGAGAAGGAGATTTGAGGGAGTCCTATGACAATTTCTTCACTTATGAAGATAATGGTAATTTAAGTGACCAAACTTCTTATGCCATAGCTTACCCACTTCATTAATGTGACTAAGAAGAGCCTTGGAAGGTGAATCAGGCATAAAATGTGAAAAGGTATACAAGTGTCCCTAATGGTTTTCCTTTCCAAGGGAAACTTAAGAATCATCTTCAAGATACCTTGTGATAACTATCTCTAGAATAATTGAACTATATTCTCCAACCTTATATGAGTAAGTGGGTAGATGGAGAGAAGGTTGAATGATAATGAAGGTACACATAGAACATTTTTTAGGTGCACTCTATTCATCTCAACTAAACCAATCCATATAACATCAATTGTAGATTCTTCACCCATGTGAATATTAGAATTAGTGCATAGCTTTATGTGAAGAAAAGTATCACTTGATGCAACTATATGGTGTGTAGCACTTGAATCAAGTATCCATGTTGTAGAAGATGATGAAGAGGAAACAATTATGAGATATTTACCTTTTCTTTTTCCTATGTTGGAGGGAGAGGATTTGTTCCCACTTTAGGACTTATAAACATTTATGTTGTTATTTTTAAGAAGATTAGTGAAAGATTCAATTTATTTCCTCATACATGTAGATTCATCATGCCCCCTTTTTGCAGTTAACACACTTAACTTCCCCTTTTGTTTGAGTTTCTACTTTTAGAGTAGAGGATTCGGGCTTAGTTGATTGATTTAATGTCTTTTATTTTGTATCCTATGTACCTAAATTATTTTTCCATTTCTAACCCTTTTGATGTTGGTTGGAAATCAAGGCGGTGGTTTTTGAAGACTTACTAGTAATGCCCCCATTTGAATTAATTTATCATGCTCATGAGAAAGACATTCTAAAAACACATCTAAGGAAGGCATGATAGTTCCTAAGGCATATCTAGTGGCATAGAAGGTAGATAGAAAATCATAATATTCAAGACCTAATTTTGAAAGAATGATTAGAAATAATTGTGCATTAGTTTTTTATATTTACATTATTAGATAACTTGATTCAAAGGGACTTCAAGTTTAATACAAATTCTTGAATACTTGCATAATTAGTAGGATTTAAGCTTATTAACTTATTCTCTAATTGATAAGCATGAATTTCATTAGTTTTACCATACAAATCTTCAATTTTTGTCTAGATTTTATTAGGCTCTATTAGAGATTGAACATGAAATAGAAGATCATGTGAGATTGCTAAAAAAATTGAACCAAATGTTTCATCTAATTTATTAAATTATTTTATTTTAGTTGTTGCAGCAATTGATTCATTTTCTACACTAGTATTGATTTGTCAATATCCTTTACTTTGTATAATTATTTATTTTCTTTTCCAAGAAAAGTGATTCAAAATTGGTTTGGAATCTTTCATTTTGGGTTGTGAAGAACAAAGAACATAGAAAATAATGTAGAACAAAAATAGATACTTACATACCTTGACACTCACTAAATTAGAAGACCCCCCGGTTTGTCACTTTATTTTATTGCATTTTACAACAAAGAAAGCACATAACTCTCATTTATAAGTTACAAATTTTTCAGTTAGCTAAGTTCTCTAGCAACGAGAGTTTCCAGGGACGCATTTTTCATGTGAGCCTTACTAAATGCTTGCAATAGTAAATATCCTTGCATAAAGTTATATCAATATGTGTAAGGTTCCCCGTGAGAAATATGTTTGCAGGTTCATGTGTTTTTGTTTTTCTCCAAAAGCAACAAGCAGAATTGCTACAATAAATGTTAATTTAGCCGATTTCTACCTTACACTGATGCTCCCAAGACCACCAAATTGAACGACTTAAAAAATGTGTAGCTTTTTTCTCAGGTCAACACATTTCTACCACTTTTTGCACGATAGTTGATGATTTTTTAAAATGCAATTTTTTGGTGAGTAATACTGTAATTGTGATTTTTCACACTCAAGTTAGAATTTTGGTAAGAAAATCTAGGGTTAAAGTTTTTTCCTTCTGATTTTTCTTTAACCTAGACCCTAATACTATACTTCCCTGATCTTATTTCAATAAATTGAAAATATCTTTTATCTTTTGATTTGCTGAGAAATTCCCATAAAGGATATTTGCTTCCATCATACTGTATTTGTTACCTTCAGAATAATCAAGGTAATTTATGAGATGATTAATGAATGACGGAAGAATTAGTCATATGAATGGAAAAGTGGAAGGAAGCTAATAAAGAGCTTATCTTGCTGGTATGTTCCCTATTTGGACTAGAAATATTGAAAAGTCAAAGTTGATAACACTTCATTTAGGTGAGTTCTTCCAGTTGGGTAAAATTTTCATCTTTCTTTTTGTCATGCATGAAACTAGACAATGTTTTAATTTTTACAACTAAATTTTTTCATTTGGACAAGCTAACTGTTATATAATACAATACAAAATTATTGAGATTTGTAACTCAACTTAACCTAGCAAAAATAAAATCACAACTTATTCTCAATAATGTAATTGTTATAATGAACCTGTGTTTATATAAATTGAAATGCATGAGGACCAGAGCCTAGGGTCAAATCCAGGCTATGACAGGTAATTCATAAATTTGTACCTTCTCATACAAATTAGTGGAAAACCAATTATGTCAAAGGTTACCAATTTTGTACATTATATTGTTGTCTCTTATAGTGTTTAGAAAATCTTATATTTACAAATGGTGACAAGTTCATATTGCAAAAGTGTTGAGTGGCCTTGGGTTGGAAGATTGTTTTGAAGATGTGATTCTTTGAAACACTCAATTCTCATCCAAAAATTGTTGAATAGTAACACATGGGACACACCCATTCTTTGCAAACCCTCAAAAGAGGCTATAAAACGTGCTATCCTTGCAAATGCTGATCCCAAATGAACAATATGTGTCTATGGGCCTGATGATCAGTTTACTTGTAGTTTATGTTGTCATTTTAGTGTATTTCCTAAGTTTATTAAGTTTGTTGTTTTACCCTGCAAATTTTCTTTGATGGGTTTTTTATTAGCAGAACATTCCTATGGACTCCTTATGTCTCTTGTTCAATAATCGTGAAGAAAGGCAATCACTGTGACAAGATGTAGAGGTATTTTTCTCTTGGACTATTGAAAATGCAAGTCTTCAATATATTATTATGCTTTCCATTAAGAAATATGGTGGCCATTTATATTCCATAGAAAGTAAGCCCAAATTTTATGCAGGTCCTGTAGCATGAGGAGGGGTTGCGAGGGCCATGGTATGCAGGGACTGTGATTAAGGGGTTGCTAAATATAAAGAGGTTCTAAGTGAATATGGAGTGAAAAATCTTATGGAATGTATTCAAGTAAGTGAAGGTTCAAGGGCTGAAAGGAAGAGTAAAAATTACAGGGGTGGTATTAGATCGTTGTCCCCTACTTTGGGGCAGAAATGGGGGTATAAGTATGGCCTTTGTGTTGATGCTTTTTTTGAAGATGCTTGTGTTTTCAATAAAGTTTGCACCCTTGCTAAGCTATGCACCTCAACAACCTATTGACACATGAGAACACTTCAAGGTTGTAGGTGACCTGAAAACGAAGTGGACCTCCAAAGTAAGCTGGTTCTTCCTAAGTACCTCACCTAAACTAACCCATTTTGTAGAGGAAAGAGTGAGAAAGAGAACATGTAAAATGAAACCTATCTCCTAAAAAGGTGATACACCAGATAATGATTTTTCCAGACTTACAACACAACTTACTTTGAGCACACAATATAGCCAATAACTAAAATCATGACATACCCAACTTCCACATTATATATGACTTTGTATCAGTAATTCGTAAACTAGGTTTAGTATAAGAAGGAAATCATTCAGAAGGAAAACTAACACAATTGAAATTTTCACCTTCACTGGTTAAACACAAGTCTTGACCTGCAAAAATTCCATATTCCTGCAATAAGGTGTAGATGATAACACATAAATCAAAGGAAAGAAATAATCACCACAGGATTTGCATGCACCATCTTAATACACACAGAAAATAGTAGTGAAAGAAGATAAAATGACTTATTTTTATTGATCAAAGATGCTCTCCAAATGGCTGCATTTAAATATGAACAAATGAGTTACAAAGCTATATTCTTCTACAAAAGAACTTAGAAAAGATACAATGTGCATAAAGTGTAAAGCCAAGAACTGAGGAGAGAATGAGAGGAGAAAAAGACTTATACAAGTTGTCAAACTCCAACCTCTCCCTCAAATTAGGCATCTGATTGAAAGAAACTCCTTAAAATATGCATAAGGAGTTGTGAATTTGAAAACAACCTGAAGGGTCGTGCAAAATTGAAAACCCCTCAAAAATAGGGTTGTAACTGCAAGAAACAATGAGTTAAGTGCCTCAAATTGCTCCTTGACTGAAACTCCATCCATTTGGACTCCTAACTGAAGTTGAACTCTCAATTAAGTGACCAAAACCCCCCTATTTTTTCTCCATATGTTGGCCAATCTCCTTAACTTCCTCCTTGATGTTTGTCAGTCATAACTCCACTCATAACTCCATTGCCATACGTTTGAAAGCTTCCACTTTATCTTGTATTTAACATAAATCAAATGGTTTATAATTCACCACTTGAATAAATATTTTACAATTCTTCAAATCAAATGCAAAATTTAAAAGGGCCAAGACTTGGGCATATGAGAATCAAAGTTACATGAAGCATAAGTCAAAAGACTTGCAATTACAAAGCATGACTTTATAAAAATCTCCTAAGGCAAAAGAATACCATGGATTTTATTATTTTGCATTGTATTTCTAAAAGCATCGACCAAAATGCCACTAAGGCATGTCGACGTAGGGTACCCTAACACAAAAGAAAATAAAAATGAAATTTTCACTTCATATTGCATTTCAAAGCTTCAGGAAGAAGCCAGGCCACCGCCATCAAGGTTTTCATGGAGCTCTGTGGAAAGCATTTCATGGTGGATGTCGTTGTTGCTTCTGGCTTTTTTATGCCGCTATGAACAAGTTTGGTTCAAGCTCTTAAAAAAGCATTTTAGGCAAAGAAATTGAAGAACAAGAAAAACCAGCTAGGTAAGCATTCTCCTTATACTTTTTATGCATTTTACATTTCCTCAAAAAGAAAGCAAAACTTGCTTTAATGGCCGCCATGTATGTTGTATTTCTTTGTTTCTGGGTTTGAATCCTCCAATGGCCGCAGCTATACTTCTCATTGTAGGCATAAAAACACCATTTTCATGAATGACCGACCCTTGAGATGAGTTTTTTGGGCTTGAAACACAAAAACCCCAAGTGGGTTTGTATGTATCGTAGAAACCAAGCTCTCCTCCTATAAACTTCATTATTTCATGAATATGAATGAAGAAAAAGCTTATTCTCTGTATATTTCAGTTTACTCCTTGAAACCTCAAATAGTTTTTTCTTTGTATTTGAGAAGAAATTACTCACAGGCCATGGCCATGTGTGCTACAGGCACTTTGTTTCATTCATTTTTTCTGAGTTTGCAAATCTCTACTTTTCCCCTTCTGGTTCTTCAATGTTTTGCAGAATGGGTTTAGTAACAAAATAAAATGACCAGGCCGTGGCTACATAATTCATACTTATCCTGGATTTTGACCTATAGCTGGCTTGAAACCATTGTTGCCACCGTGCTTTAAATTTTTTATTGAAATGACAGAGATCTTGTGGGATATAGTTATTTCCATACTTGGATCTATACAAGAAATAAAACCTTCATCCTGTTGCCTCTATGAATGAGTAATATCTCTCTACTAAAATTTATAGTTACTTTGTTTTTTGTAGTTTAACAGAGCATTAAAGCTCACTGCACTTGGTTCTTGGTGAAATAATCTTGATCATTGTTCGCCAATGGTGAAAATCACTTTGAGAAGACTTTTCAACAATATTTGTAATTCTATCATAGCTCCTCACAGCAATTTGATATTCAACATTGTGTATTCTTTGCTTTGTGACTAAAAAGTAATCATGGTTGTCTTCCATCACTGTCTATATCTATTCATGATACAATAGCTTTGCAAATGATGCATTGTTGTCTCTTATTGATTTATAACAGTATCCCCTTGTATTTGAAAACAATGCATTCTTAAAATGTTATATGAATGAATCATTGCTACACTTTATTGCTTCTGTAGCTACTCCTTGAAGAAATACTTTGTGAACTTAATATGTATGCCTGTTCACTATCATTCCATGATCATGTTGACATGATGACCTTTAAGATTGCATTTCCCTCTTAAATAAGCTCAAATGAGCTCATTGTTTGATAACTTAGCATGCTAGGCTCAACCCTTGTGGGAGCCACATTCTAACCCACATGTTGTAATTTGATGAATCAAAACAACAACATTACTTTTCTTGTATCTGCACATAAAGCAAACAAGTTAGATTAAAACAGTGAATTTGATGATTCTTTGATGATTTGATCTAACACTTTTGCATTTTTATCTCTGATAATGACTGAGTTGATTTAATTTGATAATGGTTGCAAATCATATGTTTGTTGATAAAACATGTAACTTGATTTCATGCCCCGAACTCTAACAAAACTTTCAATCATCCATAGATGATTTACAAGATTCTAAATACAGGCTAATTGGATACTCTGAACTTCGATTTAGCGGATTCAATTTATTTTATGAGCGAGGGTTTCTAGATTTTGTTGCGGCTGCATTTTCTAGATGTTTTTTGGAGAGGTTTTTCAGATTTTGTAGATCATGGAAGGATCTTTAGATTTTTTTGTGTGTATTAAATGCATGTTTGTAGCTAAGAAATTGGGCTCGTAATGGACAAGTCCGTTGCATTCACTTACAAAATTTTCTCATTGCATGTGAATATTGAATTATGATTCTAGGCTTGTCCAAAGAATTCAGATTTTTATTTACCATTGGGTGTCTCTAATTTCTTTTTATTTACCATTCAAGGGTGTCTTTAATTTCTGTTGAAATAGTTGAATATGTGGAGATTTGCTTAGCCTTTTTGTGGGCATTTGTTTTTCTTTTCCAACTCTTGTAAATTTAGATCAATAGTTCTATAACTATGGGGAAAGGTGAAGGAGTGACTGGGGAAAGGCGAAGGAGTGACTGGGAGGAAGAAGTTGGATCAGTGGTTGAAAGGCTGGATCTCTGCTTTCTTGATGCACTTTTTCCACCAGAAGGGAAATCGGACGTGGAAGATCATTTCCCCCCTCCTTACTATGAATGGTTTTAGTTTAATTGTGTGAGTTTTCTTTCGCTGAAACTCATCTCAAATAGGAAAAGATTAAGACTCATTGCCATCTCATGAAGTGGGCGCACTTGTATTTTACAAGAATTTACAGAATACCCAAACATGGATAAATGCATGTCTTACATAGAAGAATATATGATAGAACATGGCCCCTTTGATGGCTTACTTGGGTTTTTCTCAGGTATTTCATTTAATGTCCTTTGCAGACAAACATTTTAAATTGAGCTCTCTTTTTTGCTTATTGTAGTTTATTGATTTTTATTTATTTTTCTTTATTGAGGGCACAATTCTTTTAGTCTTATATGTCTTCAAGCAAAGGTGAACTATGATATTTAGTATTTGTTCGAAACATTGAAATTTGGTTTGTAAGAGAGACAACATTACTTATTGGTACTAGCAGGAGTCTATTAGACTTAGAGGATAACACTTTGTTTTCATAGACAAGAGATTGCTTCCGAGTTTTACAACCTTAGAAGAAAACATTAACTCCTTAAAGTTCTGCAATTTCCAAACGTGCAAGGTGCATGCTCAATCCAATTAGTCTGGGATCCACCATTTTGTGCAATATTTTTAACACCAAATATTGTGCAGTTCCATGATAATGCTAAGACATGGATGAGACAGCTGGCACAAGGATCTATCAGGCATTACTTTTCAATATTTCTTGAGCTTTCATATGCTTGACTGGCCTTTAACCTTCATTTAAGTAGTTCTCACTCTTTCCAGGCATATGCAAGATGGACTACTTGACTCAACTATTCAATGCTAAATGACACTCTTATCTGGACTGGGTATTCCTTGTTCTCAAGCCTGAAGGATACTGGGCTGGAGCTAGGTTTATCTAGATGATTACAATCAGTTCTTCTATGTTACTTGCTGTCGGATGCCCTGTGTCGCCATGTTGATGGATATTCTGGAACAAAGGCTATTGCAACATCATCATCAACAACAGTTTATTCAACAACAAATGATATTGCAGTCTATTCAATGTTGATCTTCAATATCAGTAACACCAAGTACCTTATGAGTTTGAAATCTCATTACATATTATATACTGTTGGATGTTTTGTTAAGAATCCTTCCATCAAGCATGGTGAAATTGGTCTTTGTTTTATGTCTATAGGAGACATTTATTGCTGGACTGAGGTTTCTTTAGTTTCCAACAATCTCCTATTAGCTGTGTTGATGGCTGCTTTATATTTTTTTCTATTTTTAATAAAGCTTCTTTTCCAATAATTTTTTTTTTACTTATTCTCAATTTTATATTTTCTTTGGAAAGGCTTGGCTCTAACTAGAGTTCCACCACTTCAAGTTGTGATAATTGTTAGCTATCAAATGTCCATTTGTTCATTTTCTGGGTATGCAATTCGACTCAAATTCTTGATGGAGAATAATGGATTTTGGTTTTTAGCACTTAGCCCCAATATCGTCCTTTTCTTTCAAGCAAATGAGGAATTTTGACAGTCCTATATCTATTTCAAGTTTATGGTAATGATGATGCTGGAATACATAACAGGCTAAACGGTGAAGGAACGAGATAACCTCACTAATAAGAAATAGTTGATACTCTTATATTATGAACAGTTCTACTTCTAAGTTCCAACTATATGATGTGGTCAAGGGTTCAGTGGGCTGGGAATATAGTGCAATTAGCCCATTGTAGAAAATTGGCAATTCTTTTCTCAGGTCTAATTTAGGGCTTTGGATAATGTTTACAATATTTTTGTCTCATCATGTAGATATTATAGTAGGTTTGTTAGGCATGAGCTCTTTGACATTTAACCTACATTTCTTCCTCTCAAGATAATATTATTGGTGATATTATTTGTAAATAAATTTGTTGATATATATAAAAAAAACCATTTTAATAAGATAATATTTCACCATTTCTTCTCAAATTAAAATATTTTAGGTATTATTAAATTAATTTGAACATATTAATTTTTTATATTTTAGTGTCACAATTCTTTTTCTTTAACTAAATCCACATTAAGATTAAAAAAAACTCAACTTCATGTTAACCATGACAATATTCTAATGTGCTAGAATATGATTTGAAAAAGGATTGAAATAAAACCACTACTCTTAGATTTTATAAATGAAAGGCTTCATAAATATTTTAGATATCACCAAATTAATTTGAACATATTAATTTTTGAATTTTAGTGTGATGTCATTCTATTTCTTTAACCAATTTCACATTAAGATTAAAAAAAATTCAATTGGTGTTAACCATGAGAGAATTCCAGTGTGCTAGCATATGATTTGGAAACATATTGAAATAAAACCACTACTCTTAAATTTTATAAATTGTGAAAGAAGTTCTTTATACATCTAAAATTTTGAAAAAAATTACATTAATATTCATCTTTAGGTTTGGGGACAATGAATTGTTAAATTGTTCTCATATGCCTTTGAATGCCAATAGGCATGTATTCAGATATTTTAATAATGTTATTTAATTCATTTAAGGAGATTAAGGAAAATGTATATAATTGTACTTACAATTTAGAAATCATTTTCATTTGCAAATATGCTTCACATTTTAGATTGGAAATTATCATTACTGCACATGTCTAATGTTGTATCATTTTTTTAATAAAATGCTTATAAATTCAACTAGGGGAGATGACCTAGTAGTTGTGCACCCTAACTTCACGCTTCTAATTATCCTATGTGGAAATTTCGAATCACTCCCAATTTTTTATAGCAACTTACTTGGCAAGTCCCCTGCTTATAACTTTTGTTACAGGGCCACATCATCAAATATGATGCTACATTAGCATGCATTTTGTCAAGGTGTCCAAAAAGGCCCAAAAAAAAAGTGAGATCAATACTTGTGCATTCACATCATGGGTAGTTGAGTGCTGATGTGGCATCACATGATTGGTTGCTTTTTAGATCAAAGGAATACATTTTGTTTAATTATGGGTAGTCAAGTCACAACTATTGGGCATTATATAAACAACTACTATCACAACTATTGGACATTATATAAACAACTACTATCACAACTGTTGAAACATGCTCAACTACTAGGTCCTCTCCCCTATAAGCCTTGTATCAAATTTGTAGGAGTTTTATATAACTACAATAAACGTAACCATTGCACCTCCTTCTGATGCAAGTGCTAGTTTATAATATTTTAGAAAAAATGCTTGTTTGGAGGAAAAATAAGCTACAAATTTGGAATCCTTGTAAAATTTTAAGCAGTTTGATTTTTTTTCTTAATTTCAATATTGTGGGAAAAAATATGCCCAATAAAAAATTAAAAATGGAATTTAAACTAAAATTGCAAGTACCTAGGGTAAAATCTAGGAAAACTAGGTAGATGGTTATGTAGTTCTTAGAACTAGCTTTTTGACACATATTTGTTTTCAAAAAAATAATATCATATTTCCAAGTCATGCTCTAAAGAAAAATCCCCTTTTTAGGCATAGGAGGTTGACAAGCATTGTTTCGATGGAAGCCTTAGTGGTTTTATTGGCTTTGGTGATGGAATGGTAGATTAATGCCGATGCAATGGTGGAGCAGAGCTACTAGTGATGGGGTGGCGTAATGGAATGGAGGCATTGATTGAGATATTAGAGTCACTAGTAGCAAATAAGTCAAGTGATTGTTACCCACAATGGCTACATAGATCATTGGTGACATATCTACAAGTTGTGTGGTTAAAATGACCATGTGATCAATACAATGCATATACCACATAATTTTTATTTTTTTTTGATAGAGCATTGTATGGCTATGCAAGGCCATATGACCTCCCAAAAAAAATTAGTAGAAGCTCTTAAGTCTAAATCTAACATGTTTATATGGATCTATGGGTTTTGACATCTTTTAAGTGTGATAGTGAGGCCCTTTTATGCAAAGTGCCTCTAATTTCATGTTGCCTATTAAAGTTCTAAAAACCCTAGTAGATAGAGAATTTTTTTCTTTAGTTGACTATACAATATCCTTTTGAGAAAAAAATATAGTCAATCATAACTAATTTGATCCTTTTGAATGCAACATAATAGTTCATTTTTTTCTTAGAGGCCTCTTACAATAGGTGAATGTGGATTTTCCTAAATGATTAGAAATATAAACCTAGAAAAAAAAAGTTAATTTGATTCCTAAATTTGAAAATTAAATACTATCTAAATTGCCCTACTCTAATACCATGTTAGTTTTAGTACTAAAGAATAATTGACAAAATTAAATCTCCCTAAAATCAAAATAAAATAATGACAACATGTATTTAATAATATTCAAAACATAAAATTATATAATTTTAATATTTATATTTCAAGATGATAAAATAGAGGATATGGATAAGCATATAGGATTTGGGATGCATGAGCCAAAATGATAAGTGCTAGAAATCCTTGGTGATGTGGAGGATCGACTCTACATGCAAGAACAATGGTGTCAAGTAGACTCAACTTGAGAGGGAGAGGTGACACCTAACTACCTTTAGTCAAAGAGTTGAATGAGATAGATGTGGCATGTACTTCCATCAATCAAGGAGATGAAACATGTGTTCAACTATTTCCTAATTTACATGAGTAAATAAATATTAATTTATAAGAGCTCTAATACGATGTAAAAGTCACATACTAGAGTTGAGCAACCAAAATCACCTATAAAACCAAAACTAGCATTCCACAAGAGAGTAGAAAATAATTAATGTTTGATTAGAGGATGCAAAAATGATACAATGATATAATTGTAGGAGTTTATGATGAACTCCTCAAACACCCGAGGATTACCTGCATGACAAAATAACTTCCACAAGAGAGAAATGGAAAAAATATCATGCTATCATTAAATATGAAAGAATGCCAAACTGAATATGGCAATGTACATATGATGACTTGCTTATATAGGCAAGGAGTGAGATAAAATGCAATAGGATTGTGACATGTGTCTTAATCTTATAACATGTGACAACTAACTACCTAGAAAATGATGCATAGATAAGATAAGTTCTAGATAAGACTTCTAGAAGAATCTTATATCCTAAGTAAACTTAATCATGTGAATAATTCCCCTAACTACCTAATGAATGAATTAACTAGGTACAAGACATTTATTCACACCAACATCCCCCCTTAAGTGCAATTTAGGAGAGAGATTATTATGCAAATATGTAATGATGGGTCCTGACTACTAGGCCATATTAGGTACCCACATACAAATGCAAATGCAATGACAAAGAAATCTCTCACAATCAAAGAAAAGGAGAAAACCTAGTGGGACAAAACTCCTCCCCAAAAGAGAGATGAAATACAATAATGATATCCATCACAAATCCAATCAATCTCCATCCACACAAAGGATGATACAAGAGATCATACAACCCCCCCATGATGAGATAACCTACTGCAAAGAAGCACTAAAAGAACACTAGAATCCTCAATTTGGCAAGCAAGGAATATACTTTTGTTTGCTAAAAACCATGTATTAGAGTCATTCAAGGAATCAGGTTGGAATCATGATAAAGCGAAAACAGACCTGATGCCAAGGAACACTGGAAAAATCACAAATTGGCACAACTCAATTGACAAATGATCTGGAACTGAAATGAAGTGTAGAAAAAATGCAAACCTAATGCACAAAAAAAACAAAAAATAGTGCATACATTGATGAATGTTCACATCTACCTCCATGAATAAAAATTACCTCAGATATGTGCAGAGGACATAATTATCTTTTCGATGATATAAAGTTTTTGAAAAACAGACGTTGTATGCTCAAGTTATGTTTAAAAAAAAAAAAGAATTTAGCTTGCAAGAAACGAGTTTTCTAGCAAAAAAGTTTACTTCTGATTTGATTTCTAAATAATCTATTCACTATGTGTACAAAATATTAGAAACCCAAAAATATTTTGGTGCTAAGAATAAAACCTAGAAATATTTTTTCAATCCATCGAGCAAAAGATGAAAAAATAATATTTTTTTGACCTTCAACTTGTAGAAAAATGGCATGTGACACTTTTGGACGACAATTTTCTTTCGATTTTCTCAAGATATGTAAAATCTAAAAGATACCTAGATGAAATTTTGACCTTGGCTACGAAACACATAAATCATTTTTCCTAAAAATGAGTGGAAGTTGGATTTTTGAAGCAAACATGAAAACGAATCTAGTGAAAAATGGTTTTCTTCAAACCCTCACAAATCTAACAAAATATGTCTGATTTTGACAAAACAAAAGCCATCTTGACTTTTTGTAACACCTTGAATTCAATGGTGAGGCTCTCAAGACCTCAACTTGTATCCAACAAAACTTTCATGCCAAGATTGGTTCCTCAGATCTGGGAAGAAGTCTACAACACTAAAGATACGATACCATGTAGAAGTTTATGGTGAACTCATCAAACACCCCATGATCACTTGCAAGATAAAATAACTTCCACAAGAGAGAAATGGAAAAAATATCATGCTATCATTAAGGATGCAAGAATGCCAAACTGAATATGGTAATGTACATATGACACCTTGCTTATATAGGCAAGGAGTGAGATAAAATGTAACAGGATTGTGACATGTGTCTTAATCCTATAACATGTGACAACTAACTACCTAGGAAATGATGCATAGATAAGATAAGTTTTAGATAAAACTTCTAGAAGAATCTTATATCCTAAGTAAATTAATTTTGTGAATAAGTCCCCTAACTACCCAGTGAATGAATTAACTAGGTACAAGACATTTATTCACACCAAGAATAATGGATATATAATGTGCAAGATCTAGGCCTTGCTTATATAGGAAAGGTGAAATGATATGGCAACACAAGATTATGATGAGTGTCACAATCATATGACATGCGACACAAAAAGTAAATAAAATTGACCTAAGTAAACTTAACTAACACATGAATATGACATATATGAGAACCAACTAGGTAATGTACTCCATTCACACCAACATTAATTACCTAAGTGAACTTAATATAAGGTTCAATAAATAAATTATTACACCAAAAAACTTAAAAAAGAAAATAAAACCTACCTAAGTAGATACCTATCTAAGTAAGCTTATCTTAGGTAAATAATATGTAATAATATAAATAATTATATACAATAAAATAAAATAATGCATCAACAACCCCATAACCATTGCTTATGTAGACATGAATGAGTCCTGAAAATGTGTAGGCATATTAGGTACCAATGTACAAATGTCCCCCCACCAAAAAAAAAAAGAAAAAAAAAGAAAAGAGAGGAGATAAATCCTCCATAAGAGAAGAAACTCCTCCCAAAGAGAGAGAATATGAAATAGCCTCCTAATATCATTGTAATATAAGGCCCATGAGTGCCTTAGAAAATAAAAGAGATTATGCACACATATAGTTGTATATTGAATTTTGTAGTAGGTCCCCTTTCAACAAATAATGCATCTACCTTTTAGAAGAAGGAAACCTCAACTTGTAAACATGTTGAATTCCTACTCAAGTGGTAGAATGAAGGGAGGTATTTTTTTAAAAAAGTTACTCAAAGTTCTCTAAGCTAATTTTGAACTATATTAAGTGATAATAAAATGAAAGCAGGTACCATGCAAGATTCAAGGACACTAACCATGTAAGAGTGGCTCTAAACGTAGGATGTATGAGGTCTAAAATAATAATAATTAGGTATTATTGTAGAAGGTTTCAATGACTATGGAGTCAAATCAAATGAATCATGAATAATTGTAAGATGTGTCACTATGAAAGCATGTAGAGGTGGAGAAAAAATTGGAGGTTTAGAATTTACCTGATAACATCCAAAGAAGGAGATGCAAATCCATGTGAGATCATAAAAAAGAAGGAAAATGCTTACAACGATGTCATCAAGATCCTAAATATGAGATTCTACAAATATGTGATGTATGTCTGGTAAGTAGACATCCCAATGACCAAGAAGACATATGAACTTACTAAAGGTAACATTAGAGAAGTATGTGGAGAAGCTAAGATTGTGGAAGTAAAAAGTGTAGGTAGAATCTTAGCACATGTCATGTGACTACATTACTCATCTCATGATGTGTCCACATCAAATGTCCAAGTATGAACAACTATTGGGTGAGGATTAGTAGGTGTCTTAGTAGAGTCAATATATGTAGGTATTTATAAGGAACCATTTCTTTCAAATGGTGATTCAAGCTCTCCATATGGTCATCAAATGATTCAATTCAAATAATGTAAGGGCATTGTGTGCTATGTACATGATGTAAAATATTATTAAAAATAATGAACCCAATAGTTCCAAGGATTTTTTCATTGTTATCAAACCATTCAACCTTTTCATATATGTCACTCAACTCATGAATGATTCAATGGTGATAGGGTAATGCTAGGAATTTAGTAGTGCATGACATAGAATAATAATTATATGCAATGTAATGGATAATAAATTAACATGTTAATGTTAATTTATTAATTAAGTGTTAGTCATTAGTTGTTAGTTACTTATTGGGTAGTTGGAAGTTACAAGGCTTTATAAATCCATTGCAACGTAATAATTTGAGTGTTGAATATGTGTTGGGACTCAAATTTGCATTTGCCTTTTGCCTTGAGTCCCTTCCTTGTTGTGCACCCAACCACTCATTAATACTCAATTTGAGATATCTAATCTAGGAGGTCCCTTGCCAAATTTCTTAGTACAATTGGGTAGAGCATGAAAAATTAGCCCTAGTTGCTTTTTGAAGTTTTACAAAATTCACTAAGGGGTGGAAGTTATGCTTTTGTGGATTTTTCCCTCCCAATTGGCTCAATTGCAGTTCTTTGGCTTTTCCTTCACAATAGTTGGTTTGGTTTGGTCTACTTGTGCTCGATTATGATTTAGTTAAGTTTTTTTGCATCCTTTGGATTTGTGGATTGTTGAATTGCTATCGTCTTCTTGCAGGTTTTTGATTGGCAACCAACTTTGCAAGACCTTCGTGTTGAACCAAATAAGTCTATGGTTGGCTAGTTCACTTGGATTTTTTTTCCTTGAGAGAAAATTGTGCCCATCCCATATTATGGGCATTGCCTTGTGCATCATCTTAATTCTGTTTGTCGATGAATTTTTTGCATTTCCATTTGCTGATAGATTCCCCGTAGATACAAATGATTTTAATAATTAGTTGTCTTTGCGAGTAGTCTATTTTCCCACATCTACTCCCGGTGAGATCATCTTCCTTTTGTGGGCTTTTCTAAGGTGAACTTCTCCCTCCCAATGTTTTTGTCTAGTTTATTTCTCACATAATTCCTTTTGTGAACTTTTCCCATTCATCTGAGCTTCCACTTTCAAGGTTCTTCATGCAGTTCATATGCCTTTATCCGCAAATGTGTTCTATCCCATTTTCCCGCATTCATATTTTGATGACATCATGTTGATGTCATTAGCAAAACCTTTTGTTTGAATTGTATTTTTTCTATGGTTGTCGAGTTCACTTAGTTCTTTTCACATGGTTCACTTCTAGTTGGTATTTTTCTAAAGAGGTGAAGTTGAGTGGCAACTTCTTGCATTTATTTTGGATGGTCCCCTAAGGATCGCAAAGCTTCATTTCAACATGCAAAAGGCTCCAATGGCATCTAAGAATCTAATTTTTTATCATTTTGGCTCCATATTTGTATTTTACCTACTCCTCTACCAAGTTATGTGTTGTTAATGCAATCTTCCAATGACCATGGTCTACTTGGAGACCTCATGAATGCATTTGGGTGGTAAGATTTCAACACGTGGATTTTTTTTAATCTACCACCATTAATGATGTCATGTTGCCCAACCACCAAAGTTTAAGGTGCACATGATTGGCTAGGGTTTCAATTCACGCTCTATCTAGTTGCAAAAATGTTATGAATTCATGGAGCATGTGAGGAGAAAAATACATGTACATATGTTGTATAGTGAATGTCTCCATTACTGTTTGTATTTCTCTTGGAAAATATTTGACAATTGTGAAGGTTTTCCCTTGCCACATTTTTTGAGCAAGACAACTGAGAGGTGGGGGTGAATCAATTGTAGAAAATTTTAATCCTTAGAAACTTTCATTGGAGATTAGATCAATCACAAATCATTACTATGCTAAATGATTAAACATTCAATGCAAAGGAAAAAACTAAAAAAGCATCACACATACATAGTAACACCAGATTTATGTGGAAAACCCAATATAGGAAAAACCACAGTGAGGATTAGCTCACACTATAGAGAATATCAAAATCACTTACAAAAAGGCTCACTTCCTAATAAGGCTCACTGCCAAAACAAGGACTCACTATATGGATCATGACAAACTTTCCAATATGGGTTAACCACCCAAAGGGCTCACTACCACAAAGATACAAAGAAGAAAGAAGAGATATGTTACATAGAGAAGACAATCTCAATGCAACAAAGATTTCCACCACGATTAGCTCAACCACTTGCAGACATGCATGAATGATAGAGCACACCTTCAACTAACTACATTTGAAAAAATCAACATTTAGGATTCACACTGATCTGCCACACTCGCATCACATACATCAATCTTGATCTATATCTTTTCACTATCTCTTTGTCGCTCTTTCATCAATATCTCAACTTGTATTTATACCATCTTCAACTTTGAAACACATCCAAAGTCAACCATCCAACATTAAATTCAAATTAGGTTAGCGCCAAAACATTCTAGGGTGGAATTAGAATGAGGGCGACCCAAACACATGCTTGATGAGGACCCAAATAAGCCCCAACACACTTCATCAACTTCAAAAGTAGTGTTCGAAAAAAGGTCAACCAAACTAGTGTTAAAAATATAGAACAATTAAGCACACATGACCCTTAACATCGTCCAATCCTTCTAGATACCAAAATTATCTTCAACACGATCATAACAACTTAACTCTAGAACTGCAAGTCATAAGACTCAATCAAAAGGAAATCCAGACCAACAATATTTCTCTCGGACCTCAACCAAATATCCTGAAAACATAGTTCACAATTGGTGAACATAACTTGCACTGTTCAATGATCTAGAAGCCCAAATCCTAGATATAGCAGCTTCTAACAATCATGATCAACATATTTGAACCACACAAACACAGGAGCAAAACCCAAAGCAAGCACTGAACAACTGTAACCTTTCTCCATTACAATTTTCTCAATATCCTCAACATATACAACCAATAACCTGCATCCATGACATTAATGACAACAACAACTAGTTGATAACTAGTTAATTAATTGACATCAATGACAACACCTTCATTCTTGCAATTTCCAGAATGAATGTAATAAACATTTGATAATGTGATTTTTTTTTAATTTATTACAAGATTTTTAATAGTCATGTGTTTGTTACATATGGATTCATGCAATTCAGTTTGGATAACTAAGTATTTTCTATGTATGGCATTTGTGCTTTGATGACATATGTGCCCATATAATTTCTTTTATGCTTCCTTTCCTATTATTAGCGACTCTATTGCCCAATAAATAACATCTGTCTCTAATCCACCTAGCCAATATCAAACCATTAAAAAAAAACAAAGTATTAATCAATAGTTTAATTTAGGTTTTCCTTTAGGTGTGTACCTATGACTATTGATATAACTAGGGAATCATTCTCAAGTGAACATTCAATATATATAATATATGTGGGTCATAATTGCATAATCATATCAGCTATTTAGAGGTTATATGTAGTCAATTGTTCTTATTCTAATGACAACCTTTGGGGGTAAGACATCAAGTTGGGTTTGGTTGTCCATGTTTCATTATTAACCATTTAAAGTGATTTCAATACTTGTTAAGGTATACCCCTAGGAACACCCTCCTAAGTTTAAGTTGAGATCAAATCATAGGAGATCTAATACACTCATAGAGTTGTCCATTAAGCCTCCATAGTATGTTGGTGAAAAGCCTGACCTAGTGAGTGAGATTTTTCTCTAGGAAGTGGAGCAACATTTTTGAGCCCTAACAAATTGGGTTCATTGTCAAGGATGAATAAGCTATTGTTGGGTCTTAGGAAATTGGAAAAAAATTAAACACCTCAATAATAGAGATTCATAGTTTTTCATTTGTTTGGGTGAGTTTGATAACATATTAACTCATGCCCCAAATAAAGGCATTATTGTTGGGGACGAATTATCCATTGTTGGGTCATAGGCAATTGGAAACATTTTAAACATCTTCATAATAGAGATTCATAGCTGTGCATTTGTTTGGGTGAGTTCGATATCCTGTTAACCCATATCAAACATAAATGTGTCATTGTTGGGATGAATTAGCCATTTCCAAGTCTTACAAAACTAGAAACATTTTAAATAGCTCAATAGCAGAAGTCAGTAGATGTGCATTTTATTTGGGTGAGTCTAATATCCCATCAACTCATGCCTAACATAATGGTGCCTAAAAAATGACAAGGGTTGTTGGGTTGAAAAGATATTGAAGACTCTATTGGTAGTTACAACCTAGAATCAAATTTGTGCCTTAGAGGTTTGTGTACTTCAAGGATTTCCTCACTTTTGTGAGGTGACGACTTTGCTGTCAAAGAAGAAAGTTGTGTTGTTGTTCTTGTTTCATGAACACATATAAAGTGAATGTAGCTAATTATTTGACAGTTCATTTTCTTCCAATTCAATGTATGGTTTCTTTCTCGATAAAGAAACAAATTTGTTTCTCCTCTCTTTTTGTCTTGCATAAGTAGTTGTGACCAACCATGTAAAACTAGAATGGATGCATTTACCCTAAGGATAATTCATCAAATATAATATATAATTCAAATCCTAGGGAGTATGAGAGGATTCATGTCTAGGAATATTATGAGGATGAATCACCCCACTATTTATACAACCCAACACAAAAATAATATTCACATTCAAGCATACAAGCATCCCTACTTGAAAACAAGTTAATGATAAAGGAGCTTTAAGAGCTCGAGAGGCAATGTGAGTTTTGAGCCAAGGCTTTACAATCACATAGACCACTTTTTGTTATAGAAAAACAAGTTTCTTCATCCCATGTTGTCCCACTTGATCCTATTTATAAGCATCTTGACCTTTCTTGGGTCAACTATGAAAGATGTTATGAGATCTTCAATCTATATATTGATTCCTAGATTTGATGGATATGATCATTGGGAGGGGGATGCACATGTTGAGGTATTTTTAGACTTCATGGAGAAGTATTAGTTTGAAGATGAAGAAATATGAATGAGATTTTTTGTCAAGTCACTAGATGGAAATGCAAGGAGTTGGTATTGGAATTTTCTGGAGCATTCTTTTGCTTCATGAAATCAACTTGTGATTGCAGTTGAAGATACATTTGGACCTTGCTACTCTTGTTGAAGAATTAGAAAAAATCAGATGGCCAGAGGGAGAGTCTAGTATGGGTTTCAGTCATAGGTTTGTTGTTTCTCTTTTCAAGATCCAAAAAAAATTCTAATCTAACACACCTACATGTATTAATATGTTCCTTGAAGATTATAAAGTTGACCTAACTTCAATATGGGAAGAATTTAACTTCGTTAACATGCAATAGGAATATACATGCCTTGATTTCATTGATGGTCTGAGAAAGTATTAGTGTGAAAGGGGTACTTTATCTAACTAGTTCATTCTTAGCTAGTTCTCCACTAAAGTCCTCTTCACACTAGCTTAACTTTACACAGGGATAAGGTGGTTGAGCCTTTAATGAAATGAGTTGTCACACCTCATAGGATGCCAACAATTTTCATAATTTGGTTGCATCTATCTCTCCCCTTGGCCTATATAACCAATGAATTTCCTTTGTAATCTCAACTCTCAAGCTGAATATAGCTTTGCATTCTTGAGAGGAATATAGTTTATTCCTTCTTATATTTCTAGTTTTCCTTTGTTATTAGATTCTTGGGTAGGTTAGTTAGAAAATATCATAGAAAGGATATGATTGCAAAATATTTATCCTCAAGAACATAAGTTGCTAGTGGTGAACCTGTTGTTGATGACAATGATGGTAAGGAGATTGTATCGATTAGAAGCACAATATCAAGTGACGATTATGTTTATAGGTGGGTAGAGGGAAATTTTGAGTATTGTGTGATAATTTAGTACAAATTAATTTGATAGTGTGTGCACCAAACTTCAATTGGATCAATCATTCGTGGGTAACTGTAATGAATAGATAAATGATGATTTTTAGTCTATGAATGAGTATGACCCTATTTTTGTTTTTAGTAGTGTAAGTGAATAAGATGTGTATGCAAGAGATTCATAAAATAAATAAGCTTGGTTTGTTGATTATGTAGAGCATGCATATATTAGTGATGCAAGAAATGAATAAGAATTTTTTTCTTGTTGATTATGTAGAGCAAATATTTTGGCTCATTTTTCCCTAATATTTGAAACCATATTTTGTATTATACTATCTGGAGTTTGATCCAGTCCACACCAATTTATCATTGCCAAACCAGATTATGATTATTTTGTCTTTGATGACTAAATGTAGTTACATGATTTTGTTGTGTGGTAGGTTTAGGATATTAAGGTATTTCCAATACTAGCTAGGGACCCTATCTTTGATGCCTTCTACCATATAATCTCTAATTTTTTTTCTCCATGATTGTATTAATATATTTTTTATGCACTCCACATTCAGTATGCTGCTTAAGATGGGGTATCCCGCCATGAGTCTTCCCAAAATAATGTTGAATTTGTTGGGTGAAAATTATGTAATCCCTTTAACAGATTACAAAACTTGTTTTTAGCCACAACTGTGTGAGATACAATCTCTCCTCTCAGAAAGGGGAGGCACCCTTCTTATTGCTTATTGAAACTAAGTAAAACTAATTAAGTATTTACAATGATGTACACTATGATTAAGAGATGGGGGTGTGTCACATTCATAATTCTCTCTTTTTTCAGAGAATATGTTTTACAATGCTTCATGGTTTTGAGTTCCTAATTCAATATAAGCTCAAACTAAAAACAAAGTAGTAATTCTGATATTCTTATCTTGTCAAAGCAAAGACCAAGAACACCAACATAATAATGATAAATGATAAAACAAGAAAACTAACAAAGGAACAAAGTCGTTTCATAGATTTCACTAATGAATCCTTGAAATATGTAACCAACGTTGTATTAGAAGCACAAAGTCTTCTAGATACTCCACAATAGATCCACGAACAACATGAACAAATACAAGCACAAAGTATTGTAGAGAGTTCACCAACAACATTTAATCAAATAACATAAATTCAAATAAAGGAGTGAAACACAAACTTTACACAGATTTACTCAAAGCCCTTAGATCTCAATCACTAA
The DNA here is from genome assembly GCA_007258455.2 of Sequoia sempervirens. NCBI lineage: Eukaryota > Viridiplantae > Streptophyta > Pinopsida > Cupressales > Cupressaceae > Sequoia > Sequoia sempervirens. Next base: position 451,953,760 of record VDFB02270651.1, read on the forward strand.
CCACTGCCAATCTCAATCAAATCCAAAAGATAATTGATTCCAACACAAAGTCTGGTATACAACTTTCTTCTTTATTGATCAAAATAGATACACAAAGATGAGCACAAAGTTTCATGTATTTGCTTCTCAAAATGGGTAGCACTTCGTTGCAAAAGATAAAAGATCCCTATTACAAAAGAATCCCCTCATATTTATAAAAGAGAGGGAAGAGAAAATCTAGGAAAATTAGATGAGAAAATTTAGGAAAGTTAGGTGAGTAAATTTAGGAAAATCTCACCTAACTAGTTGACTTGTTAAAAAATGTTGTCCATCTTTTTAGGAAAACATCTATTTTTTACATGTAATTACATCTTGGAAAAAGACATGTAAGATGTCGAGAACTATTTACAAAATGCGTAAATGAGAGAAAAAAACTATCTAACATTGGAGATGGAAAGAAGTCTTCATGGTTCCTTGCATTGGGCATGGAAGTCTTCATATCTCTTCTTTTTCTACAGGATGAATGCCTCATTTGGACCAATAGTGTAATCCACAATGGTGTGAAATCTGGTGATTGATCTTTTGGCATATGAGTGAATCTTCTTGCATCTGTCAAGATGCGTCTTGAGATTATCAAGAGAAAGCCGTATGTCACAAATTGCATGCATGGAGGTCTTTGAAAATTTTGCATCCTCCATTTGCTTCATGAAGGCTTCCTTGTAGATCTGTTAAAGTTCACTGGCCGAGAGGAAAATATGATCTCAATCAAGGAGCTTACCCAGTAACTCCTTAATTCCATTTTCTAGGATAACACGATGTCCTTCAACATCTTCTTGTACTTGGTGGATATCTTCGATAAGAGACTTGATCACTTGAATGTGATGCTTGAGGGATTCTCTTACCTCCACATATTTCTCTTTGTCGAGAATTGCCCCAACTTCCACCAACTTACTAAGCTTTTCTTCTTACATTCGTGACCAAAATGAGAGACATTTTTCCATCCCTTTTTTCTCTTGGGAAAGTATGCCTTCTTCTTTATTAAGCTCTGATTTTAGCTTGGCTATTTGAGTGGCCTTCTCATCCGCAACAGTTATAACATGTGAACCATGTTCTATCATTTCATCAATGAAATCATACATCTTACCCTTGGAGGCAAACTTCTCCGCCTTTTTCACCGCTGGTTCCTTAAGGCTTACCATGGAAAAAGGTTGTACATTTCCTGAAGAGCCTGCTAGTTTCCTCAAAATATCTACATAACGCTTGACCTTCTCCTTGTACATATTTTGGGCCTGTTCCATCTTGTCAAGCCTTCCTACTAATGCATCTAGGACCACCTGTGCATCTTCTCTTGCACTTTCATTTGTCACTTTTCCGAGTTGGACTCTTGTGACTGTGTATTCCTCCTTGTTAACATCACTTTCTTCTTGCAGGGGTAGACCAATCTCTACAAACTTATGACCAGTTTTGTCAACATGAAGCCTTGAATGAACTTTTGCCTTTTTCTTCCCCTTGGATTTTGGAGGAGCTATCTCTTCAAGATGAAGCTCTTCTAGGGAGATAATTTATTTCTTTTGCTTCGACACTTGAGAGACCAACCAAGGAGGAAGGGAGGAAGTATATGCTTCTTGACTCACCGTCAACTCTTGTGTCACAACTACTTCTATAGAAATGATTGGTATGGTAACAATTGGGGTAGTATCTGTCATGATTGCTCTAGTAGACTGCATACCAAGTTGACTATGCAAAGACTCATTCATAAATCTATCAAATTCAACTTCAGATGAAATGCCAAAAGATGGAGATGACAAACTTGGGATGGATGAGGAGAGCTTGATAAGACATCAAAAGTTTGTAGGTTTGAAATTATAGGAGGAGTGGCAAGCACAATTGATACTATAGGGGGAATAGAAACTTCCACTGCATGTATGGTAGATGTGGGAGGAGGTGAAGTAGGAAGAGGAGGTGGAGGAGTGTTAGGATTTGGAGGTGTATGAGGAACATTTGAGGTAACAGGCGATGACGTTTAGGGAAGATATTCAACAACATTCTCATGTGGAGATATAGATTGTTCATCATCATGACCAAGTTCCTCCTCATTACCTTCTTGTTCTCCTTCATCTTTTTCAGATTCCTCTTCTTCTGCAGAATCTTCTTCTTCAAATTCTTTGCTTTTGTTTCCTTCTTCTTCAAAAGTTTGTTCCTTAGAAGCAAGCTCTTTTCCTTTTGCATGTGTAGGTTCAAATTTTGTTGGCTCTTCTTCTTCAAAAGCCTGTGTAACTTTCTTATCAATGGTGAACTTGATTCCAGGACCTCTTTGGGAAGAAGAGGGAGTAGCCACTTGTTTGTTCTTTGAGCAGAGTTTCGATTGTTGATCGGTTTCTGCTCTTGATGCTTCTCCTTCAGATTCGGTCTTGAAAGATTTCATTTGGAAACCATGTTTATGCAACCATTCTGCTATTTTGTGCAAGAAGGGAGCAAGCCTTTCCCTGATAGAGATACTTTCCTTTTTAGACCATTGAATCGGAGGTAAGGGCCTCCTAGAAATCTCATCTTCTTCGTAGGCAGAGTTCATGATGTCACTAGGATCTTGGAAATCCTTTGGTAGATCAGCCACAACAAGCTCTTGGATTTTCTCTACTGTCAGTTTGCAAAATCCAATTTTGTGAATGTCTTCTTTATCCTTGTATTCTACCCATATTTCTTCAAAGCGATAGACATGTCAATGATATTTCTTTAGTTTCCTCTTCACATCCCGGTAGTCAAAGTCAAATCTATATTTGTATGTTCTAATAGTCATGATTTGAATTTTTGCATAGACTTACTTTTCCTTTTATACACTATGAATAGTATATCTCCCAATTGTTAATGGAAACTTGAATCCCGGTTTGTGAATTCTCATGCGTTCCTTTTGGACCGAGATCAACTGTCTACATAGCTCCATGAGTATCCACTTATTTGAGGGATATCTAGGCAAGATGTATGGACACCCAGTATGGCAACCCACTCTCATATAAGTGAAAGTTAGAAATTGCAAAACGATACACCCAACTTTACTAACCACTTTGTATGCCTCATTCAATACTCTCTTCTTTTCGAGAGTTGGATCAAAACTAAATAGTAGGGGTGCAAAGAAGGTATCTGTGACCCTCCTGAAATGATGAAGACTTTCTTTTAGTTTCAACTGATAAAAATACTCATACATAGGTACAAAATGTCCGTTTCCCTTTGTAGACAGCCCCAAAAATTGCCTCATTACTGCAACAACATACACCAAATAAGAAGTCATGTAGAACTTCAAAGTGGTTGGCACATTTATCAATTGCTCATGAATTTCATCACTAATTTGAGTCCCCCAATCAACACGGGCTTTCTTTCTCCTGATGATTCAGATGCATTCATACATACACTCCTAAAAATGAGATGACTCAGGCAATCCTTTAACCTTTCTTAGGAGAGTAATTATATGCCTGACATCTTCTTTGAAATCACTCCTAGGAAGCCCCTTTGGCCATCTTGAGATAGTAGGCCTAGGTGTTTTCAACCATTGGTTGTTAATCAAATTTTTAGCCTAAGTTGGATCTTGATCATAAACCTCTTGTGCCTATTGCATTGAGATCTTTGTATATTGTTCCATGTGGGGAACCCAAAAAAAACATCAAAGAGTTCAGGATCCAGTCTCATCATGACTTGTCTCAAGGAATCTATTACACTTTTGCTATCTTTAATGTAGTGAGATGCAACCTAGAGGATTATGAGCAGAAGTTAGGAATGTGGAAACCAGGTGAAAATTGCTATGGAAAATGGCTCTCAAGTTGTCTTCCAAGGGATTTTGCTCAATTCTTTTTACAGAATCATCAAGGTCCTAATGACCAACTTCGGTGTCCTTAATTTCATCCACCTTTGAGATCACCATGGTAGGTGGAAAGACACCCTGATATTTGTATAGTTTCATTTTTCCCTCTTTCTTAGAAGATGATGGAGGCTTCTTTGCTGTCATCTAGAAATGACAGGATCAAGGGATATCACCTTCTTAGATCACCTGACGAGATCTTGAGAGGAACTGCAAGAATAGTGAATCAATAGATGTTAGGAGAAAAATTGTAGTGTTGGGAAGCGTGAAGCAAGCAAGAAATTTGGAGCAAGTGTGAATGATTTATTTTGCATGAGAAATGGAGCATGAGCGAAGAAATGAGGTTTAGAGCACAAGCAGAGTGATTTCAGAGTGTTAGGGAAAAAAATTGCTTTTTGTGTAGGAGCGCTAAAAATCAACGCTCCTACATCTTGAGGTGATAGTTTTGCATGTAGGGGAGCTGAAAATCAGCGCTCCTACATGTATTCTACACTTTTGGATGGTGAGTGTCGAGGTGGTAAAAATCAATGCCAATGTATTTGAGGTAGATCAACTTTATGCTTGGGGTGTTGTTTTTCAGCGCTTGAGCATATCCTTTTTGTTTTGGAGTAAACTACACAAGCAGGATTTTTCACCGCTTTAACATTTGGGGTTATGAGATACTCCATGTAGGAGCGGTGATTTTCACCACTCCTACATTTGAGAGTTCGTGAAAATCTTGAAGTGTTGTAGTGGGTATTTTCACCACTTTCACAAGGAAACTTGAATAGGTTGTTTGAGTAGCGAATAAGCTCTCTCGAGAATTTGAAATCAAATAGAGGATTGCATGGTGAATAAAATTCACCACTTGAACGAGATGAGAGATGGTGGTGAGTCAAATAGAAAAAACCAAAAAGAAGACAAGTAAAATTTTGAAGGGAACAACCCAATGCATGTTTGCGAAACAAGAACAAACACAAAGAGCAGGATTGTTGGCGAATCAAAGAAACACAATCATAAAAACCACAAACCCTAAGCAGAAAAAGATTCAAATAGAAGTATTAAAAACCTAGATGTGAAATGGATAGTATAAAGAAAATGACAAAGATGAAGAAAACAAAGGTGCACTTGAAAAATGTTGAACCCTAGCTTGAAATTCCAAGAAATCTTCAAACTCGAATTTGTTGGAAGTTGGAGAAAGATCCGCACAAGGAGGAAGAAGTTTGACGGAAGGAACAAAGAAATATTAGCTTAAAAATTACTTAAAAGTCTTTAAAAAGGTCATTAATGAACTCAAGTAGCGCATTAATGATGATGCTAAGTTTGGAGGGAAAACACGAAAAAATACACTGCAGTGAAAATCACCGCTTGTGCAAGTAAAATGAAGTGCACAACGGTGATTTTCACCGCTTGTGCAAGTGAAGTGAGGAGCAATGAAAATCACCGCTCCAACACTTGGAGTTACAAAGACTAACTTAAAGGTTCATGTAGGAGCGCTGAAATTTAGCGCTCTGACATGAGCCAATATTTGACTAACTCCCAAAAGATGGGAACTAACAAAAATACTTGTTTCGAAGGTATTCAAAAGATGAATGAAAGGAGACCCTCAAATAGATGATTTGAGGTTTAGGACCATGCATCGAGGGCAATCAAAATTTTTTCCTTGTTTTGCATGCTTGAAATACATGAAAACTACAAAACATACAAGTTTCGTAGGGGGTTATCGTGAATCGAGCACTGCTAGATTCCATGATAATAGAATTCCCATCATGTATGTCCCATGTAATGTAGTCTATGACTAAGGGGCGACATTATTTCATAAAGTTCCATATTCTCAAACCTTTGGGTAGATTCCTGAGATTAGAATGCTTTTGTCATCATTGTTCTTTAAGTGCTTATTTTGTAGTATCTTATCCCACTTAGCCTTGTTATTCGTATACATCTTCCAAATTAGTTTTTCTCCTGAGGCTTTATTTTGCATTAAGAGGTCCCTCAGTCCAGTTCCCCCAATGGTTTTTGTTTTACAAATCTTATCCCATGAGATTAACACAATTTGTTTTGATCTGTGGTTCTTTGCCAAAAAATATTCTCATACTTTTGTTTAAGCTGCATGATAAGTTCACCTTGGAAAAGAAAAGTAGGACACCATATATATTGGGATTGCAGATATGACAACTTTGAGCATGTTTAATCTACCTACCCAGGAGAGCCATTTCCCTTTCCAAGATGTCAATCAATTGTTGACTTTGTCTTTTAGAGGCCCCATAATCTGTTGTTTCTCACTCTCTTAGCTAAAGGTAGTCCTAGATAGGAGATGGGAAGTTTCCCTTTCTTAAAATTTAGTGCTCTACTTATTTATTGTTCCTTTCTAAGGTTTGTATTGAAAAAAAATTTTTCTGATTTAGTCTCACTTACCTTCTATCTAGATGTTGTAGCATATGTTGAAAAATGAGGTGTTTTCTTAGCTTAATACTCTGTAAAACTTTAATATTGCTGATCTAAGTAAGCTCTTTCTTTGTTACATATATTCTTTGTGGGTGATTATCTTGATTAGTTCATTTTACTGTTGTAGAATGAAGAGAGAAGTTGATAGAAGAACTAGACAGGATATTAGAAAGATCACACAAGATGTACCGTGGAGAAACCCTTTTGGGAAAAAACTCCACCAAGAATTATTCTATTATTCAATATTTGAATTACAATAGCTCTAATTCTTGCTTGAGAATGCTTCTTCTATCTTTTCCAATCTTCTTCACACCTGCAATAACAATTATCAAAAATCTCTTCAACTTGAATGAGATATAGAGACAATATGCAACCTTGTAATCTCCAAATGGTGATAATTACAATGCACAAGCTCAAGCCCTTGAAAAGGTACACCATATTGCTTCAAGTTGAGTTCTACCGTGAAGAACAAAGCTTAGAACATGTGCTTTACCCATTTGGGCATCCCAAACTAAAGCTACAACTCATCCTTCACTTCGGTGATAATTACAAAGCTCTTCCTCAAAGATGGCGCCCAAAAGATGGTCCCATTTAACAGAGCCTTCAAAAATATCTTATCATGCATTGGAGTTAATTCCAAGAAAGCATCTTGGGCGCCCAAGTTGGCTCCAAGTGATTTCTAGTTAACTGAAACATTTACTCAACACCATTCCCAAAGAATGGTCATCCCCTGTTAACTGGAGGTAGTCCTTGTTATCTGTCATATAACTGCATGTTATTAGCCATGCATTCCAAGTTAACTAAGTTAACTAACGTACAACTAAAACTAACTGAAGACAATTGAACCATAACTGAACTAAACTGATTTTGAACTGAATTGAACTGAATTGAATTGAATTGAACTGAACTGAACTGATCTGAACTAAACTTAACTGAACTTCAAGCATGCAAACATCAAATCCTAACTCCTAGGATATTTTCATACATTTAGAAGTGTTAACTGTTACTCCATATAGTTAACTGAACACAAGGTGAGTTTCACCTTACCATGTGGGTGTCCCATGTGCCCCTATTATTTAGGAACTCACTATGGATGCCCTCACATGCTTCTTACATTTAGAATTAATTACAAATGTCAATAATCATGATTATTTCATCAAATATTAATCTCATCCTAATCTTAGTGTTGTTGAACACATTCCAAGAATATAGGAGATACATGAAATAATTAATGTTTAGGATTTGCAATTAAATGGCAACCTATTTCCAACAACATAGAGGAATATGATTTATTTCAAATGTTGTGCTTCTCTTCTTTTTGCAGCCCCAAATAGGATAGTGTCATCCACAAATTGTTGATGGGTTGTTGTTGGCACATTGCTAGTTATTTTTATCCCTTCTATTCTCCCTCTTGCAGTTGCAACTATGATTTCTCTACCTAAAGCTTCAACCATTGTTATGAACAAGGAGGGGGATAAAGGATCCCATTGCTTGATCCCTCTTGATGACTCAAACAAACCTTTAGGAGTTTCATTAAGGAGAATTGAGAATATCAGACTAGCAATGCAATTGAATATCCAATTTACCCAATTTGAATCAAATCCAAAGGCCTTCAAAACTTTCCAGAGAAACCTCTAATCCACCCAATCATATGCCTTCTTGATATCCAATTTTATTAGCATACTCTTCTTTTTGCTTCACTGAATGGAGTGCATCACTTTTTGAGCAATAATTAACCCCTCCAATATTGGTCTTCCCGATACAAAGCTTGTTTGTTCATCTAAAATTAAATATGGGAGGATCAATTTTAAATAATTTTCTGTTGCCTTCGCCATTATTTTATATAGAGTGTTACATAATGAAATTGGTGTAAAATACTCCACTGACACAGGGTTTTATTTCTTAGGGATTAAAGTGATGAAAGTGTTGTTTACCTCCCTTAGCACCATCCTAGATCTCCTTAAGTCTTCTAAAGCTACCACCACATCTTTTCCTACTATGTCCCAACATTTTTGGAAAAATATAGAAGGGAAATTGTTCAGGCTAGGTGCTTTATCCAGATGCAATTGAAAATCAATTGTTTTGATATCCTCTTTTGTAAAGCTTCTCATTAGCATCTTATTTTTATCTTCCTTCACAAGCCATGGAATGCATTGTAATAGATGATTCATAAAGATAGTTTTGATCCTTTTAAGTTATTGAGTAGATTACTAAAATATGCCACCATCTCCTTGGCAATGTCTTCAGGAATTTCTATAAACTCTCCATTCGCCCTTTTAATTTTTATGATTTGATTGATGTCCCTTTGTACTTTTTTCACATTATGAAAATATTTAGCACTCTTGTCTCCCTCTATGATCCATGTTTCTCTAGATTTTTTCTTCCAATAGATTTCTTCTTTAGACTACACTTCTTTGTATTCCTTTAAAAGCTCCTTCTCCTTTAATTTTTTTTTCTTGTCCATACCCTTTGCAAAGACCTCTTCATTTAGGGCCCTTAATTCCTCCAATTTTTTTTTTGTTTTAAATATGTTTTTGAAATAGGATTTGTTCCATGTTTTTAATTGCTTCTCAATATATTTCAATTTTATGACAACCCCAAACATTTTTTGTTCCCTTGGGTTTCATCTGTTCCCACCATTGTGACATCAGTCCTAGAAAGTTCTGATCCTTTAGCCACATGTTTTCAAATTTGAAAGGGCATTTGATTGGTCTTTTGTCCCCTAAGATATCTAATTTGATCGGATAATGGTTTGACCCTAATTGGGATAATATGTTACCTTCTAGTGTGAATGGGAAGGTGTCCAAATCCACTTTGAACAAGAACCTATCCAATTTTCTCATCCTCATATTAGTCCATGTATAGTTGTTGTTGGCCATCTGAACCTCCAATAGGTTGTTTGCTTGAAAAAATCCTCAAATTCTACTTGTGATTGGTACTTTCTTGCACCCCCGTACTTATCATGGCTATGTAAGATGGCATTAAAATCTCCACCCAAGATGATTGTTTCAAGTGTGTGCAATTCTAAAAAATTCCCTAATTCCTCCCATAGATCTCTCTTCTTAGTTCAACAAGATGGACCATAGACATTGATTATAGTAAACACCATGTTTGAGACTAAACTCTTTATCTTGCATGCAATCTAGGGTTTATGTTCCTCTATCATCTCTAGATATATTGTTTGAGGCCTCCAAAATGCTATCAGACCCCCTTGAAGCCCCTTAGGACTCAACTATTTTTGCATTCCAAACTTTTTGCTTTTTTATGCATTTGCTTTATCCAACTTTGATTCTTGCATCATGAAGATTTCAGCCATTGAAGTCTCCATACAAAGCCTTACTAGGCATTTTTTAGGGGCATTTAAGCCCCTAATGTTCCATGAAAGGATTCTCATTTCTCTTCGAGAAGGGGGATTCCCTTCCCTAATCTTAATAGTTTAGTTATCTTTACCTATCCTTTTACATCACCATCAATAGTTCTTTTCTCTATGTTTGTCTTCCTACCTTTCTTTTTCCCTTCTGTGTAGTTCGAGGATGTCTTTGCCAAAATTTTCTACTTAACTGCCATTTTTCTTGATACTACTGGTGTGGTTATTTGATTTTTAGTATCATTTGCTTCTTCGTCAATTTTTACCACCTCTTCTTGTATTTCCCCTTCTTCTAACATTTCCCTTGTTGTTGATTCAATCATCACCTGACCCTCATTGTCTCCTTCCTCAAGACCTTTATAATCCATGTTCCCTCTCATCACCTCTGTAATTCCCATTAGCTCACAACCAATCTCTAGAATGCTTTCCAACCAATCCAACTCCTATCTTATCTCTCCTATCACTGTTCTCAAGACCTATACTATCCATGTTCCCTCTCATCGCCTTCATGATTCCCATCAACTCACAACCAACCTCCAAGATGATTTCCAACCCATCTAGCTCCTATCTCTCTATCACTGGGGATTCTAGGATACCCTAGGTTTCGTCCCCATCTTGGCAGATTTGAGTGTCCTTGGAGCTTCCAACTTCCCTTCTTTTCTCTCCATCTGATCCATAGGCATTTGTGCCAACTTCAGTTCCTGTCTTATTTCTACTACCTAATTTTTTTTAGCTATTATTTCAATCTTGTCCAAACCACCATATTCCCTTTCTATTACCCCTTCCCTAATTTGTCCAAATATCTCCAAGGTTGTCCTCTTAAGGCTATGTTTTTTTAATGTTCTTGATGACAGATCCCACTCCATTTTCTATAGCCATTTTCCTTCCTCTCTGATAATTTCTAATTTGTCCCATTCGGTGCCCTGAGGGTTCACTTCAATACGTCTTGGCATGCATTTTTTATTCTCCCTGAACTAGGGTTCCATCCAAAACTATGAAAGTCCCTAATTCTCCCCTATTATTTCTAAGATCTCCATATTCTAATACTCAGATGACAAATTGAATAAATTGACCCATACTAGCATTTTATCCATTTCATGATTCATGGGGTTGAAATTTGGTCTCCGTTATTTCATGTAATATTCTATTCCATCCATCATTAGGGTTCCTTCCTTCATTATGTTTTTTTATTTGTTCTGAGGAGCATATTACCAATAGAAAATCACTTGACAAGAATTTTATACTTACCTTTGCTCCCCAATTTTCTACCCACCAATTCTGCATCATCTCTCTTGAGCATCCCTATAAACACCACTTTGCAAAGAAATCCCTTTCTTTTAGTAAGTACTTTGGTGCTTGTAGAATCTTGGATGTGATCACCATTTCTTTGTTGTTCTTCCTTGACTCTAGTTTCTTCTTCCCCCATCTTAGGGTTTTCGTTCACTCTCTCTAATCCTTGTCCTTCCATGCCCCTTGGGATCTCCAATGCTTCCAATTAGATTTCCTTTCTAGCTTCCTATCTCCCCATGGAATTTTGTTTGCTCCAGTTGCAAAAGGTAGCATCTGCTCACTTGGATCCTCATACACTTCCTGATCTACTTGAGCATGATTGTTGCCATCCTCTTTCCAACAATTGAAGTGATTATTTGGGAATCCCTAACCATCCATACCACTCTCCTATTGCCAACACATTCCTATCCCTAAGGAAATTTCCTACTCTTGGCCATTGTTTATTCCACTAGTTTGCTTGGTTTGTTGATTTCCACTAAATGTCTCATGTTTTCCCATGGGGCATCGCCTTTTGTTTACCTCTAATTCATGTCCCCTTCCTATCTTCCAATCTCTATCATTCCTTCTCTGGTGATCGCCTTCTTCCCATTGGCCTTCAAGTCACATGCTCTCTTGTTTTTCCTCCATTCCTCTTGATTCACCCCATCTTTGACAATGATTGTGTAGGCTATTTTTCTGTGATTTTAGTAGTGGTGAATTGGCATATGCATCATTTATGCATGCTCCTATTCATTTCTTCATTCACGTATTCCTAAAAAAATTATCATAAATTTACTACATTGAGCATTATATTATTATTCCAAAGGTATGAATTCACAATTCTATCATATGGATGACATATGCACCATATATTCCCTTAATTATGGAATATTGGTCATGATATATTATTAGTTCCTGCCAAGGGAACTTTAGGAAACCCCTGTTGTTTAACTAGTTATTAATAACTATGCTTTTAACAAATGAGTGTTCAATTTTTTTTTCTATTTAACAAATATTTATCTATTATTAAAGTATAGATGCACATTTTATTACAAAACATATTTGAAAAATGATTTTTCTTAAATATTATTGGTAGGAAAGTTTGGACCAATATGAGCGATTTATACGGTTCCATTATCATATTGATAGTAATAGTGGTGGATGGAAAGGAGAGCCTCTTGCAAAACTGGTTTGATTATTTCCAATTTGGAAATAGTGGCAGATTGAAAGGTGAGCCTCTAGCAAAACTGGTTCGGTTATTTCCAATTTGGATAGTTTTAATTCAAATCAGAGAGTTTGGAATTGATTCATGAAGGGAAGACAAAGTTTTCTCAGGGCGCCTTGACCTTTTAAGTGTGGAATACTACGTCATACCAATTAGACCCATCAGTCCTAGCCACACAGAGCGAGTAGAGAGATTCTGTGACAAGCTCTGAACCATGTATTTGAATTTGCTATGAACAGCTCTGTAAATCAAGAAAATTAATCATCTCTAAATTGTATATATATATATATATATTATTTTTTGTTTTAACTCTGTTGAGTTCAATGTCCCAAAATCTGAGATAGGAAAGCAATAAGCAATCAATCTATGATATTTAGTAATATAAATAATTCAGAACATCGCAGTTATTTACTTGTGAGCCTTTCTGAAATTATTCTTTTGATTATGCTTGAATTTCTTCACAACTTCAGTGAAACTCTTAAACCATCAAGATATGACATTAATTTTTCTACAACTAAATAAGTGAAAATGGAGCTTTGGGACAAGCAGATGACGAAGTTCACTCCTCGCTCAGTTTTAAGAAGTTTTCAAAACTCAAAACCATTAGGTACACTAAAAATGGCGTCAAAATCCTCTCTTAAACCCTCGATTTACTTAAGATCAACTTTTTTATACCAAAAAAGTTTAGTTTATTTCTGCAATCTCAAACACGTTCAGTATTTGCAAAATCTAATTCATGGAAATTTGGCCTGTGGAAATCTACATTACTAGTTGCACTTTCATGCAATTTCATGAGTTTCAGTGCAAATTTGCATTTGCTGGTACTTCCATTCTACCGTCTATTATCTGCTGGTTTCTTTTTTCATCCTACTTGTCGACAACACACATTGGCAATGGCTTCAGTAAAATACTGTGCTGCCTATTGGGATTTAGTGCACCAGGTTTGTGCCCTAATTAGATAACCAGAGTGGCAAAAAAGAAGTTCACTAAAAAAATTAACTTCTCATATGACTTGTGAGCCTGTAGCGAAGGTTTTGGAACTTCATTATGACGTTAATTCTGCCCTGCAATTTTTTCATTGGATTGAAAAGAGGCCTGGGTACAGGCATGATGTCAGGTCATATACTTCAATCATAAATTTGTTACATTCTGTAAATTTTGTTCATCTTCACCAAGAGGCAGAGGCATTGAATATTTCTATGATAAATGCTTGTGGTCACCAGGATGAGATTAGGAAAGTCATTGAAGCACTTAATCAAATGCACATAAAAGGATTTAAGTTTAGGTATGAAGTTTACAATACTCTAATCAAGGTTCTGGAAAGGTTGAACATGACCTCTACGAAACAAGGGGGTATTTAGAATGATGTTTACAAATGGATTCAAGCCTGATCTTTTGATATATAATAAAATGATCAATGCTCTTTGCAAGCAGGGAAAGGTGCAAGAGGCATATATCTTTCTTAATCATATTCTACAAGATGGTCAATTTTCTAGTACTTCTACTTATACATCATTAGTTCTAGGGCATTGCAGGAATAGAAACTTGGAGGAAGCTTTCAAAATATTTAGTTGGACGTCTGAGCAGTGATGTGAGTCTGATTTTGTCACTTATTCCATACTTGTTGATGGTTTATGCAAGAATGGTGAAATTCAAGAATCTTACCATTTAGTTGATGAAATGGTGAAGAAGCGCTGCAATCCGAATGTCCATACCTATACAATTCTTATCACAGGTCTATGTGGTGGGGGAAAGCTATAGGAAGCATTGGATATTGTCGAAGAGATGAAGAAAAATAATTGCAAGCCATTCATACCTATACTTCATTAATCAGTGGACATTGTAAAGAAGGTAAACTTAAAGAGGCAAGGGAACTGTTCGACAAAATATGGAAAATGGGTTTAGTTCCAAATGTGGTTACTTACAATGTTCTCATTGATGGGCACTGTAAACAAATGCAAATTGACTATGCTTTTGAGGTTATGGAGAAGATGGAAAAGATTGGATGCAAATCCAATGTTTGTACATACAATGAGTTGATCAATGGATTATGTAAACAAAGGAAGGTGCAAAAAGTAGTGCAACTTTTTAATAAAATGGTTGAGAGAAATTTGACTCCAAATAATGTGACATATAATACACTAATTGAAGCACATTGCAAAGAGTATCAAGTAGATATTGATTATGATTTCTTTAAGTTGATGAAGAAAAAGGGGCGTGAACCTGATGATTAGACTTATTCCATACTTTTCAGTGGACTTTGCAAAGAAGGAAAGCTGAAGCTGGCTTGCGAGTTATTTAGTGAACTTCTTGAGAATGGCATTGCTCCTGATTGTGTAACATATACTGCTATAATTGATGGCTACTGCAAATTTGGAAAAGTTGATATTTCCCTTGGACTATTCTACAAGATGTTTGAAAATGCTCGGGAACCATATTCACATACTTATAATGCACTGATAAATGGACTCTGCAAGGAAAACAGGGTCCTTGAGGCTAATAAATTGTTTGGTTAGATGTTAGAGAGTGGGGTGCCTCCAATTTTGGTCACTTATACGACCCTTATTGATGGACTATGCAAAGGAGGTTCTATGGATATTGCTTTTAAAGTCTTGGACAAAATGGTATAGGTAGATTGTCCCTTGAATGTCTACACTTACACTGCACTGGTTTATGGACTTTGCAAAGAAGGGAAACTGGAGGAGGCAGAAATGTTGATTGGTGAGATGGAGGAGAAAGGAATAAGTACAAATCTAGTAACATACACTTCATTAATTGATGGTAATCTTAAAATAGGTAGATTTGATCATGCATTTGATTTACTAGGTAAAATGATGAAGGATGGATGCATGACTAATTATCGAACTTATTGTAAGCTTATAGATGGTCTTGTCAAAGAGAACAATGTGCAACAAACACTAGCAATTTCTTATGAAGATGAACTTGCTACTTTTGAACATGATGGCTCAGTCAAAATCTAGGTCATGGATAACATGTGGAAGAATATGAAAGTTGGCATTGCTTTGCATCTTCTGGATAAAATGATGCAAAAGTGTTGTCAGGTCACTGTAGACACTTATAGTGCCTTGATAGCTGGATTTTCTAAAGCGGGAAGGATGCTTGAGGAAGGTCAACTGATAAAAATAATGCTAGAAAGAGGCCATTCTCTTGATGAATCAATCTACAAAGCTCTTGTTGATGGGTATTGCAAACAAGAAAAATACATGGATGCTTAGAACTTTTGGATAAAATGACCAAAAATGGTTATGAACCAAGCTTATCTTTATCCAATTATGTGATTCATGGACTATGCAGAGAAGGCAAGGTACATGAAGCAGAAAGGCTTTTTGAGAGTACTTTACAAAATGGATATATTCCTAGTGATGTAACTTTGACAATGCTGATTGATAGTCTTCTTAAGGGTGGCAAGATTGAAAAATGTCTAAAGCTACTTAAAATAATGGAGGAAAAAGTTCCAACACAAGAACTATGTTTTTGTAAAAGTGAATTTTATAAACAACTTGTTAATAATGTCCAACACATAATGCAACTTTATTTAAATTTTAAACCCAATCTAGCCTACAAATTCCTACAGGTATAACACAAGAACTATGTTTTTGTAAAAGTGAATTTTATAAACAACCTGTTAATAACATCCAAAACAGAATGCAACTCTATTTAAATTTTAAACCCAATCCAGCCTACAAATTCCTATAGGTATAGGTAACACAAGAACTATGTTTTTGTAAAAGTGAATTTTATAAACAACCTATTAATAATGTCCAACACAGATGTTTTATCCAACATAAAATGCCCCCTACCCTAAATGATATGATCATAACATTTCCTTTGTAAAACTTTTGTCTTAATATTCCACCTAAGAAAGCATCTCATATATCACATGGGATACTGAAAACATCAAAATCAAATAGATTAGTTCACAAGACTAGTGTTCTATTTCCAATGAAATCATGAATAAAGGAAAATAATATTTTACAATCAAATAAACCTTCATTATTAACCAATCATAACTATGATAAAACAAGAAGTAACCTTTGAAATGTCAAAGTGAGTCTTAGAACAAGACCAGAACATGTTTATAAAATTCTAGTTAAATTGGCAACGGTTTTCAAAGAAGTTGAAGCAACATATTTCCAAGCTATAAAACTATTAAGAATATAATATCAATTGACTAATAATGTACATATTCCTCCATAACATTGCTTAAAATAAACAAGGTCAAACTTGCACAAAGATTCAAGCGTACAAGGCTCCAAAAAAGACCCTTTTCACCCTTAGTTTGTATTCCTTTGTTGAACAGAGGTGTAGTTGAGTGTAAAATAAAAACATTGTTTATGAATTATTATAGTATTTTGTTCTATGCTTTAGCATGCACAACATGCACTCTTAACTCAATAGAAGAATATGTCAGTATGGCTGATTTTTGGATCATTTTGTCTTAATTCTGGTTACAAAATGCTCCCACCTTTGTTAATATCCCCTCTTCAAAGAAGGTGTGTGAAAATTGAAGCCTCAAGCTGTTAGTATGTCTAGCTCAGATCATACATATATTGAGGACTCCATTATGTTTGGTGCCATTTTCTCTCTAACATTCATAAGGTACACAAAAAAAATACAGTTATAAATGTCAACTGTTTATTATTAGAGGAAAACTTGCTTTTTATGTAACTTGTAAGGAAAATTAGATGCGGAAAACAATTCTCCTAACGTCAATACCTCAAGAAAGAATGTAGATACACATTAAAATTTACAATTACAGTCCAATTAAGATGCACTAAGAAATAGACAACAGAAACAAAGTATTTGACAATCACACATGAACACCAGATATACATGGGAAAGCCCTTACGAGAGAAAAACCCACCACACCAAGAGAAATCACTTTGTATTACAGTAATGAAATTACATACAAATTCCAGACTTATCTTTCTAGTTTCATTATACATCAACATTCACCATTAACATTCTTGTAAAGGAATCTTCACATTACAATCCATAGAATTCATCCACTGATACAATTACTCAACAACCTGTTGATTCAACCAACCCGATTACAAACTGTAATCACAGAGTATATCCATGTCGAAATCTGTTTGTAGAACTTCCTCATAGAACCGTCACAACTGACTGTCTTCCAACTATTCCCATTCGGCTCCTCCTATTCATCCACGAGACTCCACATAGGACGGTCTTACGCGGTCAATAGAATTCACAATGTACTGGCATCTCGGTGAGACACTAACAGTGTCTCACCGATGCCACATAGACTTCATATCGATATCGCCAAGAGACTCTGTTATCACTAAGACGTTCTATCGAGCTCCATGAGTTACACTGAATCACCAAGCAGTCACCCAGACCTATCGTATTCGCCAGGAGATCATAGTGAGTCACCAAAGGTATACCGAAGACACAAGTCATATCGAGCTCCAAAGGATAGTCGACAAGACATACCTCGAAGGCTCTTCATCATCGGCAAGACTCATCAAAGTCGTTGGGAATTCTTACCGAGACCTTCGTGTTCCACGATGACAAACATTTGCCAAGAGCTACACCGAAGACTTCAAAAGATGTTCCTGTCGGTGAGACCTTCAACATTCATTGAGATGTCTTCCCAGGATCCTTGAGTTACCCCGATAGCCATCTATCGCCAAGAGTTATACCGAGGAATGTATGGATGTTTCCCTGTTGGCATGACCTTCTCCATTTGCTGGGACTTCTCATCGAGCCATATGTTATGGTGAAGACACCAGCAGTATTTCTGTCGGTGAGACACTAGCTTTCGTTGAGACTTCTTGGTGAGAACCCTTAGCTATCCCAAAGCCCATGGTCGCCAAGAGTCTCCCTAAAATATGATTGAATGGCAAGTCGGCCAGAGGTCTACCGAGCGCTATGAGGTCATAACGAATACACTATGTCACAGCGATAGACTTCATAAAGCAACCTTTCGGCAGGACATTTCCAAGGTCATAGCGACTTGTACAAACCAGAATGAATCAAGCTGCTAGTCAGCCAGACAATGAAGATGTCACACCGACTTGTCGCTAATGGAGGTTTCAGCCTGTATAGTTTGAGGCACATATTTCCAACAATCTCCCACTTGACGAAGATCATATAGGCACCTCCAGAGCACAAATAAGACTTACTAGAAATCATGGGCACTAAGGCCCATTGAACTGGCACACCATCTGAACTTGTCTATGCTCACTGGCTTCGTCAATGAATCTGCAACATTCTCCAGAGTATCAACCTTTTCCAAACTGACCTTTCCATCCTCAACCATATCTCATACAAAGTGGTACTGTACATCAATATGTTTTGTCCTAGCATGGAAAGTAGGGTTCTTTGCCAGACAAATTGCACTCTGACTGTCACATAAAATAGTTATTTCACCTGCATCAAAACCAATGTTAGAACACAAATGTTTCAACCAAACTGCTTCTTTACAAGCATGAGTAGCTGCTATGTATTCAAGCTCTGTAGTGGACAAAGTGACTATATCTTTCCGCTTGCTCATCCAACTCACTGCACCACCATTCAACATGAAAATGTATCCATTGGTGGACCTCCTGCTATCAATGTCCCCTACCCAATCAGAATCTACATAACCACGAATGTTGAGAGTCCTCTGTGATTCAACCGAATTCCCATGGTAACACAAAGCGAAATTTGAAGTACCCTTCAAATATCTAAACACTCTCTTCACAACATCCCAATGCGTTCTTCCTAGATTAGCCATAAATCGACTAAGTACTCCCACTGCTTGGGCAATGTCTGGCCTTGTACAGACCATTGCATACATAAGACTGCCTACTACACTAGCATAAGGTACACTGGTCATATCCTCCATCTCAGTAGGAGATTTTGGACAGTCCTCAACAGATAGCTTCGTTCCATGCATGACTGGGACCACTAGCTGTTTGCAATCATTCATACAAAACTCTCAAGAATAGTCCTGACATACTTACTCCGACCGAGCCAAAGTTTTCTATTCTTCCTGTCCCCCGGTTATTTCCATCCCCAAAATATACCTTGCTGCACCAAGATCCTTCATTTCAAACTTAGCAGAATCGAGACTTAAGATCATAAATCATTAGCTTGCTATTTCCTATGAACAACATATCATCAACATAGAGAGCAATAACAAGTACTTGATCACTTTTAGCTTTATAATATACGTAGTGATCAGATTTTGATCTCACAAATCCCAAAGCATAATACAAATGTATCAAATTTTTGGTACCACATTCTAGGTGACTGTTTTAACCCATACAGAGACTTCTTTAACTTGCAAACCAATTTTCTTTACCTTTTTCAACAAAGTGCTTAGGTTGGGACATATAGATTTCTTCTTCAAGATCACCATGAAGAAATGTTGTCTTCACATCCATTTGTTCAACCTCTAAGTCATAAGCTGCTGCAAGTGACAAAAGAAATCTAATAGACGTCAACTTTGCTACAGGAGAAAATATTTCCCCATAATCGATTCCCTCTACCTGGGAATAACCCTTTGCAACTAGTCTTGCCTTGTACTTTTCTACACTACCATCCAGACCAATCTTTTTCTTAAATACCCATTTGCAGCCCACAACTTTTCTGCGTTTAGGAAAGGGCACCAGACTCCAGGTTTCATTCTTATCTAAAGATGTCATCTCTTCTTCCATGGCTTCCAACCAAGAATCTGAATCAGACATTTTAAATGCCTCTTTCACAGTCCTAGGCTCATCAGTACTAGAAATCAAAGCATAGGCACAAGTAGAATTTATCAATGAGAACCCATACCTATCTGGTTGTTTTCTTTCTCAGGTTGACCTCCTCACTTGCTGAGGCTGAGGTTCTTCTTCTTCAGAACTTTCAGAACTACTCGAGCTCTCCTTAGTTTCAGGTACATTTTGAATTTCCAATTCCTCTTTCTTAGGTGTAGGAGGAATTATTGCTACATCCTTATTGTTATCTGACTTTGTCTCTGACTGTAGATCCAAAGTGGAAGGTTTTAGCTCAGGAAAGATTACACTTCTGTTGTATACAACCTTCTCTGTATCAGGATTCCACAGCTTGTATCCTTTTATGACAATGCTATAGCCAATGAAAATACATTTGACAACCTTGTTCTCCAATTTAGATCTTTTCACATTCGATAGATGAGCATATGCCTCATAGCCAAAAAAATGAACATGTCTAAGTGAGGGCTTCTTACCAGACCACGCTTCCAAAGGTGTTTTCTCAATAAGAGCAGAATTTGGAGACCGATTAATTAAATAACATGCAGTAGATACAGCCTCAGCCCAAAATTTCTCCTCCAAGCCAGCACTACTGAGCATACTTCGTGCTCTCTCCATCACTGTCCTATTGAACCTTTCAACAACTCCATTCTGCTGTGGAGTATAAGGTGTAGTCTTATGTCTTTTGATTCCATGGTCTTTACAGTATCTTTCAAATTCATCAAAACATAATTCACCGCCATTATCAGTCCTTAAGCATTTTATTTTTCTACCAATTTGATTTTCAACAAGGTTCTTAAATTCCTTAAATTGACTTAACACTTCTGATTTACTTTTCAAAAAATAAACAAATGCTCTTCTTGAATAATCATCAATGAACGACACATAGTATCTTGACTTAGACAAAGAAGGAACTTCCATTGGACCAAATACATCCGAATGAATATAATCTAACAAACCAAAAGATTTATGAGGACTAGAATAAAATGAAACACGGTGCTGCTTTCCATATATATAGTGTTCACATAATTCAAATTCAAGATTACAATCTTCAAACCCCTTAACCAGGTTTTTGTTCTTTAAGGTTTTTAAACCTTTCTCTCCTATGTGGCCTAACCTATGATGCCAAAGCATAGTCTTCTCTGCAGGAAGTTTTACTTCCATAGAGTTTACAAAATTAGGGATATTTCCCTCTTTACCTCCATGAGCAGCTTTCAGTGACTTTCCAGAGACACTGTTGCATTGAATAGCCTATGCATCCAGCTTGTACAGGGTACCAATTCGAGCACCTCTAGCCAACACCATTGAACCTCTAGTCATCTTGCAGCCACTTCTAGAGAACATAACTTGTAATCCAATATCGTTCAGCATACTTACAGATAATAGATTTCGAGCAAGACCTAGTATGTGCATAACATTATTGATTCCCTTTACTCTGCCATCAAGGAATTGTATCTTGACTCTTCCATGGCCAACAATCTCCAAAGTTGAATCACTCGCCAAGTACACCTTTCCACCATCGTATTCTTCATACTTTGTGAACCACTCTCTATGAGATGTCATATGGAACAATGCTCCATAATCAATCAGCCAGACATCATCTAATGCCTGAGTTGCCAAGGCTACAATGAAGGTGTCACCATCATTATGAGAAGAACCATTATCGGAAGAGCCCTTCTTCTTCTTTTTCTCCTCTTTACAATCCCTTCGGACATGACTAGGTTGCCCACAGTTCCAGCACTTCACCTTGGACTTCTTGCCAGGAGACTTTGATCTCCCTTCTGATTTTGATTTGGACTTCTTATCCTTCTTCTTGCCTTTCTCCTTCGATCTTCCTCTGAAAGCAAGAGCTTCCTTCGCCATCTCAAAAGATTTCCTTCTCATCTCTTTTGACAACAAAGATGCAACAACATCTTCCATCTTGAAACTGGATGTTGTACTCCCAATTGCCATCATCAGATGATCCCATGAGTCTGGAAAAGAACATAATAGAAGCATACAACGATCCTCTTCTTTAGTCTTCACACCAACAAATTTCAATTGAGCAAGTAGCATGTTAAATGCGTTCAAATGATCAGCCATAGACCCCCCTTTCTACATTCTCAACGAGTACAACTTCTTCCTCAAGAATAGTTTATTCACCAAGGACTTCCCCTGATAAATAGACGCCAGTCTCTTCCACAAGGAAGATGTAGTCTTCTCCTCATGCACATTCAGAAGCACTGAGTCTGCCAAACATATCTTTATCATCCCCTTATACTTCCTATCTACAAGGTCCCAATCTTCTTGCTTCATGCTTGTAGGTTTCACTCCAGCCACAACAATCCAAAGATCACGGTCAACAGGAAGATCCTCCATCTTGAGTTTCCACAACTCAAAGTTACTGCCATTGAATTTCTCTATTTCAAACTTTCCAGATGTACTAGCCATCTTAATCTATAATTAGAAATTGACAAACTCTACAAGACTCCCACTGAACAAAATTGACACAAAAAACCCAACGTACCCACAAGGATAACACAACTGGCCAGGCTCTGATACCACTTGTAAGGAAAATTAGATGCAGAAAACAATTCTCCTAACGTCAATACCTTAGGAAAGAATGTGGATACACATTAAAATTTACAATTACAGTCCAATTAAGATGCACTAAGAAACAAAGAACAGAAATAGAGTATTTGACAATCACACATGAACACCAGATGTATGTGGGAAAACCCTTACGGGAGAAAAACCCACCACACCAAGAGAAATCACTTTGTATTACAGTAATGAAATTACATACAAATTCCAGACTTATCTTTCTGGTGTCATTATACAGCAGTATTCACCATTTACATTCTTGTACAGGAATCTTCACATTACAGTCCACAAAATTCATCCACTAATACAATCACTCAACAACCTGTCGATTCAACCAACCCGATTACAAACTATAATCACAGAGTATATCCATGTCGAAATCTGTCTGTAGAACTTCCTCACAGAACCGTCATAATTGACTGTCTTCCAACTGTTCCCATTCGGCTCCTCCTATTCGTCCACGAGACTCCACATAGGATGGTCTTACTTGATCAACATAATTCACAATGTACTGGCATCTCGGTGAGACACTAACAGTGTCTCACCGATGCCACATAGACTTCATATCGATATCGCCAAGAGACTCTGTTATCGCTAAGACGTTCTATCGAGCTCCATGAGTTAAACCGAATCACCAAGCAGTCACCTAGACCTATCGTATTTTCCAGGAGATCATAGCGAGTCACCAAAGGTATATCGAAGACACAAGTCATATTGAGCTCCAAAGGATAGTTGGCAAGACATACCTCGAAGGCTCTTCATCATCGGCAAGACTCATCAAAGTTGCTGGGACTTCTTACTGAGATCTTCGTGTTCCACTGATGACAAACATTCACCAAGAGCTACATCGAAGACTTCAAAAGATGTTCCTGTTGGTGAGACCTTCAACATTTGCTGAGATGTCTTCCCGAGATCCTTGAGTTACCCGATAGCCATCTATCACCAAGAGTTATACCGAGGAATGTATGGATGTTTCCCCGTCGGTGTGACCTTCTCCATTCGTTGGGACTTCTCACCGAGCCATATGTTACAGCAAAGACACCAGCAGTATTTCTATCGGCGTGACACTAGCTTTCGCTGAGACTTCTTAGCGAGAACCCTTAGCTATCCCGAAGCCCATGGTCGCCAAGAGTCTCCCCAAAATATGATTGAATGGTCTGTTGGCCAGAGGTCTCCCGAGCACTATGAGGTCATAACGAATACACTATGTCACAATGATAGACTTCACAAAGCAACCTTTCGGCAAGACATTTGCAAGGTCACAACGACCTGTACAAACCAGAATGAATCAAGCTGCTAGTCGGCCAGACAATGAAGATGTCACACCGACTTGTCTCTAATGGAGGTTTCAGCCTGTATAGTTTGAGGCACATATTTCCAACATAACTATTTTTTTTTTTTACCAACATTGTTGCTAAAACTTAGCAAACACAACAAATTACAGCATAACTATTCTAGAACTTTTTGGTAGGAACTTCGTTGCTCTGTAGCTCTTGTTTTAAAAAAATGATATACTTTTAAGTATTTCAATATAATTACCAATGAGTGAAGTTAATTTTTTTGGAGAACCTTGTTAAATTAATTGGATTTCTCATTATAACCAAGTGGGGTACAAGGTCCTTTTTAATTTATAATCACCATTGGATGTTGTCACTATAGTTTTCATTAGTGTTAAAACTCTTATTAGTAGTAAAACTAGGAGATCATTGTCCCTAGGACTATCTATACTTATGTAAGATTAAAATGTAGCTAACTAAAGTCCAAATTACATGATATTTCTAGACATCATGGCATGATATTAAAAGAGGATGGCTTGAAATTTTAAATTATGATTGTAGATTTCGTTGAGAAAACCATTAAATCATTAATTCACATGAAAACAATTCTTTTATTGATTTATTGTTATTATTGGGTTAGTTGTGGTTGCTATAGTACTTTTTGCTATAAAATTTTGAGCATTTTATAAGTGGCCTATCATGAGGTTGATGCAATTTTGTTTTGAATTACCATATTGCTAGAGACATTTAAGAATATTAGGCTTGATATATTTCAACAAGAAAATTAGTTAAAATAATCTCATGTAGAATTAAAATAGCCCTAGGGTGGAACATTTGAATTTTTTATTTATTGGTAATATTGGGAATATACATTTTGAATTAGAGAGAGGTTGCAATTTTGTTAGAACTAAATTTGGCTTTGATCCCGTTTGGAAATAAATATGTAGTTAATCTTTGGGAAAATGATGCCCCTATGACCCGAGTCTATAGGCAAGGTGTTTAGGGAATAGATCTAGGGTTTTATGTTGTCTCTATGCTTGACCTTATGTGTACCTTTATCTCATTGATTTTATTATTTGAATGTAATTATATGAAGTAAAGATGGTGTATGTAGCATTTATTTGCATCATTAGCCTATATATTATAATGCAATTTTCCAAAAGAATGGAAAGGGTTATTGTTGGTTTACAAACGATTTGGTAAAAATATTGGATTTTCACATGTTAATTTCTATGGTCCAATTTGTTTTAAAAAATGAAAGGGGTATGATTAGTTCTCTCCTTGTTCAACCTTGTTAGGTTATGAATTTTAGTAGATTCCTTGTGCATTGTATGAATGGATGTTATATTAGGTTGTATAGCTTGGAAGGTCATGTTAACATATAGTACTTTTCGTTCATGCAATGATATATGAGTTATTAAAAGGAAACTTGCAACAAAATATACCATTTCCATATAACCCTCATCAGAGAACCAAATACAAAACAAGTATTGAAAATAAACAATGAAAAAGAATAATAAAAATACCATAGGATAACATCGGATATTCCCTTAGTGTGGTTGGTGTGTCTACAAGATCTCCTTCAAATGAGTTGCATTGGTATTAGTTATAGATAGGGTTGATAACTATAATTTTAAAATTATTGGATCATAGTAGAGTGATAGCATCTCATTTTGTTATTATAATACATGTATTTTAGGGTATATTGATTGCATGAATTTTATCTCTTTTAAAGAGGGGATACTTTTAAGTCTAATCTCAATGGTAACAAGGACCATGATGTAGTGCCCCTCAGTTTACTTTCTATTACTGATAGTTACTTGTTTGTATTTGGACATTATGATACATTGTTATGATGATAGTTGATGCTTCTTTTATCACTGATGTTTATGCTTATGCCATGCTTAGTAGATCGATTTAATTGATTGTGTGGATTATGCGGATTAATGTTGTTATGTGCATCATGTGAATATCTAATGATTTTTTTTACCTTGTTGTTAGCATCTGATGTTGATGTATTTTGGTGAAGGGGAACAATGTCGCATCACTCACTTTTGAGTGCCCTGAGACGTTGCGACTTTCCTCTCATGGTGTGTTTGACTGTATGACTATGTTCATGCTTGACGTGTGGTTTGCTGCAGGTTGTAGGTACTAAGCATCAAATCCACCTAAATTTTTAGGTTTGAGCATGCCTTAAACCCAATGGAAGTCATTGATGGAGATAGCATTAGGTCCCTTGTTGAGCCATCATCCTTGATGAGGATGAGTATACGTTGTCACCCTAGTAGTGTTGTTCGTTTGTGAATTGGTTTGTCTCTATTGTTGTGGTCTTTCATTCTGTGTCACTGTGAGGTACTGTTTGGTATTTTGTTCATTTGAATTATTTGTTTGATTAGTGCTTTGATTGATTATTAAATTAAAATAAAAGATTATTGTAGTTAAAAGGTATTTTGATAATTTAAATAAATGTTTTAATACATTTGTGGTTTTGATAAATAAAATATTACTAATGCCTGTATTAAATTTAAATAAATTTAAGTTATGATTTAATAAAGACATAAAAAAATATATTAATTAAACTATGATGCAAATAGAATTAAAAAGGTGAGTTAAAATTAATAAATTAAATATTTAAGAGTGGATTTATTGTGTGTAATTAAATAAAGATATTTTTATTAATAAACATGTTGAAGAGTGGTAGCAAGCAATTGTTGGGAAATTAAATAATTAACTTAAAGAAAGGAGTTGCATGCAACAACGAATATGGTGGAGTGGTTAATAAATTAGTTAATTGGTTAAAAGAAGGAGGGCTTTGGCATACTTTTTTGGAAATTAATCTTGTTTATCTCTCTCGTGAGTATTTCTTATTTTGAAAAAGTTTTATTTTGGTTTTGGGGGTTGGGGGGGGGTTCAAAAATTGGAATTGTTGCAGAGTTTGTTGGGGGATTTTTGGAGATTTTGAAATTTCAACTTGGAATTCAGACCCGACATCAGCTTTCAGCTTCGTTAAACGAGTTATTCTAGGTTCCTCTTTCTTGTAATCTTCTTCTTCCCCGTTTTGGAATTAAGTTTGAAATTCATATGTTGTTTGGAGCAAAGCATGCTTGTAATTATTTGAGTTCATTTGGAACAATGAGTAAATGCATTTCCTAGAATTGTTACTGTTTCCCAGCGGACAGTTTCATACTTGTTCAGTAATATTTATATTGTTTGTGTTTGAGTCTATTGTACTCCTGCCATTGGCTCTTGTCTCATCCCTAAAGTTTTATTGTGTTGTCACTCTTTACTGGTAAAGAATTCTGCCACTGGTTGTGTAGAAGTGGATTCGGTTATATGAGTGTGTTTTACAAGTTTCTTTGATTCAAATAAACCTTTTCTTATTTTGGTTTCCTCTTTTTCATATAATTGTTTTTGATTTTGAGTGGAAGACATATCCCTACGCTGGATTCTGTTTGGTGATTTCATCTTATGAGTTGCAATGATGTTTTGTTTGCACGTGTTCTTTACTGCATGAGCGAACACTTTTTCCCCTCCTTCCCCGCGGCCTTTCTGCCTTGGGTGTTTAGAGATTAGGGTGGCTCTCCTTGCATATACTTACATGTGTTGGAATTTAGCATTTTAGTGTTGTATATTATGTTTTGATTTAAAATTAAATTTCTTTTGGGCATTTGATAGCCAATGGACAAGTTTAGAGTTCTATGAAACCTTCGATACCTAATAGG
Organism: Sequoia sempervirens; assembly: GCA_007258455.2. Lineage (NCBI taxonomy): Eukaryota > Viridiplantae > Streptophyta > Pinopsida > Cupressales > Cupressaceae > Sequoia > Sequoia sempervirens. The sequence continues at coordinate 451,981,198 of VDFB02270651.1, forward strand.
TAAGTTCACTGTGGAAATGAATTTTTGATAATGTTAGCTAACCTTCTTGTATAATTCTAATAGCATTATGATTTCGCTGGTATGTGAATTTGTGTTGGTGTTATTGTCTGTAGTATTTGATCAAGCTGTGTGCTCCATCTTTATGGATTCGATATGCTTTGTTAGTGATGTTCGGTTTTGGAAATGAATACTTGATAATGTTAGCCAACCTTATTGTGTGAGGTGGATACTGGAAGTCTTCCAGAGGTTTGGGAAAATATGTTATGGGTTTAATTGTTGTGTTGGACCCTTGTGTTGATTGATATTGCAATTGCTATGAGATGTTGTGGGTCTTAAGCCATGCACTTGTTATTGTGTTACAATTGTGTTTGAGAGCGAGATGGTCCATGCCTTGCTCAGGATATGTATTTTGTGGTTCTCATTTCTTGTGCATGATGGCTTTACCCTATTAATTGTATTAGGTCTCCTAGCTGCTAGTAGGGAGAGTGGCTCTCAATGGGGGCTGGCACACAAAGTGGCGCTAGAGTAACCCATGTGGGATTTTCTTAACTTAGTGATAATTTAAAATGAATTAGGGGTTGGGTAATCTACACATTAATCAAGATAAGCAAATGCCTCGCCCATGCCTGTAGTGCTCATTTAGGCTAAGGATGGGTTGAGAAGGCCTAGTTAGCAAGACCAACTTCCTTGTCCTCATGAAAGGAAGATTGGTCCCACATGTGTCACCCTATGGGGCCAACACCTAGTGAGAGGCTATCAGGATAACCATAGATGGGGTCCGACACCTAGTGAGAGGTTGTCAGGATAACCCATGCCAAGACCATGTGATTACACTCTTCCCTTTGCAAACTAGTATTCCACTTGTGTTTTCTCCCTTTGGTGTGTGATGTCCTTTGGAAACAATGTATGTCCTTTTTGTGATGTTATTGTTGTTGTAGTGTCAGTTTCTCTGTGTTTAGCATTGTTTTGTCAGTTTGTGGTTGCCTAGTTGTTGTTGTGGAACCAGGTGTTATCTCCTAGCATGGGGGGTGGACCTTTGGGTTCCACATGGTCAGGTGGAATGTGCCTTGTACTCCATTGGCTCCCCTTGCGGTTGTTCAAGTGCATGGCGGCTACTCTTGATGATGTGGACTCCTGCACTTGTTCTTGTTCAAGTGAACTACCTTTCATGTACTTGTACTATATTATAATAAGTTGTAATATGCATTGTATTCAGATATATACTCTCCACTATTGATCTTAGGGAGACATTATTGTAATGATGTAATGTTGTAATTAATTGTTGAACTCTCTCTCTCTCTTAATGGATAATGCAAATGTTGTATCTTGCATATGTTAGTTAATTGTAATGATCATGAATGTTGATATATTGTTAATACGATATAGATGATTCTTATTGGTAGATCATTTAATGTGATGGATTTAATGTACTCTTTAATGATGTGTTTCTGACATTATAATTTGAGATGTATGCCTTGATCCTATAAGTAATGCAGTCGTTGAACCTTAGAGGGCATCGATTTGGGCCGAGAGGTACCCAAGATTTGATAACTTGAGGAGTGACTTCTAAGGTTTAGGTATCTTGAGAAGTCACTTCTAAGATATCATATCTTGAGGAGCTTATTTGTACATCAAGGATACCTGAGTGTGGATCAAGATGGCAAATCGTAGTCTTGTTGTGGTTCTGAATTCTTTGGGCCCAACTCCTTGGTGGACACCCCAATGTCCTGGTTTGGTAGACATAGTTTAACTCATATGCTATATGTAGATATGCTTTACAATTCATGTTATTTCAATTTAATAAAAAAAAAATTGTTCCATAATTGTAGTGTTAGTGCGTTGTCCTTTGGGGTTCTTTGGTGGGGCATTACACACGAGGTGAGATAATTCATGGACTAAGTAATGGTTGTTAAAGCTATCCAACAATGAAGTCATGACACATAATTAGACTTTAACACTTACAATGGTTGCTAAAGCTATCCAACAATGAAGTCATGCCACATCACTAGTCAACACTTATAGTGTGCAATATAACTTGAGCCTAATAGGAAAGGGATCCTCTTGAGATTATTTGACAAGCTTGTTAGTCACTTACTTATTCATGAGGAATTAAGAATATGAATTATATTCTTCCAATTGTTTATCATGGAAGTAATTACTTTTGAATTTACCTTTTATTATATTCAAACACTTTCCTTGGCCTAAACAAGTAATGGTTTATAATCTTCAAGCTCGATATTAATCTCATCCAATTTTGAAAATGCGGTATATTGAATTCTACATTTTTCTTAATCTAGAGTAGGAAAATATGTTTGCCTTCAATTTTTAGGTGAAAGAAAGATCCAAAAAAATACACTTGCACATAGTTTGATTAGGAGATAAGGAGTAACATATGATGGAAGAATTGAGGTGTTAATAAATATCCCTAATCTCAAATTTGAGTGTGATTAGGAAACAACCACCTTCCCACTATTTATTCTACTCCTTTCTCTAATTCATTTGGAAACCTAGTCATGTTTACAATGCATGAACATGTTAAAAATTGTTGGCCATCATTCATTATGTATTATGTACACATCCCACACAAACTTTTTATTATGTACGAATTTGGACAAACACTATATTACGAATTTGGACAAACACTATATTGACATTTTTATTTCAAGTTTCCATAATAGAAATTTGGAGAATTAAGATCTACAAAGGTTGATAATGCCTTAATTAGGTATTAGGAATATAAATTTTTTCTCTATCCTATACCCACTTGAATTGCATTATTAGGTGTGCAATGATCCATTTTGGACAATTTGAAATCCAACCATATTTTAGCAAGGTGAGCAAAGAGGAATACATGTTGAATTGACATTTTGTATGATAAGATCTTTGAATATCTTATCCCATATAATTCTTAGCCATTAGCCTAAAAACTTACAATCAAATGGAACTCAAATCTCTTTTGCTTGCCCATTTATCTTTATAATATAATAATATTCAATTCTTGATAAAGTTGGCATTATTTAACCCATTGTTTGATTAAAACCCCATTTTATCTATATGCAACATTTGAAAATCTTAGGATGATCCATAACTCTATTATTGAAGCATTTATCATTTCTTTGCTACCTAAATTTAGGATAAATTCTAATAAAACTAAGAAAATAATACCAGTACAAAGAAGAAATATATACAAACTAAATTATACATTATTCATTGAAGATGATTGCATTATATAATTATAGAGAAGCATAAAAAAATCCTATGATCAAGGAACACTATGATTTATTGACACTTAACTATCTAACTTGGGCACCTCTAAGAATCCTATTACTAGCACTATTACTAACATAGTGTTTAATTCTTCAAATTCATAAAATTATACAACACATGGATTTTAGTTGCACAATTATTTCCAACACCCTACATACAATCAAACATCAACTAAACTATCAAATAAATAAAAAAAGCAGAGTATGGTGCGCGGGAGTGGGAAAGGGAGAGTCTTAGGAATTTTGAAATTTTCTAAAGAGGATGGAGATGGTGGGTCAAACTTAGATGATGATGATGAGTTCTTTCTGAGTTTTCCCAACGTTGGTTTAGCTATTTCTGAGCCCTTTGTGGCTAGTTCTCCTACCCCTGTGTTGTTTGGATGCCTTCATTTTTTGGGAGTTGTTCAAATGAGTTGGGTCTACCCGTGTTCTGTATTTCACGGGTTTGGTGCTAATCTTTTGTTTGCATTGGGAGGATCATCTCTCCCTGCCAGTCCCTAGCTGTGTTGCATGTCTAGCGGTTGCACTTTGCTGGGTGGTTCTGTTGTGGATGAAGATTCTTGTGCTTTGGTGTCTATGGTGTGGTCTTTGCCTCTTGTGATGTTTTGGTTTTCTGTTGGCTTCATTTTGGTGGTTGATGTCCCTCCTTTGGTGCTTGGGATCTTCTACTGGTGTGGAGCTTTTGATGCTGCCCTCCCTCAAGAATTTCGGTTTGGATCATTATTGTGGAAGCCTGACTCTTGCTTTGCTTTGTTTTTGCTTTCTCCCATGGGCTACAACATTCCTTCTTCTCTGTTGGGGGTTGATGATTTGTTGTCTGTGGTGGAAGCTTGGGCTTGGTTCTTGGTTGCGTCCAATGTGGTTCCTGTTGCTGGAAGATGGGCGATTGGCCGAAGTTTCTTGAGTTGTTCTTTGTGGTTCCCTCACAAGCCGTGGAGCTCAAATTTATTTGTTGTTATGTAATGTCTCCTTGAAGAAAAATATTGTTGTGGTCAGTATTTTAATTGTATGAAAAGTATCGGTTCAGGTGAGCTTGCTGGCACATTGGTGCTTGGTATCTACACTATTGACTTTGACCTGTTGAAGCTTCTTGTTGCTTATCCATTTGTTGGAGGGAGGGCATTCTCTAGCTGGGGGGAAGTCTTCGTTATTGCTTTAGATCTGTCCTGTAGTGTTGGTGCTCCTTTTTTTGGGGTGCCCTTGACTGGTAGGATGTATGTTGTTCTCTTGTTGTCTCTCTGTTAGTGCTGGGGATTACTGCTGGCAAGAGTGTGCATGTCTCCTACTAGGTCTTATTCGGTGTTCTTGTCTTTTATTCTCCAATGGGGTTGGGGATTGTTGATTTCTCTTGTGTTCCCTTATGGGTCTTTGAGGTTTTTAGCCCTTCCTATTTCCTAGATTTCTTTGTGGTTGTGGTTTTGCAAGTTGGCTCTTTCTCTCTTGTTGCTTTGTTTTGAATTTTCCATGTTGATGGCAATAGTCCTCCTTGATGTTGGGTTCCACGTTTCAGTGCTCAAAAGTAGCTCTGTCTTGGTAAATGTTTCAACTATTTTGTATGCCTTTTGTGAAATGATGAACATGGTGTATGAGGAAGTCTTCAATGTCCTCCTTGCTGGAAGGGTGTTCTCCTTTGTTGGTTTGCTGATGAGAATCAAAGGTGTCGGGTTTACTCTAGTTTTGCAGCTTTCTTTGTTATTGATGATCTTCAAAGATGTTGGGATCACCCAGATTTAGATCATTTTAAGAGAAGTGGTTTATGAGTTTATGAATTTTAAGTTTTTGTGGGGCTCTGTTAGCTAATTCTCTGGTTGGTTTGGCTCCTGTTAGGGTTGGTTTGATAACTCTTTTGAGGAAGCTGTACGTGATGCTAGAGGATGCCTTTGTGGGTTTCTTTTTTGGAATATCTACCTTGCTTGTGCAAGGCTTGTTGATGTCTCTGTTGGTGGGGTTGCTTACTAAGTTATTGTTGAATGCCCAGGTGCTCTAGTTACCCATGGTTACTATGTGCACTCTCTCTACGGGGGTGTGTTCTACCTTCATAGCTCTTCAGAGGGTGTCTCCTATTGAGGTGGAGTCCTCTCCTTTTAAGGTGGATCCCTCTCCTATGTAGGTGGAGAAGGGTTCTAAGAATGGGGTGGGTTGCTTATGCTTCTTCAACAAGTCTTCTCTCTTATAGCTTCAATTGAGGTGGAGACCACTCTTATCGAGGTGGAGTTCGGGTGCGGGTGATCCCGCAATAGTGGTTTACAATTTTTGGCCAAATTGGACACTGAAATATTTTTTAAAAACTAAATCTTTACTTTCGGGCACCTATAGTGATTAAATCGTGAGGAATTTGAAGATGATGTAAACTAGAGTTCTGTGACATTTTGTCTGTAGATTCTAAATATATTTTTTTCAATTTTTTTTGAATTAGATTGCACTTCTTTTTCCATCTCCCTCGAAAACTAGTTTTTTTTCTTCTGAAAACAACATTTTTAAAAAGTGATGCTCACCATGTAATGCATAACATTTTGTCCATGAAGGATAAAATTATAATTATTTTGAATTTATATTTGTAACTCTGATATCTAGTGCTTCCACTTGGTTAGATAGTTTTTTATTGAATATTTTTTCTTTAATCAAGTTTCGAAGTCAAACCATTTATAATTTAGACATAACATGACCGTATAGCACGCAATTTTTTTTGTATGTATCAAAATTCTTTTTTTTTGTTGGATCAAGGACTTTAATATCTGGTGCGCTCATATTTTTCAAATAGCTTTTTTGATAATCTGCTATTTTTTCACATGTGCAGAACAAAGAGCTTGATTTTTCGTGAAAAACCTACATTCACAAGAAATAAAAAATAAATATAATAATAAAATTAAATTTATTTAAAATTATACTTTTGGGAAGCTTATAATAAGGAATACATACTTACAAAAAATAAATGTTAAATGAATTAATTTGATCCCCCAAAAGGTAAATCAAAAGTGGTTTTTTATCAGTATTTTGATAGGTGTAAAGGATACTCTATTATAGGTATGGTTTAAAACTAGTAGGGTTCTATCCAAGGGGGTTTGATCTAAGGTAGATTTATCAAACCCTCTTCAATTGGAATGCTTTAAGTGGAATATTTTAAGGCTTAAATCATTATATTTTCTAAAAATATGTGATTTCAACAAAAATCAAAATCTCCCAAAAATTGTAAACCAACTTTGTGGGATCACCCGTATGTTGGAGACTCTTTGCTGTTGTGGACAGGGTTCTCATGGTAACTTCTCCTATGGAGGCGGAGAGGTAAGTTGGATGATGGAGTTTATTTGCTTCTTCAACTGTTTTGTGGTGTTCAAATTTGAATTGGGATCTCTTAGAGTTAAGAGTGTTGTGAGATGGTTGCCTAATGATCTGTTGGTTTCAAAATGTTTTGCAATCTGCAATAATTGGATGGAATTTTGGGTTGTCTTGTTCACGCTTGAAGAAGCTTTGGTGATTGGGTGTTGTGTTGCTATGTTGTGGATGGCTGTTTGGCCTGTTCTGTTTGCTATGAGAGGGAATCGTGAGGTGGAAGAATGTGAAGGTTATCAATGGAATCGTGCGTCGTGCCATGATGGGTGCGGCCTTATGACTTATCTTTTTGATATGATTATATGGATGTTCTGAACTTGCTTGTGCTTAGTTTTATTATCTCGGACTGCTATTTCATGATAACAATGTTATGGTTTCACACCTGTTGGTCTTTGGTTAACCTCATAAATGGTCTGCGCACTATTTTGGGGATAAATTTGGGGATTTTGTTTTTGATTATGCTGATGATGGTTTTGTGGTTGCAATTTTGGTTATTTGGCCTGCATGCCATTTTGATATTGTTTTTTGGTTGGGGATGGTGTTGTTTTTCCCAGCCTATTTCTCTGTTTGTTGTTCTGACTTTGTAACCATGGGATCAGGGCCCTTTCCTTGCTTATCTAATAAAAAACTAAATGATCAAATGAGTACACCACTACTCCTTTGAAATATCAAGCACATCTCCTCCTCAAACACCACAAATGGAAGCATATTGATGAACATATATTTCCTCTGAAAACCTTTTTTAAATGTTCTTTGACAATTCCAATACATCATATTTATGGGGATGATCATCTTCTAAATATTTTTGCAAGTCTAGCCAACCAACATTAGCAAAAATAATTTCAAATTATTTTTTCAAGCATATGTGCCTCTCCTACAACCATTACAACCATAACCCAGTTTTGGTAAGTTCTTTAATGACATGAATATTTGATCTATTTTTAAAACTATCATGATCTTGGGCTCCTTGGTTAATACATTGTGCTTGAGTGAAACTTATCTTTTCAATTGATGAACTATATCTTTCCCTAATCATATCTTACATGCTTGCACAATTCTAATGTTGAAAGTTATTTAATTCCTAAGAAAATATAAATGTTGCACATTTCATCTCTTTGAAAATAAATGAAGTATGAAAATATACAACTTCTTCTCTCATAGAAATTCATTACCAAAGAAAATTATTATAACATGTGGCCATACATGGTCTCAATATTTTCAAAATCACTAGATATTTTATTGTGTATTTCCCTCTTTACATCTTAAGACAAACATTTAAATATTAAAAAGGATTGATAAATGGGGAATATCTTATAAAGCTAATAACACTAAGATAAACTTATTACCCGCTTTTTCTTTAAAAAATATTCTTAACTTATCATGATAAAAGAGAAGTAGGTGTGGGTAATCTTAATTACTTGAATATCATATGAAGCTAATGACACTAAGCTAAACTTATTACTCTTTAGTAGTTTGAGTTGTTATCAAGGAAAGTTAAGGTTATTAATTTAGGTAGTTTCATATATAAGTTATGTTATTATTATAATTTATTTTTAAACATAAGATTAAAGATAGGTAAGAAAACTTTAATAGTTTATATTAATTCAAAAGTGAGTTGCATGGTCATAACCACATGACACATTTGACTTTGAGACTCTAGATCACAACATGATTCAACATGAAACTAAGCCACGTGATGCTACCTAATTCATGCCATATTAATTTCTTGAAAGGTATATTACAAGTACTTGACATCAAGTCTACTATCATATTTTAAATCTTGATCATTAATTGTAAAAAAATAATAAATTAACATTAAATGATGAAATCTTCAAATCCGGTTAAATACCGAAACATATTTTATCTTTCTTCATCATATCAATCACAATACATTTGATAAACATATATAGATTATTTATATGGGAAATCACTCCCCGCATAATTAACTAACATATTGACCATACAATATTTATTATTTAAACCTTTTCTTTAATATAATTAAAATTTATATTCATTTAATTATTAGATTAAACTGATATCATTATGAGGTGAGAATTATGTCATTATTTTCTTTACACTAGTATAAATTTTGAATTTAAAAAATCATAAAAATAAACACCAAAATGAGGTAACAAAATTTCCCCCCTTAAACCAAATATTAAAGATACTAGAAGAGCTACAACACAACTAAGTTCTAAGTGGAGATTACGAAGGTACTATGATTCTATTTTAATATAAAAAACTACATGACATTGGCCATTAAGCTCTTAAGTTGTTCCTTTATAATGCAAAGTTTGGATGACCTTTGTAGTAACACCTAGTCCCACAAAAAAATGACAATGGAACCCCTCACCTTGATTTTCTTTAACCATTTAGTTGTATATTATTGTGCTTATGGTACAATACTTTGGCTAAATAGTGAGCACTTTATTTCCCTTGTTTAAATCTTTTCTATAGATTTTCTTGTGTTGTTACTACACCATCAAATTTGCATGTGTTTTAACGCACTACTGGAGTGCTACCAACTACTAAAATGGTCTTAAGAGACTTCACGTACTTCGTCTCATGTAATCTAGCCAAGGTTGTCAATCTCGAGGTGTTTCTTTGGGCCATTGATAGGAGAATTTGACACAAAACTAAATTGTACAAGAGCCTAAATGATGTGGAGATGTAAATTTAGTTTAATGAGATTAGCATAATGTGTACTAAAATAGGGTGGAGCTCTCTAATATTGAGTTTTGAGTCTTCAATTTAACTTTTGGTTTTATGTCATTCGCCATTATATTTAAACATTAATTAGTTCAATGGTCAAATCTCAATCTTCCTCTTTAGAGTGGTGTTGTGCGAGGTGCTGGCCAGATCCTGAGAAATAGATGTGGACATCCTCTTTGGAAGATAAATAGGGACGTTGGTTTCCTCCTCAAAGTGTGTTAAAAATCAACACAGATGGTTCTTCTTAGGGAAATCCTGGTCATGCTGGTATTGGGGATGTTGGGCGGGCTAGTTTTGGGATAGTTTAGTTTATCTTTTTGGTTTATAAGGGTCTGCATACTAACAATGTGATGGAGACTCTTGCCATTTTATATGTTGTGGAGCACAATTGCACTCTTGGGTGGAGAAGGATCATTTGTGAATCTGATTCTCAGGTCGTGGTGACTTTGTTGAAGCGACAACAATTATAAGATGTCAGTTGGCATTTAGCTTTGATTATAAAACAAATCCTTCCTTTGTGTGCTTCCTTGGAATCTATTATCTTCTGTCACATTCCTAGAGAATGGAACGAAGTTGCAGATTGTTTGGCCAAATGGGCCTCCGATCATCTACATAATTGGAACATTGTGGGTAGGGGTCAATTACCCCTAGATTTGTCTCAAAATTTGGACCACTTAGTGGAGATTGATAGGGGTCTGTAATGCCCTTGCTTTGTACTTATTTGTTTTAGTTTGAATAAATTTTTACCCCTCTTTTAGTTTAAATCTCATCTACATCAAAATCTCAAATAATCCTAGTTCTTTTAGCCAAAATTGATCTTTAACTATTGAATTAGATGATGTATAAGAATAGTCATCATTCATACAACAAAATGGCTAAAATTAGCACTATGTGACTATGCTTCCCCCTTAAAGCTCCTTCTTATGAGTGAGACACTTGGGCGGGTGCATGAAGATGGGTAGCAATTTTGTGGCCACTTTTTTTTTTAAAATTGAAAACTCATAATGCAAGCGTGTTATAACAAGCTCACATTATGGCTTGGTGTGCCGAGCCTGAGGCTCGGCCACCACAAGCTCATAACACAAGTGCATTATAATGCACTCGTGTTATGACATGTTAAAAGCAAAAAAAAGAGGTCGAATTTATTTTCATTTCTGACTATGTTTTTCTTTTTGCTCGCAGCCAAAAAACCTAGAATTCTGCGCTCGAGTTCTAGGAGGAGCTTTTTTGCAAAAATCTTCATCAATAGTTGCTAATTCATCGCCAAGATGCCGCCAGGTCGACGAGGAGGTCAAAGAGGAAAGGATTGCTTTTTTTTTTGAATTTGTTAGTTTTAGGTTGTATTTGATATTTATTTTTGAATTTGTAGGAGATGTTAATCAACCTGGAAACCATCCTCAAAATCCACAACAAGAACAATATCCTCAACAACAAAATTCTCAACCACAACAACAACCTCCTCCACCAATCCCTCATTACCCTCTTGGCACTCAACAAAATTTAATGGGTGAAATTGAGAACAATAAAAAAAAATTGAGGATTTAATTGGGAGGTTGAACGATCCAAATGATTCAATTGCAGAAAGAATGACCCTGGAAACTTCACTACAAGATATGTTAAAAAATGTAGATTCAATCAACAAAAAATTAACTGGTTGGCAGGATAGGAGGTAGGTAGCTAGGATTTTTACCAAGATAAATTATCATATAAAGAAGTAAAAGATTTAAAAATTACAAATGGTGATTTGTGTGCATTATTCACTGACCCACGGTCAAATGGAAATCTCTCCCTCAATGCAAAAAGGTTTCCTATTCATTGGTGCCACCACCAAGAGATTAGGGAATATTTTTGGCATAGGTGGTACATGGTTTTTGATGACCCACCATGCAACAATTGTGAAGTCCCGTAGTATTTCCTCAGGAAACTATACACCGAGTTCATCTTGAACAAAATCCCAATTTTTTTTGATATGAGAGACTTCCAGGGGAGAGGTGGGGGGTCGACACAAGATAGACCCGGTGCACAGTTGGATCCTATGCGACAAGCAAGATGACCTCTTGCTAGGCTAACTCATGAGCACATCATCATCCCTTCTATCGTGAAGGAGAGTGTTGATGTAGTCTCTGCAAGCCATCAACTCTTTGACACAGAGTGCCATCCAACATGCTGGCCCTCTTGTACAACACCATCCAGGGGAGGCTTCAACATGTGGGCTTTGATCCCATGTGTGTAAATCTTGTAGGGCGACTTGTTCATATGATCCCATCGATACTCAAGAGGCTATTGCGCAAGATTCGTCTACAACTATGGAGATGGAGAGGGCAACTGAAATTTTGCATGATGCATATAACATTGATACTCAGGTAAAAGTTAACATGTTCATTGAATTTAATTTATTAAATTTTAATTTTGAAATGCAATATTAACTAATTTAGTTTTATGATTTTAATAAACTTGCAGGGTCACAGTGTTGATACTGGATACACCGGCCCTACACCTACTTTATTCTATAGTACACCTATCGGTGGGGTATGTAACTAGTAAACAATTATAAGTTTATTACATGTTAATAGTATTATTTTAAGAATGGTATTTTAATATGTGATTTTGGATGTTGAATAGGCTAATATTGGAGGTTTCGAGGGAACACCTCCCGGTGCTAGTGGATTTAGTCAAACCTTCACGTAGGTAATAGAATAAAGAGTTTAACTAATGAATTGTACTTAATAGATTTGTGTAGTTTATATTCATATCATTGATTACGTTGCATTGCACATCATTCAAACTCAAAGCATTACTTCACATTCCATAACTAATAACTAGATGTTGATAGATGACAAAATTTTAACTATAATATAGTTGTTTAGAAAGTCAACATAAGTAGTGATGCAATTACTTCACATTGCATAAGTAATAAGTCTAGGAGTAGCTTCCAATTGCATTTGCTTGTCATGGCATTCTATGAGACCACATTTTATTGAGGCATCTTTTCAAAAAGTTCACTACCTTGTCTATGATCCAAACTAGGCACCCATTATGACCTACTCTCACATATCTAAAACTCACTTGCAAGTCTTTTGGAGCAACTGTCCCAAATCTGGCTTTTAATGCTGAATTAGGCCACAATTAGGCCTCTTTTTCAAAGAGACACCTCTCAAAACACACAACCAACACTTGAAACCTCCAAAAATTCAAAATACAGACAATAAAACCTTAGATTATTCAAATTTTAGGTCTCCTCTCGCTCATTTAGACCCCTTTTCATAAAACCCTAACTTTCCTTACAATCAATTAGGGCTTATTGAAACTATTATACCCTCACCTCTCACAAGCTTATAATCACTTCAATCAGGCTTATTTATGCCTATACATGCTCATTCCATCCTCAAATAGTGCTTCCCCAAAGATCTACATACATTTCCTTCACAAAATCACTCTTTTTCACTAGTTTTCACCCTCTTTCACCTAGGGTTTCTCACTTATTCACTTCTCTGACCACTTACAACCTCTCAAATATTCTAAGCACCCTCCAATTCACTTGATCTCATAGTTTTTAGGGGATTCTATCCACTTCTAATCCCCTGTCCTCCTTTCACTCACTCTAGCCTTATTTAAAAGGCACCAAAACTGGTTTTTCATTAGGGCATCGAGGAGAACTCACACAAAAACTTCACCAAACCAATTCCTTAAATTATACACCTAATCCTACTTAATACTAGTCTATTCCACCAAGAAATAGTTGCTACAAAAAGGTGGAATGGAATTTTTAGTTCATTTGGGCAATCAAACCCTTAGCCCCTATTTTCTGACCGCCTAGAGAAATCAGGCCACCAAAAGCTTGAAACTCAATATCAAATGATCAAATTAGTTTTAAATTGATTCCCAAACCTAACTCCTTCAATTCACACACATTAAAAATGCACTACCACTTGCATGGAACCGTACATTGGCAGATTATGGAGGAAAACACATAAAATAGCAGTATAACAGTGATATTTTATTAGTTTTCTCCTTTAAAATGCTTCAACAATAGCTAACAACAATGAATCACATATTTTAAACACTTTACCAATAATTTAAACTTCCTACCTGCCTAATACTGCATCTACAACTACCTTGACTCTTTATATTCCTCCACTTGGCACCCTTTTGCATTTTTACAACATTGATTAACAACTTTTGTTAAGATTCTGTAACTTTACAATTTATGCCTAAAATGACTACCAAAGACCATTACAAACTCAAAAATGGCTATTTAAGCCTTATTAAATCATGAATATACCTATACAACCTCAAAATCCTAAATTTTCCTCATGGATGCATGCTCTTGTAAAGGTGCACCTGCACCACTTTTTCAAACAACTCACCGCCTTTTCTATGCTACCACATTTTCCATACATGTCTTCCAAAGCATTTTATCAAATAGTTCATTTCCTCACTGCTATGGCTAAAAGCTTAAAAAAGGTTCTTTCCAACAAACTATGGATGCTTGGAAAAAATCTATTAAAGCATAATAGTAAGCAATAGCATAGACAAAGGAAGTTAGTAGGTTGAAAAATCCCTCAAGAAATGCGGTCTCATAGTGATGGAATATTTCTTGAGGCATTTCTTCAAACAACTCACCTTTTCTATGATACCACATTTTCCATACATGTGTACCAAAGCAATTTTATCAAACTACTCACTTCCTTGCTGCTATGGCTAAAAGCCTAAAATAGGTGCTTTCCAACAAACTATGGATGCTTGGAAAAATTTCTATCAAAGCATAATAGTAAGCAATAATACCATAGAGAAGACAATGAACTGTCTAAAAAAATGCCTGAAAGAAATGCAAGTCTTATGGTGATGGAATGCCATGACATGCATTTGTTGCTAATGGCATTCCATCACCACGAGATCCCATTTCTTTGAGGCATTTATTCAAACAGTTCCCTTCCTTCTCTATGCCACCACAATTATTTTACATGTATATGAAAGCATTTTATAAAAGGTTCAGCCTTGTTGCTATGGGTAAAATCCTAAAAACATGTGCTTTCTAACAAGATATGGATAGGGAAAATAGTAAGCATGATAGTTAAATATATAGTTCAATAAGTACTCAAAATTTTGTTCATTATCTCATACATTATAAGTCATGACGGATCACTATTGTAGTTTTTGTGATTGAATAATTTGTTGTTTTATTTTTAGATGTTGCAATTTGAAACACCTCCAAATGTGACGAGGGAAATGAGATCAATGTTTCATCTGCTATAGAATCCTCGATGGATTTGACAGGGGAGGTATGGGAGAAAATTACTAAATTTCAATTTACATTCGTTGTTATAGATGTTAGTTAGTGAAAAATCAAACCATTATTGATTCATAGTTTAATTTCTATTTGGATGGTATTTATATTGTATTTTGAGCATGCCTCAACATGGGTGTACAAATATTTCCCTCGTGGAGAGTGATTGTGAGATGGTGGTAAGTGATTATTTTGTTAAATATATTATTTTTTATAATATAATTTCTATATATTAATGTCTTTACTTTTTATTGTAATAGTTAAAACTTCACCAAGAACTAAACACTTAGGAAGAGCAGCAGGAGACTTCCTCGAAAGTAACACAAATGAATGACAACCTATCACCATCTAATCTAATACAAAGCAAGCGGGAAATTTTTTATTCTCTAGAGCATGGAGAGTAATGAATTTGATTCCAAGAGCCCCTTTGTTGCATGTCTACGGCAGTTTTGTACATATTTTGTATTGATATGTTTGACAATTGTATGCCTATATGGAATTATCAGAAGCCTATATGTATTAGCTTATACCTATATTTTATACTTATATTGACATATATTGATGTATGCATACATGGCTATTTGGTTAATACAAATCTTTTTATCAATGGTGTCCATATTTAAATTATAAATCCATGCTTCAATGGATATGAGTTATGTGTATTCAAGAGTATACTTTACAACTTATGTGTATACTTTGTGACTTATGTGTATTCCAATGTATACTTTGTGACTTACTTGTTTTCATGCGTATACCTTGTATTCATCCATATACTTTGTATTAATTTTTGTATACTATGTATTCATGTGTATACCTCCAAGGCTTACATGTTTTAGAGTAATTTGTGCTTCCCTTATTCACATGTACATGCTCAATTTATTCACATGTATAGTAATTAATTGCTAGCCCTAGCATTGGATCGCTGTTTTACTCTATGGTTTGTCTTGAATATTAATTGATTGATAAGCAACAACTTTATAAAAAGCAAAACATGTTTTCAATTGGTATTCCATGAAATGATTCATAAAAAGATTTCAAAAAGTATCCTTGATATTACGAAAATATATGTGTTTATACACTTCAATTGTGCAGTCACCCTTTGATTCTTTCAAATAAAAATCTTCCTATGCCACTGTTACACTGCATAGGTAAACTAGATTTTGTATTATGGAGCTATATTAAGCTACCACTCTCAAAACCAATGTAACAATGATACAAAATAATGTTTGAGACTACAAGAAGACATCAAAATGGCTAGTGTACTAAACAAATTCTTATCATTTATGAAGAATGCTGATAACTCTACTCATTTGGCTTCTTTTTTCAAAATCATACAAATTGAACCTTGACATCAATATATTGTGTATATCAAGCTACCACAATTCAAGTTTCAACGATGAATATTTATCATGCATGTTTTAAATGACATTCAAGTTTATGGCGGTTTTGTTGTTTATATGATGTTATGTGATATTCTAATCCTAATTCATGCTTCTAGGCTGCATATATATACATATTTTTTTTACATGTTTTTTGTACGAATGAACCCAAAACGAACTGAACCTCCCTCCAAATTTTTTTGGCCAAACCGGCGAACCGAAACTCCGAACTTGAACCCGAACCTCATACAACCTCAAAACCTCTTCGAACACTCTTAATTCTACCTACACAAACTTAATTGACCACCAAATTATGCTGCCCCTTGACTTTACCCACTTTTACTCCCTCAAACCTCTCTTTTTCATTGAAAACCCCTCTTTTCCCAACTACTTAAGGCATCATACAATAACATACTTTTGACCTCCCCTATGCTTGCAGACCTTTTGAACACATCAAACTCCAACCCCTCACTCTATTTCCAACCTATTCTAACTTATTCCCAAGCAATTTCTTCTTTTCACCTATTCTAGCCTTGCTTTTAAGGCCTAAATTCTAAATTTTCAATAGGGGCAACATTGATAATCTCTTCTAATGCCTTTACCAATGCTATTTTCTTATTCTTACTCCCTATCCTACTTACATCAGCCCCATTCCACTGAGACACAACCTGAACAATAGGTGGAATGGCCTATTTCAACATATTACACTCAAACCCTTGTATGAGCAAGTTCAAACCTGTTTCAGAAATCTACTTCTAAGTTGCTTGGAGCTTAATAGAATTCCACAAGAATGGATTCTAATCAAAGCTAAAATCATTCTACAACAGATTCAGATAATCTTAGAGAAAAATCTTGCTGTACGAACCCATACACAGAATAGAAATGAAGAAAATGCACATAAATTAATAAAGAAA